>JAQISU010000131.1:1847500-2572500 GCA_029339505.1 Unio delphinus
ACTGAAAAATATAAGGTCAATAACGCCAAACCGAAGCCTCTAACTGATCGAGAGTTTCTCTAGTCGGATTATTTTATTTTGTTACTTTATCTTTTGCCGTTAGTGTTTTTAACATTCTGAATGTGTGTTCTGTTTACCCACCCGGACGTTTCGTTGAGGTCGCGCCCTATCTTCAGCTGTAATGTGTAAGGAATTATATCAGTATTATATTTCAAAAACATGGAACTATCTATGGGATCTTGTACAGATAGATTAGTCTGAAAAAGATTGGAAGAAATTTAAAAAATATCTTCCCGTCCGTGCGTGATTCCGTCAAACAAAAATTACAAGAACATCTGGAGTCTCAGGTGGAATTAGTGGAATTAGTGGAAGGTTCAGAATAATTATTTAAACCAGTAACAAAGGTTGCTGAGAGAGACGCAGAAGCTTTCGATCAAACCGCTAGAGCAACTGGAATAATAGCAGAAAGAACTAAGACAACAAAAGGACTTTTACAAATACTACCAGCTGAACTGGCTGCTTTGCAGCAAGTTGGCTGCGTCAAGATAGAAATAATTGAGGGTATTGACGAAGCTCATGCTGAAATATGTGATATAAAAGGACGTATAACAGAATCATCAAGTAAAGCTCAAAACTAAATCAAACGATAAATTTCTTGATACCACTATTTCATACAAACAAAGTACTGAAGAGGGAGAATTATCCTGAGTTTGTCTTGAGTAGTTATGATAATAAAAAATATTTCTGAAACCTTAGTAAGCTAATAATTATATAAATCATGTAGCCTGGTGCAACATAATATACTATAAAGCTGATATGATCTAAAGTAATATTCCAAGATATATTGAATATATTGATGGTATAAAAATGTCTTTAAAAATTAAAACAAAAATCACAAACACATCAACCATTCCAAACAGTGAACGGAAACAAAGCTCATTTAGTATTTGAAACAAATAGACGAACGAAGAAAATTATTTTCACCAAGTAAGAAAAAAAGCAGAACAAACAGCTGAAAGTGATTATCTTACTCAAAGAAGTGGTCTTATTACAACATGTACATTTAAATCCTTGTCCATGTTGAACGATTTGAAATTCTAATTGGAGAAAACATGCTGGAAATAATTCGCCAGAAATTATCAACGAAACAACTGATGTTTGTCGACGATTATTCACAGGAGTAATCCTGTATACCAATGTTTATCGATCTCTCATCGATTAAATTATTGATAATTATCACAGTAATTAAATAAAAAATAGGATGTTCATGCACAGTGTTCAACGTAAACCGATCATGGTAAGAGAGATAAATTCGCGATTACAAGTATATTAAGAGATATTCAATGATGGACACGGTGATGTTGTTTAAGGTGTTCTAAAAAACAGCTCCAAAAGGAATATCGATTGAAAAACAACTAGGAATGAAAGCTATTGATTTTGTTCGTTATAAAGCTTCTAGTGATATTGGTAATATTGCTGGTAAAACGTTTTCAGTTATCATGGATAGATTAGCAAGCAGCAGAGGGGGCGAATCGGAATACTTTTAGAAGCGTCCATTTGGTAAACTAATGCTTCCTCGAAATCGTAAAAAAGACGCCAAAGTCGTTGTCGAGCCCCTCTGCTGCTATGGGGTTAATAATCTTTTTTAACCGAATATTTGATCAAGTCCGATACGATATCTTGATCTACGATCATGCAGATTTATCGTTACAAATCCATGTGGGATTGACTGAACGTGATTAAAGAAATTTTTAAAGAGATTATAATCCATATCACCGCCGCACCAAGTTTGTCAAATATTTCGTAGCGTATGTGTATCAACTCCGTTGAATACAATAAGAATATTGCAATTATCTCTGATCACTTTTGGTATTTGAGTATATTGTTGAGTGACATATATCACGTCAGTCAGTGCTTTTATGTCTACCTCTGAAAAATATTCTTGCAGGATTCTTTTTATTGTCTAACATGATATCATCATAGACTACCAAATTGTTAATACTTCCATCAATATCATCAGTGCTCGGTGCATTCTCGATATCGGTTATAAACTCGATAACATTATAATCGGCAATCTCTGTAGCGTTCTTGTTAAAATCTTTTAACGTCTCGTAGCATTGCTGATCATCCAAACTCGGGGCTACTAAATACAACTTGTCCCATTTCATCCATCACGTTATTAAATTAAGTAGCAATTACGTCTTGCCACTTCCAGATGGTCCGATTATAATCATATGAATAGAATTTGGTAGCGCTGCATGATGTTTAACTGGTTCTCTTGTTTTAGTCGCTGAAAAGTGAATTACATTCATGTTATTGTATATAAACTATGGATATATATTGTGTGAAATTGTAAGAAGCGTACTAGTACAAACGACTTGACGACGATACAATGCAGTATAAAGAAATTCAGAATTGTTTCTATAAAATCAGAAGATGTTTAAAAAAAAACGAGGAGGTGATATTGCAGCCAAGTTAGTAACATTACCGGGAACACCATGGGCAAAATATCCAGGAGAAAAACACCTTCCAGGGTGTAGTTATTGTGGACCCGGGACCAGACTCGATATCAGATTCGATTATCAAAACCAACCTCGACTCGGTGAGTATCCAATAAACGCTATTGATAAGGCGTGTCATGCTCATGATGCTGCTTATAAAATCATCAGTCTGCAACACAGACATATCGCAGATGTAAAATTGATTCATGCGTTGAATTCTATCACTGATAAACCCTTCAAAGAAAAATTGGCTGACGGTTGGTAAAATCGGCGATGAAAGGTAAATTATTGATGGGTGATGGGTGCTGGTAATTAATAACATCATGGAATCTATTTATTATTCTCCAAAAGGATACTGGTGTGGTAAAGGAGCAATCAGTAAACTCGCTAGTGCCGCAACGGTGAAGATACCACTGCAGCGGATTGGTTATCCAAACAGGCGATATGACAAATTTATCTACCACCGCATAAAAATTAATTACTCGCATTTTGAAGTCAGCATCCCTAATGAAGTTCATCAGGCTGATATATTTTTTGTGCCGCATGATGGCGTTTACAAATACGTGCTAACCGTAGTTGATGTTGCGAGTAGATACAAACAAGCAGAACCGCTAAAGACAAACTGAAGTTGCTTCTGCGTTTGAAAGGATTTATCGAAGGGGTCCTCTGCATTGGCCAAATCTATTACAAGTTGATCCTGGCAGGGAATTTCAGGGTGCAGTGTTATCAACAATGACGCATCATAATGTCACCATCAGACGAGGACATACTGCACTAAATAGCGATCAGGCAATTGTTGAATTATTTAATCGGACGCTTGCTGAGCGGTTATTTGGATATCAATACGCGAAGGAATTCATCCAAGATAAACGATCCCGTGAATGGGTCAAGAGATTACCAGGCGTAATTACTGCGCTAAATAATGAGATTACTCGAACAATCAACATGAAACCCAACAACGCGATTAAGAAAAAGTATATACCCGTAAAACAAGAAAATAATTTTTCAAAACAACCAATACCCGGCAATGTCACTGTTAGATATTTATTTGATCCAGGAGAGCTCAAAAGTCGCAAAAAAGAGCTACTGATCCTACTTGGAGTGTTACTGCGCATAAAATATCTAGCATAACACGATCTACGGGTAGACCGCCAGTCTATAGATTGGATTCAACTGCTCCTCAGCCAGGATTTACTCGTGAACAACTACAAGTGATACCCGAGGATACTCAATTAAAACCGCGTGGTCTTAACTAGCACCTCTTTGTCTTTTACATATAAGACAAGTCAGCATCACATTATCTCTGGTATGACTAACACTGCTATTTTTTCTGTCTACGGTAAATTGGCGAGTGTCTTTATCCGACGAACACCAACGCATTATACAATTGCAACTCGCGCAGTGACTATTCTGTTGTTGTTTCAGTGTGATTATTAATTCAGCATCAATGTCAAATTCTCTATTATTTTTTTTTGTCCTGTTGTTTATAACCAGAGAGATTTGTTTCTGATTATATCATCGCTGACAATATCACTTATTGTGGTGTCATTATCATCTAAAACAACTCTTCTAAGTTGATTTATTCTTCGTACTCTGGACACCGCAAGATAAACTAAATTCGACGAGTCGATGTGATTATCTATGATCCAAACAATTGTATCGGATATAGTCAATCCCTGTGAAGAATGTATCGTCGCTGCGTGTCCTAGCGTCCATGGAGATTTATCAGCACGCAATGCATCTTCGACGACATTGATATCAACCAACACAATATCATTTAACACGAGAATCTGCTTTTCAGTCAAGCCTGGAATATCAACTTCGATATTTTGTTTTCATGTATGCAAAGGTCAATAGCACAACGGTACATGAAGTGTTACAAATTTTTTTTTTATGCAGGTCAAATAACTTCATCTGAAATGTGTATCTGACTATTTTTTTTACTTGCCACTATCAAATCGTTTGGTCTCCACACTTCCCAGAAATTATTTAATGGGGTTTATGAAATTATTTCTCGCGCAATTTCACACTGGATTCTATCCGGTTGTAATCTAATTAGTTTCTTGAACTCGCGTAATTGTTCATCAAGTGCTCTATAATCAGTACTAATTTCTTCATAATAGTCTGCAAAATTCTTCAGCCAATTATGTGGAGGCAAACCGACAAACGGTGATGGTTGACCATGATCGCCACAAACACATTATCACTTTTGTATTCGCTAGCAATAGCCAATCCAGAAACCTTTGTAATATATCTAACGACACCGTGCATATCTCATCCCAAATCATGACTTCATGAATAAAGTTCTCGCCCATTCGATCATAAATCCATTCGTGACCTTTCCAATAAAAAAACTATGGTAAGTGCAAGCATTAATTCCTCGCTGTTTCATCACACTTGCGAGTCTGTGGGTCGGTGTTAGAACAATCATGTTTGATTTTCCTCGAAATAATTCAATCGCACGAGTCGTCTTCCCTAACCCACCGCAACCATTTAAGTAACTGGTTTTATATCTACATATTGGATCAGATATCGACGGTGCATTAGATAGTTCTGATATCTGATTATTTTTAAAAAAATTGGTTTCAATCGTAACATCTGCTGATTTGGAATAATCGCACGGTATTTCCTTTTTAATTCTTCTTGATGCCCAACAATCGTCTGAATTAGTAAATTCGGCCACTGCCTCGCTATGTTCCACGTCTATATAAAATGAATCTGTGGCGACTCTAACCGCGGTGTCAGGAAATCTATTTATCATCAAAAATAAATTGATAGAATCATAACCCAGCATAGACGACCTCAAATGTGTATGCTGAAGGTTGAATCCGTCGTTGTAAGTAACAATTGTACCTAAATTTGTTCCATCGGACAAAAAAGCGTCTTTACGATTTATATATATATATATATATATATATATATATATATATATATACCTTTAGATGTTACATCTGCGATTATAAAATCGTATTCGACGCTATATATAATCAACCGTGAAGAATATCGTTTATTGTCTTATTCGTTTCCACCCTGAGTTAATTTAGCAATTATTTTTCTACCGAGATCTTTTGCTTGTTTATTACTAACTTCAAATATCTGTTTGGACCATTTCAAGATATATTCTTCGTTCAGATCGGGGAATTGTTTTCTATTTTCGCTGATTATACTATCTAGACTATCGGGTTGTGGTAACCAAACCTCAGTCTGCGCTCGATATGATATAATCGCTTCACTGACAATCAGCGATATCAGTATTTTAGAATCAATCATATACCGTAAGAACACTATTGGCATCCAGTGTTTTTCAGATATATGTTTACCAATCCAAACAAAACAGCACGGATGAAGTCCTTCAGCGGTTTTAAATGATACCACACGAGCGAATAAAGTTAAATCAAAATCGGGTAGTGGTCCATTAATCGCACTACAGGTCATTTCATGTGTGGGATGCCCAAATCTTTTAAAGTACTGACAGCATTTTCCGTACCCGAGAAAACTCCCAGGATAACACGCAACCATATCAACCGAAATAATACTTTTAGGGTCGTATTTTGTATTCCATAATCCATCATGGTTGTATTTCACGCAGCTTGATTTGATATCTGATAGAAATTCTGCGCGTGTTGGTTTCCACATATTTTTTCTTTCTCGCAAAATGAGCTGCAACCGACGGAATTGTAAAAAATTTGTTAATAATTGTTCGTCGTGTTCTGTTGAAAAACCATTAACTAGTTTTTTCATCTAATTATGGAGGGCTTCAGTGCGGTATAATTCGCCATTGGGTCTTACAAGTTAATCGAATTTACCCTCTTCGTTTTCAGAACTATTAAGTAACCACACTGACACGGGGTCGTTTTTACTTAAGTCGTAAATAAAATCATATAATTTCTTTTCAGAGAATTCTGGGGAGAACTCCGCGGGTAGATCTTGTATGATTCTATCTCGCGGAAATATTGTTACGGCAGGTGTCCACGCGTGTTCGTTCTGATCAATAATTTTGATTGGAGCTCCTTTTGATTTATATTTTGATTCGTGCAATACTTCTCCTGTTATCGTCATTATGGTTATTGGGAATCTTAATGATGTTTCTAATTTGGCTATATCTTAAATCGTTGCTCCATTTTCTTTTAGTGTTAGTCCCCATTCATTTATTTTTTGCGTCTTAGATCTGTCAATTTGTTTCCACGCAACGCATTTGTAAAATGCTCTATTATTCATTCTGCTACAACACAATTCAACGATGACAGTTTCATTGGTTTTAATTTTTCAATACTCGGTTTATCATTTAACGGATAGATTCCATAAACAACTGCAGTCACGGGATATGATCTATCGTAGTACGTTTTGTCAATTCCAGTCAGAATTCCTGGTTTGGAATCATAACTCATAGTGACAGTTCTTTTATCTTTTAAGAATTGTTCGAATTTGTCTCGTATAATCCAATTTCCTGTTTCTGAGAAGATAAAGAATTTCACTCCAAAAAAATACTTTTTCTTGTCAAGATGCGAGATTAACACTGCTGCTCTTTCGTCATTCATGGTAGCATCAACACTACCATCAATTCGAAATGTTGACCAACAGTAAGATGCTCCATCGCGCTTGAAATCATTAACACCATCACGGATTTTACCCAATATGCTTCTATCACTTATTTTGACCCTTTGGTACATCTACGGAGAGTCTATCGAGATTGAATTTAACATTTTTCCATGGTGTAAGTTTTGATAATCTCTCGAACTCCTCCATATTATAATTAAAACAAGTACTTAAATAAGAAAATTATTATATAATGAATCATTGCAAATGGCTTATGATTGGATCAGTAAACGCATGTAACAAATCATGCAGAAATGAATTCTGTGGATATCATTTACAAAGCGTTTGTCGCGGAAGTTTTGGGCCATTACCTTGTCTCCGATGTGGGGTAGGTGTGAGAGGTAAAGCGCAGTTGTGTCTTAATTGTGGTGGTAAGCGATACAGAGAGCTAAAGCGCTATTATGATAAACGAGTCAAGAACTCCATCAATGACTCTGACTCTGTCAAGGATAAAGTCATAAGAACACCTCAAGTCTACACTGAATGTTTCCCAAGTAGTGTAATGATTAAATCAAATAATAAATTAGACAAATATTATTTAGTATATAAATCAACCAAGAATTTCAACCGCATCCCGTGATCAGCAATCATGAAGCTTCTCGTGACGATATTGTCAGAAACCGTAGACTAAAGAAACCATTAGGGACGGACAATGGTATGGGATTATTTGGTATTTACTGCTGGAAAGAAAAAATATTATGGTCATCGTTTCGTGTATGAGGCATATAACGGAATGATCAAGAATTGTCATGTTATTGCTCATATTGATGGATGTCCTAAGAACAATTCTTTATGCAATCTACAAGCTATCTCTCAGAGTGAAAATTCCAAACGAGGAAGAACTGGGAAACACGTGAAAAATGCAAAATGTGTCAAATCATTTAATACTGAAAATAACGAGCAAAGGGTATTTCAATCAATGACGGAAGCCGGTAGGTATTTCGATATTTGTAGTAACTCGGTACGAAAAGTAGCAGAGAATATAATCAAGTCGGCTGTCCCCAAGACAATAGGACCTAGAATTCAATTCATTTACATCTAAATTTCATTGTGTACTATGTGTATATATCACCAAAGGGGAATGACTCGTGCGGGTGTGTGTACGGTTTATGAAAGAGTTACGGATTTCAATGGTTTTCTTTTAAACATTGTCAATGGGATTTTTCCGATTACTCCATTGGATGGTTTTAACTGCCATGATTCTCAATGGGGATAATCAATTATCTGTTTTCTGAGGAAACGAATCAAATAAGCAGTATTTACAAGCAATTGTATTCTTTTTTTGATGTTTTTTTTTCTTCAGATATTTGGTATTCTTTAAAAGCTGTGAATAATAATTATTATGTACACGAAAGAATGCAAATAACACACCTCTTTCTTGACTTCACCAATTTGTATTAACTTACCTATATATACCATGTGGTCTATTATATAATTGAGGCTTTAAAGCGAAGCTCGAGTCATGAAACCAATGATAGATCACTCCGTCACGTGGTGTGAATGTGTTTTTACATTTAAACCAGGTTTATTTTGTAGGGTTTATAATTGGTTCATGACTTGAGTGCAGGACTGCCCCGTCATCCCATCATACCATTGTCATCGCATAATCCATTTTTTATGTTGTATTGTCTTGTGCTGTCCTATATATGTAAATGTGACGTCATTACACCAAACATATCTTCTTGGAGTTCTAACCCGTTATTTCACGAGTTAGATCCCCTATCGGAGACTATGTTTCGTGGTACTCTGGGCCCAGTCAGATGTGAAAAAAACCCGAGGGGTTCCACATAAGATGTGTTGTCTTATATATGTAACCTCTGGGTCTCTCCGATGTGAATAACACCTGAGAGGTTCCAAATGGGGTTTTCATATATATCTCTAGGCGTGGTAAGATGTGAATACACCTTAACACGAACAGAGTTCATACACAAAAAAACGGGTCAAAATTGACCCTCAATTGCTTTGTTTTTTTGTATTAGAAATATACATATATATATATATATATATATATATATATATATATATATATATATATATATATATATATATATATATATATATATATATATATATATATATATATATATATATACATATATATATATATGTGTGTGTGTTTATTCTGAAAATATCAATGATATCATAACCGAGATCACAAAAATCAAGGAATTCAATTGTCAGATAAATTAAAATGTGATAGGATTCTTTCCGATTTTCAAGATATTGAAGAGAATATGCGACGAAACAGGTACACCCTACCTAAATCATATGTTTTTATTAAACGGATCCAGCATGCGATTTATGATTCCTTCATATATTTAATGTTGTCGAAAAAAATCAGGCAGGAATTAGGATATGAATATGCAATCAAACGTGCAGTTAATTCAAAGATCAAGAATATAATAATGATTATCCGCCAAACCAAAAATTCTCCCTTGGTAGCCTCAACAGTAATAAATCACTTGTAAAAATTCTCACTTTGGATCGATATGTATAATACTCATACCTGTTTTCAAGTATACAATAGACAGGTATGTGTGCTTATTCACCTTGAATGAATTTGTAAAGATAGGTAAAGTTATCAATGGGACTTCGTCACTACACGGAAGTAAATTGTGGGGTGGGTGTGCAATCTACGGATTTTATTTTATTTATTTATTGCTGAAATATTTTTATAAGGAGCTGAAAATGTTTTATTTTTTTTTTGTCGTTTTTGGTCATTTTAATCATTTTTGGGTTATTTTTGTCATGTTTTGGTCGTTTTTGGTAATTTTCCTCTATTCTTGATAAATCAAGGAGTTAAAAATAATTGGGTCAAATGGTCGTTTTCTCTAAGTGATTCATTTAGATATTTTTCTCATTCAAATTCATTTTATGATTTTCAGATAACAAATCATCGAAAAACTACTAAAAATCATTAAGCAAAGACTAAAAATCTAGAAAAATCCTGATTTTATCAGACTGGTCAAATGGTCGATTTTCTCTAAGTGATTCATTTAGCGATTTTCTCATTAAATATTGTTTATGGCTACTGGTGACAAAGTCACTGTATTTAGATCGTACAATAATTCATAACTAAATTATCACGCGAACGGTTAGACACAATTAAGAAGTTCATTCCAATCCGTGATTCTGTTCGAGAAAAATTGCAAGCGAGACAGGAGTTACAGACTGATTTTGCTACAGATGCGGAACAGTTATTCAAACCGATAACCACAGCAACCAAAAATGTAAAATCAGCCACTGAAAGAGCAATATGGGGAGATGTCCCCGAGGAAGGGGAAAGGAAAGAAACGCCTCTTCTTGATGTACTTGAAAAAATAGCAGGAGAAACTGAAAACAACATCAGCGTTGTTACAAAAGAGCCCACCTGGTCCGAAAGAAAACCAATGAAAAAATAGTAGATGAATTAAGCGCGAGATTTAATGAGGAGGGGTTAGCAGCAATTGATAAGACTGACCTAGCAGAAATTCCTGCGCTTGTTGTTGCGACTTATGAAAACAGAAAAAAATGTTGAAACAACACGGGTATATTAAAGATATGCAACATTGGGCTGATGTATTCTACAAAATCAAAACTAAAACAAGTCAAATTGATAAAAACAATACATTATACATTGTGTAACAAAATTGTTACCGAGAGGAGGGTGGACTAAATGAACAATACAAACACAATTTGTGAAAGAAAATATAAATTTATGTAATAAATTATAAATGAAAAAAATACAGATGTAACAACACAATAATTCATGCACTTAACCCACAATTACACTCACAACCATTCACAATACATGAACAAATTAAATATTAATACAAAAGGAATCTCAGATGTAAAGGGATCTCTTGGATTATACACAGATCCAAGGATCCTTTACGAAAGTTAAATTAATGCAAGTATAAATTACGAAAAATGAACACAAACGACAAACTATGCTATCGCACGATGGATTGCGATAACTAGCACGACCATATTCTTGTATTCAATCAAGCTGCTAGCTTTTATTGATATCTATGCGATCACTTGAAATATTATTGTGATCTGACATAAGCATGCAAATACAACAATGTATTAAATTGTATTACAATTTCAATACACATATGTGTCTCGACCCCGTATAACCGCACGATTCAGCAACAGTTGAATCGTCTCCCAGTTTCCCCGAAAACCTAGGGTTGACCAATACTATTATCGGACGTTTCCCTTCACGGATCCACCACAGTTATACGTTCAGACAACATACATCATCTACCAGAAAAAACGGTTCCTCACTACCCTAGATGTCGACCCGGATGTTTTACAACTCAGACAGCTCCGACACTCGGATTTCTAGCTTTCCGGATATTTACACGTTACACAGATGTTGACGAACATACAGTTCGACACACAGACAGATACTTCAATTCCGTTTGCACAAATTAACGGCACAATCACATTCAGATATTTATACAGAGATGTTCCACAACAAATCAGACGATATCAAAGACGTTTATCAAAAGATGGTATCAGATGTGTTAAGAGCTACGGTATCAGAAATGGTATCAACTACGTTAGCAGCTACGGTATCAGAAACATTGACATCTACGGTATCAGCGATTATCAGATCTATGGTATCAGCGATTGTCAGCTACAGTATCAGAAACACGGTAACAGCTACGGTATCAGAAACACGGTAACAGCTACGGTATCAGAAACATGGTAACAGCTACGGTATCAGAAACACGGTAACAGCTATTGTCAGCTACAGTATCAGAAACACGGTAACAGCTACGTTAGCAGCTACGGTATCAGAAACATGGTAACAGCTACGGTATCAGATGTATTAACACGGTAACAGCCCTTTGGCTGGAGAATTGAAAGACGAGCTTATCTATCCTTCGATTAGATATTTTGGTTCCCGTAATTATTATGAGAAATATATCGCCTTATATACTCTCTATAGGTGAACATAAATCACATCGAGCTTGCCGTGCACCACGTAAAACGAGTATTTCGGATTTCATGTAAATAACAAACTGGCACATGCAAATCGTTACACGCCACTTAATCACCCCAGGTAATGCGTGTACGACGAAATCAAGAAAATGGTGAGTTTCGTTTGCAATTCAAGAAGAACAAAAATCAGTTCAATTTTCGCCTAATTCTGTGACACATTGGATACCTGAATGTGGTGGGTACAGTGTATGATCAATATAAAGAACTAAAAGCAACAGAAAAAAACCCATAAAAAATTGCAAAGAAAAAAACAAAACCTTCAAAGATAATATCTTTCTCACCTAAAAAACAACCACCATGCGGGTTTCAAATTATTAGAGTTTGATAATAAGCAATCATTGTGTATGCCATCTGATCAAGATGAATCTAACGATGAATTTTTTTTAGACATTTACAAGATCAGGAAAAGGATACACAGGGTACAACTGGTTATAGTAGTGGGGGAGGAGTTTTCTCAGAGTGGAACTCCAAGGGTATCAGGTAGTGGTTTAGTTAGTTGTTCTGGTAATATTCTCAGCGATATAGCACGATTAGAAGTTCTCATCGGAGGGAAACGAGCTGGAAATGACTCACTGGAAATAATTAATGAAGCGGTTATTTCAAGGCGGGATCATGAATATTGATGTATATCGAGAGTTTGTTGACGAGCTAGTGACTCAACGGTTATCATAGTGACTAATCACCACATTAGATAAATGAAATTTAAATTACTAGTAATGCAATAAGATAATCATACACTACAACGACGATTAACCAACCAGTGTCTACGTAGTAAACTCATGATTGCCAGTTTACAAAGCGTACTATGGTGATGGTCTTGGCAATACCATTGCAGGGTTATTTACAAGAATGGCTCCAAACGTAGCGTCATTAGCAAAACAATTATCGATGAAAGCCATTGATGTTATTCGTGATAAGGGTATTAGCGCTGTTGGAGATGTTGCTGGGAAATAGTTGTTCCGCCGCGAAGGAAAAACTAATGTCACTAGTTCGACGAAAAAGAAACCAACGCCGTTACCATCTACGGAAGTGATGCCTGAAAGTGTTAGCAAAAGAATAAATAAAGCAGTGGATCAGAAATTAGCATCGTTGGCGACTTCGTCGTTGGCCAATGATACATATGAGGCACTGAGAGATAATATTGCAAACATTATAGCGGGAAGCGGTTTGAAACCACGACGAAAATCATGATTTAGATAGAGGATTATATAATAAAATGTTCAAATCGTCTCCTGATCCAGCATTTGATATGGACGCCCCAGTGCTCAAAGATGATTCTGTACGCGATAATCAATTTTATTCCTATCATGATCTTCGAGCAGGAAGAATCGAACTTCAAGTCCATGATACCAGCAAATACTTTCTACCCTCTGAAGCATTTATCGAAGTGGAAGGAGAACTTGAAACAAATGATGCTGATCATGATGATCCACCATATGACAATAACCCAACCATCCGAGTTGGTTTTGTTAATAATGGTATCATGGCGATATTTGAGAGTGCTAGATATATAAGTGATCGAAGAGAAATTGAAGCTATAGAGCGTGATGTTGATGTTGCCACAACAGTAATAGGGTTAGCAAGATATTCTGATGATTATACAAGAACAGCGGGTCCATCTATGACGTTTTCTAAAGATAATACTGATCACCTAGGGTTTGCAACACGCCTAGCAACGTTAGAGGGACAACGTCGACGATTTTCATGCGCGATTCCACTGCATCATATTTTCGGATTCTGTAGAAATGTTGGAAAAGTTATCTATTGAGCGAAACATACAGTAGCACTCGTGTAGCAATTAGATCAATCTATCATTTAGAAAACACCAATGTTTTTACAATAAGATGTCATATAGTGTTGTTAGTGTTACTCTGACACCAGCTCAGGTAAAGAAATTGCAATCAGAATCAGCTACAAAATGTGGAACCACAATCTCTCTAAAACCCAATCAGATGTCTGGCGGTCAGAATAAGCTATCGGTGACAGCTCGTCAAAAGAAACACTTCGATGATGCTATCAAGAATAAAAAAGGTGTTCAAGTTACTCTATCTCCAGCCGCGATCAAAAATATGATAAAATCAGGCGGTATATTTCCGCTGTTAGCTGCGATTCCAGCGTTGATTGCGGCAGCGGCCCCAGCGGTGGCGATAGCGGCAGCGTTAGGAGCCTTTGGCACCGCGGCAGGAATGGCACTAAAGAAATCAACCGGGAAAGGATATAAAAAAGAAGGGAAAGGGTCTAAGACTACCAGGGACTCCGTATTCATGGTACGAACGAAGCGGCCTGAGAATCCTATGAACAGTTTACTAACACCAATGTCAATTTTTTTTTTACTTGATGGTGCTAAAAAACTAGCGATAAAAAACTTGAGAGGTGTCTTTATGAAAGATCAATTACCGGCACAACCCAAAAACGTTGAAACCTGTATCATTAATTGTGATAACAGCAGCGGGCCTGGAACCCACTAGGTTGCATACGCGATTGATCCGCGTGCAAGATCCGCGTGCAAGTGTCTATTTTGATTAGCCCCGCCGGATGAATGTATGCGCTATATACAACGATTAAACACTTTTCATAAAATGAAGACTTGGTATTCCACGTTACCAACACAACAACTAAATGATCCACCAATATGTGGCATAGAAGTATAAAATGTTCTTGACGCTATTTCATAATCGAGAAACCCACCTCATCAAGTCGTAAATGAATATACTAGTAGTCGCTTTTTAGAGAGAGAAAGTAATAGAACATAACATGATTGATATTTGGGGGGGGGGGAGATCTTTATCAAACTTGCAAAATCCCACCACGGAAATATCTACAACAAGTGATGTTAAAAAATAATCGAAGATAAAATAGCTGAGATGTTGAACATAGCAAGTGTTGATACCAATGAAATTGTTGTTTTTCAAGATCGACAGGGTAAATTGAAAACTAGTAATGTTTCCTTTGATGATATTTTAGTTAAACAACGCGACTCAGTAGAAGATACTATCGCGTTGTTTTCCGATCAGGGTAAACTCAAACCGGGTGTACTTGTTTCAACTATTGTGGATAGAATTAACAATTTAGAACCATTAAGAAAACTACGCGATGAATACGATGACCATATAACTAAATTCGATCAGTTTTCTGAATTACAAAGAAATATTGACAATATTGACAAACCTCTATTAGATTTCCTTGGAAATTCACTGGTGACCACACCGAAACTCACAGAGATAAAATCTGCTATCGATAATTTGTCAAAGTTGCGATCCGAGTATGATGTTCATGTAACTCAATTTGGTAATCAACGTAAACATTTTAAAAAGACTGATGACGCCGTCGATGAATTTTTGGTCAAGACGTGAAACCCGAAGAAATAAAAATAGATCAAACAGGTAATATCACGAAAGTCGATGAAATAACAGCGATTAAACGGCGAATAGAAGTTGTTCGCGAAGATATTAAAACGACCAACAAGGATGATCTACCGAGGGTGATAGAAAAACTTGAAAAAATAAAAGTCCCTCACGAACAAAAAAATATCATAAATAACGTCTACGTGATTCAATGGGGATCATTTGCGTGGACACCTACAAACAACAAATTAGATATCACCGCAGCCGTCAAAGGTATTTATCGATTAACACTAGTGTCACCGACTCAATTTAATATTTTATCATCGAGTTCATCTGGAGTCAACAATACAATATCAACGATCATCGACAATGACACAACTGAACAATTCACAATAGCATCACTGATAATAATTTGGCAAGAGTTTCATTAATATGGTATGTGGAATTCGTAGCGCATTTAAGTAAACAACTAAATTGAATTCACTGGCGAATTTAACACCAGCAATTTGAAATCTGTTATAATAAATAAAATGTCATTACAGCAGTATCGCTATGATCAGGTCAGAGAATTTCAAACTAAACTCAAAACACTCATTGAGGAGTATCAAGTAAAAATAAAAAAAAAATACCGACGAAGAATCACTGCAGTTGATGTTACTGTGTACTTGGTATCAGGTGTAATCACCAGAGCTGGTATTATACTCTCCTCTGTGACAATGATTGCCCCGATAGCTGTTCCAATGTGTATATCAGCGGCGACAACAATCGCGGAAATTATTTCGATTATAAAAAAAAAAAAAATATCATCGTGTAGCCAGCGCAAACTGCAGGATTACGTAATCAAGTTCCATGTTGTGTCCACTGCATTCTCGCAATTATCCTCGATGATATCATCATCACTCGATGATACATTAATATCAGATAATGAGTTTTCAGCGATGATACGTGTTTATGATTCCGCGATATCAAATTTAGAAAGACAACATGAATATAATAACAATGGCAACATCGCAAGAACTACTTCAACAAATAGCGGAAAACACAAACCCGATGAAAACCAGCATGATCTCAATAACCTCAATGAATCCTGAATTTAGTGTGTACTTCACCACTGCGATTAACGTTAAGGAGATAGCGTTAGTAAAATTACAGTACACCACAGTTGGCCTAATATTAGGTCGGTAGCATTTGGTGGTCAACAAAATAAACCCAACGGTGAACCAGACTGGAATGTTGTTTCGCTACCATCAGGGTCTTACCAAATCGAACAAATCAATAATGAATTTCAGTGTAGAATAAAATCCATTACGGGAAAAGAATCGAAAATCGCTATAACGGTTCAGGAGCCGACATTATCATCTGCCATTGAGATAAACTCGCCCGGATATGTCGTAGATATCTATAACAGATCTATAAGAACAATATTGGGTTGGCCTAAAATAACACCACTACCAGAGCCTAAAAAATCCGACTATGTCACGGATAAACAATTATACCATGAAATTACCACATCATATCGAGAATGCCTCCGTGATATAAAAAATTCATCACTACCGGATAGTTAGTTTAATTTCGTTGATCGGGATTCCGCTTTTAGGAGATTTAAAGTTGGACAGACTCCTGAATCAATTACATATATAAATATTTACCATAACAGAATTATTGAATATTTTAGAGATATCAATCAAGAACACAGTCAACAACTACTACAACAGGCTTTCCACGAATCTAATCAGAGTGAAATCATTAAACGAATTGAAATATTAAATCAACTGGTATCCGACATGGAATATATCAACCAGCAAGTAATTCAAGTAATAATTGATCATAGCGATGACAACATTAATCACTCTAAACGAAATTTCCTAACTGTACACAATATAACAGAAGCTGATCTTCCGAATTTTCAAGTTTCCTGGGTATAACGCAAATGAATTAAAAAAATCTGTCACTGATCTTATTCAAGAAAACTTTTCTCTGATACTCACAGCATGGAGACAACAAAACAAGAGTCCAACTATCTTGACATATAATAATGACCCAGGCGGCGGTGGTAGACATATCGCTCCGCTCAACGTAAATATATCCTCGGTGATAGCATTGAATTTAGTATGTGATGTTATCGAAGGGAGTCAACAAATAAATCTCGAGCGATCGAATCAAGCTCAGCAGGGATATATTCTATATTCATTTGCACCAACAGCTCCTCCGAGTTTTTTAATAATCGAGGATCCAATTAATCCAGTCTATATGCGATGTCATAATGATTCATTAAGGAGAATTAATTTCGGACTCACTGACCAGTCCAATAATCTAATTGATTTACTAGATGAGGTTCTACAAATTACTCTGCTTGTAAAGTCTTAAATTGCTAGCAATTTCAAGGATTGTTAACCCCATAGCAGCAGAGGGGCGCGACAATGACTTTGGAGTAATTTTTTTACGATTTCGAGGAAGCATTAGTTTATCAAATGGACGCTTCTAAACGTTGTCCGATTCGCACCCTCTGCTGCTTAGCAATATTAATCCGACGAAAACCTCAACCAGTAAAATTATCAAGCACTGATGCCTGCCAATGTCAGTATAATACTAAATCAAGCTGCAAATTAGAAAATATCAGAGTTGTCTGACTGATGAAGCACAAAAATAAAGCCAGTTATATCATATAGTTGGCAAACACAAGTTTTGTTACCGCAACAAACAATTATTTTGATGATGAAAATCCTGATATAACTGATTACGAAAATAAAACCACAAAAGATCTTGTCAGAAAATGAATCGGCAAATTTACCCAAGGAGAATCATATGATCATAAACGATGTTGTACAAGACTGAGTATAGACGATGCAGAACTAGATTTTATAAATGCTTATACAAGAAAGAGAGGTAATTTATAAATCGAAATAATGTTAATTTTTTCAAGGGAATAAATTAGGTAAAATGTGAGTTACACTGATGGCGAGTTACTGTATTTTCCTCATTTAAGATATTCAATATTCGCGTATGTTTGTATAAATGTATTATCGATGATAAACATATTTTATAATCATGATGTTATGGTCGCTACGGATTCACTTTATATCAATAAGACAATTGAATATTGGTACTTATGCATCATAGGGTAAATGGAGAATAAAACAAGAGAATATACTCAATTATTCTGAATCTGCCGGCATTGAAATCATGGAATTGTATGACAAAAGTAATCAAACATTAGAGATATCGTCTACAACATCAGTGTATTATCCTGTGACAAGACATACAACAGTTTATCTTAATGGTCTGGAAGTTCTTGTAAAACAACTCGTGTGATCGAATTATTTCAAAAAATTTATATGATCGTTTTAACCCCTACACACAGACACGCCAAAGAGATGAAGGAAATAAATATTAAATAGTGCACTTATCAAAATCTTTTAAAGATGTAAATGAGATACATTGACTTCTAAGCGAACGGGGGAGAAGTACCGGGTATATTCCATTGTTTGGACTAAATATGCACAATATCTACAGATATATTAAAAATATTTCTTGGTTGGATATTGTTTGTTAAATTGTCTCCACAGGAATTGCTGAAAACGTTTGCAGATTATTATGAAGAAATAACTGATGATCATATAGTGCTTGATCGAGAATTAAGAGAGTTTACGAAATTAATGAGACTACAACCGAATAAAGTTCAGTGTAAAATAATGCGTGATATAATTTCTAAAACATATACACAATGGTAGATATATTTGACATATTGCATGTCGTACTAACCAATTTGCAGCAACAGAAGGTGTAATATTTGTTTAATAATCGCTGCTCGACCCATACCATATCGTCCTGGGATATAATAAATTGATTGAATTATTTTATAATTATTGGTTGATTGATTACCAGCCCTAATGCTAGTTTACCTTTAGTCGCAGATCGTATCAACCAATAAGCTAATGATTCAATGAAGATTTATGTTTTAAGGAATTTAACGCTTGACTTATCTTCACATCTGCATCATCTTTTGTCTCTTAAATATGTATTTTTAACGCAAGATTATGAACTTGACATGCTTGATCAATTGCATTTATTGAATACTTTAAAGGTTATGTTTGATCTCGTTCGTCAAAGCGAGTATTAAATCGGGTCCCAGCACCACACTAATTATATCCAGTAAGATGTTGTTTTTTCGGAGACTTATCCCATAAAATTCCTATCAATTTACAAAAGGAAGCAGCGATATCACCGCGTGCTTTCACTGACTTGTTAAGGGAGATAAATTTATATTTTTGTACCACATTTCACACACTTGACTGTCAGTGCATGTTTTTTATTTTTTGTTGTTATTGTTGTTAATCCATTAAGCTTTGGTGGATGCCCTGCATGTAACACAAGTTTAATTCATATTATCTATTATATGTTTATACATGGATGCCCTGCATCTAACACAATTTTAATTCATATTATCTATTATATGTTTATACATGGATGCCCTGCATCTAACACAAGTTTAATTCATATTATCTATTATATGTTTATACATGGATGCCCTGCATCTAACACAAGTTTAATTCATATTATCTATTATATGTTTATACATGGATGCCCTGCATGTAACACAAGTTTAATTCATATTATCTATGATATGTTTATACATAGATGCCCTGCATCTAACACAATTTTAATTCATATTATCTATTATATGTTTATACATGGATGCCCTGCATGTAACACAAGTTTAATTCATATTATCTATTATATGTTTATACATGGATGCCCTGCATCTAACACAATTTTAATTTATATTATCTATTATATGTTTATACATAGATGCCCTGCATGTAACACAATTTTAATTCATATTATCTATTATATGTTTATACATGGATGCCCTGCATCTAACACAATTTTAATTCATATTATCTATTATATGTTTATACATGGATGCCCTGCATGTAACACAAGTTTAATTCATATTATCTATTATATGTTTATACATGGATGCCCTGCATCTAACACAATTTTAATTCATATTATCTATTATATGTTTATACATGGATGCCCTGCATCTAACACAATTTTAATTCATATTATCTATTATATGTTTATACATGGATGCCCTGCATCTAACACAATTTTAATTTATATTATCTATTATATGTTTATACATGGATGCCCTGCATCTAACACAAGTTTAATTCATATTATCTATTATATGTTTATACATGGATGCCTTGTATCTAACACAAGTTTAATTCATATTACCTATTATATTTTTGTAACATCAATGTCATTGATGTCTCAGTGACACGAAAACATGAACCAGTCAAGCATCATACAGCGCTAACAAATATGTATTCTAACATGGCGAAGGGTTACAGGCGTGTAGAGAAGCATGGCAAACAAGAACTGTAGAGAATCCATCCACACACGTCCTAGTCGAACACATGGAACTTGTCCTTAATCTCAATAAAGTTTAATTTAATGACGAAAACTACACCCAATTCAATGCAACCGCAATGGGTACAAAATGGCGCCTTCTTATGCTATTATTTTTATTGCAAAACTGGAGGGTCAACATTTTTCATAGGCTGAACATAGTCTATACCAGTTGTCACGCTTTATTGATGATATATAAATGAAGTGGCAACATGGAAGAGAAAGTCTGTATGATTTCATATCAAAGTCTGACAACTTCCACCCTTCAATAAAATGCACAACAGCCAGACTGGTAAAAGCAAAGTACATATAGACATTTACTCTAAACCATCCGACAAACGCTAGTATCTCTTCCGAACAAGCTGTCATCCGAACCACCGCATTGGGAACATCCCATGTAGCCAGGCATTGAGGATACGCAAAATTAGCCCCGACGATGAATCGTTCCAAAATAGGTTTAAAGAGTTAGCTATACATTTAATTCACCGAGGCTACGACACATACCTGATTGCAGAATGACCTTCTAAAATATGGAGAGTAGGAAAAGGCTGAACTTATTATATTTATCCTGATCTACCATCCAGTCACCATCAAGTCAACGTCAGAGTCCTCTTGACAAACCCGTAGGAGCCTGCCGGAAACCGAAAATCTCAAGGACATCCTAGTCAGGGCAACGCTATCGCCAATAGACTAATTAAGACCACCCTAGTCAATTTCGCACATGTAGCGATAAAGGTGAAAAACCTGTCAACATATGATTGCGTCATTGGCAGTTTCTAGGACAGTGACTAGAGAAACGTTAAAAAATAGATGGTCCAAACAAAACGTGTACAAAAGAAATGTAATTTATATCATGTAAAATCTTTAGCCTTCAGTATCTAGGAGAAACTGAAAGCTACACAAAATAGTCAACCTTTATATATCTAATTGGGTGACAAAGAAGCTGTACAGAAGTCCGGTCGCAGAACAGTCCTCCTCTCCTGGCTTCAAGTTCAGTGATATAACACTTATTGCAATTGCTCACAGACCCAACTGGAGTTCTGAAACCAGGAAAGAAAATTAATCTTACTGGATACGCTGAATTAAAACATTGAAACAAAGCAGTTTAAACTAAAAAGCACTTGAAAAAAGACAGCCATGCACAAATACAATTATCTTTTGTAGCAGACACATTTTCGTTTAAATATTTCTCTCAATTGATGCATAGCCTATAATTACTACTGTAACAATGAAATATCCGGGATACAAATTTCGCTTACATAAATTTACATGAAATAACAGATTTCGTTATTGCTCATCTATTTCTAGGTCAATACAAATATTTTTCAGCATCCTCAACAAACTGATAACAGTAATTCAGAATTTTGAAACATACAACAGTTTAAAGGTTTATATCCTGTAAAAACAGCCATTTCAGGTTATGAACACGCAACAGGTTTTCTTTTTGATTAATTTGTCTATGTTTTGTATTTGCTTTTGAAAAAAAGACTCATTAAGAGTTGACAGTGCTCAGATTATAGTATGTGTCTACATTCCCGTTTGTTTGTACCCCACTGCCGATTTCAGTAACGAAAAGCATAAACAAGATAAAAAGTCAATAAATCTTACTGAATTCATTCATTGATTTATAATTTCTAACCCGATTGCGACCAGGGTATCCATAACACCTTTATCGTCTGCGCGTCTGATGCTTAACGGAAGTTTTCATTACAACCATGGCCATCCTTGAGATCAATTTCCAGTTCCTGGACAAGTCCATTTTCAGCAAAGGGGCGGATGTATAAATACGCATGTATGTACATAGAAGGTAGATTTTATAGTTGGCAAAGGGATATAACTCTTAACCTTACCGTAATTAACGGAAGTATCCGCGAGTATCCAAATAGGAGCAATGACGTCACTCTATTTGCGGAAGAAAGACTTGCCCAAACTGTGTGCAATATGGTGTCGTGTTAGTATGAAAACTTCCGTTAAGCATCATACGCGCAGACGATATAAGTGTTATGGACACCCCGGTCGTAATCGAGTTAGAAATTATAAATCGATGAATGAATTGAGTAAGATTTATTGACTTTTTATCTTGTTTATGCTTTATGCTTTTCGTTACTGCAATCGGCAGTAGGGGGGGGGTAAAAACAAAAGGGGATGTAGACACAGACTATAGTTAGATTAGTTCGGCACTGTTCGTTGTCAACTGGGGGAAATCAGTTACATAGGAATTTTATATAAACAATTATATAAAAATTAAAATTTGTCAAACACTGCAACGTCGTAATAATAACCGAAGTGTGCGGAATTACCGTCCAAAGCATAGTCCACCAAGTCGTTCCCCCGCCAGTCTCGCGGAGGTGGAATTGCTGTCATCACAAAGAATTCCGTGATAAAATAATGTAAGTATAACACAAACTTCAATTTCTGTCACACATCGTTTGAATTAGTCGAAGGCAACACTCGCATTGGAACAAATGTCAGTCCATTTTTTTCTGTTTATACCGCCCTCCTCCTAGTAAAAAAAAACAAGCTGACTGAATCTCTCGTTTTGGAGCATTTCCCAATCTTTTGGAATATGGAGATTTGATAGGTGGCAACATAACTATTCTTGGAGATTTCAACTTTCACTTTGACTGTCCTGGAAACTCATACACGTAAAAACTCCTAGATTCCATTCATGTTTTCAACCTTAAACAGTAAACCAACTAACCCACCCATCAATATGGACACATTTTAAACTGGATTCTTCATAGACCGGACGATAATAATTTGCGATCCACCCTTGTATCCCACGAAGTTGCACCTCTGCATTATATGCCATCTACACGTATCAGTCTCTAACCCTCCACCTTTATTTGCTCCTAAGAGAACCCTCCGTATTATAAATAGAACCAAACTAATGCATGACATCCAAGGAAACCTAACGACTTTCTAACCTCTTGACGGTTGAACAACTCGATAACTGTCTGCGTTCATTACTTTGAAAACATTCCCAAACCACCAAGTGCAGAGTATCGATTAAAACGTGTTTTCCGTGGTTTAGCAGTGTTAGAGACCAGCTTCGCATTGCTAAAAGACACTGCCGTAAAGCATAGAGACTTTGGCTTTCCAGCAGACGCATTATTCATAAACAAATCTATGAAGCCGCTTAGAAGAACGTCACAAACATATTCCATTTAGCTAAATGATCCCACTACAGTACTAAGATCACGGAAAGTTACAGCTGCAAAGAGCTCTTCGAGATAACTAACAAACTAATGTCAAGGAACAAATGTACACCACTTTCAACCACCTTATCTCCAGTAACCTTCCGGACCTATTTGCAAACTTCTTCCGTGAAGAAATACAAACTATTAAAGATACGCATGACAACACAATTTCAGCTGACTCGTTGTCACCATACAGTTGCGAAATAGAATATCGTCGACAACCATTAGGAGCTTTTGAACCTGTCTGTATGGATTTAGTACATTAAATTGTGACGAAGAGTGCACCGAAATCATGTGAACTTGATCCAATTCAATCATCACTGCTGCTTGAGTTCTGAGACTCAATATTGCCTCCGCTATCTCTCTCATCGAGGAATTCCCATCATTTTTCAAACCTTTTATTGTAATGCGTCTGCTGAAGAAACCAACACTTGACCATAACGATTTAAAGAACTACCGCCCAGTTTTTAATCTTAGAAAATGTTGTTCTAACCGAATTTGTTTCTCATTTGATTGCAACCAGTCATTTTAGCAATGCACGGACTGCATTTCGCTCTTGTCACAGTACCGAAACTACTCTTCTGAAAGTAGTTAATGACATTTTCTCTGCTTTGGATAGCGGAAAGATTACAGTCCTTAGCCTCCTTGATTTGTCTGCAGTATTTGACACAATAGACCATGATATATTACCTACCGTATCCAGCATGTATTGGGCATTCACAATACAGCCTTATAGTTGATCTATGTTGTAGTGTTCCAAAGATGTCCTTTCATCGACCCGTTCTCTTCATTATATACACTCATCCCCTCTCAAGTGTCATAGATCATCACACCGTATCTCACCAATTGTACGATGATGGTACATTTCTGATGTGAAACCATGGATGACATGTAACAGGCTACTGATGAATGATGATAAAACTGTGGCCATTCTGATCACAACACAAGGACTTTCTCATTCACATCCTTTACCTCATAAAATCAATATAAGTAACACCAACTACCTCAAATAAAAACTACGAACATCACCAACATTAAATTCACAGTCAGTACGAAACCTACGTGTTACCTTAGACACTCCTCCCACATTGCACCAACATGTCATGAACATATGCAAGGCTGCGAATCTTGAGCTGAGACACATCAGCTCCATTTGCAAATATGAGTTGATACCACTATAACACTTTCATTAGTACTTTCAACACTGATTTATAGTAACTCAATTCTGTCTGGGTTCGTCTCAATATCTACTTCAGAAACTTCAAAAAGTTCAAAACACATCTGCTCGGATCATCTTTAGGGTATACCAAGATCAGAGCACACCTCCCCGCCAGGCGGTGCCCTACATTGGTTATCCATTCGATCCAGAATTAAACCCAAAATTTGTTCTGTCTATTACGTTTCACTGACGGACTCCAGTCTAGCATACATATCCGGCCTCACCCATGTGTACACACCATAAAGATACTTATGCTCCTCTTCTGACAATCGTATACTCATTATTCCTGCCATAAAAATGAAGTCATATGGACACAGTTCTTTTTGCATACCAGA
The DNA here is from genome assembly GCA_029339505.1 of Unio delphinus. Taxonomy (NCBI): domain Eukaryota; kingdom Metazoa; phylum Mollusca; class Bivalvia; order Unionida; family Unionidae; genus Unio; species Unio delphinus. The sequence goes on from JAQISU010000131.1 coordinate 1,873,106, forward strand.
GCCAGGCAACGTCGAACGAATTTCCCATTGAAAGTAGACATGGACAAAACCCCTGAAAAAGAAGATGAACTCCTACCAAGATTCTGGAAAGTGAAAAAGCATTGTAGGAGATGCAACTTTCTAGAGACCAAGAAGAAACTTAAAGGTCTAATAATACTTCCTTCCTTAAATATTGTCAACATTTTTTTGTTTTCCAATTGCATGTTGTTTCTAAATTATTTTTTTCGGGAGAGGGATGTTGTTCTGCTCATATCATTATAGATGTTGCAAAGCATTTAGAGCTTCTAAAGATTAGGCGATATACAATTACCCCAGTGTAGTTGGTCCGTGTCCCTGGGAGACAAAAGAAAAAGTAAGAACGGTGGCAGAAGTAGATGGAATGGAGGGAGTTGGATTAACAGTCGAGAAAGATGATACATTTGAGTAAGAACACAGGACAGGAGGAAAATCTATCACACTAAGTCAGATCATGAAATAGGCCGTCACTTGGTCGTGTAAAAGACGAGCGATAGGGTTTTAATTTGAATAATTTTTGAGAGATGACTGTTATTGAATTATAATAAATTGTTGTAATTTGAATTTCAAGTTTTTTGTTTTCATTAACTGTCTATCGCTGCCTCAATGTCTGACAAAAACGAGCCGGGGGTGAGGGTGGATCTTCCGTAATAATTTAAATAATATTGGGCGCACCCCACCCAACCTAAATAATTCAAACTTTACAGATACACTACATTCATGTAGATATCCGGGAAATACACCATTTCAAGCAGTTTAAAATGTGTGTTGTAATTCCGATCAATCCAAAATTTCATTACTCTACCAATGCTAAATATTAAGGAGTTGCTATTCTCTCGTCTTGTATCATTTCCCACCTGGTTTGACTCCAGTTTAGAACTGGCTGTCAATCCGCAGTAGACGGCTTCTTATGGTCTCTCAAAATCAGTTGAATGTACTTCTACCTTTAGGCTCCTACCACAATATTGTTCCAGCCAGATGGGTTCACCGTGGAGGCTTTTGGGTATGATGCTGAATCAAAATACACCGAACTGGCCCAGGAAGGAGAGCACAAAAATTGGTTCTATTTCAAACGATTTAAGATGAAGATATACGAAAATGAGGTATTGTTTTGATTTTAAATCTCATTTGCATTATCGCAGGAATCTATTTGTCCAGTAAATCAAACTGCACCAATCTTTTGATTTGAAATACTAACATAGTAATTTTGTAGTTCTTGGGTATTATTTAGCAGTGCACACATTTGACATATTGAGAAACATTTTCAGTGACTGCTCCACACGAGGCATAGCAGAACAGACAAATGGAGAAAAATGTAAACAATGAACAACGTTTAGAACTAGTGGACAGTAACAAATCATTTCACGTTTGATTATACAAATTTTGAAAAACTGTTCCTAAGCCAGTTAGTACACAATTATGTGAATTACTTTTTAGGGTTTGAAGGTGTTTGGTGTACGGAGAAAATGCTTAGGGTAACTATTATCTCATTCCCTCTTGAAATAAGAACAATTAAAATATAGTCAAACTCTTCATCATTCTAAAAATAGCAGCTGAAGGAAGTTTGAGACTACCACAGCTAAATCACCACCATGTTTTCACGTTTTGTGAGAATTCATATACTTTCGCAACAAGATTCATCTTCAAACATTATATAGTCCATATACTTTATTGAAATCATTTCATGTTTTCACCCAAACCATTCTTTTAGGGCGTAATTGTTATATGACGTATTAGAATCAAGTCTATGTAATTGGTATATGTCGTATTACAATAATGTCTGTGTAATTGTTATATGTCTTATTGCAATCACGTCTGTGTAATTGTTATATGACGTATTAGAATCAAGTCTGTGTAATTGGTATATGTCGTATTACAACCAATTCTTTGTAATTGGTATATGTCATATTATAATCAATTATGTGTAATTGTTAAATGTCGTATTATAATAAAGTCTGTGTAATTGGTATATGTCGTATTACAATAATGTCTGTGTAATTGTTATATGTGGTATTATTATCGTGTCTGTGTACTTGATAAATGTCGAATTACAGTCAAGTTTCTGCCAAATACCAATCTTTTTAAGCTTAATACGTTTTGATTAATATAAACAATGTCTTCATTATAAAGAAAAGCAAATATGTTATATGTAGATTTGTTAGCTTTACAATAATGGTACAAAACTTCATATGATATGCCATAGTGATATCATACCATTCAAATTTCTTGATCTCTGATCTATAAGGTAATATATTAGTAAAACGATATCGCTAGTGATTTATTAGTAAACCGAACTTACGGTTTTTCGAAATAAACAAACCCCAAAAGCCCCCACTCAAAGCCATTGTCTTGCAGAAAAAGCAAAGTCGTTCGCTTGCTAAAATTATATTTACTTGGACACGTAAGGCTAAGGTAATGCAAATCAGCTTATAGCTTCGATTTATGTTATTGGATAGTAAAACATCATTACTGCTGGACACAGGCTGAATAAGACTGGCTTCAACCTTACTAAAGCTATATTTAATTAAAGATGTATATCTCGATACTAACATCCGCTGGGAATTCATACCTTTTATAACTGATCTACGCATGGGAGAGTCGTCAATTGATGCATGTAAGTAAATTTGATAGATATTTTCTGGTTCACCCATTCACTGTGTATTCGTTACTAGGACTCAGATATATAAATTTGGATATAGTATTACTGGTGATAATTGTATTCAGTAGCCTGAACGAATCGTTCTCTTTACTTAAAATATGTATCTGTCACGAAGATATTGTTATGTTCCTTATTGACCTTTATATGACTATATTGCATTACGTTCCTTGTAATCTCTTGTAATGTTGACGTATACAATTTATCGTAGGAACGTATTCAATCAAACAAATAAAATCGGATTTCAAACATTAAGTTTCGTTTGAAAGATAAAACTATTTCATATAGGTAGATATGCAGGACATCATATATTTCTATGGCCACATCTTATGATAATTTAAGATAAGCCCAGTAGCAATTTCGATAGACAAGCATCTAAAAGGAACCTACCCTCAACCCACCCACCTCCAAAACGTTAAAGAACATAACTCGCGAGGAATTTGTTTGATACTATAGGTTGTTGGAATTAAAACCTCTTTTGCTTGTCACGCGGCACTACAATGAATCTCAGTATCTAAAATATATTTGTTTTCGTTCACATTTAAGTAATTTTGCACTATATCTGAAATTTGTTTTGTTTTTTTGTTTAGGAAACGCTAAAAATGAACTTGGAGGCCGGGATATTGCGTAGATGAGATGGGCTGGCTTTTATGTTGCGCATAGAGTCCCTTCTGTGACTCTCGTACATTAAATATTATACTCTAGCGTGCACCATACTATTTTACCGTACATTGTGCTTTGCACACACATTGTTCCATATATTTATTGATCGGATAAAAAACACTGTACCACAAATTATATGGCCTCTAACTGAGCACCTGGTATGAGATTAGGCAATGGACATGCTCCTCTATTTTCCATTGTAAACGAAGCACACTTTGTTTGGTAAATATATCAATACTGCCAGTTCTTGTAAGGAATGAATTACAATCATGATACGAGCTTTGTATTTTAATCTTATACTGCAATTTTCAAAAATACATGAACGAAAAACGAAGATTAACGATTATTTTTCCAATTCCTTGTTTTCTTTCTCGATAAGAAATTTCAGTTCAGTGACGAATAAACTGGAAAAATTGATTTTATTTCGAGTAGATAGGAAATACATAACTCAAGTATCTTTGATAAGTTGACATGAATAGCGAAACTTCTGGAAACTAGACACAGACAAAAGCGGATATTCCTTTCTTACTACATGACTTATTGCAACAAAACTAGATGATTTCGTCTTTCACTTTACTGAAGATGTTACTCGCTCGAAACTATTGTCCGAAAATCATGTCTATTTAATGATCAACCTTAAGGTTCCACCACTAACTACTTATATAATGTTATTACGTTTTGTCTGCAGGAATTGAGCATCAATACGATGTTAAAAGACGAACGTAATAAGTCTCTTCCAGCACTGATGGTCTTCTCTGCTGCTATCCGATACCTAAAGGACGATCTCCTAAACAACTTGAACAAGGCAATGAAAGGAGCAATAAGAGCGGACGACATATTATGGGTTGTAACGGTACCCGCAATTTGGGACGACCGGGCTAAACAATTCATGCGTCAGGCTGCTTTGCAAGTATGGAACTACATTTACATTTCATTCTTATAGTTTGCATTGTATATATTAGATCAACGTTTAGCGAATTATCTCTGGTAATGAGCAACAGCAATTGTATGATTAGTTGTAATCAGAAAACAAACATGTGTACTTGAATCTTACTGCTGAAGCAGATATTTGCTAATCCTGGTTGCGTGCACTTGGCAGGGTATTGGTGATGGTGCATTCATGCAAGACGATCGACATCAGAACATGCGGACCTGGGTTCAGTTCTCAGTTGGGGACAAATGGATGATTCTATAATAAGTAGGATGGTATTTTCTTTCATAAATATATCTGGTATTTGTACTTTTTATATATAAAGTATATGCAGGTTATACATTGAGTGCAAATAAATGTACAAATGAAACGTGTTCCTCAATGACAGTACATTGATTAAGACTTGAATGAAAGTAAGGATGACGCATGTTGTCTTATACTCCCTCTGCTCTAGGAATACAATATTAAGTGTCATCAAATTGAACTGTTTAAAAAGACACATTTTTTCAACATTTGAAAAATGCAAAACTCCAAAATCAATGTCAGTCTTTTGATTCTATCCGGTGCATTTCAAGGCTAGAAATTTGTGATAACCTTGTAAAACTAACTTTAGGTCTCATAATATGTTTCAGGCTGGAATTAGGAATGACAATCTGCTTTTAGCGCTTGAACCAGAAGCGGCTTCGCTCTTGTGTAGATTAATTCCGGTGCAGACGATGCACGGTGCAGATTGCGCTGCCATATTGGCTACATTTAAACCAGAATCTCGATACATGGTCCTCGACGCTGGAGGTATATACAATCTTTATGTTGCTTTTTCTCCCTCTCTATAACGTATAAACTGAGTGCATGGGCAACGAAGCATTGAAAGAAAAGTAAAACAATTCTTTCTCTGTAACATTACTACTGACTTTTGTTCTAGTTCTATATAATGTGCTAACAATTTGCTGATCGTGCCCAGTACAGTGATACATACTTCCTTGAATAATATTGCACGGCGGTGTTACAGCTGTAATTTGTAATTACTTATTACTAGAATATGCTTCAGATAAATTTATATACGTTCAATACACTTGCATGTGCATTAAATAGCTATAAGTTGTGAAATTAACGAGCTAGAGTCATACTGTTTGGGAATCAGCTTGATCAATTTAGATCTACGATGTAGACCCGTTGCTGTGTACAATATTGCGTCTTTCGTGTTATGTCCGTGAGAAATGATAACGATCCCATACACCAGGAACAAAGAATGTGTCGGTTGTGGATCGCTGTTGGATTAGGGTGATAGCTTACAAAGAGAGCTCTGATGTCTCAGTGGGACATCAGCCCAATATTCAACATGTTCTCATATTTTCGTACTCCATGTTTGGTGTAGAGATTTGAAATATCCAGACATGTCTTGGTTTATTAATTTTGGAATATTCCAGGTGGTACAATTGACATTACAGTTCACGAGGTAACGCCAACAGGACAGTTAAATGAGATATGCACGGCCACTGGAGGCGCTTGGGGTGGAACATCAATTGATAGAGCTTTTGAACATTTTCTTATTGGCCTGCTTGGACTAGATGTCTTTCAGTGTTTCAAGAACGATAATGCGGATGACTTTCTTGAATTCTTCCGAGCATTTGAGGTAACAAAGAGAGATACGAAGAAGGATAAGATTATCAGAATTCCAGCGTCACTGGGAGAAATTTTTGAAGACAAGAAATTTAATACACTTCCTGCATTTCTTTCCTGCCTTAGGTTTGGAGGTACTGTTAAGGACTGGTTCAACGATCAGGATCTAAATGTTTACCTTGTCACAGGCAATCATAATACCACCCTCAACTGCATCGATGTTTATGAAAAGATGTTTAGGGAAGAAATGGAGTTTCAACTAGAAAAGGACCCTCGTGTATATTTCAAACAATTCATGGAGGAATTAGTTGGTAAATTGGTTTATGGCAAATTCTGTGTGGAGCAGCCAGACGACAACCACATACTCATTGAAAGTTTTCGGATGCAAATGGAACTAAGGAGCATTTCAAGAGCTTTTGGGATACAGTTATCGCTTCCTGATTCCTTGACACAATTATACACAAAAGTAACTGGCAAAGACTTTATCTTAAAACTAAACAGCCAAGAACACTTAGGCCCCGCATCTCTGACAAAGGACAAAATGAAACTGAAATCATCAATTTTGGAGAGCTTCTTCAATTATGCAGTCCGTAATATAGTTCGTCATATATCACAACTACTTCAAGAACGTGTTGTCGGGAATGTGGAATCCATTGTCATGGTTGGAGGATTTTCGGAATGCCAATTACTCCAAGATGCAATCCGATCCAACTTTCCAACAATGAAAGTGATCATTCCGACGGATCCCGGTCTTGCGGTTCTAAAGGGGGCGGTCATCTTCGGTCACGATTCCACTTCCATTTGCCAGAGAATCTGCAAGAGAACGTATGGTGTAGAGATGATTGCACGTTTCATACCAGGTCGTCATCCTGGAAGCAAGAAGGTTATTGTAGATGGTGACGAACTTTGTAGAGATGTGTTTGATAAACATGTCGAAATCGGCCAAACTGTTACTCTGAACGAACGCACAGCAATACGAAAGTATCGTGCCGGAAAAGAGGAGGACACATATATCACCTTCAGGGTTTACGCATCTACCAGTAAGTGTCCCGAGTTTGTCGACGATGCCTCTTGCACAAACCTTGGCACTGTAGAGATTCCAATAACGGATCGGTCGGTACCTTTAGCAGATAGGTATTTCACGGTCAACTTTATTTTTGGAAATACCGAGTTGAAATTGGAGGCGACGGAAACAAGAACAGGCCAAACTCTAGAAGCAAAACTTGATCTGCTTGGACAGCACTAAAAGATGACATCGTGTGATGTATACCATTTTAAATAATCAATTTGCATTAAATGTACATAGATATAATACATTGAGTGAAGACGGTACATTTCAACATGATTGTCAATGACTCCATGGCAGCACGATTACAAATACATTCATTCTGTCTCGTCGTTTTTAAACGAAGAAAATAAGTCGAAAGGCAAATGAAACTTAAGAATGTTCATCTATTAGGAAGTCTTAGAAGAAAGAGGTTCTCGTGTGTTTTATAGGCACAGAGTATTTTGCTCTTTGAGCTATAATTATAGAGAGACAGAGACAGAGCTACCTAATTTATGCAATATGCATGTATATACAAAAAACTGTTTATATTTAATTAAAGGTTTGTTTTTTTACCATCATATTCGTGACTTTCTTAGAACTGAACATTGTGCAAAAGTTTAGAATTTACATTCTATATATAACTATTTTTTCTTTATTGTTTGTGGTAATTAAATGTACAGGTTTTCAAATGTGCTGTGTCTCGAAGGGGCGAGTCTAATATAACGTTACATGTGAAACATTCTAGAATTATTTCTCCAGATAGATAAGTAAACGGGTGGATCCTTTTACATCCACAGTAATTTAAAATAAAATATGCATTTTTGCGATTTTAGATGATCATGGTATATCGTGCTTTCATTTACCTAAAAGAAAACAGACCGTGGCACTTTCTTTCCGGTCCTGATTAAAAATCACCTCGTCACTCGTTATGTCTATTGGATGCTTGAATATCACGTGAACAAGTAGTTCAAGTCATCTATGTCGCAACTGCAGGAGAAAATGAAATGATGTCAACATTGTTTAAAAATGTGTTCAAGTGATTCGGTCCGTTACTATGCAAGGACGCAGGCAAACGAACATGACTTTATTGCGTGTGATGTAATTACATAAATCTGTTTACAATATTCGGAAAACACGATCTAAAAACGTAAACATATATGTTATGATTCATTAGATGATTATATTATTTGAAGTATACAAATACAATGTAAACCTTTGTTCTACTTCGTGAGGAAGAACATTTCAGAAAAGTCTGACAAAGCGTGCAAAATCTTTCTTGATATGGAATATTAGACCCACCTTTAACTAGTTTCAACTGGAAACGAATCATTTGCAGCTCTAAACTCAATGCAATATTTAAATGTATGTTTTGGTAATGAGAACAAGTTTGCTTTATAAATTCAAAGTCGTTTTAAATAACCCGTAATTTGGAACTGTACATGATGCATTTATTGTAGCTGACAAAGCTTGTATGTAGTAATAACATTTTAGTCGTTTTCTTCTACTGAGTTTACGAGCCGTTTAACTGATACAAAACTTTAATTCCTCCATAATTGACTTATTCAAACATTAGCTAACATTTATTGTACTTCAAATGCATTTTTGTACATTTGCACAATAAAATCTTTAATCAAACTATATAGTAAACAGATTGTTTTAGTTTCAGTGTGTGTACCATTGATAACGACGAGTCTAGGTGACAGAAAATCTGCGAACTGAAAACAAAAGTATATGATAAACCGATAAGGTAGACTACAGAACTTTATTTCAAGTAGGCAACGATTGGAAGTGTGAATAAAAGTACATATTCACATGGACAACTTCATGGAGGACATTGGTGATTCTAATGGGCGGTGGACATGTTAAATACTCTTGCTATTGAAAAGTTACAAATGTGTGAGTACTTTGTCTTACATGAAATTCCAACAGAGGCATGCACTGTGAAAGAAGTATTCTTTCAGTGACTGACTTTGTTTCATTGACTGGACAAGGGGCGAGATTTGGCAATTGTTCATTTACTATGTATTGCTGCCCCTCCCCCTAAAAAAGAATAGGAAACTTCAGTAATATTTATGATGAATACACGTGTATTAATAATATTCCATTATTGTTTATATTTCACATACAGGTTGACTTATTAACATAAACTATTACTATATTTATTTTTTAATTTAAATTTCTAGCGATTTTGCATAAAATTTACGGAGTCTCGTTTATCGTATTTTGCAAATGTATTCGGTATCGTAACAACAAGCAAATTGTCTTTGACTCACAGTTCCGGTATCAGATTTAACATTATCAAAACGTTTTACCTCTGTGATAAGTTTGAGTTTGATGAAGAATTTTTATTAAAATTGGATATTGGTTATTTACAAGACATACTTTGTTCTTGTATTTTAGACTGATCTTTTTATTCAACGCTGATAACAATACAAATCAACGGCACTATCAAAATTAATGGATCCGTCCGCTGAAACAATACCACTCGTTAATACTATATGAATATAATCCGGAACACTTATAATTTGCTCTAAAAATTGTCTAGTTTGTCTGACACAGTAAAGTTTTTCGTGATTATTGATAACATTTGATAAGCTGGTCTCTATCGTTGTCTTAGAGACCAGATAAAATATGATTAAAGTCGATTTTTTCAATTTTCGTGTTTTTGAAAGTTTCAGTAATTATTTCAATAGGTGTAGTAGAAATATTTTCGGCAAACGCTTTATCGATCGGAGTTGCATTGTCAGGATCATCATGAAACTTTCTATCCATATCAGATGAGATATCGTCATATCTGATATTTGTTAAAACTAAGAACGAAAATGGATTGTTAAAATGTGTTGATATTTCAGTAAAAACATTGACTCTATCTCAGTAAATATCTTCTGTTTCGTCGATATAATTAACAACATAACATATCTGACCCCAGCTAAACATGTTTAAGTACTAGATGCGGCGTTAGAAGTGAAACACATAACACATCCAACAGTAAAAATTAGATAACCAACATTATTGACAACACCTACTGGTCTTTTCAACTAGCAGTATCTGACAACCTCACCACGATATGTGTCATAGTTCTTGATCGTTTAAAGCTTTACAAATTCTTGGCTCATTATATATATATATATATATATATATATATATATATATATATATATATATATATATATATATATATATATATATATATATATATATATAATTGTTTATATCATTATTTGTCTAGATTGTTACTTGATAATGTAGCAATATAGTCTTTTATGGTTCTTCTAACTTTATCTCCTACAGAGTCAAGGTTGTTATTTCTGTTGTCATAATACCGCTTAAGCTCTTGATATCTTTTACCGCCACATTATACACACACCTTTGTTTTTCCTATAACTACAACACTGCATGGCAAACAAGGTTTCGGACCTAAGCTTCCTCGTCGCACACTTTGTGAATGATATCCCCAAAATTCCATTATACATGATTTATTGCAAGGAATTACAGACCCTATCATCAACTATCTACACATAGTTTTGATGCTACATTGAACGATAAACGTGCGGCGAGTATAATCACTGATCTCGATAATCGGACGTATTTTGTCAGTAGAATATATTATACTAGCACAAACAGGAAATTGGATTATTCGTGATAAATATGATCCTATCCTTGCTAATAAAAAACCAAGTAATTGTAAGTATATGTTCAAAACCAGGAATGTTGACCGGTCTTGACAAACCGTTATATCAGCGTTCGTATCCTGTAACCGCGGTTATTTATGGAATTTGTCCGATAAATTAAAAACCCAGTATTGCTAATCTATCGCCGATGAAATTTTCATCGTAAAATTGAGTCGCTGAGCAAGTAACAGAGCATATTAAAAATGCAATGCTTGGAAACGGTCTGACATATCCAAGACGTAGAAAAATAAACAAATGGGCTGAACCAGTCACGGATACCGTAGCTTCAATAAGGGAGGCTTAGAAGAAAAAAATTACAATTTCCAATAATAGTAAAAACTATAACAGAAGAGAGTTTATAAGATTCGAAATGATATAAGAAACGAGAAGGTTCAATAAATATCTTTGATCATAATGCCCTCGCGTGGACTAACGCAGTAACAATATTTCCAGGTGACCGAAATGTAAGATTGTACCTCCTCCAGAGAACTCTGTGCGAGACATGTTTGATTTTATTTACGCGTTAAGTAAAAACGAGAGTCTCGATGATGACAAATTTGATTTGATCCATTTGTAAGACCTAACGGCGAAATATACCGAACAAAATCTCGTCATGACTCAATGAGAAAACTTGCGGAGAAAGTTTCAACAGAGAATACGGAGCAATTACTAACAAATTGTAGTACAATTCCGTCATTTGCAGCCGACGCTGCCAGATAGAGAAATATGTGGAAACCAACACGCTCTGAATTTCTCGAGGATGTTCAAGGTAGTTGCTGTAAATACGGACACGGCTGATTATGGAATACCAAATATGATTATAGAGATATTATTTCAGTTGATATAATTACGTGTTATCCGGGAAGTTTTCTCGTATACGGATAATGTACTGAATATGTGAAACGATTTGACATCTTACACACAAGATGACACGAATTGCGATAAATGGACCATTACCAGATTTTGATCTAACCGGATTCGCCCATGTAATATCATTCTAAATCGTTCAAAGACGTTATGTTTGGTTTGGTAGACATTTCTCTGAAAAATACTGGGCACCAATAGTGTTATTACGACATATGATTGATTTTTGTAAAATATCGATTTCGCTGATTGTCGGGGAGGCAATTATATCATATAAAAAGCAGACTGAGGTTTAGTTACCACAACCTGCTGATGTTAATCGTTGATAGAATTATTTACAATTACAAATTAAGGTTTCCTGATCTCGCCGAAGACTATATTGTTAAACAATCTATGGAAATATTTACGGGTTAATACGAAATCAATGATTAAAACGCGAAGGCTCTCGGTAGAATAATAATCGGTAAATTTTCTCAAGGCGGAACATATGATCGATCACAAGCGGCATTATGCACGACTATTTCTAGATGACGCTGAATGTAATTTTATAAACGCGGCTGCAACAGAGAAAAACATATTTGTCAGTCGAGAAAACGCTTACTTATATAACAGTACACGATTTGGTTCAATTGTTGGTTTAATCGATGGCAAATCTCCTCCTTATATGCATTTAAAATCATCTATGCTGTTTAAGATCATCTATACTGGCTTACGTTTCAATAAACTTTTTATCGATGATAATTAGATTTACTGACACAGCAGTTAGAGTTGCAACAGATTAATTTTATATCAATAACAAGTATATAGAAGCAGTGGCTCGTTTCACAAACTCTGATACACCATGGGAATGATGGATAATAAAAAACAGAAATGTTATGTAATTATTCTAAATCCGCAAATGGTACGGTTGAAGATAATTACTATAAAAATAATCAAATATCAGATTTGTCATCAGCAGTATCTATATCCAATCCAGTATGTAGACAAAAGACTGTTTACTTAAACGGATGTGGCTGTTGTGCTAAGACGACTCGTGTTATCGAATTATTTCTGGAGAAGTCAGATCTAATTGTCTTAACACCTACACACAGACTCGCATGAGAGATAAAATAACGAGGTGTGAAATTGTTTACCTGTTATTGTTTATTTCGGTATAAAGGTGACGCATGGACTCCTCATCGAATGGGAGAGAAATACATACCCATGTTTAACATTTTTGTTGAGATATGCACAGTGGCGTTGGATATATTAAAAACATTTCTTGATTGGCTATTATTGAAGAAAAGAAAACTGTTATAATGTCTGTCGATCACGGTCAACCACCACCATTTGTTGGTTTGTCACCTCACGAATGGTTGAAGAATTTCGTAGATTATTATCAGGAGATAACTGAGGATCATAGAGCGCATAATGCAGCGATAATCGAGTTCAAGAAATTAATCAAATTACAGTCGGATAACATCCAGTTCGAAATAGAGCGTGAAATAAGGTCAGAAAATTCCTGAATAATTTTGGGATAAATAGAGACCCCACTATTTGATAGTGTCAGGTAGAAAGATAGTGAGAGACACACTTCAGCGACACTTTTTTGAAAGCGCATAAAGAAACGTTTTTATCACTACCCGTATAATACTGTTATAGACTAGCTGATACACGAATAAAGAATATTGAAGTTGAAATTCTAGGAGAGTCAAGGAAACAGAATCTCGTATTAAATAATGTTCCAGTTGATTTCAGTGCTGTCGAAGACCCGTTAGCGGATAAATCTCCCTGAACGCTAGGATACGCAATGACGATACACTCATCTCAGGGGTTAAATATCTCTGATAAAGTTGTTTGGATCCTTGATGGTCACATCGAGTGGTCAAATTTAGTCTATCTCGCAGTGTCACGAGTTCGAAGAATAAATAAACTTCGGAGGGTTATTTTTAATGTTACTGACACCAACAACGAAATTGTTAGCGATGATATAGTAAGAAAAAAGTGAAAAAAATAAAATAATTGCTACTTTGATATTAATGCTGAATTTATAATGATGCTAAAACAACAGCAAAGAAATCAATGTGCGAGCTGTAATTCTATAATGCTATGGCAGTATTCGGAGAAAAAAATACAAAAATATTTACCGTAGATAGAAACAATTAAAAGCCTTGGTCATACGATGCTATCTTGTCTTTAATGGAATGGACTCAGGTGCTAGTTAAGTGATTGCGGTGGTAATTGTGTATCCTCTACTATCTCTTGCAAATGTTCACGTGTGAATTCACGCTGAGAAGATGTTGACTCTTTATAGATCGCGGATCTTGTTATGTTAGATATTTTGTGTGTGGTAACACTCCAACACTCCAAATAGGATCAGTACCTCTTTTTTACCACGTTCAAGTTCGAACGGCTTATATACTTATCTTGCAGTCACATTACCAAGTATTTGTTGTTTCGAAAAATTGTTTCGTGCGGGTATATCTTTTCCTGAATAAATTCCTTCCCGTATTTATATCCTATTAACCGCTCAGTAAATGTTCGATTAAATCGTTCAACAATTACCTGATCACGGTGTATTGCAGTATGTCCTCGTCAGATGGTGACATTATGATGTTTCATCAGCGCTGATATTGCACCTTGAAATTCCTTGCCAGGATCAACGTGTAATAGATTTAGCTATCGTAGACTTCCTCGTTGATAAATTCGTTCAAATGCAGAAGCTACATGTACTTCTGTTGCTTTCTATGTCGATAATGGCTCTAATTTTTTGTATCTGCTTGCAAGATCAACTACACTTAACGCGTATTGGTATATCCGTCTTTTGACAATAACATGTGGTAAGAATAAAATATCAACCTGATGAACTTCATTTGGAACGCTGACATCAAAATGCGCGTATTCTATTCCTATTGGTGCTGGATTATAAATTTGCTATATTGCTTGTCTTGATAACCAATCTGCTGCAGTAACACGTTTGGGTTTTGCTGAGTTTGTTAATTGCTGCTTTACCTCTCCAGTATCTTCTTAAGGAACAATAAATATATTCCATAATAAAATTAATTACCGGCCTACAAGCTTACCATTCATCGCGGTTTTTATTAACTAGCTAGCTAATGATTCCTTAAAGGATTTGTCAGTAATATAATTTAACGCATGAATTAATTTTAAATCGCGAGATGTCTATACTGCGGATTGTTATTTTTGTAAGAAACACCATGATTGTGACAAGCTCGAGCAATAGCGTTTATAGGATGCGCGCCGGGTTTTAGTTTATCCCGATTATTAAGTCGGATATCAAGTCTGGTTCCAGTGGCACAGTAATTATATCCTGGAAGATGCTTTTCTCCTGGGTATTTTGCCCATAGAGGTTTTGATAATTTTTATTAATTTTGCTGCAATATCATCTCCTCTATTTTTGCTAAAAATCCGATTTGTCACCTGGGATTAATTTAAATTTCTTTCTACTGCATCCTTCACACTTGTCTGTAAGTACTGATCTGTTATTTTTTGCTGTGATTGTTGTTAGTGTATATGTTAGGGTACGCGCTATACATTTAACACAATATAGATCCATATTATTTAATATTCATCATGAACGTAATTGATGTTTCAGCCAGTGTGAATGCCAGTATCTGTGTTCAGGTATTTGTCAACAGGAATGCTAATATCCTTATTAATAGTAATTTCATCAGAGAAGTTTTCTTGGAGAACACTAATTAGGAAAAAGTACCTTCCTTTTAAAATACATATCCGGATCATGTTAACTTTAGAAGATTTAAATAGAAGAGACAACACTGACCCTGCTACTTCTACCAATGTCAACCGTGAGGGGAAAATGATTTCTTTCTTGTATGAGGGTTAGTTTCACTCCTAACATCAGACTCCGACAACCGGTGGTCGTTAAAGTAGGAAAAGAGATCACAGTCAGCAGAAAATAAATCAAAATACGTTTCCCTATAAAGTAAGATCAAAAGGCAAATCCAATGAATGCACTGTTTTGGGCCTTAAACTGTTCTGGTGAAGGACTGGACTGACTTCAAACTTGACAATTTGCAAACGATGTAAATTAAAACCTACCAGTGAGATGTTAAGAACGGAATTTTAATATATGACCTTGAAGGCACCTTGTGGCATCCTAACATATTTACACTCGGTGACACAATTGGTCTTTAACCCGAACGTAAACTCAACCTTGACGTTAGTTTTAGACATTTGCCATAATGTGCCAGACCGTAGCAGATACTAATCCGATCTCATATTGACTTGGAGACACTGGCTTACCAGTATCAGGTTCAGTAACAGATTTATAAAACACGGAACAGTTTGGGCTGTTTGATGTCCGAGGTTAATCGAGTAGCAGAATCATCAGCGACATTTTAATTTGTGATTCGCAGATAACAAATATAATATCCGGTTTGCGCTTGCGAATTAATTTCCAGTCAATAAAGTGACTGTGTAACACAAATACCGCAGGCAATTTACACAAAGATATCATGATGACTCTGACTGGTCTATGCGGTAGTATGGACATTGATTTTTACAAGGAAATTGTTACTTACTATCTTCATCTGCGAGACAGTAGCTGTTGAAAAGCTAATTGTATAAGACATTTTTGATAACAAGATGAAATCCCAAAAATATCAGAGAAAGAACGTACTTGTTTTATTTTCTCTGAGGAAAATCTTCTCAATGATAATCAAAAATATATCAAGAATAGCTGCAAATTAGCACTAATCGCGTTAAAGGCGTCGAATGCTTATGCAATAGTAGTCGCATCTGTAACATGAATAGCTCTCGGAAATAAGATCGCAACTAAAATTAACGGTGGACTGCCAAGTGTGTCGGATATAAACATGTTATGATTGAAATAGATGCATCATCAGAAACAGTACGCTGGAAATTAAAAACAACAAAGTGTTGTGTGGTGCAGAAGAAAATATTTTTAGAAAGTTAATAACACGAGATAGACCAAAAGAAGATACTGCTGCGTTCCATGCGGTTGTAAATTAATCATGACTGTGTATGAAGAATACAATAAAAATGCCCCAAAACTATCTTGACCGTGCCTACGAGATGACCGTAGACGACTCTGCAACGGAGTTTGATATGAGAGAAGAAGTGATTTTGCTGGACAAAGCCGTGCTTGAAAAACGAAGTAGTATAATAACAGCAGCATATGGTGATATTGGTACTGGTGCTAATATTGCATTAGCCAACTCTGGCCAATAGCAAGTACTATTCTAAACGTAGTGTCGTGCAGCGATTCAGCTATGATTGGTCGAGATCTTTTAGAACAATTCTGATGTGGATAAAGGATAAATCATTAGGAAATACTGCTGATCTGGATAGGAATCGAATTCGTGAAATACCTTTTGCTGGTGCTAACGATGCATTAACTCACACTATCGTATCAACACCTTTTAAATGAGGCTTCATAATCAGTATGGAACGGATGCAGCAGCTGATAATGCAGAAGAAAATGTAAGAAATAGTCTGATATCTCTTTTTAATCTAATTGGAATTGATCCACCAACCAGTTATGTTAACACAGCTGCTATGTTAGCCAAAACTCAGTGTATTATTCCTGTCATCAATCCTAGAGAACACAACGATACTTTTGTTAAGCGAAAAAAAGCATGCATTCAATCACGTCAAATTGCAATGATTCTTCCGTTGAGGACAATATTTGTATTTTGCAGGGACTATAATAATGTTTTTCGTGGTATAAAACACACTCTTATACTTCAACGCGCTGATAATAAAGATAATCTGATAAAAGCTGCTCTAGTTCTGATTGCCAGTTTGTAATTTCACGAGCGGCATTATTTATTTAACTAGTTGTCATATCAATCTCAAAACTAGTAGAACTTGAGACAAAAATGTTAGCCGGGAACATCAGAAATATATATTATGAACAGCATGAAGTTTATCAAATTGCACTAACAAATCCAACCGATAACACATGCCGAATAACAACAGCGCCAAGCAAAGAGTTGCCAAGACATATATTCAGAGTGTTGCACCGACAAAAGTAAATGTAATAATCAACTAGAAAACAATTCTTTTTTTTATAACGCTGACGTAAGACAAATATTTTGCTAGAATAAACTCTAAGCAACATAGAGATGAAGCTAATAGAAACATTTGTCGTATTTACCTGATGTACGCGATGCCTGAATATTAGGACGCTGTTAGTAGATCTCAATTATCTGCGAAAGAGTTCCGATCCCTTTACCAAAAATGTCCTTTCGATGTTAGTAAGCACAGCAAGCGAGCTATTGGATCAGCCGATAATATGTGACAGATTGATGCCACTTGACGCTGTTAAAGGTAGAATGGCTGCACATTTGTAGTGCTAAACATAATGTGTCTGATAAAATTACTAACAAAATATATTTTGCATGATATTCATTTGTCGTCGTAACGAATACAAAAACTAGCACGAGCTATATTTTAAAAAAAGAAGTTTCACTAAAAATAGATTTTAATACTCAGCGCGTTCAGGTTTATTAAGATGACTTCGTTCAAAACGAGAAATAAATGAACGTTAAAATTTAATCCATTTATACGTGATGTCAGTGTCACAAACAGTAGCATTGCCTGACCGAAAGCGATCCTTAGCGGATCGATTGGAACAACGATATCTGAAGCTAGCACGAACATTACTTTCAAGATATTACACTTCTTAGGAGCTTTAGTTATAGCTGCATTATCATGTGCAATATCAGGAGCATCAACACATATGTAACCGGTGCTGGAGTCACTAGTGACGGTGTCAAAACAGTTGCTGTAACAGGTACGCTATAAGTCCTAATTATTATATGATCTATAATAATACCAATGCCGACAACACATGCGCGAAAAACTCCTATAAAAAAGGAAGAACCACATGAACGATCCAGAACGCAGTCAGGGGCGGTTCATAGGTCTGCCTGAATCAGATATAGCGGGTTGTTTATTACCAAATGTGTTATTGATAAGAATAGGAATGCAGGAATACGATATGTACTTGTGGAAATCGTGGCCGTAAAATGATGCTACCGTGAACCAGATGATGAAATCATCCACTTTAAATAATTTTGAAATTGATTATAAACGTAAGCGGATTCGCCTGAACATTTTCCGAAGATGAGCTAACTGATAGATCACTGAAAGATAAAGTTGTGTAATTAATATCCACGATTTCAACGACAGATCTGGATATCAATGGGTAGCTCTTTACAACAACAATAGTTTCTTAAAGTTTATTCTGCAACTTGACAAGTTTGCAAGTATCAGCAAAGCTATACCTGGATCGTAGACGATCTATAATTAATTTTATCTGATAACAAGTATAAAATGGCAAAATACTTTCTCAAATGTAGAAGCAAAGCCCAGAACATCAACGAAACAACAGGAAAAAACAGCTAATTAAAGAAAAAAAGCTAAATATATCTGAGGTGAATGTAGTAAGAGAAAGAGTATGTAGCTTAAACAAGATAAATCGGTGATAATACCACTGGTTGGAGTGTAATGCAAAGAGTGTAAACAAAGACCGGTACCTCGAACAAAATAAGATAGTTGTAATCAAAGCGCTTGTCAGCACATCAGTTCCTGACGTACATACAATTATTGGCAAACACTGAAACCAAAGGGAGGTGGAAATTGGCTTTACATAAATATATTGGTGGATGGAACCCACTAGAAGAAAATGCAATCCCTTGCCACGACAATTTTCTAACAATGCAGTTTATGGAATTGCAATGCATCATTATATTTGTTACTGTGATCTCGTTGATGATAAAGTAGGTTGCGATCGATGCTTCACGAATTACCAGATACGAAATCGGAAAATATGCGAAAAGAATTTGAAAGAAACTCAGTACAAGGTATCATTGCGGCAATCTTGGCGTTTGTATGCAAGCATCCACAGTTCCTCATAAACGTGCATCAAATCAGCTAATGCATGAATTTCATAGACCTAAACAAGTTTTTTAGCCATTCTAAGAATCCAATCTTTTCCGGTATTATGTTTCCCGTTTCCGAGTATCAAATTCCAAAAATTGACATACAAAATAATTTACATTTACCGTGTGGTACTGATTTTTTTCGAGTTGATCACGATACACAAACGATTTTTCCTAAAATATATCAGCCATTGATCTACATCAGTTCTCGAGAGATATAAGCAAATAACAATACATTTGCTGTTATATTTAAACCATTACGTGTAGATTGAAAACTTTAAAGGGTTTGTCCGTGGTCAGTATTACAAGCAGAAGTACAATAATGTTTTCTGCGTCAGATGTTTACACTGATGTCAGTCACAGATGATATTATATCGTCAACTAGAATATTGTTCTAACTTTCAGCGGATATCTATGTCAGGTTAATATATATTGTGGTTAAAGAACTACATACAGAAGTTAAACGCTCCTTTAATAATCTACTACGATTTTGAACCGATTTTACTTCCTGAACAAATTGCAGAAAATAACCCGATACATCTTCTGCAACATTTATTAGAATCTGTTAAACATTCTCACCGTGCTATGTTTTTGTTGGAAAATCTCATTAGTGAGGTTGATGCCATCATGATGTTGTTCGATAATACAATGAAAATTAACCCTGAACAGTGAAACAGAATGTCGAATTTGCTTCAGCATAAACATGGCACATCTTTGAACAAGCATTTACGTCTGAACGTGACCAGGATTAAGTAAAATATCACTATCACATTACAGGTAAACATCGTAGTCCAGCTCATGACAAATGCAATCTTAAATATATGGCCCATAATTTGTTCCTAATTATTGTGGATACGTTTGTGATATTATCGAAAAAGCGTTCGGTAAGAAATATATAATTATTCGTCCGAAAATCATTAACATCGATAAAATAAAATGTATCCCTAAAAAATCTAAGATTCATTGACAGATACAGTTCATGTCGGCATCGTTAAAGTAGCTAGCGAAAAGATGTAAAAGTTTGATAATTTGACTGATCATTGAAAAATTCAATTGACTTACAAAAAAATGGATATTTCCAGACGAATATCGTGACGACTTGGATGGATTTCATGAAAAACGTTTACCTGACCGGGACAAGATTTATTCCAGTTAAATTAACAAAGTGTCAGCGATGATGTCTATGGTTACGCTCGGCAATCTGGATTGCATTTGATTGCAAAACGTTCCGTAATTATTATTACCTGTATCTGATCACTGATGTGTTGTTGCTCGCTGATATATTTGAAAAGTTTAAAGATGTCAGCTATGATAACTATTGACTTGACCCGACTTGTTGATACTCTGTACCGGGACTATGGTGGACACATTACGCAAGCACATCAAACTAAATTTGAAACTATTAACATACCCTGACATGTTTCGTTTAATAAAATGTGGAATCGGAGGAGGAATTAGCGTCATAACAAACAAAAAAAAAATGCGCTCACCAATAACAAGTATTTTAGCAATGACACAATACGACATTGCTGTCGGTTTTCATACTTTATTTGGGCGCAAATAATCTTTAGGGTTAAGCAATGTGATGTGATGTGATGTATGATGAATTTACATGGATAAATCTGAATCATTTTTTTTTCTAAGAAACAGATACAACTGTACTTGACAATATTGGTTTTTTGGTTGAGGTTGGTCTCGACTAGCCTGTAAAGCGTCATGAAGCACATAACGATTGTCCGTTTTAGTCAACGCTGATCGATTACATTTATCAGAGCAACAACAACATAATTACTCGTCTAATGCCAGCACTAGTCGCAAATGTATTGTTAAAAAGAACTAGTAATTAATTTTGACAAACGTGGATATATTCGCACTTTAAAAATCTGAAACAATCACATGATCATGGTATGGTATTAGGAAAGGTTCATCGCGTGTTAACGTTTAATCAATGACTCTAATAATAGACGATGAGCAGCATCAACAACATTATTTGAAAAAATCTTATTTTAACTCTTCAACAATAGCGTATTCGGTACACCATGCAGAAACGACAAAAGCGAGTCATTACTGAGATGGTCTATGACGCTGAACTTCATAATAAACTTGTATTATCTGATAATTGTGTTAGTATAAACATTGCTTTTGAAAATCGTGTGGCGATACGTAAGAGAAAAACAAACGACGTTGAATAAACAAGTTTGCGTCGGTATGGCAGTGCTTTTATAACAACGACTATAATGTACCATTTTCATTATGATTTTGTTAAGAGTAAGCGGCCTGATGCGAAATTGTTATTTACAGATACTGATTCGTTGATGTACAAAATAGAATCTGATGTTATGTTAAAGAATTTTATGAACACCAGGATTCGTTTGATCTTGATGATTATCCAACAAATAGCGGATATCACTGCGAAATATCAGATCTTGTTTCAGTAGGAACCGGTAATAACGCTACGATCGACCGCCTTGTGCAAAATTGCACTCTTAAAACAAAATGTTTGATTTTAAAGGAAATTTCATGTAAATCATCTGAACTACTTTTGAATCGTTCCAAATCAGGCACTGATTTGTTGCGAATGCGCACCTTTTGTCTGTCACAAAATACATCCTATATTACGGAGATAGGTGTTATTTGCAAGAATTTTAATATTCAATGTTTGCAGCGTAATTAATGGAATATACTCCTGCAAGTCAATACTTAAAACATTACGTTGTAGGATTTATGAAGCGATTATGATTTTTTTGGGAACATTGTGCAGCAATGCGCAGTTACGACGGACTGCATCATCTTATACCTTGTGCGTCATTCCATGTGCCCAGTTGAGACGTTGGTAATCTTTTTCGTTTGGTTGGAGGGCGCTACTATAACCAAAAATTGGTCATAGTGATCACGTACACTTAATTATATTCAGTCCAGAAATTTGATTGGTGCGATTACACTTGAAAGCAGCACAGAGAAAATGTACGTGTATGTAGAAAAGTCAAGCCTGGATTTTCTCCAGCGACCGAGCAATGAGCAACATGCAACAATTATCAACGCTAGCGATGGAAATCATCCCAGCTCAAGCCCTTAATGCCATATATGGTATTGGGCTGAAGGAGGCCACAAATTGGAGCCTCAGAGATGCAATAAAGCGAACAACACTGCTTCTCGTTTGGGATAAGGAAGAAAAAATGGAATTACAAGGATCACTCAAGTACAAGAGAAACAGAGGTAGACAACGGCGACGGCGGGAAACCGAACCGGTCCACAGTACCCCACCCCCACAACCAGAAGTTCCTGAGGAACCTGCCCCTACGACTAACGAAACGGAATCAACTGTACAGGGGGATGCAAAAAAGGTTCTACAGGAACAGATAGCAGTGCTATCCACACAACTTCAGGCTATTTTTACTACGGAAGAAAGCGGAGATGGCCACGTCACCTTTATTTGAGCTTGAACCATCACCATCACCACCACCACCACCACCCTAACAAAGAAAGGGAAGGGGGAAAAAGGGGGTGATTAAAACGTCAGCACCCACCCCCACTCATTCACCAGGCGAACAATGAACCTGGACAAAAAATTAGAAGAAGCCACCCCAGAGGACAAATTGGAGTCACCGGTGAAGACGGTGCGGATGCCTGAAAAAACAAAGGAAAAGCTAATGGGGAAACTCTGCGACGAACTGGGACTCACGTCACTCTTGAACGACAAGAGAAAAGCTACAAGTTTCATCTCAGCGGTGATCTACATAGGGTTCTGGTCGTTACAGACTTCACCACGAAGAATCCAGCAATGGCACTTCACCCTCAAAGTCCTCACCAGACACTACTATGAGGCCTTTGAAGACAGACCTCTACACCACCTCTTTGATGCAGCAGCCTATATCGCCTCCCGCCACGGACTTTATTTTCCAAGAATATCTCGGGAGGAGAAAAGAACTGCAGCCTTCTTGGTGGCGTTGGAGGACAAGCGTGGTACTTTTACTCCAGATGAATACTAGCCTTTTTAAAGGCTACTTTCATTGGCTTTATCTTTATTGAGTTCTCATTTGGCACGAGAATTCTTTTTGTACAAGCTCTTTTAAGAAAACAGACTTGATCATTTTTGATCACCACTCAAAATTTACAATCTATCCAAACTAACAGTGACAACACTTTATATGTCGCTTAGACATATTAGAACAAACATTTGTTAGGGAATTATTGTATGTACACTTTGTACTAGAATATTGGTATGTTAGTAGATAGGAAAATTCTACAACTTTTTACATTTGACGCAATTGCACAGGTGGCTGACACATTATTGTTTTTTTTTGTCCATTAGTATAACTGGACTGAATTTGGAATAAGTACGGCTAGGGCGTTCCGGGGCGTAAACGACATCCATATACGACAACGGCTTGCCTTCCGGGATCTTTTCCTCCTTTTCAACGACCGTTACTCCAACAAAAATGACAATATGAGAAAACTATTTTTCTCTCGTCACCATTTGGTGCCATTGCACCCCTAGTACAGTACTTCTGATTGGTTGATAGGGTTGAGTGTGTGTTGGGTCTATTCCCACTCACCCAGGGTCTTACATTCATGACATTAGCCACTTTTTCGTGGTATGACATGACGACCAAAATTAACAAACGCATTTTGTGCGTTAAATGCCCGTGGGGATGTGGCACCATTCCTTACCCACGGGAAACCAACCATCATATTAAAATGATGGTTTAAACCAGTGAACACATGACCTTTATGGCCGGTTTCACTATAATTGAAATTCATCATCTTCTAGTCAAAGGTTCTTCTGGCTTTACTCACCCAGTTATATTACTGAGTTCATGATTTTAATCTATCTTGTCTTGTGCATTGACATTTAATAATGACCAAATACGCTTAAATTTAATTGAATGTGAATATAGATATTCTGTTTCTCGTTATCAGGCAGATATAATTCAGTGCATTGTCGCTTATTTGTTTTTCTTCACTATATAGCGACTACAAATTGTAATATAGAATGAGACATGACGTGTCACTTCAACATAACAGTCGACATATCTGTAAAACACAAGGTAAGAGAGGTCGGAAAATAAATTCTGAAACAGCTGATTACGCTTTAAATATATTAACTGGCCCATTCTGTTGCTCTCTCAATGAGATCAAAATACAATCCTATTATGTAAGATATGCGTGATCAATAGGACCCTAAATAGAGCCATGTATGGCTATTACTTCAATGTATCGATGTCAGACAGATAGTATTATGCAAAATGTCAATTAACTGTGTTAGTTGAAAGCGATTACCAAATGACAATTCGGATTTGTTTAGGTAAATTCGATACTGTGGAACCGGAATGAAATCTGATCTTCCAATTCAGAATTACAGGCAATATTTCTAAAAGAGGGTGGAAAAGGTACTTATTGTATAATATTTAAACAATATTTGTTTTACATACATATAAAATAGTTTCCTAAACACAGCTGCATCATTAATTAAGATTGATTTAATTGACGGGAAATATCGTACCAATTCTGTGTTATAGATTCAACTTTTGTCATCTACTGTGTTGCTGGGCATTTAAGATCAAGTTCGTTTATGGAGGATATTTTCCAAATCCAAATGAAACACAATGTATGTATGTATGTATGTATGTATGTATGTATGTATGTATGTATGTATGTATGTATGTATGTATGTATGTATGTATGTATGTATGTATGTATGTACGTACGTACGTACGTACGTACGAATGTATGAAGTGTGTGTGTGTGCATGATGTCATATATATTAACTACGCTGTATGAATGATATACCACCAATGTATAATTTTTTCATTGAAAGAGAACGAGGTTTGCAAGAGTATAATGAAGATTTTTCACGAGTGGTATATAATTGATACAGCGTGCATAATATATATATATATATATATATATATATATATATATATATATATATATATATATATATATATATATATATGTATATATATATATATATATATATATATATATATATATATATATATATATATATATATATATATATATATATATATATATATCATATACAATTACACATTACACATATCAACACTTTAAATGGAGTTACGATATGTTCCTGGTGACTTTGTATTGACCGAGTGAGTGCATTCATCACATCTATTAGTCCATTAGGGTGTTTTCGCTACAAGATGTATTAGATACGAATTGTAATCTTGTTCACAAGCACATATGGAAACTGATAACTTGACTGGTTTCGTTTTCAGTTTTTTTTTTGCACATTTATGAAATCAATATAGGACAGACACATGATTTGAATATAAAATATTGTTTTTATGAAGAAAGTAGTGCATTGAAAACGCAGTTAGCTTTTTATACATTGAACCTGTACTGTCAAGCGTTAACGTACTTTCGTATGGATATTAGCGTAGAATAGAAACTAAGTAAAATGACGAGCCAACTGAAAGTAATTCAAATATTGTAATACATTGACAGTTCATGTAAGACATTATTTTGCTTAAATTCACATCTAAAAAGACTATACGATTATCTCTCTCTCTCTCTCTCTCTCTCTCTCTCTCTCTCTCTCTCTCTCTCTCTCTCTCTCTCTCTCTCCTCCTACTCTGAAGGACTTGACTAGCATTAGCATCAATCATTGGTTCAGAGACATCGTCGTGTGACACAAACGAAAATTTCCAACGCTCGTATTTACTTGGATTTTCGACCGTATCTAACTACGATAATCCAGAGAGAGAGAGAGAGAGAGAGAGAGAGAGAGAGAGAGAGAGAGAAGAGGGGGGTAGAGAGAGACATAATTACAGAGAGAGGAGCGGGCTCAATCATTGGGACATTTTTATATTTACTAATTAATAATCGAACATCATACTAGGTTTAAGAAACAACAAAGTATTAAAACACAATACAGTATAAGTGTCTCGTAGCCGAAACATAAAATTTATAGGGTTAGTGTCTACTGGGTATTGCAACTATGTATCACAAATATTATGAATACTGTAGATAGCTGGTTGTCAGGTCATCAGTGGCGCCCCAACGGTCGGCAAGACCAAATGATATATATATATATATATATATATATATATATATATATATATATATATATATATATATATATATATATATATATATATATATATATATATATATATATATATACATATATATATATATATATATATATATATATATATATACATATATATATATATATATATATATATATATATAGAGAGAGAGAGAGAGAGAGAGAGAGAGAGAGAGAGAGAGAGACAGAGAGAGAAAGAGAGAGGGAGAGAAAGAGAGAGAGAGAGATAGATAGATAGATAGATAGATAGATAGATAGATAGATAGATAGATAGATAGATAGATAGATAGATAGATAGATAGATCACAAGGAAAGCGTAAATATACCATCAGAATGAACCAGATTTTTGTCCAGCGCATTATGTTTTTCTCTCTCACTCGCGTTTTTTGCTTATTTAGTCATTTACGGCATAGAAGCAAATGGAAACAAAGAAAGGATTCTGATCAAATTGTGCACCATTTTAATATCATTTAGAATATAGGTACTATTATCACTTGTTTCGTTTTTATCTAATGGCACGTATGATTAATGAATGATGAGAAATTCATCATTGATATATAGAGTCTAATGGTGTAAGAATATTTATATTGGTATATCAATTTGCTTTATGCCAACACACACACACATACACACACACACACACACACACACACATATATATATATATATATATATATATATATATATATATATATATATATATATATATATTTGTGTGTAGTGTATGTATGTAAGAATTTACTAATATATGTGTAGCTATTCAAGAATATTTGAGTTAAACAATTTTTTTTAAAAAAAATGTTTTCATTAAGGGTAGTTTTGAGAAACCATCTTCTTGTTTAACGTCATCTCTTATGTGGTATTCTCATTCAAAAGTTACACGTTGTTTAATTTGAACTTTGGAAATATAGCATAATCGAGAGTATTTGCCATACGTGTAATAATATGTATTTTATGAAGGTTTACTAAACTTTAGTTGTTGTTGTTGTTTGTTGTTGTATTTAAAGCAACTAAAAAATTTTATACGGTATTATATTTATATTCTTTGTTATGAACTGTCATTTGCAATGGATGGTGAGACTTAAAGTGGAAGCGTAATCATTGTCCAGTACAACACTTATCTCTCACTGTTTACTGTTTCTCATCATAAATAGGCCCTTTGTTGCTGAGAGTTATTTAGTACAAAGGCACTAATAATAAAGATCCTTAACCAAGGACATACAACGATAGTTAACCCAGGCTAATGGCAGGAGTCGAGCCCAGACACATTCGATCTTCAGTCCAGCACGCTAACCACTAAAACACCTCAGCTTCCATGATTGACGTAAAACAAATACTCATGCAACAAATCGATATGTATTTTGGTGCACATAATGATTCATGTTTTAAATTTGAATTAGCAAATATTTATAAAGCCATTATTGTTTGGTTGATGTACTTATTTCCTCCATTTATTACGAAGAGTAAAAATTATCACATTTATTCTTCGCAGCTTAATATTCTGTCTTTTGTTCCGATCTCAAAGAGGCCATAGTTTATGCACAATTGTGTTTGCTTTTGCATGTGAAAATAGATCAACATCACGCGACAGCTTAAAAGAAGGGTCAATTATCATAATCGCCTACTTATGCTTCAAAAAGGCAGGCCTCGTTTCGAATCCATTCATGTACCTGATTGATAAAATACTCATGTGCGAATAAAAGCAATCTTCTTTGAACGACTATTAACCATTTTATATATGATCATAACACTGACTTCTATAAACGACCTTTGTTGAGTAAATCTGAAACATTAATGTGAAATATCTTGAGATCGTAGTGATATTGCGTTGTACTGCAATAATAATTACAGTATATGACCACATCACTGACCATCACATATGTCGTACTATTTGTAAGAAACCATCGGCCGTTATATATGTCTGTGGAGAGACTAGTAGGATTTTCTGAGTGCATTTATATCAAAATTAAATATGTTATGCTAGACGCGTTAATGAAAAGAAAATAGCAACATTTCAGAACTTGTATATTGTATTACGTTTAACTTCTTATTTTCAAAACTCTGTGGACATAACAAACAAAACACTATAAACAATAGATATCGAAATAGTAGACTGCATTTGGAATTTCAAGACACAATACATAGACATTTTTTCATTATATATGTCTAAACTTAAAGGGGGTCTAGCCTTACCAAGTCCAATCCTTTTAAAATACAAAAACCTTTCTATGTCACAATGAAACATATCTGAGACTGAAGTGTCCTGTTCGTTTGTGCATCGCAGTCGCAAGCTTTGTTCATCATCTGCAAAGAAATCATTACTGACGCATGCATTCAATATACAATTTTCGACACACGTCTCAATAATAATTTGATCATCTTGACTCGCATTACCATAGTTCTCTTGCAGATGAAGTCTCGCGAAGACAATATAAAAATACGAATACATCAATCTCTCTAATATAAAAGCGGTGTTAATCCTGTCTTGTTACACTGTCTTTTATTCTAACTTTAAGTGGGGTTTTAGTGATAGCCAAAAGAAACAGAATGGCATCCAGTTCCAGTCTATATATCATAATTATTTTACGTTTACATTCTTGTACGAGCTTTATACCTATAATGACCTGGGGATCCAAAAGCTTGTTAAAACATTTGCCGCACTCCTTGTAAATCGTCGATATCAGACATCATAACGAGGTACTTTATATTGCCACGTGTATAGTTTAGTGACAAGTAATGTGCGTTGTGAGAGCAGTGTGTCATTTGTAATTGTTAGCGGCCAGAAATAAACATTTAAACGTTGGTATCTATACAGTTTTACACGTTCAAAATTAACTTGACATACTGACTTCATTAAAAGTGACAGAAAGAAAGAACAACATAGAGCGGTTTTAGAAACTGCCGAGACAATAGCGTGGCGTAAATGACCATGCTAAATTGCCCAGAGAACAGATACATAAACCACGTAAGTTTGACTAGCAAACTAAAAGGTCATTTTGCACCATTCAAAAGGATAATATTCGTTCCAAGTCTTTGTCATTGAACATAGTTTTTGTCATTATAGTTTTCACGGCTTCTAGGTATTCAGATTCAATTACCGCATTTATTTTTCGTAGCTAATATTCAGTCTTTTGTTGCGATCTCAAAGAGATTATTATCTAGAAATGTGTTTTCCTTTGATTGTGGAAATAGGCCAACCTCATGCAACAGCTCAAAACAAGGATCAGTTATCATTATCGCACACTTATGCTTCCAAAAAGCAGGTCTTCTACAAATCCATTCATGTACCTAATTGCCTATTACCCTTTAATATATGATCATAGCATTGACTTCTATAAACGACCTTTGTTGAGTATATCCGAAACATTAATGTGAAATATCTTGAGATCGTAGTGATATTGCGTTGTACTGTAATATACATTATATGATCACACCACTGATCATCACATATGTCGTCCTATTATTTGTAGGAAACCATCGCCCGTTATATATGTTTGTGGAGAGACAAGTTATATATGTTTGTGGAGAGACAAGCAGTTTTTCTTAGTGCATTTACATCAAAATTAAATGTTTGTGATAGACGCGTAATGGAAACAAAAAAGCACAAATTTAGAACTTGTACATAAAATGTCTTTACACTACTGCAGGAATATGCAAATAATATATATTAAAAGACTTACCTTTAACAGGCAGATTTTGTGCGATTCGGGATATAAATATTTATTGTTATCTAAGTCATTTCCCATCTGCGTAGTGCCTGACAGATAAATATATGCACACATTGTATTCTCTTTTGTATCATATCTTCAAAAGTAGATTTTAACCGATATTTAAACGTATTTTAAATTTTAAAACACTTCTAACAAAAATTGCCCCAAAAGCGAAGACTAAATTTAAAAATTTCTTTATGATGAATCATATGTTTACAAATGAAGGCGTTCGGTCGAAAATAAATTGAGAAAATCTGAGAGAATATGTGAAATATGTGCCTTGCAAGATACAGTTCGTTGCAAGATGACAGTCGATAGTTTGATATTTTTGAATGTCAATAGTTTGCTAAAATAGGAAAGAATATCTAGGAAAGAAGTACTTAAAAGATGTAAATGCATAAATATTTATTGAGTTGCTAATGAATACAAAGTTTCTGTTCTTTTATATTTCTAGGTTTCTCATAAATAAATACATAAAATTCTTCGTTCTTACTTTTAGTTCCTCATTAAACGTTTGTGCTTCAAATATAGACATGCATCGATGAACAACACGTGTGTAACAATGTCTGGTATATTATCTATGGAAACACAATTATAGGAAAATCGTTATCCATAAAGTTCATCATATATGTGAACAGGACAACATACTACCAACAGTTTAAATTATTGCTGTCTCTCTCTGAGTCTCTTTCTCTCTGTCTCTCTCTGTGTCTGTGTGTGTCTCTCTCTCTCTCTCACTACCTGTGTCTCTGTCTCTGTCTCTCTCTCTCTACCTGTTTATATATTTTTAAAATTTGTTACCAAACTCAGACTTTCCGTCCCCATGTGTAGATGCATACGGGTATAGTGCTTCTGTAGACAAATATTTTTAAATTAGCCGAAATATTTAAACTATTAACGACTACCTTAGAGATTCAAACTATTAAACGTATTTCATAAATTTTGTTTGAACTAATCTCAAATGTAAAATTTCAGTGTATCACTTAGTTTGTGCAATTAAAATATAGTATGTGCAGTTCAATATTTTTAGCATTAAACACGTTAACATATCACTTTATTTAATTTTTGATTGCTCTAAAAAAGCCCATGAAATTCGTGCACCTCTTGTGTTTACAGATTGGCTAAGATCGTATGAGACTCTGGTTTATCCCGCCTTATTGAACTTTTTCTTTATGTTAATACTATAAATATTCTGGCGCCATTTTTTAAAACGAGATTTGATATCGCGCAAGGCATTTTACTTAAACTGCCAAGCGTTGAATGACCTTCGCGCGTTCTGTAATAGAGAGACAGTAACTAAGCCAATATAAACTTAAATTACATATTAGCCGTGTCATAAATTCATGCATTTGAGGCTCTCAGCATCAGGAGGAGAGTGTTAGGACGGATCGGTTTGGTGTCAGGATAATGTGGCTTGGTGTGACATCATGCTACATGTATGCGACATGATGGCCCTGTGCTAGGCATCACTGTAAACTGCCACAGTGCTGAGGTCATAGCGATATAATAATCAAAATATAAAAAAATGTATCAAAAGAAATAATAATATAAAAAATGGCAACTCTGATCACAGTTCAAAGTCAAATCATGATGTGATGCTGTTTATTTTGTTATATATTAATTTCTAACAACAATTTCATGTCTAGTACTATTATAGAGGTATATGAAACATTCTAACATTCGATCGTTGTTTACTTCACGTTAGAGAATGTAATGCAGTGAACACTACTATGGATTACAGAGAGAGAGAGAGAGAGAGAGAGAGAGAGAGTGAGAGACGGTGTGGTGGGGGGTGTCTCAATCCTAATGTTTTCATGTACCCTGTACAGCGAAATTACAAGGAAGAATCCAGGCACTTAAAATAAGATCTTACAGAACCATTATTGTTATCTCTTACATCAAACACATCACAAGCGAAGAAGTGCGTAAACACCATCAGGCACAAAGTTGGCCATTATGAAGACATCCTCATCACTGTCAAAAAGAGAAAGCTGAAATGGTATGGCCATATCACTAGAGCCAACGGTCTATTCACAGAAGTACTGCAGGACAGCATCCAGGGTGGCAGAAGAAGAGGCACAGAGAAAATAAGTCGACTAA
The DNA here is from genome assembly GCA_029339505.1 of Unio delphinus. Taxonomy (NCBI): domain Eukaryota; kingdom Metazoa; phylum Mollusca; class Bivalvia; order Unionida; family Unionidae; genus Unio; species Unio delphinus. The sequence goes on from JAQISU010000131.1 coordinate 1,905,390, forward strand.
CATCACATAATGGACCAGAAAAGTTTTGCGGAGATACAGGCATTGGCACATGATCGAGACAAGTTGACGAAACTCGGCAGATGTTCAATAGCAAAGTGCCACAACGACAACATCAGTCAAGAGACTGATGATGATGATGATGCGTTGAAACTGCTAACGATATTGCAAATTGCAAGGTTCTTTTAACTGGAACAATTGAGTGAGAAAAAAAATCGATGTCAGTAGTTGTACCTAGACAATGAAATCACATACAATGAAATCCCAGATATTAGATCCCAAACATTGATTGAGATTTTCTTGACTTGGAGCTAACCCAAACATAGGTTCTACTATTCACTCATAATATCACTGAACAGGTCATCCAAATATCCCTTGTGTAACGCCACTGTACTGGCCAGAACTACATGGGTATTTATACTTTATTCGCCATACACAACAACTTGGAATGACACGTCTGTTGCTAGCACCAAGGTATCCATCAGTCTATAAAATAAACTGCCAATAAGCATCATGCCTTTTCCTCCCGGTTGTAATTGTTATTCTCTTCTGTTGCCAGGACATCCTGTCTGTTCAAGGAGCACGACGTCGTCTAAAGCAACCAGGTTAATGTCCTGCAGAAATAACAAACGTCTGTTAGTAAAAAATATTATCAAAGAATACAATCATTAAATAAAATTTGGGAAATTATTGATTATTGTGTTATGCAAAGAAGCATATATATATATATATATATATATATATATAAGAAGCATATATATATATATATATATATATATATATATATATATATATATATATATATATATATATATATATATATATATATATAATGATAAACAAGAGTTTCAATAAACTGCTTAATTCACTAATACCAAAGAACAAATAACAAATATAATAACTTTAGGTGGGCAATTGAGCAGATTGTAATCGTGAGATCTTTGGAAAGTAGAAGAAAAGGACAAGATTTTCCAAAGTATTACTTACAGGAAGCCTTGAATATCAGTTTGGCAGACTTTGTTTGAAGTACTGCTTTTTCTCATCAGTTGGCATATCACGGCAGTTACTATATATGTACCAGCTTAGTGATTCACCTCCTGGTCTTAGTGTTTTTGACATATATTTGAGCCCAAAGATTATATTTTTTATTTGCTACGCATTTCTATAAGAATCAACATCATGAAATAACAGAAAAGAAACTATATCATACATGTATAAGTTTGAATACGAAAACTAACTGTGATAGGTATAAAAAATTAAGTTTATCTTCAACTGATGATCATCGGCTTCAGCTAGCCACTTCTGTCCTGCTATGCAATGGTCCTTAATTTCCTTTTCCTTTTCTTTCCCTTGTTGCTCTTCATGTACCCCTACTACCAGGCTCCCTTGTGCCATCTCGTCTGTACGTAAATATGGCGCCTCTATTTCTATTCTGTCAAGACCAACATGGAGAAATGATAACTGAAATGAGCAGTTTTAGCTTATCATATGTTCTATCTGCAGTTTTAATGTTTAGAACATTGTAAATGGAGAATAGTGAGCTATTACTTATATAAAAAGAGGAAAGTCTCAGTTATATTTCAAAGTAAAGTTTTCTTACTACTTGTTTATGAATTATTTAAATGTTTTGAATTACTAACCTGTAATATATACATTCTTCAACACTAGATCCAAATGTTACTGTTAAATTGTAATGTTTCTACGCTTGCTCTTAGATTAGTAAAACATTCATGTCAACACAGTATGAAACTTAGCAAAGCATGAGAAAATCGGTTTGATTTTAGAACATATTTTTAACAATGTATATACAAAGTCAAAACAAAGGAGCAAATAAACTATACATGCTTATAAAAGGTATATTATTACCCAATATATTCGTTTGTATTTTAAGATAAATTTAATTTTCAAGGCTTTCTTGTTCAGGTACAATTTGGTTAAGATACAAGTGGTTAAACAGTAACAAGTACATGTACCTGTGTTGTTAATTTCAGTCCAAAAACATACACTGAAAGAAGCAGGTCATTTTAAATAAGGGCCGAGTTTGGAAAGCGGTTTCGTCTTGAATATACAAGCATCACCCATTATTTGGTAGCGGTATACCGATTGAACTTTTAACTTGTTTCCGGTTGCACGTATCACAGTACTTTCACACTGTATCGGCACGTCAATAGTTTCTCTAAGTAAGAAATATAAAAAAAATCCCTGTGTAATCTTGTTCCACAGTTAATGATATTAGCAACATGTTTGTCGTTTTCCATAATAAATTAATTCAAAAACTAATTTTCTTACAAAACAGTTGAATTTGTCACAAAATTAATTTTAAATATTACAAACTTAATGATATTAATAAACCTTCAGTCGCATATTTTACACTTGTCCGGTATGGCTACGTTGTGGCCAAATAGGATATTGTGCAAGCAAACCCTTATTAAAAAATTCTGATTTAAAAAATCTTTGAGAATTCATGTTTTGGTTATTAATAAGAAAATGTTAACGTGTTGAATATTCTATCTATCTATCTTTCTATCTATCTAACAATCTACCTACCTACCTACGTATCCATCCATCCATCCATCCATCCATCCATCCATCCATCCATCCATCTATCTATCTATCTATCTATCTATCTATCTATCTATCTATCTATCTATCTATCTATCTATCTATCTAACTACCTACCTACCCATCCATCCACACAGCCATCCATCCATCCATCCACCCATCCATCCATCCATCTGTCTATCAATAAATCTATCTGTCTTTCTATGTATCTATATATATGTCCGTCTGTCAGTCTATCTATCTATCTATTTATCTATCTATCTATCTTTCTATCTATAAGTCTGTTCGTATGTCGGTCATCAATACATTCATCAATCCGTTCGTACGTCCGTTCTTACATCCATCCATCCATCAATACGTTCATCCATCCATCCATCCATCCACCCACCCACCCACCCATCCATCCATCCATCCATCCATCCGGCCATCCATCCATCCATCCATCTATAACAGCTTCCGATTTCACTTGAGCTTTTCCATTTACTCAAATCAGGCCTCTGCTATGGGCTAAAATCTCTTAACCCAAAGCAGAAAAGGCACATAATGAGAATCTTTGAAGAGCTTTTGATCAATATATAGTACATAACTATTCAATGGCTTTACTGTCTGTGGAAGGAGCTAGGCAGGTTTTAAATTAGCCAAAATTTGGCTAAGGATTCCTGTTGCCATACTCAGTGAGGCTGGTACACAGCTAATGTCCTTTTAGCCCAGTTTGGCTAATTCCTACAAAGCTGTTCTTCACACTCTTAAGTTGAAACCAAATCTTGGCTAAATGAATTCTTAGCCAAAATTTGGCTAAGGATTCCTGTTGCCATACTCAGTGAGGCTGGTACACAACTAATGTCCTTTTAGCCCAATTTGGCTAATTCCTACAAAGCTGTTCTTCACACTCTTAGGCTGAAACCAAATCTTGGCTAAATGAATGCTTAGCCAAAATTTGGCTAAGGATTCCTGTTGCCATATTCAGTAAGGCTGGTACACAACTAATGTCCTTTTAACCCAATTTGGCTAATTCCTACAAAGCTGTTCTTCACACTCTTTGGTTGAAACCAAATCTTGGCTAAATGAATGCTACACATTTGCCTTTCACATGGATTTAACAAGTGGTTTTTCTATGTACATAATAGTGATGTTGGTGGGAAATAGACTCACCCATAGTATAAATAATAATAATAATAATAATAATAATAATAATAATAATAATGAGGACTTTGTATAGCACCTAATCTTTAGAAGCTCTAAGCATTTTACAACATCTATAATGATTTGACTACAAAAAAAACACATGAAACTATAAAACAAAAAAAAACATGCTGAAAATATTTAAGGTAGGAAACAACATTAAGTCTTTAAGTTTGCTTTTGCAGTTGACATGTTTTTCAGAGTTTTAAGAGACTCTTAAAAGGGATTACAGTGTCTTTGTGTCTAATTTCATTTAGCAATTCATTCCAAGTTGTTGGGCCCTGGTATGCAAATGAATGTTGTACATATGACTTCATTTTCATAGTGGGAATAATGAGTATATGATTGCCAGAAGAAGATCATAAGTATCTTGCTGGTTTGTACACATGGGAGAGGCCAGATAGGTAATACTGGACTGGAGTCCATCAGTGAAATGTAGCAGTCATTGTATGGTACAGAGCAGTGGGGAGGTTTGCTTTATTGAGATGTGTGTTCTGATCATGTTACTCTAACATGGCACAGTGTTAGTACATAATGTACATTAAACATAAAACCCACATACAATGACAGTGCTAGGGCCTTACTTGTTAGAGTTGGGTTAGAAATAAATCAGTGAATGAAATGACTGTATTTTTATCACACCAATGATTTTCGTCATTGAAATTGATTTAATCAAACTAGTATTTCGGCAAAAATTGTAAAACCTACAAACTTTATCAAGTATTTAACAGAGAGATGGACCAACAGGAAGATGGATGTGTACAAAATCTAGAGAAAACCAAACTATTAAAACAAATGTTTAAAAATATAACAAATTTTATTATTAAAGAACATATGACTGAAATGGTGTACATTGTAACAACTTTTACTTTAACATAAAAGATCTCTTTTCAATAAGTCTTTTTATGCCTATCGTCAATTTTCTTGAAGCAGGAAATTCAAATTCCCCTGGTAAAATATTGCTGACTGATATTGTCAGCTGTTTACATGATGTCAGTGACGCCTTAAATTGCTTTGTTCTGTATAATCTAATTGTAATCTCAGCAGGCGCAACTTCCATGACCTGACCGATAGTTGCATCTGCAAGGTACAAAACATGTTTCCCAACATCATATCTTCTTCTATCTGCTCATTCAGCTCAATGCCTGCCTGAGACTTGTTGGGTTATGTATACCTGAAAAATTTGGATCAGTAATTTTTAAATGAATTTTATTTATTTTAAACTAAACTAAGCAAGTCTTTTGAATGATTGTTTTACTGTCATAATAGAAGAAATTAATATAAAAAATTATAAATAATGTTCAAATTTCATTGCAATTTAGTTGGAAAATTAACACTCAGATTTTTCTTTTTAAATATCATAATAGGTATCATAATTCTGTGAGATATAATTGAGAGTTGCACATTCAATTTTCATTAATTCTTGCTAAATCAACTTTCTAACTCATCATAAACCATTAGAAGTTTACTGGCACATATTATTTGAAACATTAACTCATTGTATCTGTATTGTATCAATATTACATAATTGTTTCAATGTAACAGTCTTCAGTGGAAATATTTTGAACTATTCACTCAGGTGCTTTTATAACTGGTATTTTCAAGTTTAACATGACATTTCATTTAAAAGGAGAAGTTGAACAAACTATTTATTTGCTTCTTATAAAATATCCATAAAACAATGTATGTCTTTCAGAGATAAATGTTTAGGTACTAAACCATGTTTATTTTGGAACAATTGCCCATTACATTTGACTGTAGTGTTTCATGAGAACAGAGAACAGATATTTGTTTGGAAAATGTACTCTTCAGTTTGTCCAGATGACTAAGTAATAATTAAAATCTTTAAAAGAACACTATATATATATATATATATATATATATATATATATATATATATATATATATATATATATATATAATTTGGCCATCTACATATCCATAAAAATAAGTGTTCTACATCTCCCTTCCCCACTCAAGTAAATTCATATTTTTAAAATTGATTTGAATTGTATTAAAAATGGTCTGGTCATAAACACATACCGAAAATCATACATGTTTATTTATATTTGTCCAAAATCTGATGAGCATCTATGACAACTAGATGTTGATATAAACTAAGTTTCAAATGTTAAAGGACTGATTTAACATTTAAATATGGCTTAAATTGTGTACAACTCTTTTTATCTGATTTCTGATGCATATAACATTCCTTCAGATTTAAATTTGTCAGATTTATGGTGTTTTTGTAATGGTGCTGATGGATATGACAGTTTCAATGAAAACACTAATCTTGTTGTGTACAAGGAAGGTGTCTGAAAATAACAAATATGACTTTATATTCCATACATACCTGCATACAGTCTTGTCATTGACCTTGAAAGTCTGTGTTTTTGTATGTTTATATGTCACTGCACATTCTCGGATGATGCTAATGAGTACTGTCATCCGTTTAGGTCCTTCAGGTAGTATGTGCAATTTTTGTCGCCAGACTAAAATGTCCTCCATTGTAAAGTTGTCATTGCAATGACTATTGCACCCACATGCCACAGATTTTTCCTTTTCAATGAAAGTTAAATCTAATGCAGCTCTTCTTCTTTTCACATTGAAATCTGCAACATATGGCATTTGAAATTGTCTTAAGATATTAATATGCAGACAGATTTTAAAACAGACATTAATGTTATGCATATGATGATGCTAGTAATTTTGTGATGTTTTCATACTAATGCATACATTTAAACTGCTTAATAATTTGTATCTTTCTGTGTTTCTTTTAATATAATTAAGCTACAGAGCTTTATTAAGATTCAAAGAAGATTTACTGAAAAAGTCAAATAAAATTAGAAGAATTAAGTAATGATACTAAAATGATTTTAATGCAGTAAAATCAGGGCACTTAAATAATTAAGCATATAAACATCCATAACTAATTAGCCTCAAAGTTATTTTGGTGGAGTAGGTGAATAATGCATGCCTGAAATGAAAATATGTTTCACTCTACCATTTCAGTGCTTTATTTCTATGCTTTAAGTTTGTAATCTAAGTGGCAATTACTGTAGTAGTAGTAGTTGTAGTAGTAGTTGCTGTTCTTGCTGTGTAACAAATACAAATTGTAATTTACCTATATTAGACATACAAGATGACAACCGTTTCTGAACAAATCTTGTTGCTGGGAGACCGATATCTGCAAGATAAAAAATTTAAGTCTCAACCTGTTAGTTTTTGCTGCAGTCTTTAATTCACCTAACATACCTTTTAAAAGTTACGCAACTATCATTCTGAGTTTTCTTTTCCTACTGCTGATGATAATTAAATATTTGAATGCATTTATGCCAATAGCATTTTACTTATAAAAATACTGATATCAAGAGTATATTCTCTATTATTTTAAAAGAAATACATAGTAATTATTCAAGTAGAAATCTGTACCAGAGAACTGTTGATAGCCAGTAAGTGTTAGGCTCAATAATCAAAATGAATTCCATCAGTGGTCACCAGGCAGGAATCTTGTGATGGAAACTAAAAATACTATTAAATTTTTTTTTAAATCTTTGCAGTGAACTGAAAATTAAATTATTCCCTTTTGTTATAGCATTTTCCATCAGAATCTGAATCTGATTTATGTTCAAAACTTGCTGTTATATTATAGTATGCAGAGAGAAAATATTACAGCGGGAAAAAAACATTTCAGTACTTGCAACATAATGTTTATGAAGACAAAATAAAATCTACTGGTTTAGGAGTGAATATCTTTAGTCAAAATATGTAAATCTACTGGTCTGAAATATTTTACATGTAATGCTAAAAATATCTTTAGAAAAGTTTACACTTAAATTTGATAAAATGTAATACATGCTCATAGGGTCAACTTCACAACATAAATTTACAAAACTATGCCAAATCTAATTCATACTGAGTATGCTCTGATAAGATGTGGGCTATGCTTACTGAATGGAATAAAAATCCCTGAATAGTTTAATAAAAGTGTCTAATACTAATAGATAATTTAACATAATATAACTATGTACTATTGTTTATATTCTGTTTGTTTTATTAACCTATAGAATGTTTACAAATTAGCAATTTAAATCTATACACACCTTTGTTGAACTCATTTCCAAGAAGTTTTCTGTACAAGTCCTTGTCCATCTCTTCACACTTTGGACATTTCAGTTGAACTTCTCTGGTAGCAAGAAAACTAACCTTATTTATACTGCAGTAACTGGTTGAATGCCTTCTACCAGTTCTGCCTCTATCAAGGCTATTACATGCCCAGCAGGCAGCTTTTAAGCACTCAGCAAGATCAATGAAAGCCTGTCATGATCAAAGGAATTTTACACCAAGAGCATGGCCTGGAGAGAGCCATACACTGACTCAAAAATAAGTCACTTGGTTTTATGAATTGTGTTACTTGTCCAGCTATCATAGTAGAGTATGCAAACTCCATGATAATACAAATTCAATAATGTTAGATGTTTAAATGCTGATGATCATACCTATATTTATAGGCATATCCTTAATGACAGCTTCTGTGTAGACTGAAAAGCCAAATGTTATGGCATTTTCTGTCATTCCAAGTGTTTGAAATGTTTTCAATATTGCACCAAAGAATCTGGTGCAGATTTCAGTAACCTTATTTTAAGTCTCTACTTTTTTCATTTGAAAAACGGATCAGCTTTCTAAATATTTTGTAAAGTAAATTATTGCATCCACTATCAACTAATCCTAGCCAGCCAGACACACAGAGATGTACCATATTCCAATTATTTCCATCAAATTTGTGTATTGTGAGTCTTTCATGATTAATTTAGATAAATGCTACTAAGTTCATGAATATATGTGGGAAATTATCACTGAGAATAACATTAAACTAATCATCAATTAAGTTATCACGGATGGAATATCCTCAGATATTGTATAGTAATCACAATAATGTAGATCAAGTATTATCTTAATAGTATAGTTTTACTATTCCAGAATTTGTTTCATTACAGCCCATTCAAAACTTGGACATGATGTCTTTTTATAAATAAGCAAAACTGAAAAAAATGAAAATACTAGTAATCATGTAATTTACACAACTGCTGCTAGACAATAAAATATATGTGCTGCTCTTTAGCTTTGGAGGCAACACAGATAACAATAGCATGATCCTATTTCCATTAATGTTTTCAACCTTAAACAGTTAACCAACCCACCAATAAACATGGTCACATTTTAGACTGAAGTCTTCATAGACCTGATTATAATATTCTATGGTCCATCCTTGTATCCCACGAACTTGCATCAGCTAACTACTGCATTATATGCTATCTGAATGTATCAGTTCCTTCACCTTTACTTGCTATTAAAAGACACCTCGATATGATAAATAGAACCAAACTAATGCATGACATCCAAGCGAACCTAACAACTTGCTTACCTCCTACAATAGAAGAACTTGATAACTGCCTTTGTTCATTGCTTGAAAACATCTCAGCCATCAAGTGCAGAGTATCAATTCAAAAGTGTTCTCCATGGTATAACAGTGTTAGGGACCAACTTTGCACCATTAAAAAAGACCACTGTGAAGTGGAGAGGCTTTGACTTTCCAACAGACTCACTTTCATAAGCTAATCTATGAAGCTGCCAAGAAGAATGTCACAAACATAGTCCATTTAGCCAAATTATCCCACTACAGTATTTCAGCGACAACAATTAGCAGCACATGGATTAATTTCTGATAGTTGTGACGATGAGTGCACCAAAGTCATGTGAACTTGATCTAATTCCAACATCACTGCTGTTTGAGTGCTTCGATCCAATATTGCCTTTACTAACTGATGTTATTAAAACCTCTCTCTCATCAGAGGAATTCCCATTATTTTTCAAAACTGCCAGTATAAAACCTTCTGCTGAAGAAACTAACATTCAACTTTAATGCTTTAAAGAACTACTGACCAGTTTCTAATCTCCCGTTCATATAAAAAATCTTAGAAAAAGTTGTTCTGACCCAGCATGTATCTCATCTGAATTCAAACAGTCTTTATAGCAATGTACAGTCTGCATATCTCCCCTGCCACAGTACTGAAATTACACTTCTGAAAGTAGTTAATGGCATTCTCTCTGCTTTGGATAGGGGAAAGATTACATTCCACACACTCCATGATTTGTCTTCAGCATTTGACACAACAGACCATGATATATTAATTCAATGTAAAAAGCATGTATATGTCATTCACAACACAGCCGTTTTTTGGTTCAAGTCTTAACCTAGAAAGCAAGCAACCTATCTTGCCAGATGTGAAAAAGCTTCGGGCCTTGTATTGTTTATATACTTGCAAGGTGCCCTGTTATAAAGTTCTGGTGTTTATATGATATGAACAATTCAACCTAATTTTTTTCACAACCCATATCAATGTTGAGTTTATAGTGTTCGCATTGTTATAGTTGAGATGAGCAGTTGAGAAAAAAAATAAAGTCACACGTGTATTTATAAAAGGAATTAATTTTATAATTTATCTGCAATCAATATTTATCAACACATTGCATTGAAGACAGTAGTGCAGTGGATACTCAGCCATGGGTGTAAACATAATAACATATTTCTCTAATAGGTGTTGAAGTTAACTACAGATTGTACACACTTTTCAAAGTAATGTTTCAACCATTTGATCTGATTGCTACATGTGCTTCTACTGGTAATTTAATAATGCCTAATTATCATACAGGATAATTTATTGTCTTGTCATGTAAATATTAAAATAAGCCTATGATGCATTTGATAAGTAGATTATTAACATATAGTTCATACCATTATCAAACCCACTTTAAAATTACATTTGTTCCATGAATTTACATGTCAAGATTATTAAAATATACATCTACAGTCCTTTCAAATATTGTTCAATCAAGATTCAGTTAGTTTGTTTATTTACTCATTCAGCTACCAAAAAATTAGCCAATGAGAATTGTAGTGAATGTTATGTGCATACAAAATTTGCACCAAGATCTGTACATTTAATCTTTTCCCTTGTGCTCAAATTTGATGAATTATGATGTCAGTGTACTGCTTTGTCCGATCATATGGATATATGAAAATCCCTTTTAATATCTTGACTTTGTTGTGACATGCATATAAAGTTATATTTTAAAAATTGTAGAAATTTTCAGCTAAACCAAATCCAAATAATGAAATAATCTACGATCCATAACTTTGGTCAGAGACTGTTAACTACAAGCAAGTGGTCCATAGGGCATCATCAAAGGCTTGCCATCATGATTAGATTATTCAAATGTGTAATTAACCATGCTCTCCCAAATGATTTTAGCTGTGAAATTTGAATTAGAGATGGTGATAATCAGGATGACCCTTGTTACATGTCCAACTGTTAGCACTGGGCTACATGAAAGGAAAATCAAAATGAAACTTGAACAGTAAAATTTTGTTCTAAATTTCTTGTGTTCCAAGTACTTTTTTGAGTCTCTTCAAAATAGTTATTGAAGAGCCACTATGGAATAGATACTTAGTTAATAAATAAATGGTGGATTATTATACTGTCATAATACAAATTATAATACTCAATCTTTACTTATTTAAAAGATAGGTAGATAGATATGAAGGTTAGGTGGGTAGACTAAATCAAGTTAATAAATTTAATGTCTCGCATAGAAATACATGCAGAATGCAAATGATTTTCAAAGTTAACTTTTGGGCATTTATGTGCAATTAATGAAATTGTGAGAGTCTGTCTTTAGCAAATTGTGGGAAGTAAAATCCCAAAATGATTTTATATGTGATTCTTTCTTATTGTACATTTTTCCCTCAATATGTTTGACCCATTAACATAGTTTTGAGAAAATTGGAATAGTGATGCATATTTCATGATATATTCTTATTTTCATCAGTTATATATTTCAAAATTCTAAAGTTTTTTTAATTTATCAAACGGTGTTAAAAAGAAGTTTTCATTTTAATATTTTGGTCCTTTCCAAAACACACCAACAAATATAAGGAACAGTTATCATATGTTTACTTTTGTTCACATTTTTTTTCATTCACACATTCTCATACATTTTCAGTGATCTGTTGCTACATAATAAATTATATATACTGATAAAACACACATATTAATGAATAATTACTAACTTCACAAATTACTTTTCATTAATTGTTCAATAAATGTCAAAGTTCAATTCACTATGTCAAAATGTATAAAGATTTGTAAATGTCATGATGCAACAACAAAAAAGAAACAAATGAATTTGAATTTCACATTCAAGCAGGCACTCACCAGTTATTATGTACTTTTGAGAGAGTAGTGTATATTAGGTGAAGTTGTTTGCATAGAAGCTACTTTGTGTAATGTGGCTGACATTTCATTGAAAAGAATATCTATTGGTAAGCCGAAAAGCAACAAACTTTTTCTCTAATATCAAGTAAACAACATGAAGTATACTAACAGGCCATATCATTTTAAGTACATAAGATATTTTAACTAAAAAGAAATTCTACAGAACAAAGTTCTTAAATCTGAAAAGGATAAGTTACCCAATTTTGTGTAAAAACAACAAGGATGACAGTTGCAAAATACTCTTATTTAATGACTGGATATTTGGTTTACTATTTCTTTAATATTTTTGCATTTCTATTTCTATCAACTTTATTAAATGACCTTTGATTGTTTGTGTTATTTTTTATTTCAGAAATGACCTTCGCTCTTTCTATTTATTTTTCTCTCTCTTAATGACAATATATGAACTTTCTTTTTATATATAACATAAGCCTTAAAAATGAAATGTTCACTATCAAATAGAATATCTCAACAAATCCTAGAAGTAATGTAATGATCAATATCAGATATAAGAAAATTTATAATAAAGGCAGCGGATGACTCATTGAGAATTGCCTCTATGATGAATAATAATAAAAATAATAATAATAATAATAATAATAATAATAATAATGCTTTATTTATAGAGGGTGGCTCATTAGTAAAGGACTATTCTCCCTTGAGGCCCTCTTAAGGAGAGTATGAAAATGCACATTATATGAAGATAGCAATAATTAGTGAGGGGCCCAGAGTGGCCGAGTGGTCTAAAGCGCTGTCCGTTACGGATCACTGCCATCTCACCTCTGTCTGCGTGTGTTCAGGTCTAAGATTTGGCTAATGTAGTTATGTGAGTAAGCTTGCCGGTAGCTCCTCGTGGGTCGGTGGTTCTTTCCGGGGGGTTTACGGGTTCTAATCCTCTACCATTAATACTGGCCGCCATGTATAGCCTATATTGTGCTTAAAAATGGCGTTAAACCATACAAAACAAAACAAACAATAATTATTGTCACAGTCTACACAGAAGCTGTCATTAAGGAAATACCTATAAATATAGGTATGATCATCATCTATAATAAACACATGATGCTCATGATATCTCGTTTTAAGTACTCTAATATTTATTCCATACAACTGTACCAGAATATTGAAAACTCTTTTTGAATTGCTCTGTTATTGGTTTTGGTACTAGAAGTTTTCCATGTGATATTATTCCCAACTGGTATTTTGGTGAAAAAGGCCTGAACAAGTCCTGAAGATATTCTAGTGCAGTTCCATGTAGACATTTATATAAAAGAACTGCCTTGTGAAAAATCTATCCTGTCATATTGCTATGGGTTGGAGATGTAATGAATTACCTGAAGAAAATGAGGAATACTCAATATATCTATTGCAAGATACACATTTTACTAAATGACAGGAGATATATTAGATCATATTGGGGTTACCAATATATAATTTCTTTTGCATTCAGATTCAAGGGGAGAAGATATTGTATTGAGCAATAACTTTAAGTTGCCTATACACAGACGCAAAGTAGATGCAAACAGCAACAATATAGTTTTAGATACTTCAGTTCAAAATTACAGTTCAAACTTATGAACATTAATTGTCCTAATTGATTTTTATGATGAATGTATTCAAATTTATTTCTGATGAGAAAATAATATAGATTCAAAAGGATCCACTTGGAGAAAAAATAAACCTATCAAGGCAAGGTTAGATTTCTTCCTAGTGTCAGAAACTCTTATTACAATGGTAATTGTTTAATTTTCAAAGATTGCTATTAAGGGAAAATACGTATTTAAAATAACATTTAAAATAATAGCAGAATTGAATTGCTTTCAAATGAGTAACAACCATAGTTACTTTATAAAACTTGCAATGAGTGAATGCTTAATGTGCATATATGTATTGGTACATATATGTATATAGGTGGAAATTCTTACAATAAATTTACTTTTCTTCGGCTCTCTCTCTTTCTCATAGCTTATATTCTGTAATGAGTTCAGAATTAGAATATAATACTATGTACTAATGTTAACACTATTCTCTGTAAAGTTATGAACATTTATAATTAACTGTGAAGAAGTCATGGGTTGGATCTGATCAACTGCTGGCGTTGCATGGGAAATAGTACAAAAACAAAAAAACAATGTCTACTGAATGAAAGTAGATCTTAGTCATATATATATATATGACTAAACACATTAATAATAATTTTACAATAAAATAATAATATTTTTCTAAGCACAAGTTTATCGGCGTTTGTGTTGTTTTTTTATCCCCTATATATATATATATATATATATATATATATATATATATATATATATATATAATATATATAATATATATATATATATATATACATGATAAATTCTAGTACATATAATTATTTCATTGATAATAAAATAGCACAATAAAAGATGGCATACATAGGCATGGTTTTGATTGTGTATTAATTAATAAAACATTGATAAGTTTATGCACTGCTATAAATATCTTTATATTAATTACATCAAAGCCCATAGGATAGAGAGATAATAATGTCTTAAAGACAGTAATCTAAAGAGAACAATATGTTTTAAAGTTGTAGATTTTTCATATTCGAACATTATTTCAGCTTTTATATTTTCTGTTTTTAGAAACATTAAACACATTTAATTTTTATTTAATCATCTGCAATTTGTTCTCAGTCGCTTATGATAAGATTGGTTAACCCAATCATCAACATAATTATTCAAAGGAATATTATGTTTTTCCCAATTCTTGGATGGGTTACATATTTTTCTAATTGGTAACATATTGCACAGTTTATGTGTGGAAGCAGAAATGATTTTTGATACCATATAATACTGCATAGAGGGGACAATCAGTGTCACATAATATCCCATGGTTAAGTAACACTATAAGACATGCCTCCAAATTTGACTGCACCCAACATTTTAGAATGATAAAAAATAGTACTAATATGCTATAAAAATGGGACACTAATGGTGCTTTAAAAATAGGATAACCATATTTGATTTGACAGTTTAGGCACATTAACATTATGGTTTTATTGAAAAAGATCTGAAAATATCCATGATTTTATATATGTTGGATGACAAGCTGGTCTTCATTATACATAAGTCTTAAAAAGACCTAATCCCCCTCCTCTCCTAACAATTCCCTTGGTAACAATTTAGCCAGGTGATTTTCTTCCTGCAGGAAAATAATCAGCCCTGACACCCTCACTCCCTCTCTCTCTTGCTCTCGCCCTCTCTCTCTCTCTCTCTCTCTCTCTTTACGCCTCTCTTTCCTTAATAAAACTGCCCTTTTTCTTATTTCTCTATTTATCTTCTTGTATCTTTCTTCCTCTCTCTCTCTCTCTCGTCTTTGTCTTTATGTTTCTTTTTTCTGTATTCCTCTTTTTCTTTTCTGTCTTCCTCTTGTGTTCCTCTCACTTCCACTGTTTTTATGGCTCTCATCTGTCTTGCGCTCTTCTTCCTATATCAGTCTTTCTCTATTGCTTAATCTCTCTCTCTTCTCACTTCTTTCATCCACTGCAAATTGTATGAGGTGTAGGTAATTGTATGTTTTAAGCTACAAGCGAAGACAGCTTCAAAATTTCTTGAAACAGTATTGTCAGACATGTGCTCCACAATGATTACTAAATCACTTAGAAATTACCACAAAAACAATGTAAATAAGTATTTACAGGACAGGAATAAGTAAACAAATAATGTGTGGGCAGAAGATGCCAAGATTATGAGTGCAACATCATTGATCTCTACTGACATGTATGTGTATAGTATCTGTTGATCCAATTCCAAAAGAGTTACCCAGTATTATTTCTTGAGGTACCCATCAAATATTTCCTTGGACACTTTCACTCACTCTAGATTTTTTTTACAAAACCTTGCAAATGATCATGTGTGTGTGTGTGTGTGTGTGTGTGTGTTGGATTTTTATATTTAGTTTAAAGTGATGTACAACACTCATGCATAGCCCTGCAGACATGTAACATCATGTCCCACCCAGTCACATTATCCTGGCACCAGGCCGACCATTCTCAGAACTAACCTCTTAATGGTGAGCACCAAGTGAGGCAGATGCTAGCACCATTTGTATAAGTCTTTGATATAACTCAGCTGGGGTCTGACCCACAACCTCCCACATCACAAGTGGATGCTCTAACTACTTAGGTCATCAGAATGGTCCCCATTTTAATGCATTGTAAGTTTGCTAAGAAGAACCAGGAAGATTCTTTAACAGTTGTGTCTTATACTATGCAAGTGACTGTTGAAAATCTATTAGTCTGAAATTGTAATGTCTTTTAACTGCAAAGGTTCATTTGAAATCATCCATATATGAGATTTTGTAAAGTAAACATATACCTGCATTATATATCAAATGTGGAAAAGGAAAAGAAACTAATTGCAGTTAGGAGAAATAATCAGCTAATTGATCATGTACCCCCATGCACAATATATTGTATGACCTGTTACATGCATGGTATTTCCATATGTTTAATACTAAATAGATTATGTATACGGAACTAATTCATAATAGTGGGGGGAAAATCAGCTTGATAGATCTGCCCTCCCCCCCATTTGTTAAAGGATCCATTATGTTGTGGTATCTCACTTGTATGCTTTAAGTGTATTACCAAAGGGCGCATTAATAAAAATAAATGAATTGGTTGAATGGGGAAAAGAATGTGATAGCTGAATCTACCCCATTTCTAATTGCTAGCAGACTCATTACATATATACCTGTTGCATTCAGCTTATTACCAAAGTGTCCATTATTGAAAAGAAATTAATTAATTTAGGCAAGGGAGTAGAAGTTATAACTAGAGGGGGAAACTAATGAGTTGTAAGGGAGGTGGAAATAAATAATTAGGGGGTTGGGGTGGAAGATCTTGATGTTACACTGTCTATAACAATTGCTGGTTAAGAAAAGGAAAGTGGAATAAGCTATACAATTTTTTAGATTGATGTTGCATTATAATTAAAGGATTTTAAAAACAATGATTTGTACATGGTTATAATTTGTGCAAATTGTGAGATCAGCACTTTGACTATGGGCATTTCAGTATTATATAATTTGTTTATCTTGCACAAAGCAAGACATCATCCAACAAATCATCACTGATAATCCAATCAGCATAGCTTCAACAGCTCCTGTTCATGGCCATTAATATCAAAGACCAGACTAATAAGCCATGTGATCCAACTCCAAGATCAAAAGTCAGAAGTTCTATACAGACATTGGACTAAGGCATGTCTTTGAGAGGTTAAATATTGTATGCCCACCTAGAAATGCCAGTAGTAGCAGCACACACTTGAGCCAGGAAGTAACACAGTTTAAGAATGTCATCAGTTTATGATTTTCATGAAGAAGATGAAACAGAAGGGGCATGAAACAGTAGAGGCTGGTGTGACAGGAGAGAGTAAGTACAGTTAATATTGTTTTTAATGAATGCTATATACAACAGAATTTCTTAAAATATATCAATTGAGACACTTCATGATTAAAAAAGCCTTTACACAGAAAATAGAAATTACTGAACTATATTTCTACCTGAAACAATTTTAAAATAAAGATTTGTTTCTGTATACTGTGTCATATAAAGAAGCAAATTAAAGAAAGCATGATCTTTCATTTTGAAATTTCAATGAAAGGTTTAATTTTCAGTAAATAATAATAATTAGTTCAGGATAGATACATAAGGAAACAATGCAACAATCAAACAACCAGCCAGCATTTTTTTGCACTGTAATAAGCTGTTTCAGCTCCTTAAATACATTTCTAATTAATTTAAAATCCACAATATGTTAGTAAAATGTTCAGGTTTTTTCCAGGAAACTGACAAGGGTATGTATTAAGTATGTTTTTATTCATTTTTTCTTCTTCTTCTAAAAATAATAATAATAATAATAATAATAATAATAATAATAATAATAATAATAATAATGATAATAATAATAATAATGATAATTGTACTGTAAAGAGAAAGGAACATTCCTAATGCTGTTATTAATTGACACATAAAATATCTCATTTTTTGTAGGGTCTGATAGCTGTCATATCTACACTAAGGATATGCTCTCCTTCAGCACATGGTCTTTGACTCTCAGCAGACAAGGAAAGATTTGCATAAATCTTAATGACACAGATATTGATAATTATGTAAAAGTGAAATGTAAGTATATTTCTATATTTTACCAGACAATATTACCAAAATGTTTTTTTTCTTCTCCAGATTCTAGAAAGGGAGATAGAAAAATATTGTGTAACGTTATTGAATTTTGTGGACCAAAAACAGTTTTTCTATGGATATGTAATGCTGTTAAAACTGCAGATTAACTGGAAATGGTATTAATTTTTACCATGACAGAAAATATTCAAAATGTCTATCCAGACATGCAATAATGACAGAATTATATTATGTTATTATTTATTGATAGGTTGTATGCAGCAGTTCTAATCTCTGCTGAATACGTTTTCAAACCATATTATTAAGTTTTTGACCAAATCTCATATATATAGATGTATGATATATTTTTACACCAATATGCAATTTTGTGAGCCAGAAAAAGTCAGAATTCAAATTCATTCATTGCTGAGTAGTGACTGAGAATCCAATCTCTGAAATTAATTACACCACTGTTCACTAGAGAATCAAGCTGCTGTTCACTTGCTGACTGTGACTAGGTACATTCCAAAGAGTCAGGTTATAACAGTCTTAGTTGGTGAGACCTATATTGATAGTCACACACACCCCCTCCAAATATTGTGTGAACATGATCACCTTTGAAGTTCACATTGTTAAGATAATTAATTTTTGATACACATGTACAAAAATAGAAACACTAATCAAAACTAATTTAATACTAGTATTAGAAGATTTAAATATTCTATAATTGATTATCAGTTGCCATCATTATGTGTTTGTCAAAAACTTGATCTGTCATTCACATCAATATAATATAGTGTATTAAAATTTCTCATCTCAAATGTAACCATACAACACAATTAATTATGAATTCAGACTTGTACAAGGAACATTTTGACAAACATAAAAATATAAAAGTTATGCATGTCAGGTTAAAGAAGTCTTTGGTTTTAAATTTGACTTAAAATAAATCATGTTCATTTTAGTTGGACTTTGCAGAATTGTCAATATTTTAGTTTTAACAGTCAATCTCCTGATTTATCACATGAAATATATGCATGAAAGAGATTAAGAGAGGGTGATTTAAGAGAAGTTGGTTTCAGATAGTGTATGTATAAGTTTAGATTTGAAGATGCTATTAAATCTTTTCTTACAGATCCAGATATAAATTACAAGTTTGGAACAGTTGAAGAATGTGGACTTAGTAGTGATGAAACATGTATAAAGGTAATTAACAAAAGCATATTAAATTCTCTTTTGCACATATACATTGCAAACTCTCTTGTTTAAAATGGTCCATACATTAAAACAGTTTGAACTAGACAATTTAGGATCAGTACATGTATATTATATTGTATACTTGATGTGAACATGCTGCACACCTCTTTTCATGGGTTGAGCCATTAGCATGTCTCCAAATTCCATTGAATTATACATTTTTACATTTCATCAATGATATAATTTTTATTTGTAACCTGATAGCAAAAATGCCAGTAATGAAGAATAATTATTTATAACAGATAATGAAATTTAAGTAATAAAAATATAGATCAAATTTTTATATTTTTTTAATGTTTTCCTTTATATTGATGTATTAGTTGGAAACAGAATAATGAATAAGAGTTAATGGTGTACTTGCTGGTGGATACATTTATAATCTGGGAAAGCTTTGTCACAAATGTATATGGACACAAACTGACCATTTTACATCAGTTTATTAATAAATTGTATACAATTAAAATCTGTAATAACAGTTTTCAAGGTGTGCATTTTTGGAAACTAAAATGTGTGGCAAGCAAAACTGAACTGTAATTAATCCAATCTGCAAGTAGTTAATTCAATAACTACTTACCGGTAGTGTGTGATTATCAGTAGGTCATTGATTCCTGAGAATATATAGAGAACATGTGCAGAAAAATATGACTGTCAAAATTGTATTAAAAACCAGTATTAACATGCATTTTCCATGTTGCCATAATTTGATTTTGTGCAGCATTTATAATACCTGTGTTATATTTATTTTTCTAATTCAGTGGATAATAAAGGATTGTTAATATGGAATACTTTGTGTATATGCTTTTTGTGGATTTCATTGTCAGTATGCAAACAAACAAAAAAATTATAAATTGGCTCTTATGTGCCTTTATCTTTTTATAGTGTATTGGGGGTGCTGGATTTAATGGAATTGCTTTGGACAGATCATGTCATGAGTACTACACTGTTTTACAAACAGTTGGACTGCAGCAGTGTCACATATTTCTGTGAAAGTCTGAGCACATTTTTGAAGGTAATATGCTTTTTCATCAGTAAATACAGTGTCTTTACATTTGATTTCTGTAATTATAAAGGAAAGTAGTCACAATGAACTCAAGAGTCTTCCAAACCTGATCTCTATAAGTATCACACCCACTGAAAAGTCTGGAATACAAAATCGGTTCCATCCACCAATAGCTTAACTCATCTGTACATCAATGGTGGACCATATTTTGCTAATATTTTTAACTTTATAAACATTGATAAATATTTATAAGGTTGCCATGAAAACAAGTTCCAAATTTTTCAAAATCTATTTGTGGCTTTTATTTCAGTCTGATCTTGTTAACTTATTAAAGTTATTATGCGGTTTGTCACACACACATGCATTAAAATTGTATTAATGTTCTAGTACAGAGATTACCCCTGTGTGACAAAATCACAATGAAACTTTCAACAAATTTATCTGACATGCTTTGTTACAAGCTAACATTCTTGTTAGCATTGGAGTTCCAACTGAACCAGTGGCCTTGTGGTTAGAGCATCTGCCTTGGATGTGGGAGGTTGTGGTTTTGAACCCTTGCTGAGTTATACCAAAGACTTATAACAATGATACTAACAGCTGCATTGCTATTGCCCAGCATTAAGACAGTAGTGTTAGAATTCATTGGCCTGGTGTCAGGATAATGTAAATGGGTGGGACAGCATGCCACATGTCTTTTGTATGATGGCCCAATAATAGAAATCACTATAAACTGTCACACACCAGACATCGTAATGATAACAATTATTAAAGATATGTAAAGCATTAAAATCACGCAAACACTCTTTGGAATTCCTATTCACTTATTTTTTTAGTTCCCACCCACCCCTCCAACAACCATCCCTGAAGATTAACTGGTTTGTCCCTAACATATATTAAGTTTTGACTAAGATTGTCCATATTTAACGAGTGCACTGTACTTTTGTAAGTAACTTAACATTTTACAAAGGGAATTCAGCTCTATGTGACGTTTGCGCTATATAACCTTTCAGCAACATTGACAAAAATAGCAAAAGTCTCTTTCTCAGACTATTTTACATTGCCTTTCTGCATGAAGCCTTGGTAGCATTTTTATAGAAGGACTTCTAACTCTAGTCAGATGAGATTTATCATGAATATTCATGCACATTTATAGAAGACTATAATTCATTGATGTATTGACTACAGTAAATGCTTCTCTGAAAAGCTTTATAATGTTTTCCATTGGTAGGAATTTGAGTTTCTTTCAAAATACCAAGAAAGGCATTTTAATCAAGTTATGATTGCTTAGCATGTTTTTTTATTATCTGCAGTGTGATTATGATTTTCATTATCTCCAATGTGATTATGTTTTTCAGAATGAGCAGAATGTTTTCATGCATGCGGCTCAGTCAAAGTTTCTTGGAACATTTGAGGTTGATATACAGACCCTGCATTGTTCATCAAGCAAAACTGCTGTCAGAAGCATTGATCATAATTATGTCTGCAGGTTGTATATCAATGCAAAAGTTCTGGTACAAAATGGAAACTTCAAGGAATTTCCTCCTGCAATTGGAACTGTAGATGTTGGTGATGACTCGTTAGAATTGAATTTCAAGTCTGAAGGTATCGTTGATATTGTTGATGGCAACCATACCTTAATTACTCAAAACAGACTCTGCGGAGAGTTCAAAGACATACAGAGCCTGAGCAAAGTTTTACACAATTATTAATATGTGCATTTGAACTTGAAACAAAAAACCTTATGTCTGTGTTTACTGTTATATTTAAAGCTTCAGTCACTTGTCTTATCTGATGTCAGATTTAAAAATAATTGGATTACCAGGATATATACTTGATAATATGCTTTTTATTACTCTATCTGACCTAATTAACATAATCCAATATGTGCTTCCCATCTCTTTTTATGAAATATTCAAATAAAGACATAGTACCAATTACAAGCGTTTCATTTATTCATTTACATTCTTATTGCTTAGACAATTTGATGGTTGAAGAGATTATATATTTTAGCTGAACTTTATTTTTGTGCTGAAAATGTTTATGGTTCACTGAATGTCAAAGCCAATTAAGCTATTCCTTACAAAGATTTATATATACAGGAAACACATTGGCCAAAGTGTACTGAATTTTAAAGTTCCACAAGTAATGTCATGACATCATTTTATGGCAAAACTTGACCAAGCACAGATTGATATAATACATTTCAGAAAGACTAGTTCTAAATTTACATTTATAATAAGAATTTCTAAATGCCATGTGATATTATCATTACAAATTTGGGTATTTAAAAGCATTGTGGTACAGTAGAACATGTTTTCAAAGGCCACCCCTTCTGCCAAAAGAAACGGTCTCTCAAAACAGGTCATAATCCTACATAATCAATAAGTCTGTGTATGGAAATTATGGTCTCTCATAACAGTGGTATCAAGACAGGTTTTACTGTATTATGTATTTACTAGACTATTCTGATTCTCTAACCTTATAAGAATCACTGGGATGGTTTGGTAGTCTCCCATTCATTAAATTTGAATGTTACACTCTACATTCTATGCTCAATTATGTACATTTTCAAATTACATGTAACTTTAGTAGCCCAACATATGACCTTATATGCTGGATCAGTGCAATGTGCAAGGATTTAAGATATAGGCATGAAACAATATAATGAGAGAGGAAATGTGAGAGGATGGCAGCAGATAGAGAGAAAGAGCAGAAATAATAGTTGGTCAAGTACATATAAGAAGATGGATATTTAGAAGGATTGATAACATATAAGGAAAACAAAGTACATTGCAAGATTGCAATTAACTGAACCATATACATGTAATTATAGACAGTTGTTGAAATCAGTTAGGCAGTTGAGATTGCAAATATTTTGTATTAAGTGTGACTGATTAGTCCCATGATGGGGAAAGAAACATGCTTAGATAATCACTTGCACAGTACACAAGGATCCATGGGAGAAAAACAGTGGTCATTGATCAGGTGGTCAACATCTGCAGGCAAACTTGATAGAAACTAGAGCAAGGAAAGGATGGGGTTTTGAAGTAGGTGGCCACTAAACTAGGTTTTGAGTGCTACTCCATTTGCAATTAAAAGGGTGCCATACAGCATGAGTCTACTGTATAAACACTTGTTCTGAAAGAAGGAAAGATTATTTTTCTATTTTCCAAGCTTTTATTTTAATTTTTCCAAATGCTGGCTGATCGTCCATTTGCAAAACATATTTCTCCAAAGCTTTGGTTTTTGCCTAGAGGTCATAAATGTACATTATGGTATGAGACATTGAGGTGAATAGCCAAATGTTGCTAATTAATTGCTTTTACGCTTTTTGATTATAACAGCCATACATGCAGCTTGTACTAAATGCTGTTGTTCACACTAGCCAAATTTTGGCTAAGGATACATTTATTCAAAATTTGGTCTTTGCCTAAAAGTCATACAGTACATTATGGAAAGGGACAATATTGCAGTTAGCCAAATTTTGGCTAAGCATTCATTTAGCCAAGATATGGTTTCAACCTAAAAGTGTGAACAACAGCTTTGTAGGAATTAGCCAAATTGGGCTAAAAGGACATTAGTTGAGTACCAGCCTCACTGAGTATGACAACAGGAATCCTTAGCCAAATTTTGGCTAAGAATTCATTTAGCCAAGATTTGGTTTCAGCCTAAGAGTGTGAAGAACAGCTTTGTAGGAATTAGCCAAATTGGGCTAAAAGGACATTAGTTGTGTACCAGCCTCACTGAGTATGGCAACAGGAATCCTTAGCCAAATTTTGGCTAATTTAAAACCTGCCTAGCTCCTTCCACAGACAGTAAAGCCATTGAATAGTTATGTACTATACATTGATCAAAAGCTCTTCAAAGATTCTCATTATGTGCCTTTTCTACTTTGGGTTAAGAGATTTTAGCCCATAGCAGAGGCCTGATTTGAGTAAATGGAAAAGCTCAAGTGAAATCGGAAGCTGTTCTATCTATCTATCTATCTATCTATCTATCTATCTATCTATCTATCTATCTGTCTGTCTGTCTGTCTGTCTGTGTGTCTGTATGTGTCCGTCCGTCCGTCCATCCACCCATCCATCCATCCCTCTATCTATCTATCTATCTACCTACCTACCTACCTACCTATCTATCTATCTGTCTATCTATCTATCTATCTATCTATCTATCTATCTATCTATCTATCTATCTATCTATCTATCTATCTATCAGTTCGCATGTCAATGAATCTGTTCGAGTCTGAGATTTGGCCAATGTGGATTCGGGAGAATGCTTGGCAGTAGCTTCTCGTTGGTCATTGGTTCTTTCCGGGATTTTTCCTCGGTTATTCCTCCACCTTTAATACTGTCCAGCATGTATATCCTATCGTGTGCTGAAACATGGCGTTTAACCCTACAACAACAATAATAATGTCACTATTATGGGGCCGTAGTGGCCTAATGGTCTAAGCGACCACCTCCACCTTCACTGTCAGGGTATAGATGCTAAAGTGTGTGATCTAATTGTTATGTTATGACCCTGTCAGGGTATATATGCTAAAGTGTGTGGATCTAATAGTGTATGTTATGACCCTGTCAGGGTATACATGCTAAAGGATGTGATCTAATTGTTTTATGTTAGGGTTTTTCTGCCGTATCTGTTTGATTCAGTGCATGTCCCGGGGGTCTAAGTCAAAACCTCACAGAATATGTCTAGTCACACCAAGTGTAACAAAGTTTGAGTTATTTCGTGCAAAAACAGTCTCAGCGTTCTTGTACCACTCCATAGGATCATTATCAAACTGTTGTAACCCACTGGGTGATCCCAATAACTCTATTTATGTTTAGGTTTATTTGTTTGGGTAACTAGTCAACATCAGCAGAAAAATTCACACTATACAACATACCCAGTGGGTGGGTCAAAGGCACTTTGAAATTGTACGTCCTTCGGAAAGGAGCAATTTATAACCAATTTTACATCGGTCCCGAGTGGCCGAGTGGTCTAAAGATCTTTCCGTTACGGATCACCACAATCTCAACTCCATCTGCGTGGGATCTAGTCTCGGATTCGGCCACTGTGGGTATGTGAGAAAGCTTCCAGTAGCTTTTCGTGGGTCGGTGGTTCTACCCGGGTTTTCCAACGTTCGTTCTCAGACTGGTTTATTGGCCGCCATGAATAATCTATCTCTTGCTGAAAAATGGCGTTAAACGACAAAAAACAATAAAATAATTCTCTCCTGTTATCATATTATTAAAAAGCAGTCGATATAGTTTATTAGATCATACAGATGATGTATGTGAAAGGTGTCTGTTATCTTATTATTTAAAAGCAGTCGATATAGTTTATTAAATCATACAGATGATGCATGTGAAAGGTGTCTGTTATCTTATTATTTAAAAGCAGTCGATATAGTTTATTAAATCATACAGATGATGCATGTGAAAGGTGTCTGTTATCTTATTATTTAAAAGCAGTCGATATAGTTTATTAAATCATACAGATGATGCATGTGAAAGGTGTCTGTTATCTTATTATTTAAAAGCAGTCGATATAGTTTATTAAATCATACAGATGATGCATGTGAAAGGTGTCTGTTATCTTATTATTTAAAAGCAGTCGATATCGTTTATTAAATCATACAGATGATGTATGTGAATGGTGTCTGTTATCTTATTATTTAAAAGCAGTCGATATTGTTTCTTAAATCATACAGATGATGCATGTGAAAGGTGTCTGTTATCTTATTATTTAAAAGCAGTCGATATCGTTTATTAAATCATACAGATGATGTATGTGAAAGGTGTCTGTTATCATATTATTTAAAAGCAGTCGATATAGTTTATTAAATCATACAGATGATGCATGTGAAAGGTGTCTGTTATCTTATTATTTAAAAGCAGTCGATATTGTTTATTAAATCATACAGATGATGTATGTGAAAGGTGTCTGTTATCTTATTATTTAAAAGCAGTCGTTTATAAAATCATACAGATGATGTATGTAAAAGGAGTCTGTTATCTTATTATTTAAAAGCAGTCGATATCGTTTATTAAATCATACAGATGATGTATGTGAAAGGTGTCTGTTATATTATTATTTAAAAGCAGTCGATATCGTTTATTAAATCATACAGATGATGTATGTGAAAGGTGTCTGTTATCTTTTTATTTAAAAGCAGTCGATATCGTTTATTAAATCATACAGATGATGTATGTGAAAGGTGTCTGTTATATTATTATTTAAAAGCAGTCGATATCGTTTATTAAATCATACAGATGATGTATGTGAAAGGTGTCTGTTATCTTATTATTTAAAAGCAGTCGTTTATTAAATCATACGGATGATGTATGTAAAAGGTGTCTGTTATCTTATTATTTAAAAGCAGTCGATATAGTTTATTAAATCATACAGATGATGTATGTGAAAGGTGTCTGTTATCTTATTATTTAAAATCAGTCGATATCGTTTATTAAATCATACAGATGATGTATGTGAAAGGTGTCTGTTATCTTATTATTTAAAAGCAGTCGATATCGTTTATTAGATAATACAGATGATGTATGTGAAAGGTGTCTTTTATCATATTATTTAAAAGCAGTCGATATCGTTTATTAGATCATACAGATGATGTATGTGAAAGGTGTCTTTTATCATATTATTTAAAAGTAGTCGATATAGTTTATTAAATCATACAGATGATGTATGTGAAAGGTGTATGTTATCATATTATTTAAAATCAGTCGATATTGTTTATTAAATCATACAGATGATGTATGTGAAAGATGTCTGTTATCTTATTAGTTAAAAGCAGTCGATATCGTTTATTAAATCATACAGATGATGTATGTGAAAGGTGTCTGTTATCTTATTATTTAAAAGCAGTCGATATAGTTTATTAAATCATACAGATGATGTATGTGAAAGGTGTCTGTTATCTTCTTATTTGAAAGCAGTCAATATCGTTTATTAGATAATACAGATGATGTATGTGAAAGGTGTCTGTTATCATATTATTTAAAAGCAGTCGATATCGTTTATTAAAACATACAGATGATGTATGTGAAAGGTGTATGTTATCATATTATTTAAAATCAGTCGATATCGTTTATTAAATCATACAGATGATGTATGTGAAAGATGTCTGTTAGCTTATTATTTAAAAGCAGTCGATATCGTTTATTAAATGATACAGATGATGTATGTGAAAGGTGTCTGTTATCTTATTATTTAAAAGCAGTCGATATAGTTTATTAAATGATACAGATGATGTATGTGAAAGGTGTCTGTTATCTTATTATTTAAAAGCAGTCGATATAGTTTATTAAATCATACAGATGATGTATGTGAAAGGTGTCTGTTATCTTATTATTTAAAAGCAGTCGATATAGTTTATTAAATCATACAGATGATGTATGTGAAAGGTGTCTGTTATCTTATTATTTAAAAGCAGTCGATATCGTTTATTAAATCATACAGATGATGTATGTGAAAGGTGTCTGTTATCTTATTATTTAAAAGCAGTCGATATCGTTTATTAAATCATAGAGATGATGTATGTGAAAGGTGTCTGTTATCTTATTATTTAAAGGCAGTCGATAAAGTTTATTAGATCATACAGATGATGTATGTGAAAGATGTCTGTTATCTTATTATTTAAAAGCAGTCGATATCGTTTATTAAATCATACAGATGATGTATGTGAAAGGTGTCTGTTATCTTATTATTTAAAAGCAGTCGATATAGTTTATTAAATCATACATTTGATGTATGTGAAAGGTGTCTGTAATCATATTATTTAAAATCAGTCGATATCTTTTATTAAATCATACAGATGATGTATGTGAAAGGTGTCTGTTATATTATTTAAAAAGCAGTCGATATCGTTTATTAAATCATAGAGATGATGTATGTGAAAGGTGTCTGTTATCTTATTATTTAAAGGCAGTCGATAAAGTTTATTAGATCATACAGATGATGTATGTGAAAGGTGTCTGTTATCTTATTATTTAAAAGCGGACGATATCGTTTATTAAATCATACATTTGATGTATGTGAAAGGTGTCTGTTATCATATTATTTAAAAGCAGTCGATATCGTTTATTAAATCATACATTTGATGTATGTGAAAGGTGTCTGTTATCATATTATTTAAAAGCAGTCGATATCGTTTATTAAATCATACAGATGATGTATGTGAAAGGTGTCTGTTATCATATTATTTAAAAGCAGTCGATATCGTTTATTAAATCATGCAGATGATGTATGTGAAAGGTGTCTGTTATCATATTATTTTAAAGCAGTCGATATCGTTTATTAAATCATACAGATGATGTATGTGAAAGGTGTCTGTTCAATAGGTTTACATTTGTAAATCCTCGTTGCCAACAAGGCGTTATCAACCTAAAGTTAAGTAATGTAATTATAAGTTTCATACAATTGTACAAGGAATTTGATCATATTTGCAGTAGCTGTTTGGTGTACGTCTTTCATATCACATGTTGTGAATTTGTTTTTGTTTCTATTGAATATGTAATTCCTTATACTATCTTGCATTTCGCATCATTAATGACACACATGTGCAACATTTAAAATTCCCAATCCCAGCTGTTATTTTTCTAACTTGGTTAAGTTATGCGTTTTTCATATTTGGATTCAATGAGAGTAAATTGTGATTGGAAACCTCTAAATCTGATTACAGAGATCTATTTTTAAGTTTCCAGCTGGGATTCAAGGACATAGTTTAGGATCTACTTATTAAACGGGGACCTTCAACAAATTATGTTGTTTTTCTTCATTTTTGTGGACCAAATTCAGCATGGTACACTTTTCCTACCTCTCAGATGGCTGCGTGACCTCAGTATGTTGCAGTGCAATCTCATTAATGTCCTCTATTTACACACACACACACACACACACACACACACATATGAAACCCCTACCGCACCCCCTCTTCACCCCTTGCACATTGTTATGCAAACAGTTTGCTCGAAAACGAATTCGGGCCTTAAACGAATATAATGCTATAACGTGTTCTGACCTCTCTGATAATTAATGCAGATATAGACCAATTGAGAATTAAATATGAAATATCCAAAAATAGACACAACGCAGAATGAAACAGAATATTTAGCAAAGTAAAATCACCAAGACTTGATCATTAATAACTGCATTGATGTGAAAGAGAAACCCTGTACCATCATTGTTGGTTTATACGAGATTAAAAATTATCACTTAAAGCCATTAAATGAACCTAATTTATAACTGAAAACATTTTTAACGTGGAAATTTGTTTACGTGATTCAAGCTATTGACATTATTTTTATATTTGGCACTGCAAACTCAGATGAAAGACCTGAACATTATGGGACTTCGTTGTATAAAAGTGTATTGGATGAGTCCTCACTCACATATCACATTTCGCAATTAACTTGGGATGATGTTAATTTCTATATAGCAAATGTTTAAAGAAAGAAATTAAAGAAATTCGTTCTGGGTGATTTGATGGCAATAATCTGAGAAAGTGGAAAAAAGCATTTATATCTATATCTATATCTCTATCTATCTATCTATCTATCTATCTATCTATCTATCTATCTATCTATCTATCTATCTATCTATCTGTCTGTCTGTCTGTCTGTCTGTCTGTCTGTCCGTCCGTCCGTCCGTCCGTCGGTCGGTCGGTCGGTCTATCTATCTATCTATCTATCTATCTATCTATCTATCTATCTATCTATCTATCTATCTATCTATCTATCTAATATTAATATCCATATTATATTTAAAGTAAGAAGGTAGTGTTTCTCAAGGAGACACGTAGTGACGAAAGTTATAATAACAGTTTATTGGACATTTTCTTACAAAGAGAGTTGAAAATGAAAGAATGCCCATGTAGAGTCTCAGTTTAGTAAAAAGCAAAATAAAATTTGAAAATAAAATCAATGGAAAAATAACTCCTTCAATTCAATTTTAAAACTTAAAGTTTTAGTTTTGAAATAAATAAATAGGTTTGTTTGATTAGGACTTTTACGTAGCTTTAACAATTTTTCAGTCATATCGCTGCGATGTCTGCTTTGAGGCAGTTTATAGTGATGTCTAGCACTGAGGCATCATGCCGCAGACATGTAGCATGATGTCCCACCCAGTCACATTATCCTGACACCAGGCCGACCAGTCCTAACACTAACCTCTTAATGCTGAGCGTCAAGCGAGGCAGCTGTTAGTAACATTTTTTGTATGACTCGGCCGGGGATCGAACCCACGACCTCCCGCTTCTGCGGCGAACTCTCTAACCACTAGGCCACCGGAGCGGTTAAATAAATAGGTTGGGTTGCAATGAATTAGCGGTATATTTTCCCCACGTTGCATTCACTTTATTTGCTTGTAACGGGAATTTTTATATATAGTTTAGAAACATCAGTTGGATTAACAATACGTTCTGAATATTTTAAACAGATGTGTCCTTTTCCTTTTCCTGAATCGATCGAAGATTTTTACCAATATCCTTGAAGTAACAAAACAAGAATGTGCAAATGGACATACTCTTTTCATTAAATAGATACATTGTACGCTTCTACCTGAGCGGTAAATTTTTGCACGTTACGTTTACTCTATTGGTTGCTAACGGGAATTGTAATATATAGCTTACAAAACACCGTTGGATTAACTATACACTTTTGAATACTTTAACCAGATTTGTCCTCGCCTTGAAGCGAGCGAAGATTATTATCATTGTCCTTGAGGTAATGTCAGAAGAATGTATAATTGGACACACACACACACATTTATTTTGATTATTGGACTAAAAAGATTTTATAAAAGAGATAATTTATAGCAGGGGGTAGAGACAAATAATTGGGAACAGCCGTAGAAGAAAGAATTGTTGGTGGCGGATGGGAATTGCAAGCGGTAACACACATTAATTAGCATGGGCCTACATCAGCTATTAGATGGAATTTTACACTTTTCAAAATTAAGTTAAGTTTGCACTCAGAGAGAGAGAGAGAGAGAGAGAGAGAGAGAGAGAGAGAGAGAGAGAGAGAGAGAGAGAGAGAGAGAGAGATTTTTCAGTCATATCGCTAGGACGCCTGTAATGTGACAGTTTATAGTGATGTCTAACTAAGGGGATTTATGATGCAGATACGTAGAATAATGTCCCGCCCAGGCACATTATCCTGACAAGAATCCGACCAATCCTAAGACTAACCTCTTAATGCTGAGCACCAAGTGAGATATATGTTAGAGCATTAAATGAAAGAACTGAATGATAAATATAAGTATTTGTTTTGAAATTAAGGAATATAAGATAGGCGTGTTTGATAAAGGAGATAATCAAAAATAGGACACAGAAGCCAAACTGGAGAAGCAGTAAATTGGACAGTGTTTTAAAAATAAAAATAAATGAAAACGGTCCATTAATGTTCTCGTAGTAACTACTACTAAAACGAAATCTGCAAATGACTTCACTAGATTAATGTATGTGTGCTCGAAGTTTAGTATAGCCTCTATGTCAGAATATTTTGCATTCTTATTTTGCTTAAGTTTAATATAGAAGATCAATTACTACTGCAGTGCTTTTAGGTATAGAGAGGTTATATGTGCTTCTCTCCCTCCCAACCGGTGGATTATAACGATCGTCAGTGGCATATCATACCTTGACCTCTATTCAAAAGAATCTGTAAGGGGATTTGTTGAATGTTTAACGCGCATGTTGCAGTTTTCATAACCTGTGTCCGAAAATGAAAATTTCATGATATGTATGTATGAAATAGTTATTAGAAAAGTATTCAGTAGTTGTTTTATACATGAAATGCATACTTTAAACCAAGAATAAGACAAAGCTAATTCAAAACATCAAATATAAATGAGTTGATCAATTAGTCCACTAATTAATCAGTTTAATTTTTGAATTGCATAATAATGTTGCCCAGGAATATGTAATTAAATGCACTAATCAAGATAATTAACAGTATTAGTTTTGTTACTTATAAATAAGATCTGTATGAGTATTTTAAGGTGAATTTCATTATCATGTAGTTGTAAAGACGAAGCAAAATAATTCCTTCTAATTTACCAGCTCGCACCCCTAGAAGTTATTCATTGCAAAAGCTAGACGTTATTATACAAAACGCAAAACAAAAATTTGTGTTATTTACGCTTGCAATGAATAGATTGTTTGATCTTTTGATTTTATTCTTCTGTATAATATCAGGCCAACCTGGTACCTTTTGTATATTATTGTACTTTCGTTTTATTTGTGTATCTATGGGTTACTACCTGGAAATAAGACATTTAACAGTTAGTTAAAAGCATTTGCAAAAGTCTGGTCATAAGGTATGAAGGAAACAGTATTCTGGTTACTACTCATGCAATACACATTAAATATGTACATATAATACCATGTAAGTAAAAATAAATCATATTAGGGAAGTTGCGAATTCAGCATAATTCATAATATGTCAAGGACTGACTAACATACGGGAGAATTAGTTAGAAAGAAAATATGCATAAAATGTGATAGACGCATGCGTACGTATGTATAATTATAAGCAATGCTCTGTGACACCTCTGCCGATTAATCTTGATGGAAATTGTCAACGTTAAGTTTCATATTTGCAGCGAGTTCTGACAAACTATATCCATTAGGTCAAGAAGTTGATAAACAACCTAAGTCAAATAGAACTGTCCATTAGTATGTTAGGAAACATATATATTAATAGAATCATAAAGAATGAGCATGCCTCGTTTGGCAGAACAGATCACGAAAATATAACGACATAGAAACCCTCTATCCCACCCCTCATATGTCTCCAAAGCGAATGGCAGGTCAAGTCAAACATCACTCTTTAAAATAAGCTTTTCCGGAACTCATATTCAGTAGAGCATATACACCCCTCTCGAGCCACACCCACCCCGAAAATAAATCATTAAGGGGTTCGGACAGGTCAGCCTGGTGTCAGGATAATGTGACGGCATGGCTCATGATGCGATTTGTGTGCAGTGTGATCCTCCAGTTCAAGACATCACTATAAACTACACTGCATAAATATTAGCGATATAACTGAAGAATACTTAAAGCTACGTTAAAAGTTAAAATCACACACACACACACACACACACACACACACACACACACACACATACGAAATACAGGAAATAGGAAAACATAAAATGCTGAAATTTTGTAAAGTAGGAAACATTATTAGGTCTTTAAGATTGTTCTTGCAGTGGAAAAAAGTGAGTTTTAAGAGCACTCTTGTTTATTATTTGAGTAATTCCTCTCTACTAGTTGGCTGAAGAATAAATATATACAAGATAACATTGCACTGTATTTAATTTTTTTTAAAAAAACGGAGATTTTCTAATATTTGAAAAAGGTTTACAGTTTGTAACCATTTCAAAAATGAAAGCCACAAAAAAAATAATTGGAATAAAATTGGATACAAGGGATCATAAGTTTCAGATAAAAATGAAAGTTTTAATCTAACTAAAAAATGTGAATTATGTGTGTCACACGATATAAGTGTCTAATTTAATTATATTCTTCAATGCCATTATATTGCTGAAATAAGACGATAACACAGAAATTAGACTTGTCTCCAAAATTGTAATATATATAAACTGTATGATCCGCAAATTAGCGCAAACCTTGAAATGCAGGTAAGAATACGTATAAGGACAGCTATTTAAATATATTCCCATGTACACTCGGAATCATTATATCTATCCAATGTATCATTTTCAACAAATATATTTATGTATCACCATTGTTCTTAAATTGCTTGTTAATCGATACCGTATGTATGTATGTATGTATGTATGTATGTATGTATGTATGTAGGTATGTAGGTATGTATGTATGTAGGTAGGTATGTAGGTAGGTAGGTAGGTATGTAGGTAGGTAGGTAGGTACGTATGTACGTACGTACGTATGTACGTACGTATGTATGTACGTACGTATGTACGTACGTACGTATGTATGTATGTATGTATGTATGTATGTATGTATGTATGTATGTATGTAGACGATAGGTAGGTAGGTAGGCAGGCAGGCAGGACTTTTGTCATTCCATTATTACTGACAATGTGAATTCTGCTTGTAAATTCTGGGCCTCATGGGTGAGGCCAAGCCAGAGGTGATGACGTCTTCACGATCTGTAGCATCATCACAGCCTCTACCAATACCACAGTAACGTCAACAACATCAACAAAAACTACAACTACTAACTACACATGTACCACACATATGAAGACCTCATCATCGCCGATTGCAAATTATAAGACAGAAGGAATTATTATCTAGTCCGCAATGTGATGACTGTGATGATGAGGCCACTCAATGCGTACAGTGGAAGGACTGGAGCAGAATATGTATATATTGATCCCAGCCTGAGAGTTGCCAGGATCACGCTAAAGTTAAAAACAAAAAAAAAAAAACAGCCTCAGAGCAACCAACCAATATCCCTCGAAAACAGACTATTCAAGTTGCCAATTTGTGTGAATGTGGATTAGTGTGATTAGAAAAACTTGAGGTACATTTGTGTGGATAGTAGAGTCTGTTGTTATGTGTTCGCGTAGGTTTGTGTAGATAGCAGAGTGTGTACGTGTATGCGTTCGCATACGTGTGTGTGGATATTATATATTGTGTTTGTATGTGCGTACGTTTGTGTGGATAGTATTTTTAGGGTTTGCTTTTTATCCTTCCCATGTGGGGATAGTATATTTGGGGTTTGTATTTCCTCTTTCCGTGTGTGAATAGAAAATAACATGTGAAGTTAGTGTAAGGGATGTTTTCTGACTCGTCCGTGCTTTGTGAGGATTAGTTATTTCTGAGGAATAGTTAATTGTGAGGAATAGCTATTAGTTAGGAATAGTTATTAGTTTGATCGTCCTGAATGAAAACTAAGCATGTGTTCGCGAAGCTCTTTTGTCAGCACACAGTGTCGTCAGTGCACTTCACAAATGGTTTGACTAAAGACGCATATTTTAATATACGTATTTCCTTGAAATGAAGGAGGTTTCGTTTGAAACAAAAATTAAATGACTAAATTCAAGAATTACTATTAAGGTTCGCAGATAAGGTGCAAGTGAATCAAATGTTTTCATATACAAAATAATATATTTCTTGATCGTATGGTAACATTATGGATTATAATTGTCTGGTGTGGAATTCGTCTTTGTAAAAGCATGCACATCTCGATGAAGTTAAAGTTTATAGTAGTCATAAAACACGTTAATGGAAAAGTTATTGCAATTGAACATAAGTTGTGGATTAAAGCTTAATATTAATGAAAACTTGGTTGACTTTGATTCCCTTCAATATATAGCAGTATTTTATTGAGATATACACCCACGATTGATAGAACCATTCAAGCACGGGGAACGATGTAACATACCATTCTCAGCGACAAATTAAATTGTCCGCCTTCCACGGAGATAAATAGTCGTGCATGTCCGCACGGGCGATTAGGTCTTTAACTAAGGTTCTCTCTCTCTCTCTCTCCTCTCTCTCTCTCTCTCTCTCTCTCTCTCTCTCTCTCTCTCTCTCTCTCTCTCTCTCTCTCTCTTCCACGTATTCACTAGTCGACACTTAGGAAATTAATTTTTTCAACGATTTAATAGATATTTCGTACTGGATGTAGTATAAATTCTTGCAGATGTACGGATGTATCAAGAAAACATAGACTTTGTGACCAGTTTGAAAGTAACGAGAAATCTGGTGAAATTCAAGATGTCTGAGGAAGTGGTACATTTTAGAGGCTTCATTAAGGCGAAGTATGTTAGAGTGGGATCATGGAATCAAACCACTGAATAAATGATCAAAGTAAGGTTCTTTGGAGAAGAAATATTGAAATTTTACAGAGTGATCTTTTATGAAAGGTGCATTTTACCAATTAAATAAAGCACAAGAAAAGATGGGAAAGTTGCTGAAATATGTGTCCGATACAAAACCGAACCTTTTATCTTGACCTATCTTGGCCAAGGGTGTTTGTAAAAATGTTGACGCAAACGTGATCCGGGGAACTGTAAAACTAGGTTTCATTGACTCCAAAGGGAACCCAATAAACAAACTGCCATCAGGTGGTGACTGCTACTGTCAGTGAACGCATCGTCTGAATTAGATAGGTATGCATGCAAAACGAATTAATATAATAATTTTCTTTTTTTGTAGGAGGATTTGTTGCATAGTACATCGCATCTTCAGGTGGATGACAACGATGACACAGAACACGGAAGTGACGAATATTCCAGTAAAAAAAGAGACCATACCGGTAACTTTGTCACTGTCTGTTTTAGATATTACTACTTGATATTAAACATACCCTTCAGAAATTGCTTATCTTCATATTCATCATGTTACGGTGGATATATGTAAAACCTTGTCTTGAGCTCAACTGATTTACTTTTACCTGAATGAATGGACACCGTCCAAACCAGGATATGGTCAATAATTATATGTTCTCGTTTCTCAGTTATTCAGTTGAATTCCTAATTACACAGTGTTGCCGACTTGATGTATAGCAGAAAGTCTTTTTCTTGATTCAGTTGGTTTCTAGTTTTACATATAAAATATTAAATAAGTAACCACTGAAATATGTCTGTTTGCTGGAAATGGTTTCTATACATTTATAACAACAGCATAAATTATATTCCTAGTTGGCGTACGTTTAGTATTATATTTATTTACATATCTTAACAGTACGGTAACAAGTTGAATTTACAGATTTAAAACGTACATCAAGAGATGAAACTGTACAAAAAAGCAATTATCGATACTGGAAATAAAAGTAGAAAAGCTTAATATTTGAAGTGCATTGTCCCACGTTATCAAATCAGGCATCTACACTAGGGTAAGTGGCTTTTCTAAAGTTGGGTATTCGTTGACAATTGGATAGTTAAGCATTTAAAAGTCATAGCTCTAGTTAAAATGTAATTGAAACCCGACGATTGGGATAGGCATTACCACCTCTGAACTATTGTTAACAGTCCAGAACATTAGATATAATTCTGTTAATTTTCTATATTCCTTATACATGTTCATTAAAATATTTGTACTGTATTTCTATACTTAAAACACACACACACACACACGCACACACACACATATATCCATCCATCCATCCATCCATCCATCCATCCATCCATCCATCCATCTATCTATCTATCTATCTATCTATCTATCTATCTATCTATCTATCTATCTATCTATCTATCTATCATCAATATTGTATTATACATGATTCACTCAGTCCTCTCTTCTGCGAAATGTGACCAAGAATTTTCAGTTAAAGACTTCATAATCTATTTATCTATCCACCTACACATGCGTAATCACCATCTCAAGTGACCACCAAGCATACTTATAAATAATCCATTAAAACATAGCAAATAACATTTGTTTCAGTCTCCCACCAAGCATACTTATAAATAATCCATTAAAACATAGCAAATTACATTTGTTTCAGTCGCCTTTAAATCCGCAGTTTATGGTCAAACATAATTATAGTTTATTCTTTCAAGTAAAATCATAATTCCCTTCCAGTAACCTAAAGCCTCAAAGAGAAGTTAATTCACAATTATCGAATTATCAAACACAATTTGGAATAAAAGTAAAACGAACCAAAGACGATAGTATGCCATATTAGTTTCAAATAAATTACCCTAAAAATATAGCATTTGATTCCAGCATAAAGGTCTATAATTTTTTCCCAATGTCCCAGAAAAAAAACTTCCAGACTATGTAATCCAAAGTATCGTCGTGCCGGTGATATCTACTCTGCATTGTTCACATTGTGCTACTGCTTAAACGTAAATTAAAACAGCTACTTTGCCCCCCCCCCCCCAACCCCCCCCCCCAAAAAAAAAACAAACAAACAACAATACTCAATATTGCAATAATTATATACAATACACTATGATTGCATAAGATGATATAACAACAGTTTAGTATACGAGAAGGTAGAGAAGACGTTTCCTGGGAGACCGATTATTATCTCTTGAACTTCTTTCTAAAATATGCACAAACTTCAAGCTGTTGGAATATATGTACAGTGTTACTATTTTCAATTTGTGGTTAAAAGTTATATTGCCGAGAAATCTGAGATGCTGATATATTTCATGCTTAATAAGATGATAGTTACACGTGCAGTAATAATTTATGTTTTCTTCCTTGGTGGATGGTGGTTCATGTGTTTAAGCAAATGTTCAAAGTAGGTATTTTGCTAAACTTTAGTAGCATTAACCACAATGTTGAAAGAGTAAATAATCATTGTGTACATCCTTAATAATTTTAACTATTTACATGTGCATTCTTGTTTGCCACATTTCAAAACAAATGTCGGAAACATGGTTATTTTGAAGATATTAATTTCAGGTGGGCGGTTTTCTTAACCCCGCAATTAGAATATATGGGTGGTTTCACTGAAGACTTATAGGTCACGCAATTATTTGATTTAGATGGCTCGTTAGAAACAGTCCAAAACATAATGACTGAAATATCCTTGTGACTAGTGAGGATTAGTTATTTGTGAGGACTATTTAATAGTGACGTATAGTTATTTGTGTGAAATAATTATTTGTAACGATTAGTTATTTGTGAGGATATTTATTAATGAGGATTAGTTATTTCTGAGGAATAGTTAATTGTGAGTAATAATTATTAGGAAGATTTGTTAGTGGTGAATAGCTGTTAGTCAGGAATAGTTTTATTTTGTGAAGAATAGTTATTAGTCAGGAATAGTTATTAGTCAGGAATAGTTATTAGTTTGATCGTCCTGAATGTACACTAAGCATTTGTTTGCGAAACTCTTTTGTTAGTACATATTATCATTAGACTTCACAACTGTTTTTATTATAGACACAAACTTTAATATACTTATTTCCTTGAAATGGAGGAGGATTCGTTGACCAAAATTAAATGACTAAATTCAAGAATTAGTATTAAGACTCGCAGATAAGGTGCAAGCGAATCGAATGTTTTCATATACAAAATAATATATTTCTTGATCGTATGGTAACATTATGGATTAGATTTGTCTAGTGTGGAATTCGTCTTTGTAAAAGCATGCATATCTCGATGAAGTTAAAGTTTATATTAGACATAACACACGTTTATGAGAAGGTTATTGCATTTGAACCTACATTGTGGAGTAAAGCTTGATATTAATGAGAACTTGGTTGACCTTGATTCCTTTCACTCTATAGGAGTGTTTTCCTGAGATATACACCCATGATTGATAGACCCATTCAAGCGGTGGGAACTATGCACCATACTGTTCTCAGCGACAAATTAAATTGTCCGCCGGCAACGGTAAACGACAGTCGTGCATGCCCGCATGGGCGATTAGGTCTTTAAGTAAGTCATTCCCCGCCCCCCCCCCCCCCCTCTCTCTCTCTCTCTCTCTCTCTCTCTCTCTCTCTCTCTCTCTCTCTCTCTCTCTCTCTCTCAGTCTGACTACCACGTATTCACTAGTCGACACATACGAAATTAATGTCTCTTTTCTTTCTGGATTTTTTCCTTTCTTTTGTATACTTCATTGATGATTTGATCTACATCTACATCAATTGACGTCGGTGCTTTCAGCATAAGGTTATACTTTTCCCATGGTTTCTCAATCTGTGCATGCTGCTTTTGCTTTTTCATCTTTTCCGTTATATAGTCTTCCAAAGGTACGACTCCTTTTAGATTTTATCTCTCTCAACTTCGACAGCAAGGACGTGGATTAATTTTCACCTGAACAAATGATTTGTATAATCAAATAATATCCTATCAGTAAATAGTGATTTGTTTAGTCCAAAATATCCCATCAGTAAATAATGATTTGTATAGTCAAAAAATATCCCATCAGTAAATGATGATTTGTATAGTCAAAAAATTACCCATCAGTAAATAATGGTTTCTATAGTCAAAGAATATCACATCAGTAAATAATGATTTGAACAGTCAAAGAACATCCCATCAGAAAATAATTATTTGTATAGTCTAAATATATCCCATCAGTGAATAATGATTTGAATAGTCTAGGAATATCTCATCAGTAAATAATGATTTGAATAGTCAACGAACATCCCATCAGAAAATAATAATTTGTATAGTTAAAGAATATATCAGTACATAATAATTTGAATAGTTTAAAACATCCCATCAGCAAATACAAATTTCTATATTCAAAAATTCTCTCTCTCTCTCTCTCTCTCTCTCTCTCTCTCTCTCTCTCTCTCTCAGTCTATCTACCAAGTATTCACTTGTCGACACATAAGAGATTGATGTGTTCAACGATTTAAAAGACAGTTCGTTCTGGATGGTGAATGCAGCCTATGTATTGTAAATGCTTGAAGATTTACGAACGTATAGCATAGACTTTGTGACCAGTCTCAAAGTAGCGAGAGATCTGGTGAAAGTCAAGATATCCGAGGAAGTGGTACATTTTAGAGGCTTCATTAAGACGAAGTATGTTAGAATGGGATCATGGAATCAAGCCATTGACTAAGTGATCAAAGTGAGGTTCCTTGGAGAAGAAATATTGAAATTTACAGTGATCTTTTGTGAAAGGTACATTTTACCAATTAAATAAAGCACAAGAAAAGATGAGAAAGGTACAGAAATATAAGACGAAGAAGAGAAAAAATAAATAGAAAATAAAATAACAAAATAGACAGAAAAAAAACGAGGATTTTGAAAGGCTGAAACAAAACGGGATCAAGGTGCAGGAAGATTTAAAGCCATGCGACATACTGACTGGATACCAGAGAATGAAAATAAGAATGGAAAAATAACGAAGGTGAGGAGATGGTGGACGCAGTGAAGAGACTAGAATAAGAACCCGAAGGCCTACTTTGTAGCCACTCGATTGCCGTGGAAAGATTTGATTTCTTTCATAAGAAATATTTTGTCGATTGTATATTTTATATTTTAGGTTTAATTGTAACAATATCCAGTGTCTTGCAAAAAAGAATTTAGTCAATTCTACATTTTGGTGCGGTAGATTCATGTGCATCTGTCTAAGTATATATTATAAATGTCTTTAGCTACTGTTTCGTGATGTCACCCACCTGTTCCATTCCTTTTGTCCGATACAGAACCGAACCTCTTATCTTGACGCTATCTTTGCCAAGGGTGATTGTATAAATGTTGACGCCAACGTGATCCGGGGAACTGTAAAACTAGATTTCATTGACTCTAAATGGAACCCAATAAACTAACTGCCATCAGGTGGTGACTGCTACTGTCAAAGAACGCATCGTTTGAATTAGATAGGTATGTATGCAAAACGATTTAATATAATAATTTTCTTTTGTGTAGGATGATTTGTTGCATAGTACATCGCATCTTCAGGTGGATGACAAAGATGACACAGAACACGGAAGTGACGAATATTCCAGTAAAAAAGATACCATACCGGTAACTTTTTCACTGTCTGTTTTATATATAACTACTTGATATTAAACATACCCTACATAAATTGATTATCTTAACATGCATCATGTTACGGCGGATATATGTAAGACCTAAACATTAAGTACATGAGCTCAACTGATTTATTTTTACCTGAATGAATGGACACCGTCCAAACCAGTATATGGTCAATAATTATATGTTCTCGTTTCTCAGTTATTCAGTTGAATTCCTAATTACACAGTGTTGCCGACTTGATGTATAGCAGAAAGTCTTTTTCTTGATTCATTCAGTTGGTTTCTAGATTTACGTACAAAATATTAAATAAGTAACCACTGAAATATGTCTGTTTGCTGGAAATGTTTCTATACATTTATAACAATAGCATATATTATATTCCTAGTTGGCGTACGTTTGGTATTAAACTTATTTACATATCTTAACTGTAAGGTAACAAGATCAAAATGTACAGATTTCATATATATATATATATATATATATATATATATATATATATATATATACATCAGAAAAAAATAATTTGTATTGCAAAAGAAAATATCAGTACATAAGGATTTGACTAGTTTAAAATATTCCATCAGTAAATAAAGATTTCTATATTCAAACATTCTCTCTCTCTCTCTCTCTCTCTCTCTCTCTCTCTCTATCAGTCTATCTACCAAGTATTCACTTGTCGACATATAAGAAATTAATGTGTTCAACTATTTAAAAGACAGTTCGTTCTGAATGGTGAATGCAGCCTATGTAGTGTAAATGCTTGCAGATGCACGAACGTATAGCATAGACTTTGTGACCAGTTTCAAAGTAGCGAGAGATCTGGTGAAAGTCAAGATATCCGAGGAAGTGGTACATTTTAGAGGCTTCATTAAGACAAAGTATGTTAGAATGGGATCATGGAATCAAGCCATTGACTAAGTGATCAAAGTGAGGTTCTTTGGAGAAGAAATATTGAAATTTACAGTGATCTTTTGTGAAAGGTACATTTTACCAATTAAATAAAGCACAAGAAAAGATGAGAAAGGTACAGAAATATAAGACGAAGAAGAGAAAAAACAAATAGAAAATAAAATAACAAAATAGACAGAAATAAAACGAGGATTTTGAAAGACTGAACCAAAACGGGATCAAGGAGCAGGAAGATTTACAGCCATGTGACATACTGACTGGATACCAGAGAATGAAAAGAATAGAAAAATAACGAAGGTGAGGAGATGGTGGACGCACTGCAGAGACTAGAATATGAATCCAAAGGCTTTCTTCGTAGCCACTCGATTTCCGTGGAAAGATTTGATTTCTTTCATAAGAAATATTTAGTCGATTATATATTTGATAGTTTGGGTTTAATTGTAACAATATCCAGTATCTTGAGAAAATGAATTTAGTCAATTCTACATTTTGGTGCGGTAGATTGATGTGCATCAGTCTAAAGTATGTATTATAAATGTCTTTAGCTACTGTACCGTGATGTCACCCACCTGTTCCATTCCTATTGTCCGATACAAAACCGAACCTTTTATCTTGACGCTATCTTGGCCAAGGGTGACTGTAAAAATGTTGACGCCAACGTGGTCCGGGGAACTGTAATACTAGGTTCCATTGACGCTAAAGTGAATCCAATAAACAAACTGCCATCAGGTGGTGACTGCTACGGTCAGTTAAGGCATCGTTTGAATTCTACCAAATGAAGAAATGTAATAATTGTTTTTTGTGTTGGTGGATTTGCTGCGAAGTACATCGCGCCTTGAGGTGGATAACATCGATGACACAGAACTCGGAAGTGACGAACATTCCAGTGAAAAGAAGAGAGTAATGGTAACATTTTCACAGTCTGTTTTAGATATTACTACTTGATATTAAACATAACCTTCAAAAAATGAGTATCTTAACATTTATCATCTTACGGTGGACATTTTTAAGACCTTGTGTTGAGTACAAGAGTTCAACTGACTTGCTTTTAACCGAATGAATGGACACCGTCCAAACCATGATATGGTCTTTAAGTATATGGCCGTGTATTTCATTTGTCCAGTTGAATTCCTAATGATACAGTTTTGCCGTCGTTATGTATAGCATAAAGTCTTGTTCTTTATTCATGCAGTTGGTTTATAGCATTACGTATAAAATATTAAATAAGTAACCATTGAAATATATTTTTCTTTGTTGGAAATGGATCCGAATAATTAGTAACAATAGCATATACCGGTAGTATGTTCAAAGTTGTCGTACGTTCAGCATTAGCTAAATTTACATACATTAACAGTACGGTACGGTAAAACACAATTTCGAATAAAAGTAAAACGAACCAACGACCCTAATCTGCCATATTATTTTTAAATAAATTATCCCAAAAATATAGGATTTGATTCCAGGCATAAAGGTCTATAATTCTTTACCCAACATTAAAGAAAGAAAGAAAACTTACTACTAGACTAGGTAATCCAGTGTATCGTCGCGTGGGTGACATGTACTCTGCATTGTTCACATCATGATAATACAGAAATGTGAATTAAAACAGCTACACTCCTCCTCCTCCCCCCGAAAATAAAACAAAACAACAATACTCAATATTGCAGTAATTATTTACAATACACTACAATTG
Source organism: Unio delphinus (assembly GCA_029339505.1). Lineage (NCBI taxonomy): Eukaryota > Metazoa > Mollusca > Bivalvia > Unionida > Unionidae > Unio > Unio delphinus. The sequence continues at coordinate 1,949,880 of JAQISU010000131.1, forward strand.
CAGAAAATAATCTAACAACAATTTATTATATGTGAATGTAGAGAAGGCATTTCCTGGGAGACCGATTGTTTTCTCTTTAGCTTCTTTCTAAAATATGCACAACCTTCATGCTGTTGGAATATGTGTACATTGTTACTTTTTTCAATTTGTGTTTTAAAGTTATATCGTTGCGCAATCTGAGATGCTAAAACATTTCATGATTAATAAGTTGCTAGCTACAAGTGCAACAATAATTTATGTTTAGTTTCCTTGGTGTCTCATTTGTTTGATCAAATTTCTTTAGAAAATATTGAAACCAGGTATTTTGTAAATAATGATTGTGTAGATCCTTAATTAGGTTGACTATTTACTATGTACCATCTTGATTGCCAGATTTGAAAACAAATGTCAGAAACATGTGAATTTTGAAGATCTTAATTTCAGGTGGGCGGTTTTCTAAACATAGTTATTAGAATATATGGGTGGTTTCAATAAAGAGTTTTAGTTAACGCAGTTACTTGATTTAGATGGCACGTTTGAAAGTCATAATGACAGAAATGTCATTGTGACTAGTGAGGAGTAGTTATTAGAGATGATTAGTTTTTCTGAGGAATAGGTAGTAGTGCGGAATAGTTATCAGTGAGGAAACGTTATTTGTGAGGAATATTAATTTGTGAGGAATAGTTATTAGTGAGGAATAGTAATTAGTGAGGAATAGTTATTAGTAAGGAATAGTTATTAGTGTTACTTGTTATTAGTGACTAATAGTTATTTGTGAGTAATATTTATTTGTGAAGAATTGTTATTTCTGAGGAATAGTTATTAGTGAGGATTGGTTATATGTGAGGAATAGTTCTTTCTGAGGAATAGTTATTAGTGATGAATAGTTATTACTGAATAATTCTCTAGTGGTTGTGAGTAAAATAATAAGGACGAAAACCCTGACTGGCCAGTTGTTTCTATTCCATCCGGTAATTATCAAATTGAACAGATCAATAAGGAATTCCAGCATAGAATAAAATCCATTACGGGAAAAGAATAAAAAAAATTGTTATAATAGTCCACGAACCGACATTATCAGCCGCCATCGAGATAAACTCACCTGGTTATGTTGTAGATATTTATCAGTCATTGATCAGAACAGTAATAGAATGTCCTGAAATATCTCCTCTGACATTTTTAATAATTCCTGAAACTAAAAGGTTCGATTAGACAACGAACACGCAATCATACCACGATATTAAACCAAGTTAGAAAAATCATTTACCTGATATAAAAGATGTAACATTTTTTATTGCTTTTAGTGATACCCCTTATGTAGAAAAAAAATACACTTGCGATTTTTTATAGACAATACCAACATGATGGTGTATAAGAAATTATATCTATGCTGGAAAAGAATATTACTGAATAGTTTAAAATCATTAAACAAGAACATAAAATACAACTTGAAAAGCTTCGTCAGTATTGTTCTGATGTAACAAGTTCATGCAGCGAAATCATTAAATAAGTACAGATATTAAATTAGCTTTAATCCGAGATGGAATATCTTAACCAGTACAGACAATAACAGAGTACGTGTATACTAGCGATAGTCGATGGAAACAGGAGTTTTTCTTTTAACATAAGAGAACAGAAGCTGAATTGCCGAATTTTAAATTTCCAGAGTATAACGCACCTGAGTTAAAATAATCAGTCGATGATGTCATCGTTGATATTCCCGCCGCATGAAAAAAAAAACACTACCACCATCCACATTCCTCAAGCATCGTTATGACCCAGACGGATGTGGCAGCCATATATCTCCTCGGAATGTAAATATATCCTCGGCGATTGCAGTAAATCTAGTATATGATTTTATTGATGGAATCTACTAAATAAATCTCGAAAAATTAATCAGGCCCAGCAAGGATACATTTTATATTTGTGTACACCACTGGTTCCACCTGGGTAATTAATAGTCCAACATTATTGTGAAATCAATCCCCTGATAAAATCAAGGTGCACGAATCGTACTAGTAAATTTCCTCAGCGGAGATGATTTTCATTTCTTCTAGTAGTAAATAGCGTGGTTGTGTGTTTTGTAGGGTATATAACCTATCAAAGCTACGAAATCAGACGATTAGTAGTAATTACCCTATCATAATTATTAAATTTGTCAGCCTTGATGAGATCAATATGCATGACTTTAGTAGTAAAAATTATGTCTGTGCTCTGACGTACTTTCGCTTCGTTACTTAGAAGCCAGCTTGGTTATCAGGAAATGGACTATTACTCTCGTTTAATAATATCAACCGTCTCACGCGTTAATTAATGTTTTACTTCTTTTCATATTGTTTTTATGATTCCGCTCTTTTTTTCTACTCATTTAAACAGAGGTACGATCTTACTTAATTCGTTATTATTCGCAAATGATGCGTGAAAGGCCTGCTGTATTTCCTTAAGATGGTGGCGTATACCTATTTTTCAGTGTAAACTCTTGAAGATACCCAAAGTCAGAGAGGATTTTAAACAATCTACGTTATCTGATAATTGTAATCCTTGAATTTTTAAAATCTGTAATAGCATAAATTATATCATTGATATTTTCATAGTTCATTATATAATAAGTATAACTTTATATTAAATTTAGTGGCTGAACAGGCACCTCAAGAGAATTCAGAGATAGTATATAAAACATATATAGGTGACCAAGCAGAGAAAATGTCATTAAGATCCTTTGAGAATAATACATTTCTGTTTTAAAAGAAACGGCTTAAAAATGTCCGTTACGCAGTTTCTGAGGAGGGGGAGTAACTCTATCAACATAACACACATCCGCTGTGGAGTTTACACTCTTTTGGCAATATGCAATATGTAGAACAAACATAAATAAATAGTGGTCATTTTTACTGTGTATATTCAGAGTGAAATTTCTGTCAGTATTGTTCGCAAAGGCTGATTTATATCCTTTTTCTGCTATATATCGAACGGAAGGTGTACAAATATCAAAATAACTGATGGCTCCATTCATCGATTGAAATATTAATTCTTCTCCCGTTTCAACATTTATAGATTTTACAGGTCTCGCAAGTTTTGGATGCATTCCTATACGACCACGTTCGGCATTCTAACGTTGAGTGATAGCTGAATGTTACAGAAGGAATTATCATTTGAATCTTCGTCAATGTGGTCAATCACAAAGCCACCGAGGGGGGGGGGGTCTCAGTTATATACCTCGTGGGTGAATCTATGACAAAGAATTTTTTTTCCTCCCACAGCGGTAAACAATAAAAAAACTCTGATTATTGACAAAACCTACTGGTCTTTTCAACCACCTGTGTCTGAATACATCATCACGTGATGCTTTGTAGTTCTTGACCGTAGAATGTGGTTGAAATTCTTGGCTCATTTATAAATAATATACATTAGTTTAAATCATTATTTGTTTTAAGTATTATTTCTTGAGAATCTAGTAAAATAATCCTCTGGAGTTCTTATAACTTTATCATTGATTTTGTCAGGGACGCTGTCAACATCGTTATTTCTTTATCATAAAACCGTTTAATCTTTCTGTTTCGCATAAAGCCACATTGTACATATAACTGTGCATTTTTTCTCTGACTCCAACATCGCATCGTACACAATGTTTCGGACCTAAGCTTGATCGTCGCACACTCTGTGAATACTATTCACAGAATACGTTTCTGAAGGATTTGTTACAAGTGGTTACGAACGCTATCATCAGCCATTTACAATGATTCATTATACAAAAGATCTTTTTTTTAAATACATGTTTTAATTATAATATGGAGAAAATTGAGAGATTATCCAAAATTAAACCCTCGAAAACCTATAAATTTAATCTCGATATAACCTCTGTAGATCCACCAATAAAAGGTCTAGCGGAGAATAAAAGCATGATTAATAAAATATATGAAGCTATGAACGAATTTAACAAAGATGGCGCATCTCACTCATGGTCAAAATTTCGAATCAGTGGTGGTGTTGATGCTACCATGAATGATAAACGAGCGGCGAGTATAATAGCGTATTTCAAACATAGAAAGTATTTTATCAGAGTGAAATTTATTATACTAGCAGAAACATAAAATTGGATTATTCGTGCTAAATGCGAACCTATCCTCAAAAATAAAAATGCCGTCATTGTGAGTCAAAGTTCCGAACCAGAAATTATCAAACCGTATTACAAGCGAGCGTATGCTGTGAGCTTGGTTATTTATGGAATTTATCCGATATATGAACAACCAAGTGCTGAGAATATGAAACCTATGAAACTGTCAAAGATAACTTGTGTCGATGAGAGAGTAATAAAGCATTTTACAAATGCGATGCGTGCAAACGGTCTGACAGATCTAAGACGTAGCAAAATAAACAAATGGACTTATCGAACAAGGATACTGGTGCCACAATAAAAAAGGTGGCTAACTACAAGAAACATTGAAATTTCCAAAAACTGTATCAACGATAACGGGCGAAGTATTAAACAAATCAAGATATAAATCAAAAGGAGCTCCAATGATTATCATTGATCATAATGCTCACGCGAGGACTAACGCAGTAACAATATTTCCACGGGATAGAATTGTGAGATACTACACGAATAATGTCTTTGATTTTATGTACAAGTTAAGTAAAAATGATTCTGTGTCATTGTGGTTATTTCAGGTTGTGAAGATGAGGAGGGTAAATTTGATCACTTTGTAAGACCTAACGGTGAAATATACCGTACGCAATCTCTTCGTGGCGCAATGAGAAAACTCGCTGGGAAATGTTCAAAGGAAAATACTGAGCAAACTGTTTTACAGTCCCGCCAGTTGCAGCTTCTTTCGCCAGAGAGAGAAATCTGGAAGCCAACACAATTTTAATTTCTCTCAGATATTCGAGTTAGCTGTGTAGAATATGGACAAGGCGGATTGTGGAATACCATATATGATTCTGAAATTGTTCTTTCGGTTGATGTGGTTCCGTGTTATCCAGGAACTTTACTCGGGTACGGAGTGTGTGCTGGGTATTTTAAACGATTTGGACATCATACGCACGAGATGACACGAGTTGCAATGAATGGACCAGTACCCGATTTTGACCTAACTAGATACGCTCGTGTAATATTATTCGAAATCGTTAAATGACTTCATCCGATTAATTATGCTTGTTTTGGTAGAAATTTCTCTGAAAAATACTGAGCACCAATAGTGTTATTACGATGTATAAATGATTGTAAAATATTGATATCGCTGATTGTCGGTGAGGCAATTATATCATATAAAGCGCAGACTGAGGTTTGCTTACCACAAGCTGAAATTTTGTAATAAAATTATATTATGATCTCGACTAGGACTATACTTTTAAACGATCCGAGGAGATTTTTGAAATCAGTCATAAAAACGCTAAAGATTAAAGAATAATTCGGTAAATTCACACAAAACGGAGTATATCATCACAAGCTGACTGATTCACGATTAATTCTAGATGACGCCGCATAGGATTTTATAATTGCGAATGTAACAGCTGGAGATATATTTGTCAGTCGTGAAAATGATTGCTTGACCGATGGAACAAAATTTGGTACAATTGTTAGCTACATGGATGGCGAATCACCTTAGCATATTGTAATACCTAGCTCAACAAACCAAGATACTTGGCGCTATTAAGAACTACATTCCTTTTTCAATAGTAATACTAATAATGATAATGTAAAAGCATTAAACAAAGTCAGAAAAACATGAAGCAGTTCACTTTGTTGTCATACCATAATGGTACTGTGAATGGAGTTTTCCATGCACATTGTCTAGTTAATATTAATGTGTCAAGATTATTTGATGCTCAACGTGAGAGGAGAGATGATGATGCACTATGAGACTTTGGCTTATTTGATCATGTCATTTTGATCCGTCACTGAAAACATTTATCATGTGTGAATTACCTCTTCCGTTCCTGAATTTACGCCTCCCAACCACCATCGTTTGGATCACCGTCTGCATCTTTAATAATTGTGTACCCTGTGTCTTATACTAAATGTGAGTGTAAAACCTTGCCTTGGTCCAAAGTGTCACGCTGTTCTCATGAGTATGAATGAATTCGTCAAGAAAGTCATCTAAAGACGTCAGCAGCTCAACAAACTGGGACACCAACATTAAGTAGAAAAAAGTTCTCATGTTCGTAGTTATTGTGCCATATAGCAGCAGAGAGGGTGAATCAGACGTCTCCAATTTGGTTGGATTTTAAGCAAAATATTTTAAGTCTCGTTTTGCCAAATGGAGCCTTCCTCGAATATTGTAAAAAAAAGCGTCGATTCGGTAAATTGAGGCTACCTCAAGGACGCCATTGTCGTTGTCATTCACCCTCTCTGTTGCTATGGGTTAACAATTCTTTACGATGAAAATCACTACGATTTCACAAACAGACTAATTTTTAGAACCTCACCTTGTAAATCAATTAGATTATTGGACTGGTCAACGAGTTTGAAATTAATTCTCGTTAATGAATTATTATGACATCGCATATAAACTGGATTAGTTGGGCCCTCCATGATTAGAAATCCTGGAGGAGCTGTTGGTGCAAATGAATATAAAATATATCCCTGTTGAGCTTGATTTGATCGCTCGAGATTTATTAGATAGCTGCCTTCGATAACATCACATACTAAATTCAATGCAATCACCGAGGATATATTCACATTTAGCGGCGCGATATGCATGCCGCCTCCGTCTGGGTCGTTATTATGTTTGAGTATTGTTGTTGTTTGTGATTGTGGCGATTTCTTCCAAGCGTCATTGATTTTTTTGAAACCTTCATCAGTTTACGATTTCAATTTAGTTGTTTACTTAAATCCGCTACGAATTCTACATACCATGTTACTGAAACCCTAACCAAATTTTTATCAGTGGATGCTATCGTGAATTGTTCGGTTGTATCCTTGTCGATGATCGATGATATCGTATTGTTGACCCCAGATGAACTCAATGATGATATATTAAATTGAGTCGGTGTTACTAGAGTTAATCGATAAATGACTTTGACGGTTGCAGTGATAATTAGTGTATTGTCTGTAGGAGTCCACGCAAATGATCCGTGTTGTATCGTGTATACTACGTTGTTGGTTTTCTCATGAGGAATTTTTGTTTTTCCAATGATTGTTATCATCCTTGGAAAATCAATTTTGATTGCCTCGATGAATTTTTTCGTGTCATCAATGAATTTTTTAATATCCGGGTGTTTTATATCGAGTTTATCCAACGTGGTTCCAATAAATGTATCTATGATATTTTTACGAAAAACTGAAAACTGTTGTACGTATTCTTTAATTCTAGATTGAAGTGTTGCTAGTTCCAACATAGAATTTTTATCTCTGTGAGCTTCGGTGATATTACCGCTGGTTTGCCGAAGAATGCTATAATTGATTTTAATTCGTCATTGACACTCTTTATATTGTCCATAGAGGTTTTTATTAATGATAAATTCGGTGATGGTGTCGCTGGATCACCAAAAAAACTTTCTATGAATTTTAACTCATTGTTGAGAGTTTTTAATTTATCTGTAATCGTTGAAACGAGTATGCCGGGTTTGAGCTTACCCTGATCGGAAAATAACGCAACGGTGTTCTGTGTTGCGTCTCGTTGTTTAACTAAAATATCATCCAGAGAAACATTACTGGTTTTCAATTTACCCTGACAATCTTGAAATACAACTATTTCATTGGGATCAACACTTACTAAGTTAAACGTCTCAGCTATTTCATCTTCTATTAATTTATTTATATCATCGGTTGCAACGCCATCAGGTCCGAGTTTCATTAGCGCTGATAATTTTCTCCCCAAATATCAATCATGTTATTCTATATAATCTCTCTAAATCTCTTCGTTGACGACTACGTCGTTACCAGCGACTGCTAGTATATTCATTTACGACAATATGTGGTGGTTTTCCAGATGTTGAAATAGCGTCAAGGTTATTCAATACTTCGCTGCCGTATATTGGTGGGTCATTCATTTGTTGTGTTGGTAGCGTAGAATACCAACTCCTCACAAAGTGAGGCGTTTTTAAGCGGTTTCTATAACGCATAAATTCCTTCGGCGGTACTAATCCATATAAATCGAAATAAACAATTGCACGTGGATCAATCGCGTATGCAGCCCAGTGGGTTCCAGGTCCTGTGCTGTTGTCGAGATTAATGATACCGGTTTCGGAGCTGTTTGGTTGTGTCGGCAACTGATCTTTCATAAAGACACCTCTGAAAATTTTTATGGACAATTTTTTAGCACTATCGAGTAAATCAAAATTGGACATAGGAGTCAAAGACTCTCCAACTAGTAAACCGTTCCTGGGATTCTCAGACCTTTTCCGCTGTACCATGAATACGGGGTTCCTGGTAGTCTAAGACCCTTTCCTTTCTTTTTTTTATATAATTTCCAAGCTGCTTTCGTTAGTGCCATCTCTGCCGCAGTACCAACGGCTCCTAGCTCCGCCGCTTTAGCCACCGCTGGGGCCGCTACCACAATCAACGCTGGAATCTCAGCTAACAATGGGAATATACCGCCTGTTTTAATCATGTTTTTGATTTCAGCCGCAGAGAGAGTGATCTGAATGCCTTTTTTATTTTTGAAAGCATCACTGAAGTGTTTTACCTGACGAGTTGTCAGTGACAATTTATTCGCCCCGCCAGTCATCTGATTGGGTTTTAGCGTGATCGTGGTTCCACATTTGTTAGCTGATTCTGATTGCAATTTCTTGAGTTGACCGGGAGTTAACGTAATACTAATATGACTATATGACATTATACAATAACAGATTGATCTAATTGTTACATGTTTTCCACTGGTGCATCTATCACTCTCATTCGTCCACCAACGCCTTCGAGTAGCATTGATTTGTCGCTGAGTATGACAGCAACCGATCCATAATTAACACCACCAGGGGGATTTACACGAGCTCTAAAGTGTATATCAACGACTGACTGTCTTGTTAAATCAAGATGTTCCAAGGAAAAGTAATATATGGGATATAGATTTTTAAAATCATGCTGTGATATTTTCAGACCAGTATCAACGCGTGCAATATGATTGTTGTCGTAATCAAGTTGTATATCCTCGGATGGTTCCTTTTGGCCATTTATTGTCAGCGAGGCTTCACTAACGCCCAATTTATCAAATATCATATGACTATGTATTTGACTGTCTAATCGTTTTCTATTCTGTAGCGCAATAAATATATGACGTGGACTTAAAATGCCTTGTCGCGCTGCCAGGTGCCATGTAAATGTATCGTTAATATCAGAATCTATAGTATCTGTAGTCACTGATAACCAACTTATCAGTGATTTTCCTCCTTGTTCCATAAATGATAGTAATCGCTCCTCTGTGGTAATTGATGGAGTCATTACTGGCATCCACAGTGATAGTTTTGATAAAATAACTTTACCGGCAGCAAGACCGGCTTCATTACCACGCCAGATTGCATCATTATCAGTACCCTTTCGCACGAATACCACCGAATGCTTTGCTCCATAGATGACTTTTCGGACATTTCTGCAGAATCCAAATATATGATTCAGTGGAATCGCGCATGAAAATCTTCGACGATCACCTTGCAGCATTGCTTTGCGTGTTGCATATCCTAGATTGTAATCGAGATTAGCGCCTCCGACAATATCCGTCGCATCATCCGGTCTAGCTCTGTGTTCATATGTATCAAGGTGTGGATCAGATGCAGTAGCTCTTGGTCTCCATTTTTTAATATACGGGGAGTGATTAGGGTGAAAAGTAATATCCTCAGCGAACATCATAGATGGACCTGCCGATCTTGTATAATCGTCGGAGTATCTTGATAACCCTATTATTGCTGTAGCAACATCAACATCATTCTCAATGGTTTCAATTTCTTTTCCATCGATGAGATATCTAGCGCTAGTAAATAACGCCATGATCCCATTATTGACAAAACCAACTCGGACAAGTGGGTTATCTGCGTATGGTGTATTAGCTACAACATCTGTTACAAGTTCTCCTTCTACTTCAATAAACGCTTCACACTGTAAAAAGTATTTAATAGTATCATGAACTTGAAGTTCGATTTGGTTGTATTGCGTGATGGGCATAAAATTGATATTACGGAATCATCCTTTTCCGGCAGCATCTCCAATAACGCTAATACCCTTATCACGAATAACATCAATTGCTTCCATCAATAATTGTTTTACTAGCGGCGCTACTTTTGGAACCATTCTTGCAAATTACCTTGCAATAGTATCACCGAGATAGTACGCGTTACAAACTGGAAACCGTGAATTAACTACATAGACGCTGGTTGGTTTATCATGGTTGTAGTGTATGATCATCTTTTTTAAATGATATTTATCTAATGCGATGACTTAGTGGCTGTGATAATTCGTAGGATTTCCAACTAACTCATCAATGAAATATCGATATAAACCAATATCCATAACACCGCCTTGAAATAACCGCCTACAGATATCAACTGCTTCATTAATTACTTCCAGTGAGTTATTTTCAGCTCGTTTCCCTCCGATGAGAACCTCTGATCGTGACATATCACTGAGAATATTACCAGGACATTGAATTAGACCACTACCTGATACCCAACTTGGACCGCTCTGAGAAAATCCCTTCCCGGCTGATTTTTTAGTTACACCAGTTTCACCTTTTTCAGAATCAGCTTCTGCCATTATTCGTATTTTCATCCGGGTTTGGGTCGTCTGCTGTATAACCCGGTGGTGGTTGTGTGACTCCTTTTACTGCAGCTAGAAAAGTATTAAAAGCGAGACTTATATCTTTTGTGATTCTAGTTTCACTTTGTTATGCTAAAAATATTTAATTCGCCCAGGTGTCTATGTCTTTTCTAAATTTTCTAGACTTGTCGTCTTTTAAATAATTATCTCTTATATCTTTTTTAAAATTGTCTTTAGTAAAATTAATTAATTCAAAGTCTGATTCGATTCCTCTAATTCTAACTAACGCATCATCAGTAAATATATTTTCAGGTGAATATTCATCTCTTGCAGTATCACCTTGTTGTTTAGGTGGTTCGAAAAAAGGGTGGTCTGCTAGCAAGTTCTTCTTCAAATAAATCTCGTTCTCGTTTTTCTCGTTCTTGTCGTTCTCTTTCTTGTTGTTCTTGTCGTCTTTATATCACCAGGAAGTGTTCTTAAACACTTTTTTGTTTGTTTGGATTTTTTTGCTATTTTTTTCAGTTTCCGTTGCTATTTTTCAAGTTCACCAATAAAAGGCTTTTCTTTTCTTTTTTCCCCCGCTCCACCCCCTTCGTTGCTGTGGCTATTGGTTTAAACAACTCTTCAGATCCCGCAGCAAAATCCGTTTGTAAACTCTGTCTAGCTTGCAGTTTATTTCTGACAGAGTCGCGGATTGGTATAAATCTTTTAATCGTATCTAATCTTTCACGAGCCAATCTAGTCGTTAATGACTCATTACCCATTATTAAAAATCGTAGATTTTCAATTGTTTACAATTTTTCTATTTGAATCTAAAAAAATACTACACGCCAGTATTGACTAAAACCGACCTTCCGAAGGGTGATTTTCGTTTTGTTCAATTATCAATCTTATATTTCTGATTTTTGAAAGAATTACTCTTTTTATTTCATATTCCTTCCTTAATTCCATTCTTATTTTTTCCACGATAGTAAATAACGGGACAAACTTACTGACGTCGTCACAAAATAGAAGGGATTTGCGAATTGAATTCTGAATTCGTTTAAGAGGGCATATTTTTTGGGTACTACATATTTGTTATTCATAGCGCCGTATTCAATATCCTTGAAGTCGGACATAATTTGATCGCAGTTTAAACTATCTGATATGTAAATCCCCTGAGATTTCAAATTTAAAATTTCGGTTAGAACCTCATTGATATTTAGAGAATTCATATTATTGATAATTATATAATTCTTATATGAAAAATATATTTTTCAAAAATGAACCCAGAGATGGGCGTCTATACATACACGAATTGAATTTTTTGTCCGGTATTTTTTGAAATCGCAGATCGATACATTTCCTCTGCAACGCATTGAACAGAGGGTGGACAAATATCGAAATATCTACCGGCTTTAGCAATTGATTATTTGTTGTATTAAAAGATCTTACAGGTCTCACTTTTTTGAGTATTGTCCAGTTTTTCTTCGTTACAAATTTTCACTTTGTGTAACAGCCTGCAGATTTGATAAAGAATTGTTCTTAGGATTGGAATCAATGTGATTGTTAACAAAACCATCCTTGATCAATCCATGGAAACATTTGTATATTATTCCATGATTGAGATGCATTTTCTCTCCGGCTTTAAATATCAAATACCCCATACCATTGTCAGCACCAACTGGTTTCTTCAGTTTACGATGACTGACAATACCATCACTGGATCCTTCATAGTCTGTGATCACGGGATGCGGTCTGAATTCTTGATTCATTTGTATATACTATACTATTTGTCTAATTCATTGTCTGTTCTAATGATTACATTTGAAAATCTTCCGATCTAGTCTTGAGGAGTTCTTATGACTTTATCCTTGACCCTGACTGTGTCAGCGTCAGAGTCATTGATGGAGTTCTTAGTGGAATCTTTGATTCTCTTATCATAGTAACGCTTCAACTCTCTATATCGCTTACCACCACAACTGAGACACAACTGTGATTTTCCTCTAACCCCAACCCCACATCGTATGCAGGGTAGAGGACCAAGGCTTCCACGTCGAGAGCTTTGCATATGATACCCACAGAACTCCTTTCTGCATGATTTGTTACACGGGGTCACTGATCCAATCATGAGCCATTTACAATGATTCATTATATATAAATTCTCTATTTAAATACTTGTTTTAATTATAGCATGAAGGAGTTCAATAGATTATCGAAAATTACGCCTAGATAAAATGCTAAATTCAATCTCGATAGAGACTCTGATAAACCAAAGAGTAAAATTCGTGATAGAACCATGTTGGGTAAAATCAGCGACTGTTTTAATGAATTCAAGCGTGACGGAGCATCTCACTGTTGGTCGACATTTCGAATCGATGGTGAAGTTGATGCTACCATGAACGATAAAAGCGCAGCAGTGATAATCTCACATCTTACGCGGAAAAGGTATTTTTATAGAGTGAAATTCATTATCCGCTCAGACACGGGAGATTGGATTATCAGAGATAAATTTGAACCCATCTTGATGGATAAAAAACTGTCACTGTGAGTCGAGATTCCAAACCATGAATTCCGACTGAGATTGACAAACCGTACTACGAGAGATCCTATCCTGTAACAGCAGTAGTTTATGGGATATATCCGTTAAATGATAAACCGAGTATTGAAAAACTAAAACCCATGAAACTGTCATCGCTAAATTGTGTAGCAGAACGAATAGTAGAACACTTCACAAATGCGTTGCGTGGAAACAAATTGACTGATCTAAGACGTAAAAAAAATGAATCGGAATTAACAGTTAGGAAGAACGGAGCAACGATCCAGGTTATAGCCGAATTAGAAACGTCATTAAGATTCCCAATATCAGTAACGACGATAACAAGAGAAGTATTATACGAACCGAAATATAAATCAAAAGGAGCTCCAATCAAAATTATTGTACATAATGAACACGCTTGGACACCTGCAGTAACAATATTTCCGCGGGATAGAACCATAAAATATATACCCCCGGAATTTTCCGGGGAGCTCTCGGGAGAGGTTAAACTTTTTGATTTTATTCCGCAGTTGAGTAAAAACGATCATGTGTCTGTGTGGTTACTTCACAGTTTTGAAAACTCCGAGTGTAGATTCGATCAATTTGTAAGACCCAATGGAGAATTAACCCGCACTGAAGCCCTCAATGAGGCGATGAAAAAACTAGCTAGTAGTTTCTTGAAGAGTTTCGACGTACAATTGCTAACAAACTGTTTTACAATTCCGTCGGTTGCAGCTCATTTTGCGAGAAATAAAAACACGTGTAAACCAACAAAAGCTGAATTTCTATCAGACATCAAATCAAGCTGCATCGAATATAACCACGGTGGATTATGGAATACAACATACGACCTTGAAAGTATTATTTCGGTTGATATGGTAGCGTGTTATCCGGCGAGTTTTCTCGGGTAATGAGAATGCGCTGAATACTTCAAGCGATTTGGACATCCCACACACGAGATGGCCCGTGTTGATATTAATGGACCACTACCCGATTTTGATTTAACCGGATTCGCTCGTGTGGTATCATTTGAATTGGCTACAGGACTTCATCCGTGCTGTTATGTTTGGATTGGTAGACATATATCTGAAAAACACTGGATGCCAATAGTGCTATTACGGTATATGATTGATTCTAAAATGCTGTTATCGTTGATTGTCAGTGAAGCGATTATATCATATCGAGCACAGACTGAGGTCTAGTTAACACAACCCGATAGTCTAGATAGTATAATCAGTGAACAACGAAAACAATTTCCCGATCTTGACGAAGAAAATATCGTGAAATGGTCCAAACAGTTATTTGAAATTAGGAATAAAGACGCAAAAGATCTCGGTATAAGAATAATTGGTAAGTTCACTCAGCGTGGAAAATATGACAATATAAGATATTCTTCACGATTGATTATAGATAGCGTTGAATACGATTTTATAATATTGGATATAACATTTAAGGGTATATATGTCGATCATAAAGACGCTTTCTTGTCCGATGGAACAAAATTTGGTACAATTGTTACTTACGCAGACGGAGAAAATCTTCAGTATACACATTTGAGGGCGTCTATGCTGGCTTATGCTTCTATCAATTTATTTTCAATGATAAATAGATTTCCTGACACCGCAGTTAGAGTAGCCACTGATTCATTTTATATAGACGTGAAAAACAGGGAAGAAGTGGCCAAATTCACAAATTCTGACGAAAGTTGGGGGTCATGGAGAATTAAGCGGGAAATACTGTATGATTATTCCAAATCAGCAGATGTTACGATTGAAAACAATGACTTGAAACAAAAATCAGATATAAGAACTATCTAATGCACCGCATATATCGGATCCAATATATAGATATAAAACAGTTTATTTAAACGGCTTTTGTGGATCAGGATAGACGACTCGTGCTATTGAGTTATTTCATGGGAAATCAAATATGATTGCGTTAACACCGACACACTGACGTGTAAGAGAAATGAAAGAGCGAGGGGTAAATGCTTGTACTTATCAGAGTTTCTTTCGATGGAAAGGCGATGAATGGACTCTTGAACGAATGGGTGAAAAATTTATTCCTGAAGTCGTAATTTGGGATGAGATATGCACAGTATCGTTAGATGTATTACAAACATTTATTGATTGGTTATTGCACGCGAACACAAAAGTCGTCATGTGCGGCGATTATGGTCATCCACCACCATTTGTCGGTTTATCCCCGCATGATTGGCTGAAGAATTTTGGAGACTATTATGAAGAAATTAATACCGATCACAGAGCACTTGATGAACAAATACGCGAGTTCTAGAAACTAATTAGATTACAACCGGATAGAATTCAATGTGAAATAGCGCGTGAAATAATTTCGGAAACACCATTAAATGATTTCTGGGAGGCGTGGAGACCAAACGATTTGATAGTGGCGAGTAGAAAGATAGTCAGAGACATACTTCATATGAAGTTATTTTAATTTCATCAATAAAAATTTGCAACACTTCCAGCGCCGCTGTGTTATTGGCTTTCGGATACACGAAAACAAAATAAGTTGATATTCCAGGACAAAGTGAAAAGCAGAATTTAGTGTTAAATGATATTGTGCTGGTTGATATCAGCGTCGTCGAAAATGCATTACGCGCTGATAAATCCCCGTGGACGCTAGGTTACGCAGCGACGATACATTCTTCACAGGGATCGACTATATCAGATACAATTGTGTGGATGGTGGATAATTACATCGAGTGGTCAAATTAAGTTTATCTCGCAGAGTACGAAGAATAAATCAGTTTTAGATGATAATGACACTACAATAAGTGATATTGTCAGCGTTGACAGAGTCAAGGATATTATCAGAAAAGAAACTTTCTGGTTATAAACAGCAGGATACAAAAATAACAGAGAATTTGATATTGATGCTGACTTAATAATTACGCTGAAGCAGCAACAGAATAATCACTGCGCGAGTTGCAATTGTATAATGAGTTGGTGTTGGTCGGATAAAGACTCTCGACAATTTACCGTCGACAGAAAAGATAGCAGCGTAGGTCATACTAGAGAAAATGTGATGTTGACTTGTCTTGAGTGTAACAGACGAAGAGGTGCTAGTTAAGACCACGCGGCTGTAATTGAGTATCCTCGGGTATCACTTGTAGTTGTTCACGAGTAAATCCTCGCTGAGAAGCAGTCAAATCCAGTCTATAAGTTGCTGGTCTACCCGTAGATCGTGTTATACTAGATATCTTATGTACGGTGATACTCCAAATAGGATCAGTAGCCCCTATTTTACCACCTTCGAGCTCTCCTGGTTCATATCAATACCTAACAGTGACATTACCGAGTATTGGTTGTTTTAAAAAATCTTTTTTTTTGTGGTTGTACTGGAATATACTTCTTTATAATCGCATTGCTAGGTTTCATGTTGATTGTTCGAGTAATCTCATTATTTAGCGCGGTAATCGCAGCTGGTAATCTCTTGACCCATTCACGGGATCGTTTATCCTGGATGAATTCTTTAGCGTATTGATATCTAAATAACCGCTCAGCAAGTGTACGATTAAATCGTTCAACAATAGCCTGATCGCGAT
The DNA here is from genome assembly GCA_029339505.1 of Unio delphinus. Lineage (NCBI taxonomy): Eukaryota > Metazoa > Mollusca > Bivalvia > Unionida > Unionidae > Unio > Unio delphinus. The sequence goes on from JAQISU010000131.1 coordinate 1,966,632, forward strand.
GTGGTGCAGTATGTCCTCGTCTGATGGTGACATTATGATGCTTCATTGTTGATAGAACCGCACCCTGAAATTCCTTGCCAGGATCAACTTGTAACAGATTTGGCCTACGCAGAGGACCCCTTCTATAAATCCTTTCAAATGCAGAAGCAACTTCAGTTGATGATTTTGTCTTTAGCGGTTCTGCTTGTTTGTATCGACTCGCAACATCAACTACAGTTAACGCGTATTTGTAACCACCATCATGCGGCAGAAATAATAAATCAGCCTGATGAACTTCATTGGGAACGGCCACATCAAAATGCGAGTAGTTAATTTGTTTAGGCCGCGGTAGATAAATTTGTCATATAGCCTGTTTGGATAACCAATTAGCCGCTGTAGTATATTTCACCTTCGCGGCGTTAGCGAGTTTACCGATTGCTGCTTTACCCCGCCAGTATCCTTTTGGAGAATAATAAATAGATTCCATGTTGTTATTAATTACCGGCACCCATCATCAATTTACCTTTCATTGCCGATTTTACTAACCATGAAGCCAACTTTTCTTTGAAGGATTTATCAGTGATAGAATCCAACGCATAAATTAATTTCACATCTGCGATATGTCTGTGTTGCAGATTACTGCTTTTATAAGCAACATCATGAGCATGATACTCTTTATCAATGGCGTTTATTGGTTCTTCACCACGTCGAGGTTGGTTTTGATCATCGAGTCTGTTATTGAGTCTGGTTCCGGGTCCACAATAACTATATCCTGGAAGGTGGATTTCTCCTGGATAATTCGCCCATGGTGTTCCTGGGAGTTTAGTTAGCTTGGTTGCAATATCACCTCCTCGTTTTTTTTAAAATCCTTAAAAACAAATCTAAATTTCTTTGTACTGCATTGTACACACTTACCGGAAAGTACTGATCGTTTTTTTTTAGTTGTAATCGTCGTCAAGTCATCTGTGCCAGTACGTGCTTTACACTTCACACAATACAGATCCATAATTTATATATAATAACATGAATGAAATTGATTATTCAGCTACCCGAGAACCAGAACCCGTAAAACATCATGTCATGTTACCAAATTCTATTCGAATGATTATCATTGGACCCTCAGGGAGAGGTAAAACATAGTTGTTAATTGATATGATAATAAGATGGATGAAATGGGACAAGCTGTATTTAGTGGCACCGACCGTAGATGATCAGCGGTGCTACCGGGTATTAAAGGATTACAACGAAAGAGCAATAGAGACGGCCAACGAGCTAATAACCGAGATCGAGGAAACACAGAGTACTAATAATACGGATGGAAGTATTAACAGCGACGATGACTACGAAAGAGCTGTAGAGATTGTCAACGAGGGCGGTGTTATTAGATTCATAATCGATATCGAGGACGCACCGAGTATTGATGATATCGATGGAAGTATTAACAGTTTAGTCGTATACGATGATGTGATGTTAGACAATCAAAAAAAACTCTGCCAGGATATTTTCCAGAGGCAGACATAAAAACGCCGACGTTATATACGCCACTTAACGATACACTCAAATACCAAAAGTGATCAGAGATAACTGCAATTTGTTATGCATGTTTAACGGAGTTGACAACCATACACTGCGAAATATCTGGCAAACTTGGTGCAGCGATATGGATTTTAATCTCTTTAGAAATTTCTTTAGACACGCTCAGTCAGTCCCACATGGATTTGTGACAATAATTTTATCAGATCCTCGGACGCGATATCGTGTCGTACTTGATAAAATATTCGGTTAAAATCGTTTAATGAATCTCGTAAAAGAATTGTTAACCCATAGCAGCAGAGAGGGTAAATTACAACGACAATGGCTTTTCTGAGGAAGCCTCAATTTACCGAATCGACGCTTTCCTTTTTTACAATATTCGAGGAAGGCTCTATTTGGCAAAAGGGGACTTAAAATATTTTGCTTAAAATCCAACCCAATTAGAGACGTCTGATTCACCCTATCTGCTGCTCATATTCATTTTATGTTGAACCATAGGCGTGTCGTACTGGAATTTGACATGAATAGTTTAGGAAATGAATTACCTTACCTTCCATGATTTTGGAATATCAAAGCGAAAAAAAAATATTTTAGCCCATAAACTAATGAATTCAGCCATCCGGTGGAGTTTTATTACCAGAACAGTAGAGATGCAAGATATGGATGGAATCAATGTGCCCAGACAAAGAATCGCAGTTTGCTTGTCAGACTTTTTTTTTGACAATAAGTTAGAACTAATGTTACTGTTGATCATTGAAAGTTTTTGGCTATGTAGAAATTGTTGTTTTATTTAGTGTACCAAATACATGTAGCATGCAGTTGGTAGAGACTATTTCTAACGTTATTACGACTCATTGGGTCATCAGTAAGCTGTACTCTCACTCGATTTGCATTGAAATTTACTTGTCCGTTTCTTTCAGTTCTACGGAATCATAGGTATGAATATATTTATAAGATTAACAGTAAAACCACACACCACGGACATTTTGAGGACAACTTAAGTCCATCTAAATTGCGTGTTCATAAGGATTTTTTATACAGTTTGAACAGTTGACTTGGTTACCGCCATGGCTATCCCTGAGAAGGACAAATATTGATTGGCTAACTAAAGTCATGTGACGTGAATAGGAGTCTATAAATATGAGTGCAGACAGTGTACTGGCAGATAGCTATCAATGCGGCAAAGTATGAAAATCTAAGTAGAAAGGAATTTCGGCCTTATATTCTAAAAACGATCACTTACGTAATTTTCATTACCGATATTAAATTTGGTACTTTTAAATCCAAAACCTGAATCAAATTGTTATGAGGAATGTTAAGTAGATTTATTACATGATTACTTTTGAACGTAAATGCCTTATACTTATATAGTGTAATACTCTATAAAGCCGTTCCTATCTCCCACCACACTGCTCAAGTACACTAGTACTAAAATTATTATGTTTATTGAGGTCACGGTACTATATCAGAACGTATTACAGCCAATCCAATAAATTAGGCTAATAATATACACATGAATTGAATAATGCAATTAATTTAAACTAAATATTGTATATTACAACGTTGTCTTTTGACATTTAGATAACCAAGTCTGCTATATATTCTCGAAAGTTGATAGTGTTGTGACGGACACTGTGTTTATGCAAAGCCAATTTGCGATATTGAAAAGCATGTTATATCTCATCTTTATTATTCATAAATAGCAATTTTATTCCTGAACTCTTGGTTTTTTCGAAATAAAAGACGGGGTGTTACAATATACATCTAAGATCATCTATGTTGGCTTATGTTTCTATAAACCTGCTATCGATGATACATATATTTCCCAATACCGCGGTCAGAGTCGCCACGGATTCGTTTTATATAGATTGCAAGCAACGTTCCCTCTAAGCGAATGGTAGTTGTGCTCGCAGTGCTCGCTTTACTGCGCAAGCATTACGGAGACGAGCAAAATTTAACGTTGAATTGAGCAAAAATTGACAATTCAGCTGCGCGGGGATGCCTGAGCAGCTGCGCGCGCAGCTGAGAGGGAACGTTGATTGCATGTATATATAAAGAGTGGCTGGTTTCACAATGATGCACGTTGGGGATCATGTAGAATAAAGCAAAAAATGTTACATGATTATTATGAATCAACGGATGTTACGATTGAAGATAATTACCTGAAAAATAATCAAATATCAGAATTATCAATCGCACCTTCGTTATCTGATACAGTATGTAGATACAAAACCGTTGATTTAAACGGATGTGGCGGCTGTGGAAAAACAACCTGTTTGATCCAATTATTTCGGGAGATGTCAGACATGATTGTGCCACACACAGACTTGCCTGAGAAATAAAACAACGAGGAGTTTATTCCTGCACTGATCACAGTTTCGTTCGGTATAAGAGTGACGCGTGGACTACTGATCAAATGGGTGAGAAATATTTTCCAAAGATTGTTATTTGGGATGAGATATATACAGTGTTGTTGGAAATATTAAAAATTTTTCTTGATTGGCTGTTACTCAAAAATACAGTTGTGATAAATTGTGGCGATCATAGTCAACCACCGCCATTTTTCGGTTTGTCTCCGCATGATTGGTTGAAGCAATTTGTAGATTATTACCAAAAAATTAATACCGATCATAAAGCGTTTGATCCAGAATTAAGCGAGTTAAGGAATTAATCATATTACAGTCAGATTAAGTACAATGTGAAATGGCACGTACAATATTTTCAGAAACAAATATAAATGATTTTTGGAAAACGTGTAGATCAAGCGATTTGATAATGCAAGTAGAAAGATAGTCAGAGACACACTTGAGCGACAATTATTTGAAGCGCATAAAGAAACGTTATAAGAATTGCCTGTACCACAATGTTATAGACCAGTTGATACACGAAGACAAACTATTGAAGTTGATATTCTAGGGAACTTGACGGATTTAAGAAAACAGACTCTCGTATTAAATGATATTGTTCTGGTTGATATCGGTGTTGTCGAAGATGCATTGCGCGCAGACAAATGTCCCTGGACGCTAGGATACACAATGAGGGTACACTCATCTCAGGGGTTAACCATCTCTGATAAAGTTGTTTGGATCGTAGATGATCCCATCGAGTGGTAGAATCTAGTTTATCTCGCAGTCGCACGAGTTAGAAGAATAAATCAACTTCGGAGAGTCGTTTTAAATTTTAATGACAATACTCAGAATGAAATTGTCAACGATGATATAATAAAGAAAAACATCGCTGGTTATACACAAAGCGATATACAAATAATAGAGAATTTGATATTGATGTTGATTTGATAATGATGCTGAAACATCAGAATAATCACTTTGCGAGCTGTAATTGTATAATGCTCTGGCGTTGTCCTAAAGACAAAAATCCACGCCAATTTACCGCATACAGAAAAAATAGCACTCTTGGTCATACACGAGAAAATACGATGCTGACCTGTCTTGAGTGTAATAGACGCAGAGGTGCTAGTTAAGTGATCGCGGTGGTAATTGTGTATTCTCGGGTATCACTTGTAACTGTTCCCGTGTAAATCCACGCTGAGGAGCAGTTGAATCTAATCTGCAGATCGCAGGTATACCCGTGGATCTTGTTATTGTTAGATATTTTATTTGCGGTAACAGTCGAAATATGATCATTAGCTCATTTTCACCACCTTCAAGTTCATCTGGTTTATATAAGTATCTTACAGTCACATTACCGAGTGTATTTATTTGAAAATCATTTTGTGTGGATATATATATATATATATATATATATATATATATATATATATATATATATATATATATATATATATATATATATATATATTAAATCGCGTTTTTTTGTTTTATATTGATTATTCGAGTAATTTCATTATTTAACGCAGCTATCCTACTTGGTAATCTGGCAACCCATTCACAAGATCTCTTGTATTGAATAAATTCCTTTGCGTATTGATATCGAAATTACCACCCAGCAAGTGTTCGATTAAATCGTTCAACAATTGCCTGATCGCGGTGTCTTGGAGTATGTCCTCGTATTATGGTGACATTATGCTGCTTCATTAATGATAACACTGCACCATGTCATTCCTTGCCAGGATCAACCAGTAATAGATTTGGCCACTGCAGACCACGTCGTCGATAAATTCGTTCAAACGCAGAAGCTATATACGATGCCGCCTTGGTCAATAATGGATCAGTTTTTTGTATGTACTCGCAATATCAACTACAGTTAACGCGTACTTGTAAGTCCGTTTTTTGACAGTATCGTGTGGAATAATAATATATCGGCCTGATGAACTTCATTTGGGTTGATGACATCAAAATATGAGAAAAGAATTTGTTTAGCGATGGAAGATAAATATGCCATATTGCCTGTCTTGATAACCAGTCTGCTGCAGTAACTTTTTTGACTTTTGCCTTCTTGTTGAGCTTGTTAATTGCTGATTTACTCCTCCTATATCCTCTTGGGGAATAATAAATAGATTCCATAATAATATTAATTACCAGCACCTAATACCAGTTTACCCTTCATCGCAGATCTTACTAACCAGTTAGCTAATTATTCCTTGAAAGATGTTTCGGAAAAGAAGTTAACGCGTGAATCAATTTCACATCTGCGATGTATCTATGTTTCAGATTGCTGATAAGCAACATCATAGGCATGACAAACCCGATCAATTTTATTTATATGATACATTGTCTTGGTTGGTCTTTATTTCAAGTCGCATATCGAGTCTGTTTCCAGGGCCGCAGTAATTTTATCATGGAAGATGTTTTTTTCCTGGGTATTTGGCCTATGGAGTCCCTTGGAATTTTGTCAATTTTGCTGCAAAATCACATCCTCGTTTTGTTTTAAATCATCACCTGACTTTGCTGAAATAAATCTATTTTTTTTTGTACCACACTGTGCGCACTTGACGGTGAGCGCTGATCCGTTATTTTTTTTGTTGTATGTGTTGTTATGTCGTTTGTGCTAGTACGCGTCTTACATTTAACACAATATAGATCCAAAATGTAGTGTGACAGACAGACACCACGTATAAAATCGAAACTGTCATTTTCTAGTTTGTATAAATTATTTTCTCTCTGCCCACCTCCCTATGGTTCTGTTTGTTTTTGATTTTGGTTTTCGTACGAAACCGAAACTGTAATTTTCAAGTTTTGTCTGAATTAGCCTCGGTCTGTTCACTCGGTCTGTACTTATACTCAGACATATACGTGTAAAAGAACATTGAATGCATGCATAAGTGAACGATCTATCTATCTATCTATTCGACCGTCCGTCCGTCCATCCGTCCATCCATCCATCCATCTATCTATCTATCTATATATCTATCTAACTACTCAGACATATACGTGTAAAAGAACATTGAATGCATGCATAAGTGAACGATCTATCTATCGATCTGTTCGACCGTCCATCCATCCATCCATCCATCCATCCATCCATCCATCCATCTATCTATCTATCTATCTATCTATCTATCTATCTATCTATCTATCTATCTATCTATCACAGGTATGTGCACTAATCTCCACATTCCGTTAATTGGAACTCAATATTCAATACAGGGGCCACAAGTGGCCGAGTGATCTAAAGCGATCTTCGTTACGGATTAGTGCCGTCTCACCTCTGTCTGTGTTGGTTTGAGTCTCAGCTTTTGGCCAATGTGGATATGTGAGAAATATTGCCAGTAGCTTCCCGTGGGTCCGTGGTACTTTCCGGGTTTTTTCCAGGTTCTTCCACCGCCATTAATACTGGCCGCCATGTACAGCCTATCGTGTGCTGAAAAATGGCGTTAAACCCTACAACAACAACAACAAAAACAACAACAATGTCACTACTATGGGGCCCTAGTTACCTAATGGTGTAAGAGATCACCGCCATCTCCCCTGTTAGGGTATACATGCTAAAGGATGTGCATCTAATAGTTTTATGTTAGGGCCTTGCTGCCAGACCTGCATGACTCAGGGGTCTAAGTCAAAACGTCACAGATCATGCTTTCATATGTAGTCACAAAAAGAGTAACACAAATAGTAACACAACATGAGTTATTTCGTGCAAACACAGCCTCCAGCTTTCTTGTCCCGCTCCATATGATAAATACAAATTCTCAAACAGCTGCGTCATACTGGATGGTCCCAAGATTGTCTATTTAATTTTTTTTTTTTTTTTTGTTTGTTTGGGGAACTGGATAATATCAGCACAACAAAATAAATACATCACAATATAACCAGCGGGATGGTCAATGTCACTTTGAAATTGTACCTCCTTCCCAAAGAACCAAGTTACTATCAATTTTACAGGGGCCCCGTGTGGCCGAGTCGCCTAAAGCGCTCTCCGTTACGGACCACTGCCATCTCACCTGTCTGCGTGGATTCGAGTCTCGGATTCGTCCAATGTGGGTTTGTGAGACACAGCTTGCCAGTAGCTTTTCGTGGGTCAGTGGGTTTTCAGGGGATTTTCAAACGTTCGTTCTCAGACAATTGTACTAGCCGCCATGATTAACCTATCGTTTGCTGAACAATGGCGTTAAACCCAACAAAAACAACAGAAATGTTCTTACCTGTTATGATATTATTTAAAAGCAGTCGATATAGTTTGTTGAATCATACAAAAGATGCATGTGAAAGGTTTCGTTTGAATAGTTTTACTTTTGTGAATCCTCGTTGCAGACAGGGCGTTCCGAACCTAAATTTAACTAATGTAACTCTACAAGTTTCATACAACTCTACAAGGAGTTGGTACCTATTTGCAGTAGCTGTTTTAAGTACGTCTTTCATATCACATCTTTTAGATTTGTTTTTATTGGTATTGAAAATGCAATTCCTTATATTATCTTGAGTTTCTTATCATTATTGACACACATGTGCAACATTTAAAAATCCCCCCACCCCAGCTGTTATTTTTCTAGCTTAGCTTAAGTTATGCGTTTTTGATTCAGTGAGAGTTAATTATGATTGGAAACCTCTAATCTGAATACAGAGATCTATTTACAACTTTTCAACAAGGCAATCAAGGACGTACTTTCGAAAATACTTATGAAGTTTGGAAGAAACGGGGACGTTTAACAAATGTTGTTATTTGTTTCCATTATTCTGGACCAAATGTACGTAGAAGCAACTATTTACCCTTTTCCAACCACGCGTCTCTTCAGATGAACGCGTGTATTCAGTATGTTATAATCCAATCTCAAGAATGTACTCTATTTACATAAACCCACACAGGCACGCATTAACACACACACACACACACACACACACACACATATATATACACACACATGGACCGCCATCCCCTACACCCCCAACACATTTGTATGCACACAGTTTGCCCAAAGACAAATTCGGGCTTTAAACGAATATAATGCTATGTCGTGTTCTGACCCTTCGATAATTAATTAATCATAGACCAAATGATTGATAAATATGAAATTTCTAAAATTAGACACCACTCAGAATTAAGCAGAAAATTTAACAAAGTAAAATCAGCAAGAGTTGACAATTAATAACTGCATCAACGTGAATAAGAAACCCTGTACTATTTAAGTTTGTTTAGTACAAGAGTAAATGATATCACTTTAAAACCATTAAAGTTTCCAGTTGATAACTGAAGACATTTTAACTTGTATATTTGTTTTATTTTTTTAAATCAAGTTGTTACCTTTATTTTTATATTTGGCATTGAAAATTCAGATGAAAGACCCGAACCTTATAGGACTTCATCGTACAACAAAAGTGTATTGGATGCGTTCTCTCGCAACGGGTTATCACATTTCGCAAATGACTTGGGATGATGTCTAATTTCTACATGTTAAATGTGTAAAGAAAGAAATTAAAGAAATTCGTTCTGGGTGATTTGATACCAATAAGCTTGAAAATTGGAAGAAATATATATATATATATATATATATATATATATATATATATATATATATATATATATATATATATATATATATATATATATATATATATTTAATATAATTATACATATTGGATTGAAAGTAAGAAGAAGGCAGTGTTTCACAAGGAGACACGTAATGAGGAAAGTTATAATAGCAGTTAATTGGGGATTTTCTTAAAAGGAGAGGTGAAAACGGAATATATATATATATATATATATATATATATATATATATATATATATATATATATATATATATATATATTTCTGAACACGTTAACCAGATCTGTCCTCTTCCCGAACTGATCGAAGATTATTACCAATATCCTTGAAGTAACAAAACACGAATGTGCAAATGGACATGCTTTTTTATTAGTTTCGCGCTGCTGATTGAGAGATACATTTTTGCACGTTACATTTATAATATTTGCTGGTAACGGGAATTGTAATGCATTGCTTAGAAACAGCCTTGGATTAACTAGACACTTTTGAATACTTTAACAAGATTTTTCCTCGCCTTGAAGCGTTCGAATATTATTATCCTTGTCCACGAGATCAAATAAGAAAAATGTATAATTGGACACACGATTTGATTATTAGACCAGATAGATTTTATTAACGGCGATAATCTATACCAGGGGTAGAGACAAATGATTGGGAACAGCCGTAGAATAAAGAAATGGGGGTGGCGGTTGTGAATTTCGAGTGGTATAACAATTTGATTAGCTGGCGCCTACATGCGCAATTAGATGGAATTTTACACTTTTCAAAGTTAGAGAGAGAGAGGGAAACAGAGAGAGAGAGAGAAAGAGAAAGAAAGACATCTTTAACGATGTTTCTGTCATATCGCTACGATGTCTGTAATGTGACAGTTTATAGTGATGTCAAGCTGTGCAGTATTATGCTGCAGACACGTAGAATAATGTACCATCCATTAACAGTATCCTGACAAGAATCCGACCAGTCCTAACACTACCCTTTAAATGCTGAGCGCCAAGTTTGATATATGCTAGAGCAAGAAATGAAAGAACCGATATATACATGTAAGTGTTTGATTTGAAAAGATAGAAAATAAGATCGCTGTGTTTGTTACAGAAGATAATCAAAATCGGATACATAATCCAAACTGGAGAAGCAGTAAATTTAAGTTTTTTTTAAACAAAATAGAGATAAATGAAAACGGTTCATTAATGTTCTCATATTAGCTACTACTTAACGAAATCTGCAAATTACATTACGAGATAAATATATGTGTGCTCGAATGTTAGCATATCCTCTATGTCAGAAAATATTGCATTCTTATTTTGCTTAAGTTTAATATAAAAGATCAATTGCTGTTGCTATTGCAATGCTTTTAGTTATAGAGAGATTATATGTGCTTCTCTCACTCCCAAGTGTTGGATTATATGATCGTCAGTGGCATATCAGACATTGATCTCTACTCATAAGGATCTGTAGGGGGTGGTGGAATATTTTGAATCATTAAAAACGCATGTTGCAGTTTTCATAACCTATTTGCCCGAAAATGAGTAATAAATTATATGTATAAACTAGTTATTAGAAAAGTATTCAGTATTTGTTTCCTTACATATGAAATGCATATATATATATATATATATATATATATATATATAGATATATATATATATAGAGAGAGAGAGAGAGAGAGAGAGAGAGAGAGAGAGAGAGAGAGAGAGACAGAGAGAGAGAGAGAGAGAGAGATAACCAAAATATAAGACAAGACTAATTCGAAACTTCAAAGAGAAATGTGTCGATCAATCAGCCCACTAATTGATTAGTTGAATGGTTAAATTGCACAATAAAATTCCCAAAGAATATGACTGAAGCAATATACTCATATATATCGAATATGCGGTATGTTTTAATGAGAATTTCATTTATCAAGCAGTGGGAAAGACACGGCAAAATAATTCCTCCTAATTCACTAGATTGCGCCCCATAAAAGTTATTCTTTGCAAAACTTGATGTTATTCTACTAAACAAATTTGTATGATTTACTCTTGCAATGCATCGATTTGTTGACCTTTTGAAAGTATGTATGTATGTATGTATGTATGTATGTATGTATGTATGTATGTATGTATGTATGTATGTATGTATGTATACATGAATGTATTTACACACGATTGCATGCATGCATGCACGCTCGCAAGGAGGCAGGCAAACAGGTAGGCAGGTAGATGGTAGGTAATGTTGGATACAGTTATAGCCATGACAAACTGAATAAAATCAGATCTCCACTATCCTGGGTGAAAATCTGACAGTGACCGCTTAGAGTTCATGTTCTGTTGAATTTTGAATTAGGTAAAGGAAATGCAACTTTCAGACATTTGAAAGTGAATCACACTGATGGTCTTCAGTTCTATTATCTATCATATATAAACGACATCATGCTATTGGTCTATAAAAGTAGCCTTTATGGTAATACTATAGAACATGTGAACATAATCCGTAGCCTTTATGGTAATACTATAGAACATGTGAACATAATCCTTATGCTGTCGCTGTCAGATCTTAAGGTAGAACAGTGGAGATCTGATTTCAATCCGATTTGGCAATGACGACAATGCTATTTCTTCCTATTATTATTGTCATGATTTCATTATATCTCCAGAGTGTCATGTCGCATCCGCTTGTAGTGGCAATATATTTTGGCACAACGTACTGTACTTGGGGGTATTCTACCAAGGAGGAGTTCAAAAACAGTCCCCTTAAGATCCACACACGACAATGGCCAGGCGGAAACCACCTCTGCAGTAAGGTATAATAATTCAACATATTATCCCACCTTGTTTAAAAGAAAGACAATGTTGCTTATCTGTGTCAGTAGGTGCATGGCTTCGTTAGTGGCTGTGTAATGGAGATATACAGCAAAAGATATGGCGAACACACCTTTTCTGAAACGTCCATTTTGAAACAATATAGCTTCCTACAAAAATGAAAAATGTAAGGTCAATAACAAAAAACCGAAGCCTCTAACTGACAATGAGTTTCTTTAATTGGGCTAGTTTAGTTTGTTACTTTATATTTTGTCGTTAGTGGTTTTAAAAGTTTGTATGTGCGCTCTGTTTCACTACCCGGACATTTCATTGACGTCGCGCGTTCTCTGCATCTTCATTATATGAGTAATTAAGTGAGTATTATATAACAATAATATTGCACTAGATGTATAGTCTTTCTCAGCTATATTAGCTCAATAAAGATTAGTAGCAATCCAGAAATACCTTCCCGTCCGTAATTCCGTCAAATAAAAATCACAGGTACGTCAGGAGTCTCGGGTGTAATTTGCACAAGGTTTAGAACAATTATTAAACCAGTAACAAGGGTTACTGAGAGTTGCATATGCTTTTGAACGAAATGCTGAGCAACTCAAAAATAGAAGAAAGAAGTAAGAAAACAAAATGTATTTTACAAAACATTCTATTTGGATTAGCGGCTGAGCAGATAATTGGAAGAGTCAAGAAAAAAATACGTGAGTGTTTTGAAAAAGCACATGATGAAATATATGAGATAAAAAGCGGTATTACAGAAGAAGCACAAATCAAAACTAAATGAAAAGACAAATTTCCTTGATAATAGTATCTCTTAGATAGAGGGATAATTACTGAAATTACCCTGCGTAGTTATTATAATCAAACATATATTTATGAGTACGCTAATAAGTATATTAATCATGAAGCCTGGTACAATTGAATTAATACAATCTACCAGATTGCTTATATGATTGAACGGGAAATCCCTTATAACTTGAATGTATTGATGGAATAGAAAATATCATAAAAATCGCATATACAGCAACAATTCCAAACGGTGAGTGAAAAAGAAACAAAATATATGGAATTGGAAGAAATTAGACTAAAGATGGAATTGTTTCACCAAGTAAGAAAAAGAGCAGAAGAAGCAACTGGAAGGGATCTTGTTACTCAAGAATGTGGTCTTATTACTACATGTCCCAATAACGTCCTTGCCGATGTTGAACGATTATAAATTCTGATTTGAGAAAAAGGTGTTGGAAATCATTTTCATGAACTTATCAATGAAGACGTTTATATTTGTCGCCGATTATTTATAAAATGAAATTATGGATGTTAATGTTTATCGATCTTTCATCGATGCAATTATCAATGATTATCACAATGATTATACACAGTGCTCAACGTTGACTGAGTATAGTCAGAGTAATTCATTCGCGATTACCATTATATACACCGATATACGATGATGGACTCGGTGATGTACAATGTGGTGTTTGAACAACAGCTTCAAACGCAAAACCAAATGAAAAGTAGCTAGGAATTAAAGCTAATCATTTTTTTCGTGATAAATCTTATACTGGTATTGATAATGTTGCCAGTAAAGCGTTTCAAGCAATCAAGGATGGATTAGCAGGATTCATACAACGACATCCTCAGCAAGTTAAATTTTCAAGCGCTTAAATTATGCCTGCAAAGGTCAGTAAAATAATAAATCAAGCTGCAAATCAGAAACTAGAAGAGTTTTATCATGAAGCACATTAATATTGCTCCTAATCTGATACAAAAAGTGGTATTCGTGTTAGACGATAATATTTAAAATAAAATGTTGAAACGTATATCTTATTCATCATTCGACACGGATGTGCCAGTTCTCAAAGATGAATTTCTACGCAAGTCTATATATTATTCTTATGTCACAAGATTACCAAATCAGTGTGGACGAATCGTAGTAAAAGTTCAGGATACAATTAGACGTTTCTTAAGCGATGAAACGTTTACTGAAAGCGAAAGTGAGATAATGAGAAAAAATTATACACCAGTTGACCATAAGTTTAATATTGGTTTGGTTAACAATGGATTTATTGCGTTGTTTCGATGGCGCTACCTATATGATTGATGACGTCCCATAAAGTCATCAAACGATGATATGCACGTGCTACATGTCTTTGATCAAAATTAAGTAAAATATGAACGGATCGTTCTTGTTGACAATTCATTAACGAAGCTTCAGAAACTTCAAATTTATCAAATAGTGTATGACTGCGCTCTTGACTATCTAATATATTATTAGTTTGAAATACAATGAAAATACGTCGTAGTGCAGAAACAATTTGTTTTCATGCAATCTGCCATACAAATAAAATCACACCGTTACGTTGAACTGTATCTGTAGCTACTTTTAACCATGATAACATCGATTGATACCTTTCTTTATCCTTAAGAGTGATGACTTCAGCAATCGTTGGAGTCATTACAGACATCATTAGTCAAAGTTTTGAAAGTGTTACTTTACCAACAACTGCTGAAACACAAAATTCACGCCAGATTGCGTCATTGCTAGTAGCCTTTTAAACACGTACAACCGTATGATTGGTGAAAAAATGACTTTGCTAACATTTCTGCCAAATCCAAAAATGTTAGACAGTGTAATTGCACATGGAAATAAGATACGATAACATCTTAACATTGATTTACGTATAAGTGATCCTAAGTTGTAATCATTATTATCATTAATAATCATATTTTCCACAATAACGCCAGTAGCGCCGTATTGGTCTTGGGTCATATAACATATTGATTGTGGACAGGATGGTTAGTAATGTCCTTTGCAGATATCATTGACGGCCAATGTAATATTGCATACTCAGCAGAATATCTTGCCAAGTCTATTATTGTTTCAGTAGCATCAACATCTTTTGAAATTGGTGAATTAATATACACTTCCGAGCTTGCATAAACGGTGGGGTTAAATACAGAACAATTGCTGGTATACTCGGCGATGACACTTAAATGCGCTGGTAGACAAATGACGAGTTATTGATTATCCTGTGGAGAACATGTAATTAAATCGTTCATGATATTAAATCATGTAGAGTGACGTTAATGCCACCTCAACGTCTGGTCAGGTAAAACAAAACATAATCAAAACTTGCAAGGAAACGCTGAACAATAATAACATTGAAATAAGAACAAATTACTAGTGGTGGCTGAAACAAATGAACTAAAACTCAGCATAAACATTTGAAGAAAAAATATATGGAAACAAATTTTGGAGTTTAATCCATCTCTTTCCGAGTTTCATAAAAGATTGACTATAAACATATGGTATAATTATACTTCCTGCAGCTATACCAGCGTTAATAACCTCTACTGCTCCAGCTGTCGCAAAAGCTGTTGAACTTGGTGCTTTTTGATTTGCTGGTAAAAAGGTAGCAGACAAAGTAATAGAGAAACAAAATCAACAGGTGGAAAGGGCCTAGATTACCAGGAACTCCTCACTCGTGATACGGCAAAAGTATGAGACTTCCCAGGACACTTTGTTGATATTTGATCTAAGCGGATCTTAAAATATAATGGTATATCGACTGACGAGCTTCATTTAAACAAAAACACAAATCTGACGAAACATCACATAAAAATAAACATATTAATGAAACATCCGAATTATTAAATATTGCACATGTAGATCCGAACGAAGTGTTTGTATTTCAAGATAAGCAACGAAACGAAAATTAAAACATGCACTCTTTCATTGCAGGATATTAGGGTCAGAATTAATGGATTAACCAAAAACAGAATAGCCGTGCTTGATAGTAATTGAATTATAAACCCCCATGTTGTTTATTAACAATATTAGACAATATTCGCAATCGAGTTCAAATACAATATCGGTATAATTAATATGACTAATAATACATGTACTGGCCTTGGAGAACCCGAATCAAACGATGACACTGCAAGCAAGAATGACGTCGACGATACAAACCTTCCAATGATAAATTCGTTAATTGCAAAAAAAGTGGGATGACCATATTCATAATTTAATATAATGAACAAGTAAGAACGAATTTTTTAGAAACATAATTAGAGACATTAATTAAATTTATGGAAATCCAGCATTCGTTAATTTTAAACTCTTGCATAAAAAGAACACCGAAAATACCTTATATACCGTAGCGCTGGATAAGTATAATGGTCACCGCCTACTATATATAGGTTCTCAGTAATAGGTATTGCAGTATTTACCATGTCTACTACAATTACACTTCGCCATCCACTAACTGGATCTTCTGGATATATATTAGTATTACTAAATCAAAACGACGAAGTAACATTTGATGTGAAACCAGACGAAAGAAAAACTAATCTAAATTTACATTTGGTGTCTTAAATTAGTCGCTAAATTATCACCTACTTAGTATAATGAGGCGAAATATAGATGCAACGTTAAATATACAATCAGGTGCGTCAGTGGGAATCAAACTGAAAAATATTGTTGATAAGTATACAATAAAAAGAACAACATGTCGCAGACGTGTAGTTGTCTTTCAGATAATTCTGCTTTTGGCGTCTGCTGTAATCTCAGCAATCGCTGGAACTTTCGTAATACGATCGCCAATACTTGTTTGTGTTTACGTCGCAACAACAATTGCTGGTGTCCTTAAATATCATTGGCAAAACATATATGCATGTAATCCTGCAAATTTACATGAGTATATAATAAAACTGCATACAGCGACGCTAACAATCTCTACATTATCCTCATTGATATCATCAAGCGATTGAATAATATAAGAAATTGAGTTTGCAGAACTGATTAAAATTCACGACAAGGTAATGAGTACGTCTGAGTCAGAAAATAATAACATTAATACTAATGTCGTCATCGCAGGAACTACAGCAACAAGTCCTCATTACCAAGGCTAAAAATAAACAAACAACGAAAATATCATCAGGCTCGATCAGTCATGAATTTAGTGATAATTATCGATGTGCAGTTCCAGCAAAAGAATTTGCGCTTGCACAATAACGAGTATATAATAGTTAGCCGAATAGATCAAAATTATTCGGTGAATTACAGGGGACTAATTAACTCGTCTTTGCATATATAAATAAAGCAGATAGAACACCCGAAGGGCATGTTTTTGATATTCCAACGGGTAGTTACCAAATCAGACAATAATAATAATAATAATAATAATAATAATAATAATAATAATAATAATAACGAGAAAGCTCTAAGATCCTTTACAACATTTAAAATGATATGACTATAAAAACAAACAAACATAATATTCTGAAAACATATGAAGAAAACAAATTTAGGTCTTTAAGCTTGTTCTTGCAGGCAAATAATGTTTTAAGAGCGCTCTCGAAATGGATCACTGTGTCATTGTGTTTAATTTCCATGGGCAATTCATTCCCATTGCTGGGCACTGGTATGCAGAAGAACGCTGTCCATGTGACTTCGTTTTCGTAGTGGAATAATGAGCATACGATTGTCAGAAGCGGAGCGCAAGTATCTTGCTGGTGTATACATATGGATTAGGCCGGATAGTTATGCTGGACTACCAGCCTCTAATGCTCGTTTACCTTACATCGCAGACCTTTTAAATTAGCTAATGATTCTTTAAAAGATGTGTTTTTAATGAAATATAACGCACGAATCAATTTTATTTATGCAATATGTCGTTGTTGTAAACCTCTTTTTTATGAGCTACATCATGCACGTGGCATGCTAGTTCAATTGCATTTATTGGATACTTAGCAGGTTCTGTTTGATCTTGTTCTTTAAGTCGAATATCCATTCGGGTGTCAGAACCACACTAATTATATCCAGGAAGATGTTGTTCTTCCGGATACGTAGCTCATGAGTTCCTGGTAAATTTCCTAATGAAGCATCGATATCACCACCTGTTTTCATTGACTTGTCAAGGGAGATACATTTGTATTTTGTATGCCACATTTTACACACGTGCCTATACCTACATGTTGTTTATGAATATTTAATTATTGTTCTCAATCCAATAGTTGAGTTAGATGCCCTGCATCTAACACAAATACATTCATATTATCTATTAAATTGTTTAACATGGATGTGATTGATTTCTCAAAGACGCGAAAACAAGAACCAGTCTGACATCATCCAACTCTCCTTAATTTGTACCTCACAACAAAGGGATACATGCGTGTAGAGAGGCATAGGAAAGAAGAACGAACTGTTGATAATCCACCCACAAACATCCTGATCAAACTCTATGACCTTGTTTTAAAACTCAATAACTCGACATGAACGAAGAAACCTACCCCAACCCCAATATAAAATCAATGGAAGGAACCGAAATGGATACGATAATCGTCCTCTGTTGCTAATACTTTGATGGGAAAACTGGAGGGTCAACTTTTAACATCGGTGGTACTTAGACCATACCTGTAGGTACGCTTTATTGATGAGATAGATATGAAGTGGCAACATCAAAAATGAAGTCTGGATGATTTCGTATCAAAGCTAACAAATTCCATCCTTCAATAACATTCGCGGCAGAAGTCTCCAACTCAAATCACATTTTCCTTGACACAACAACCAGACGAGAAGAAACCAAACTACATACATACATTTACTCGAAGCCATCTGACAAACAACAGTATCTCTTCCTAACCTGATGTTATCCAAATCACTGCTTTAAAAACATCGCATACAGCCAGTCACTGATGATACGCAGAATTTGCTAAGACGATGAAATTTTCCTAGATAGGCCTGATGAGCTATCTAAACATATTATTTGCCAAGGCTACTATAGTGACTTGATTGCAGAAGCTAACCAAACAAACCGCGATGACCTACTAAAATATGGAAAGAAGGAAACGGCTGATACGATTCCATTCATCCTGATCTACCATCCAGACAACACCAGAGTATGTGAGAGCATCGGAAAACTCTGACCTCTTGTGGATTTGTAGGACGCGCTAAGGTTAATACTCCCAAGCAAACCTGTAGTAACCTTATGGAGACAATGCACCCTCAAAGATATCCTAGTCAGGGCGATGTTAACCCCAATTAAGTAATCAAGACCATCATAGTCAATCTTTAGTCAATCTTTGCTTGTAGCGACGAAGGTGCAAAACCAGACAGCATATGATGGAGACCATGACAGTTTCTAGCACAATGACTACAGAAAAGCAAAACATACATGGTCCAAAGAAAACGTGCAAAATAGAGGATGTAATTTATATTAACACATGTAAAATATGTAGCCTTAAGAATGTCTGAGAACGTGAAAGCTACACAAAATGGATTAACCTTTATATATCTAACTAGATGACAAAGAAGGTGTAAAGAAGCCCGGTCGCAGAATACATATCTTTTACTGGCTACACTTTCAGTGATAACGTTGCAATTACTCACAACCCGAATTGAGGATCCGAAACAATGAAAAAAAGGGAAAGAAGATTAGAGAAAGAGCCGCCAATGACAAATACAATTCTTTTGGCAGCAGACAATTTGTCGTTTAAATAATTATCTAAATTTGGTTTATAGCCTCTAAGTCCTACTAAAACAATGAAATATCCGGGATCTAATTTGTGGATACATACATTTATATAAAATAACACATGTTGTAATGGGCTCATCGATTTCTATCTTCAAGAAGTTGATATAAACTAAATGAAACATAATAAAGGTAAAGCTTAAATTTCTGTAGAAATAGCCATGTCAAATTTTGCAAGCAGTGCGGTTTTTCAGTTTGTTGTGCTTTTCTATATTTTCCATTTCCGTTTGAAAAAGACTCGTTAAGAGTGGAAAGTTCTCAGATTAGATACTTGATGCTCACTGTTCGTTGTCAATCTACTGCATATATATATATATATATATATATATATATATATATATATATATATATATATATATATATATATATATGTATATATATATATATATATATATATATATATATATATATATATATATATATATATATATATATATATTGATGTTTCTTGCAATTATTATCAGTCAATGCGAACATTGTTGACTTGTCCAAAATAAGAATAAAGTGATTCTAAGAAAATATATGTCTTCTCCCATGCCCACTTTTTTAATCCATGGGCAATGCATTTGTTCACTCTTCAGGAGCAAATTCATATTTTCACATCTTGCGGGTGATGACTCTGGGTGAGAGAATATGGTTATAGAGCAGCTGATCACTGAGAATTTAATTTTAACAACACACATTTGTCTGCGTATATAAAGTATTATAAGTTTGTGTTCCCAATATTCTGCTTGAGTTATGTCCGCTTACTGTTACATTTTGTAATTAAAGGTAGTGTTGTAATTATGATGGGGGAAATGAGTTACATAGGATTTTGTATCCAGTAAATACACCAAATTTTAAAAAAAATTGTCAAACATTGTACCGGTGTATAAAGGGCATTTTTATATCTAAAAATATTCCTTTATTTACTTATAATAAAG
The DNA here is from genome assembly GCA_029339505.1 of Unio delphinus. Classification (NCBI taxonomy): domain Eukaryota; kingdom Metazoa; phylum Mollusca; class Bivalvia; order Unionida; family Unionidae; genus Unio; species Unio delphinus. The sequence goes on from JAQISU010000131.1 coordinate 1,987,293, forward strand.
ATGAATGTTAATTTCACCCAAAAACACCATAGGTCGAGGATATTTTGCTTTTTGTTTTGATGTTGATTTTCTTTAAAGTATATATACCCCATCAAAAATTAAAAAGAATTTTCAGACAAACTAGATGTCGTTTGGCCCAAAGTACTTCAGTGACAAAGTTACATTACATTCTATCAAGACGTCTAAAAAAGACAACATCTGAAGCAAATAGGTTTATACATGTGTGTAGTAATTCCAATAATTCCAAAGTTTCTTTATTCTACTTTTCCTATACTAAAGCAAAAGATAAAGCAGGTGCTCCTTTATGGACTTGTATCATTTCCCACCTGGTTTGACTCCAGTTTAGAACTGGCTGTGAATCCACATTAGACGGCTTCCTATGGCTTCGCAAAATCAATTCCATGTACTTCTACCTCTAGGCTCTTACCGCCATATTGTTCCAGCCAGATGGGTTCACCGTGGAGGCTTTTGGGTATGATGCTGAATCAAAATACGCTGAGCTGGCCCAGGAAGAAAAGCACACAAACTGGTTCTATTTCAAACGATTTAAGATGAAGATATACGAAAACGAGGTATTTTCGTTGATTTCAAATATCACTTCCGAAATTGTAGGAATATATTTAACCAGTAAATCTAAACCCACCTCTGTTTTGATCTCAAATACTAACATGAGCATTTTGAAACTCTCAGGTCCTTTTTAGCAGTGCATACGTTTGAAACATTGAGAAACATTTTCACTAACGGATCCACACGAGGTATAATAGTATAAATACATGGCGAAAAATGTAATCAAGGAACTATATTTAGTATAGAAAAGAACTAACGGAGGGTAGCATCAGTATTTCAAGTGTGACTATCATAATTTCAAAACCGGTTCGAAATCCACTTAGAACAAAAGTATGTAAACTACTTATTTGGGTTTGAAAGTGTTTGGTGTACGGAGAAGATGCTTAGGGTAAATATTATCTCATTCCTTCTTGAGATAAGAACAGTGAAAATATAGTCAAACTCTTCTCCCATTTTAAAAATAGCATATATTGAAATGTTTTGACTTGCATTGGTAAAACACCAATATATGTTTCACGTATTGTGTAAGTCCACAGTGTTTTGCCAATAAATCATTTTCAAACATAAATTACCCATATCATTCAAACAATCATAGAACAGCGAAATAAAGTAATTAAGACGACTAAAATAGAGCATATATTCGGGCGCAAACCGTATTTAAATGCGCGTAGTTAAATCAAATGTATGAAGGGATAGTTTAGTTAACGGACACGTAACTGTCGAGGATAAACTTGTGTGTGGTCTTTAATGGTTCCATTAATAACTATGTACACTAAAGAAAAATACAGTTCCGTGCATAATAATTGAATGATATCTATCTATCTATCTTTCTATCTATCTATCTATCTATCTATCTATCTATCTATCTATCTATCTATCTATCTATCTATCTATCTATCTATCTATCTATCCGTTCATGTCTTGCTGAACATAACTGGCTTACACGTTACTAATGTTATATTTACGTGAAGACGTTTGATTATATACTAACATCGGTTTGGAGTTCAGACCAACTAAAACCGATCTACGCATGGGAGAGTTGTGAAAGGACACAAGTAAGAAGATTAAATTTGATGGCTATTTTCTGGTTCCATCATGCACTATGTACACGTCACCAGGAATCAGTCACATTAATTTGGATCTATCATTGTTGGTGATATTTGTATTCAGTTCCTTGAACTAAACGTTACATTTACTTAAAATATGCATCTACGTTGTTCCTTATTTCCTCTTTTATTGTTTTAGGCTTATATTGTGTTACTTTTATTGTAATCTTTTATAAATTTTCAAAAACAAATGTATCGGAGAAACGTTTTCCATGAAATAAATAAAATCGTGTTTCAAACATTAAGTTTTCTTCGCATTATTTCATATAGTTATAATATCAGCACAGAATATATTTAAATAGCCACACCATATGATAAGCAATATATTTCAAATCTTGAAGTAGTAATTTCGATGGACAAACATCTAAACGTAATCTATCATCCCAGCCCCCAACAAATAAAACCGTTAAGGGACATAACTCTCGATGAATTTGTTTGAGACCATAAGAACTAGAGCTGATTGGAGCTAATACATCTCTTTTGGTTGTCGTCCGAAAGTACAACAATCCTCATTGTCTAAATTAAATTTGATATGGTTCACATTGAAGTGATTTTGCACAATGGTTGCAATTATTTGCATTTGTCTCATTTAAGAAACGCTAGATATGACCTTGGTGGCCGGGATAGCGCAAGGGTAAGGTGGCTTGTCATATTCCACACATAGTCTCTTCATTGCCTGAGGTACACTAAGTATTATACTCTAGTATGCACAGTGCTATTTTACCGTACATCGTGCTTTGGACACAAAGTATTGCATATATGTATTAATTGGATAAAAGAACGCTGTACCCGCAAAGTATATGACCTCTACCTAAGCACCCGGTATGAGATAAAGGCAAGAGATATTACCTTATTTTCCAATCTAAATAAAGCACGTTTTGTCTGGTAAATATATAATTATTCCTAGTTCTTTTAAGGAAAGAATGACAATTGTGAGTGAAGATCGTATTTTAATGTTCAACTGAACATTTTCTAGCAAACAATGAAACCAAAAACGAAAAGAATATTGAATATTACTATAGATTTGAATACGAAATATGTTACGCAAGTTAACAATGAACAGCAAATCGTTAGAAATCTAGAGACAGAAACAATCAGGACAACTTTGTTACTGCATGATTTAAAGCAATCGAAATGGATGATTTGTTTTGTCACTTTACTGAAAAACTTCACCTCTCGTAAATGTCCGAAACCCTTTTCCTTCTTATGACGTACTTTATTGTTCCATCATGAACTATTTCTAAAATGATATTACGTTCTTTCTGCAGGAATTGAGCATCAACACGATGTTACAAGACGAAAGTTATAAGTCTCTTCCTGCACTTACGGTCTTCTCCGCTGCTATCCGCTACCTAAAGGATGATGTCCTAAATAACTTGAGCAAGGCAAAGAAAGGAGCACTAAGAGCGGACGACATATTATGGGTTTTAACGGTACCCGCAGTTTGGGACGACCGGGCTAAACAATTCATGCGTCAGGCGTCTTTGCATGTACGGAACTACATTATTTTGGATGCATTTTTATCTTTCCCATCGTATGTATAATATCTGTGTTTAGCGCAGTATTTATGCAAATGAGCAACATAAATTGTAAGATTAGTTCTAATCCGAAAACAAACAATTGTACTTGAAACATATTGCTGAACCTGGTATTTATTTTGTTGTTAGGTTACTAATGTTGGCTGTGTGCTTGGGAGGGTATTGGGAATAGTGCATGGATGCAATACGAAGGACATCAGAACATGCGGACCTGGATTCAGTTCTCAGTTGGGGACAAATTGATGCTTCTGTAATACGTAGGATGTTATTTTCTGTCATAAATAAATTTGGTTTTTGTTCTTTTTATATTTGAGGTATATGCAGGTTATACATTGAGTGCATATACATTTACAAATGAAACGTAATCCTCAAAATTAGTCCATTTATTAAGAATGGAATACAACTAAGGATGACGCATGTTGTCTTATATTTGTGCATGCTCTCTGAGTACAAAATTATGTGTCATCAAATTAGTCTGTTTAAAAAAAACGTATTATTTTAACATTTGAATGCAAAAGCAACATTCCATAAACAACGTCATTCTTTTGATTCTGTCTGGTGTATTTCCATGCTAGTAATGTGTGATAACCTCATAAAATAACTTTAGGTACCATACTATGTTTTAGGCTGGAATTAAGGATGACAATCTACTCTTGGCACTTGAACCGGAAGCAGCTTTGCTCTATTGTAGATTAATTCCAGAGCAAACTATGCACGGTACAGATTGCGTTGACAAATTGGCTACCTTCAAGCCTGGGTCTCGGTACATGATTCTCAACGCTGGAGGTATATATAATCTTTTTCTTGCTTTCTCTCCCTTTCTATAACGGATAAACGCGGTGCATGAGCAACGAAACTTTGCTAATAATTTGCTGATCGTGCTCAGTACAGTGACACATAATTGACTTAACGATAATCAGGCCCGCACCTAGGAGGAGGAGGGGGGCAACCATGGCACTTGTCAGGGGCCCGAGCTAGATAGGCACATATAGGCACATATTTGAAACACAAAAGGGGCCCGAACTCTGTCAGCTGCCTGGGGCCCAGAATTTCCTAGGTGCGGGTCTGCGGTAATGCACCATCATATTGCAGCAGTATTTTGTGAATATTCATTACTATAAAATACTTTAGTCTACGAGATATACTTTCAATAAACGTGTGTTTGTATTACATAGCTATAATTTGTGCATTTAATGAATTATAGCCATAATGTTTGGGAACCAGTTTGATAAATGCAGATCAATGATGCAGACCCTGTGTAGGTCACAACAGTACAGTTTCGTTGTCATATATGTGTCGGTTGTGGTTCATCATTTGTTTAGAGTCATAGGAAGGTTGATATAACACAGAGCTCTGAATCCTAAGTTTGACATTAGTTTGAGAACTAGAAAACGTTGTCTTAGGTGTAGAGATTTGAAATATCCAGACATATCTTGATTTATTAATCTTGGAATATTCCAGGTGATACAGTCGACATCACGATTTGCGAGGTAACGCCAACTGGACACCTGAAAGAACTATGCAAGGCTACTGGAGGCGCTTGGGGTGGAAAATCAATTGATAGAGATTTTGAACATTTCCTTATTGGTCTGCTTGGGGCAGATGTCTTTCAGTGTTTCAAGAACGATTATGCGGATGATTTCCTTGAATTCTTCCGGGCATTTGAGGTAGCAAAGAGTCATACGAAGACGGATAAGATTATCCGAATTCCAGCGTCACTGGGAGCAATTTTCGAAAAGAAGAAATTTAATACACTTCCTGTATTTCTTTCCAGCCTTAAGTTCGGCGGCACAATCAAAGGCTGGTTCAGCGATCAGGATTTGAATGTTTATCTCGTTACAGGCAAACGTAAGACCACCATAGCAGACAGATCAGTTTATGAAAAGATGTTACGGGAAGAATTGGAGTTTCAGCTGGATAAAGACTCATGTATATATTTCAGACGATTCATGACGGAATTAGTTGGTGTATTGGTTTATGACAAATTCTGTGTGGAACAACCAGACGACCACCAAAGACTCATGGAAAGCTTTCAGATGCAAATGGAACTGAGGAGCATTTCAAGAGCTTTTGGGATACAGTTATCGCTTCCTGATTCCTTGACAAAATTATACACAAAAGTAACTGGAAATGATATTTACGCAAAACTAAACCTCCTGGAACACATAGGCCCAGCTTCTATGGTAAAGGAAAAAATGAAACTGAAGTCATCTGTAATGGAGAGATTGTTCAATTACACAGTCCATAATATAGTTCATGACATATCACAACTACTTCAAAAAAGTGGTGTTGGGAATCTTGAATCCATTGTCATGGTTGGAGGATTTTCGGAATGCCAATTACTCCAAGATGCAATCCGATCCAACATTCCCACAAAGAATGTGATAATTCCTACGGATCCCGGTCTTGTGGTTCTAAAGGGAGCGGTCATCTTCGGTCATGTTTCCTCTCCCTTATTTGCCAGATAATCTGCAAGAGAATGTATGGTGTAGAGATGATTGCAAGTTTCATAGCAGGTCGACATCCTGACAACAAGAAAGTTATTGTCGATGGCGACGTACTTTGTAAAGACGTGTTTTATAAACATGTAGAAATTGGTCAAACCTTTACCCTGAATGAACTTAAAGTATTGTGCCGCATTAGATGAAGACACATATGTCACCTTCCCGGTGTACGCATCTACCAGTAAGTATCCCGACTTTGTGGACGATGAATCGTGCACCAACCTTGGCGCTGTAGAGATTCCAATAACGGATCGGTCAGTACCTTTAGCAGATAGGTGTTTCACGGTCAACTTTATTTTTGGAAGTACCGAGTTAAAATTGGAGGCGAAGGAGACAAGAAGAGACCATAATCTAGATGCAAAACTTGATCGACTTGGACAGCACTAGATGATAAGATCTTTTGATTTATAACATAGATAGCTAATCAGTTTGTATTGATATTTTAGCTGATCTACATAGATATAATAGGTTGTGTGAAGACTGTAAGGATTGACATAATAAAAGTTGCTCTATGGCACCCCCATTACAAATACATTGCTACTGTCAAGTCGTATAACAAGAGAAGAAAATAAGCCCAAATGCAAATTGAACATTGGAAAGTTCATCTAAGTGACAAACTTAAGAAACAAATTATTGTGTGTTAAAGGCACGGTGTAGTTTTCTCTTTGAGAGAGAGAGAGAGAGAGAGAGAGAGAGAGAGAGAGAGAGAGAATTCATGCAATGTGCTTGCATATACAAAATAGTCGCAATTTTTTTCAAGATTCGCTTATTTATCATTAACGTGACACGTCTAGTTTAGGACAGGACATTGTCCAAAGTTTTGAATATGCATATTAAATATAACAAAGTTTTCTTTCTTGTTTGAGGAATTACAGTTATAGGTGTTCAAATGTACGGTTATATTGTACATATCTCGAAGTTTAATATAACGTTACATTTGAAAAGCTCTATAAGGTTTCTCCGTATAGCTCACATAACGTAAATATCCATTCGAATCAAGTATTTTAAAACCATAACGCATTGTTTGTAATTTTAGATGAACATAAACATTTTTTAACTGTTTATCGCATCTTAATCTGCCTTAAAGAAAAAAAAATCTTTCTAAAATGTAGCACATGTGTTGGTCCTGATTTAAAATCAACTATTCATTATTCACCGCCATGAGATCTTTGAATATCACGTGATCAGATAGTTCTGGTAAACTATGTTACAACTGCAGCGGATAATGATGTCAACATTATTTACAAATGTGTACTATCTGTTTCAATGACATGGTCAAGTGACCCAGATCAGCTACTATGCAAGGATGCCAGAGAAACATTTTGTGGAGACAAGTCAAAACAAGGCAGAGCAAGACAAGACAAGGTAAAACAAGACAAGACAAGACAAGACAAGACAGGGCAAGACAAGAAAGACAATACAAGGCAAGACAAGACAAGACAAGGCAAGACAGGCTTTATTATACTCAGGCAGTAATGGTTACAACATAGGTATTTAAGAAGAACATGACTTTATAGCCTGTGATGTGATTACATAATTTCTAACAGGGTTAACAACATTCGGTAACAAAATCTAAAAATGTTCATATATTTGCTATGATATATTAGATGATTATATTATTAACCTTGGTATTTGAAGTATACAAATGTATAAACATTTGCTCGTCTTCTTGACAAGGAACATGTGACAAAAGTAGGAGAAAGTCTGCACAGTCTTTCTTTATATGGAATATTGGTCCACATCTTCCACCAGTTTCAACTTGAAACGATTCATTTGCAGTTCTAAATTTAATTAAACATTTAAATGCATGTGTTGTTAATGATAATTATTTTAATATCATTCAAACTTGTAAAAATAACCTGTAATTTTGACCTTTACATGATTCATTGTGAATTGCTGACCCAGCTTGTATGTGTTAATATTTTTAATTGTTCGTTCAAACATAGTTTACTAGCCATATAAGAGATGCACATATTTAATATCTCCATAATGCACTGAACCCAACATTAGCTAACAAATATTTTACCGCTAGAATCCATTTATTGGCGCACAAATGATCACAATAGTATTGGCATTAGATTGAATATATATATATGATAATGAAACTTTCCATGATAGCCACCAACGCCTTTTACCAATAGTGTATTACGCGAATTAATTTTGATAACTAAAGTGAAACAACCACGGGCACTGTACACCATGGAGAGAGTGGTATCTTTTTTACCTTTAACATACTTCTGAGGAAAGAAATACGTATTTGTCGTAGATTATATCAGATTTAACAAATCCCCAACGTTCACAGGCGAACATTAAGATATATACAATGGTTTCAATAAACAGTTTCAGATGACACTTAATAGTCAAATCTAAATTATTTATACGCTTTTAGGGAAGCGGATACCTTTTTATCTATAGATACAAGGTTATTCATGTAAAATGTCAGACCTAATTACCTACAGTCATAAACGACATCAATATTGGTATTGCTTATCTTAAATTTATCTGAAAGCTTCTTTCTGGACTCAAATACGATAATTTGATTTTCTCTATAATGACTGTAAGTTTACAATGATCGCAACTTCAACTAAATTAAAATCAACAGCATAACGCGCGTTTGCAAAATCATATGCGACATAAGCATCGAAAATATTCACAAGGTTAGTATATGTGGAAGTTACATCGTATCCTCGACATCCATTTACTAATGAAAAATAATTCTAGAACATTAAGGAGAACAATAATGGAGGTAACTTTATCCCTTATTTTACATTGTTTTCATACACGTAACAACCACCTCCAATAAACGTCATTGTTTACCAGCACACATTATTTCTTATCAGCATGTATGCTTAATATAACACCAAATTATTTCCCTCTAAATCCTACTCAGTGCAATTTATGTCATAATCCAACTCTAATAAAATTATCAAAGGCACATATGAAATCACAAAATGTGAATAAGTCTTCTTTTTGGTATTTGCTAACAAATTCAATAAGGCTATGACACATTTATATTTATACATTTGCACTTTAAAACTGATTTCGGTTTCAATGTGGACACTATTGATGATACAGATGAGTTTCGGAGCCAGCAATCTGCGACGTTGGACACAAGTACATGGTACACCGATGCGGTTGATGACACAACTTTATCTCAAGTAGGCAACTCTCTCGATGATATTGGAAATGTGAAGGAAAGTAGATGTTCACATGGACAACTTCTAATGGGTGGTGGGGGTGGTGGACATGTTAAATGTTCCTGATATTGCAAAGTACCAAACTTACGAAAACTCTGTCTCAGATGCAATTCCTATAGAGGCATGCACTGTGAATGAACTATTCTTTTCAGTGACTGACATAATTTCATTGACTGGACAGGTAGCGAGATTTGGCATTTGTTCATTTACTATGACTTGCTGCCTCCCAAACTAGGAACCTACAATATTAGATATGATACATATACTTGTAATAACTATTTTTTATATTCGCAATTGTAAATGTTTCGTGTTTCGAAATTGTCAATAAAGAAACTAGGACTATAAAATGTTTGCCATTTCTTACTTTGTTTCAAATCTCTGTCTCTCTGGCTCTGTCTGAGTCTCAATTTGTCTCTCTCTCTGTATCTGTCTGTCTGACTGTCTGTCTGTCTCTCTCTCTCTCTCTCTCTCTCTCTCTCTCTCTCTCTCTCTCTCTCTCTTTCTCTCCCTGTACACCAGGCTGCTACATTTTATTTTTTCACAAGCAAGGTAAATTTAAATTTTATTTTCTTTAAGTTTTTTGAATCCACTTACGTATAAGCTTTGAGAATTTAATTTTTTGATATAATTACTTTGAACATAATTCAACTCGTCATAGTTGCCTTAAGGAAGTTTCTAAGCCTAACCCTATTTGCATTACTAAAAAAGCATGATCCCCCCTCATCAGGCAACCCCCCCCCCATTGTTAGTGTAACAAAATATGAAAAAAAAATTGTTCAGGCAACAACGTAGATATCATTAGTGATCAGTCGTCAAGGACATAGCATCAAATCATCATTGTCGTTAAACATATTAGTGTTGGATTAGATACACCCCTTTAAGATAACTACTGAGGTTGAGGGGCGCTCACCAGTTACTATGTACGTTTAAGAGAGTGACGTATGCGAGGTGAAGTTGTTTGCATTTGTAATATACACAATGGAGATAATGTTGGCATATCTCTATGCTACTTTGATTTAATTTGGCTGACATTTCTTTGGATACTGCACTTGTGGAAATTGTACATGATCTAAGCACATGGTATAACAAAATGGATGCTCCCATGTGCTTGACAAATTAACCAGAATTAATCAAAAGTACACTAACTTAGCAGTTATTAAACTAGGGAAAACGAATTTTGCTGCAGTAGGAAATAGCAGCTGCTGAAAGTGCAATGAACGAATTACAAAATATCTGAAAAGAAAAGAAATCTGTCGGATCATTTTTCTACAATTTACCTCTGAAGTCCAGGAAGTAAAAATGACCATGCGGAGCTAGCAGTTTTTTTTACATAAGCACATCTTCAGTTAGCCCAAGTTGTATACTCTAGAACCTAAAGTACACCCATCAATCATACATCAAAATAAAGGGAATTGAAAGTTCTTCTACCAACACCTAAGATAAACAAAGTCTGTATTATATTGCCAGTATAACCAGTGAAGAAATCCTGGAAAATTCTTTTTCTTTAAAATTCTAACGCTATGCAAAGTACGAAACTGTATAGCGCCACCTTGTGTTACTGGAAATCGCAAATTTAACATTGTCATAAAATATCTGTCTGATATTAATAACTCGCTGGGATTTACTGGTGACGTGCCTGGCTGCTAAAATGAATGTTCTTGTAATAACACGCTGCGAGTTTACAAACAATCAATAACTTACAAAGCCACCATTCGAGATATGTTTAGAATCTCACCTTTCACTATTATATAACTGTTATCGTCATGACAAATTAAGTATAGAATAAACTTACTGCTGGTACTAGAGCCTGGCTAAAGCATTTTGATTAGCTTTCCCTGTGAGACGCTGTATTTGTCGACGTTATCATTTTCTCAATTTGTAATCAAATGTGTTCCTTATTTATTTTTCTTGTGATATTTTATTGTAAAGATTATCACTAGCATTAAAAAGTATGTCTGTAGCTCAGATAAGCTTACTAAAAAATTGAATTGTCTGCCATAATCGTAACAATTCTCCGGAAACAATTCTTTTCATCTTTAAAGTGGTATCTTCTACCTGTAATATATTCCATTATGTTTATATTTCACATACCGGTTTTCTATCCCTTTTCAACATAAAATATTACTATCCTTATTTGTTATTTGTAATTGCTAGCCATTTTGACATAAAATGTACTGAGTATCGTTTTTCGTATTTCATTACTCTATTCGTTATCGTATCAGCAAGCAAATCGTCGTTGACACGCAGTTAATGTATCCGATTTAACAGTATAAACTTTTACCCTATGAGATAAGCTTGAAGATGATTACGAATTTTATTATTTATTATAAGTGGCTATTTTTATTTTACAAGACATAATTTGTTGATCTTTTTATTCAACTCTTATAACAATGATAATCATGTGCATTATCAAAAATAAGCTTTTAATGTAACTTCCACTAAAATAATTTCATTCGTTCTTATTTTCATAGGATTATAATCCCAGCACTCTCATAAATTTACTATAAATGTGTTTAGTTTGACGCAGTAAAGTTTGTAACGGTTATTGATAACATTGGATCAGCTCGTCTCTATCATTGTCATTAAGACCAGATGAAATATGAAGCCGATTATTTCATTTTGAGTAAATATGAAACTGTTTCAGTAATTATTTATATATTTCAGATGAGATATCCTCATATTAGATATTTGTTAAAACTGAGGATGACAATATAAGGTTAATTATATGTGATGATATTTCGGTAATATCATTGACTCTATCTCAATAAATATCTTCTGTTTCGTCGATATAACTAACAACATAACATAACTGAACCAGACAAACATTCTTAAGTATTAGACCTTATAAGTGCATATTCTGTTGCAAAACTTAAAATACCGTGGATATATGTTTGCCCTATTGGCGGGTTGATTTAAATATCCAGCAACCCTAACTTTAATATTTCTCTATTTTGCTTTGTCAGTAACTTTGCAGTTCTTTTTCATAGTGTTTCATCTCATTTGTTCTAGCTATTATTTTTTCTTTCGTTATTTGTATCAGTAAACGTTATACAACTGTAATATCGTCAAATTTTTGATACAATATGTATCGTTCGACATCGTGATATAACCCATTATTTGACTCCATTTCTATTACTTGTTTAGTGCAGCAATAATGTGATATACATCATACTTTCCTTTATCGCCGGTGAAAGAGTGTATTGAAACTAGATGTGCTGTTGTTTGCAGGTTAAAGTCAGTACTGTTATTTACTATGTCGAACAGCGATTTGTTATCATACTAGTCCATATCGAGTACACGTCACGAAATACTTGACGTTTAACAAATGTGTCCATGAGCTTGCAATATTTAAGAAACATGTGTTTCCTTGTTTCCGCTAGTTTGTTATTCTCGTTGTGAATCTTCTTTAGTAGCTCTTGGATTGGTTACTTACCATCATGAACTTTTGTTTTACAAGGTCAGTTTTATTAATCAAACTCCAGCAGAGTATTTATTTATAACTTTTAATCGACTTTCCTCACAGTACTTCAGAAGAGGGAATTTTCTAATTACACACAACTCTCCAATTCAGCATCTCAAGTGAATGCGTCTCATTCCTAAAACTGTGGCAAAGTTGTCACTGTTCTCAATTAGATTGCATGATGCTAAAGTGAAATTTTTCATTCGAAAAAAAACCGGGCTCATCGTCGAATTTTACATCAGTAACAGGGGATACATGTTTTTCTAGATCAAATTTGAGATTCTTGGAATTCTGATGATGTGCGTAACTGTCAGACATGCGATGCATCTTACACATCAGACTTATTTCTAAACTACTGTAATAAAGCGTCAGTAAAGCTAGAAAGGATCGCCAGTACTCAATTCTTAAATATTAACTTGATATTCATCGCTGTCGAGCTGTTTGTGAGTAATTGAAAACCAGACAAAAAGTATGAATGATCTCGTTGAATATGATCTTCATTCGGCGTTTAATGTGCTACTAACATTGCTGAGATATCAAAGCATGAGAAATATATAAAAATGATCTGTGTGATACGATAGAGATTCTCTGCTGGTTGACAAGGGAAAATCTAAGAAATAAATTCGTATGTGTTCTTGATAAATTTTGATAAATCTTATCAAGACGTGGAAATAATTATCGTGGGGATTATCGTACTCTCTGGTTACTAAAGGAACATATCTGATGCTGATGCTGATGCTGGTATGATGTTACTAGCTAAGCCAGAAATATGAAACCACTAAGTCTTAACGAGCAAGCTGATATTACCGCAGTAGAAATATGCCATAATTATGAGGGTGAGCATTGGTCTTACCGTGTAAACGATCACTGCCATATTACTGGAACGGAACGCGGTCTAGCACATGGTAGATGCAAATATACCGCACCCGGTTTCGTTCCTGCTGTATTTCATTATCTCAATTATATTTGAAAATTGCAGGGATGTCAGAGCTGATACCAGCGAACTCGACCCAACATGGTACTATTCGGCACGAAGACTAAGCATGCATTACTCTGGGACAGTAAAATAAAATTCTAGTTGTTAGGAGCTCCTAATATGATCAACATTATAGGACGTGGAATCAGAGGTTGAAAAAGTCTAGTGCTATGAATAGTAGTATAATATCTTGTTTAAAACAATAGTTCATAATCTGCTTTTCAAACGTTGATAACTTTTTCATTGTAGAAATCTTAAGCAAACAATTGATCTCTAACATGTTTAAAACAAATTTCACCAAGCACTACAATTTAATCAATCACCTTGGATGAATGGTGTTTAGACTAAAACGGAGCCAGCAGAACGTGCAGCGGTCAAATGAAAATTGAAAGGAAGAAAAAAACCACCCACACTTTTCAAGCTTACGAACAACAGTGTCTTTGGCAAGACCATGACAAACTTCAGAAAGCGGGTCAGTAATTAGATCGTCTATAACGTGGAACGTCGTTATAAACTTGTATCATCTAATGATTTGTTAGCAAGAATATATTTAATCGAAATTTAGAAGCTATTCAACAAAGAAAGACAAATCAGAAGTTGAATATGCCTGTTTATGTTGGTATGACAGTTCGTGGGCTAGCAAATTTTCTAATCTACCGATTTCATTACGATTTCGTGAAGCTTAATTGGCCTGATGCATAGCTGTTATTCACAGATACTGACTCACTAATATACGCGATATTATATGATGACATTTACAAAGAGTTTTCTGATAACCGTGATATATGTGTTCGTTCAGATTATCCATACAACTGCATATTTCAATACTACAACAATACAGTTTTTATAAGAAAATGTAAGGATAAGGCTGCTATGTAACTTGTAACTGAGTTCATCGAATTGCTTAGTAAAATTTACTGTCTAATATTATTTGATAATACAGTTGTGATAAAATCTAAGGGCCTAAAAGGCAATATATTAGGTATATTAGGTAAGGTGATAGGATTCTAAGCTGCATTAGACGGATTTCCTAGTTATGATGAGATGATGGCAATAAAATCAAAATGTCATAAGATTTAGACTGATATTGTCATGAAATATAGTCGTTGTAATTTTGATGATAAAAGATACTTGCTATAGCAAGGTAGATTTTGTAGAATGTAAATTGTTAATTACAGTAAATCGCTAGTAAATATTATGACAATAGTAAGTATTGTTAAGTTTTGTGTGAAATATAAATGACTTTACGAGCTATCACACCAAAACAATAGTACAGGGAAGTATCTGCCGACAATTTTGAATGACTTTGAATATCTTTTGAACCTTAAACCTTAAAAAACTATTTACAGAAGATGAACGCTACTTTAATAATCTACTACGATCTTGAGTCGATTTTACTTCCTGATCAATGAGCAGAAAATAACCCTAATACATCTTTATCAAAATCTGTTAAACATGCTCGTGGTGTCAATCTTGCTATGTGGTTGTTGGAAAATCTCGTTAGCGAGGTTGGTGGCATCATGATGTTTGTTGCTCGATAAGACGATTTAAATGAACCCTTTAACAGCGAAATAGAAAGTTGAATTTGCTTCAGCAAAATATGGCACAACTTGGAGCAAACGCTTACGTCTGAACGTGACCAGGATCAAGTAAAATATATACCGCTGAGATTTTGTTTCAGTAGTTGCTTATAGTTTTCATGGATATGTTTGTCATAATATTGTAAAACGTGATCATTTCGTTGACAAAGAAAATTTACTTACAAGAAAATAATTTTTCTTTGCTACTATCTTGACGACTTGAATATATTTTATGAACAAAGTTTATCTGACGGGGCAGGTTTTATTTCTTTTTAAATCAACAAAGTGCCAGCGATGACATCTGTACTTACGCGTACGAAATTTGGATTGAATTTGATGGTAAAAACTTCAACATAACAGAGAATATATATGAAAAAAGGGTAAGAGAGGTCAGGAAAAAATTCGCAAAAGGCTGAATACGTTTAAAGAATATATCTGCCCCATTATGTTGTTTACTCAATGAGATCAAAATAAAGTCTCATTATGTATGATGCGGGTGATGGCTAAATAGAGCCATGGATTTCTATTACTTCCACATATCGATGTCAGGCAGATAGAATTATGTAAAATATCAATTAGCAGTCTTAGCCTTAATTTAAAGCGATTAACACATGCTGATTTGGGGTTGATTATTTAAATTCCATACTTTGTAACGGGAATGAACTCTGATATTCTAATACAAAATTACAGGCAATATTTCTAAACGAGGGTGGAAAAGGTACTCCTCGTACGATTTATACAGTTTAAACAATATGTATTTACATGTAACGCAGTTTTCTAAAGATAGCTGCATCATTAACTAAGACTGATTTCATAGACGCGAAACATCGTACCCATTCTGTGTTATAGATTCAACTTTTGTAATATATTGTGTTGCTGGGCATTTGAGATCAATTTTGTTCATAAAGGATACTTTCCAAATCCAAATGAAAAACATTTTATGCATGTATGTCTGTCTGTCGGTCTGTCTGTCGGTCTGTCTGTCTGTACGCATTCACGTTTGTCTGTATCTCTGTCTGTATGTATGTACACACGTTTGTATGCGTGCATTATGTATGTATGAGTCTGTCTATATGAATTATTGTGCACGTATGTATATATATATATATATATATATATATATATATATATATATATATATATATATATATATATATATGTATGTACATACATACATATTTACACTTTAAATGGAGTGACAATATGCTCTTGGTAATTTTGTATTGACCGAGTGAATGAACTCGTCAATCCCTGTGGTTGTTTCTCCTACTACTTGTATATTTTACGAATTTATATCTTGTTCACAAACACATATGCAAACTGATAATTTAACTGTTGTCATTTTCATTTTCCATTTTATTCACAGTTATGAAATCAATTAAAGACTGCATATGATTTGAACATACAATATCGTTTTATGGAAGAAAGTAGTGCATTAACACTGAACCTGTACTTTCAGGCATTAACGTACTTTGCTAAGGAAATTAGCGTGGAATAAAAACAAATTAATATGACGAACCAACTAGAGTTAATTAAAATATTTTAATGCATTGACAGTTCAAGTAAGCCATTATTCCGGTTTAATTAACATTTCAAAAGACTATACAATTATCTCTGTCTCTGTCTGTCTGTCTGTCTCTGCACAAACAAAATCTCCATTTCTCGTATTTACTTGGATTTTCGCCCGTAAATAGCTACGATAATTCAGAGAGAGAGAGAGAGAGAGAGATACTTAAAGGTGCTTTCATAAAAGTTGTTGTTGTAGTGTTTAACGCTATTTTTTAGTACACGATAGGCTATACATGGCTGCCAGTATTATTGGTGGAGGAAGAACCAGGGGAAACACCCGGAAAGAACCACCGACCCACGAGAAGCTACTGGGAAGCTTTCTCACATAACTACATTAGCCAAATCTTAGACTCGAACCCACGCAGACAGAGGTGAGATGGCAGTGATCCGTAACGGAGAGCGCTTTAGACCACTCGGCCACTCGTGGCCCCGCTTAAATAAAAGAATGAAGTAGAGAGTTTTCAGAAACTGCGGAGACAATAGCGTGGCGTAAATGACCATACTAAATTTCTCAGAGAACAAATGTATAAACCAAATGAGTCTGACAAGCAAACTAAGAGGTTATTTTGCACCATTCAAAAGGATACTATTCACAACAACACGTGTGTAGCAATGTCTGGTATATTATCTATGGAAACATGATCATAGGCAAATCTTTAACCATAAAGTTTATCATATCTGTGTAGAGGACAAAATACTGTCAACACTTTAAATGCTCGCTATCTCCGTCTCTGTCTCTGTGTGTGTGTGTGTGTCTCTCTCTCTCTCTCTCTCTCTCTCTCTCTCTCTCTCTCTCTCTCTCTCTCTCTGTATATCTGTCTCTCCTTCTGTCTCTTTGTCTCTCTCTCTACCTGTTAATACATTTTAAAAATTTGTTAGCAAACTAAGACGTTTCGTCCCCATGTGTGGAAGCATACTTGTATAGTGCTTCTGTAGAAAATGATTTAAATTAGCATAAATACTTAAACTGTTAACGACTACCTTAGAGATTCAAATTATTAAACGTATTTCATATATTTTGTTTGAACTAATCTCAAATGTATGATTTCATTGTATCACTTAGTTTGTGCAATTAACATATATTATGAACAGTGTAATATTTTAATATTAAACACGTTAACATATCACTTTATTTAATATTTGATTGCTCCAAATAAGCCCACGAAATTTGTGCACCTTTTGTGTTTACGGATTGGCTAAGCTCGTAGGACACTCTGGTTTATCCCGCCTTATTGAACTTCTTCTTTATGCTAATCCTATAAATATTTTTGCGACCATTTTTCAAAACGAGATTTGTTCTCGGGCTAGGCACTTTACTCAAACTGTCAAGGCGTTGAATAACCTACATGCGTTCGTGTGCCTGAAAAAGCAAACAATGCCAATATAAACTTAAATAACATATTTGCCGTGTCATAAATTCATGTAGTTCAGGCAGATTGTACATTAAACGCGTCCGCTTCGGATGCGGATGATGTGGGGTTTATACCTAGCTGAGTCATACCAAAGACTTTCAAAAATGGTACTAACAGCTGCTTCGCTTGGCACTCAGCATCAGGAGGTTAGTGTTAGGACGGATCGGTTGGTGTCAGGATAATTTGTCTGGATGTGACATCATGCTACATGTCTGCGACATGATGACCCTGTGCTAGGCATCACTGTAAACTGCCACACTGCAGACATCGTAGCGATATAATAATCATAATATAAAACATGTATCAAAACAAATAATATTATATAAAAATGGCGACTCTGATCACGGTTCAAAGTCAAATCATGATGTGATGCTGTTTTTTGTAATATATGTTAATTTCTAACAACAATTTCATGTCTAGCAATATTATAGAGGTATATGAAACATTCTAACATTCGATCGTTGTTCTCTTCACCTTAGAGAATTTAATGCAGTGAACACTACTATTGATTACATAAATTCCCACATATATCATCAAGTCATTTATATCACGATAACACATGTCGAGAAAAGGACTCACTAACAATGGTCGTACTTTGATAGAAACCACTGGCTATTATATCATTATTTGGAGAGAGAGAGAGAGAGAGAGAGAGAGAGAGAGAGAGAGAGAGAGAGACACAGAGAGAGAGAGAGAGAGAGAGAGAGAGAGAGAGAGAGAGAGAGAGAGAGAGATCCTTATGTATTCATGTGAGAGCTGTACCCTGACAGAGGAATTACAACGAAGAATCCACGCACTTAAAATGAGATTCTACAGAACCATTATTGGTATCTCTTACATCGAACACATCACAAACGAAGAAGAAGTAAACACCATCAGGCACTATGGCCATTATGAAGACCTCCTCACCACTGTCAAAAAGAGAAAGCTGAAATGGTATTGTCAACAGTCTATCCACAGTCTTTCCACAGAAGTACTGAAGGACAGCATCTAGAATGGCAGAAGAAGAGGCAGAGAGAGAAAAAAGTCGACTGTCATCACCGAATGGCCAGAAAAAAGTTGCGGAGACACGGGCATTGGCAAATGATCGAGACAAGTGGACGAAACTGGTCAGATGTTCAGCATAAAAGTGTCACAACGACCACACTAGGTCAAAAGACTGATGATGATGATGCGTTGAAATTGCTAACGATATTGCACATTGCAGGTTTGTTTTAACTGGAAGAATTGAGTGAGAAAAATAATCGATGTTAGTGTTTGTACCTAGACAATAAAATCACAGTCAATTAAATCTCAGATATTAGATCCCAAACTTTGAGATTTTCTTGTCTTGGTGCTAACCCAAACATAGGTTCTACTATTCACTCATAATATCACTGAAAATATCACCCAAATATTCCTTATTCACCATTCACAACAGCTTGGAATGAAACGTCTGTTGCTAGCACCCATCAGTCCATAAAATAAGCTGCCAATAAACATCATGCCTTTTCCTCCCGGTTGTAATTGTTATTCTCTTCTGCTGCCAGGACATCCTGTCTGTACAAGGAGCACGACTTCGTCTAAAACAACCAGGTTAATGTCCTGCAGAAATAACAAACGACTGTCAGTAAAAAATATTAGCAAAAAATATAATAATTAAATAAATGTGGGAAATTATTGATTATTGTGTTATGAAATAAAACAAACATATATATTGATAAACAAGAGCTTAAATAAGCTGCTTAATTCACCAAATACCAAAGAATAAATAACACATATAATAACTTAAGATGGGCAATTGAGCATATTGCAGTCGTGAGACCTGTGGAAAGTGCAACAAAAAGACACAATTTACCAAAGTATTACTTACAGGAAGCCTTGAATATCAGTTTAGCAGACTTTGTTTGAAGTACTGCTTTTCCTCATCAGTTGACATTTCACGGCAGTTACTATATATGTACCAACTTAGTGATCACCTCCTGGTCTTAGTGTTTTTGACATATATTTGAGCCCAAAGATTATATATTTGTATTTGCTATGCATTTCTATAAGAATCAACATCATGAAATAACAGAAAAGAAACTATATCATACATGTATAAGTTTTAATACAAAAGCTAACTGTGATAGGTATCAAAAATCAAATTTATCTTCAACTGACCATCACTGGCTTCAGCTGTAGTAGCCACGTCTGTCCTTCTATGCAATGGTCCTTAATTTCCTATTCCTTTTCTTTCCATTGTAAGTCTTCCTGTACTCCTACTACCAGGCTCCCTTGCGCCATCTCGTCTGTACGTAAATATGGCGCCTTTATTTCTATTCTGTCAAGACCACCATGGATAAATTATAACTGAAATGAGCAGTCTTAGTTTATGATATGTTATATCTATTTGCAATTTTAAAGTTGGGAACATTTTAAATGGAGAATGGCGAGCTATTACTTATATAAAATGAGAAAAGTCTCATTTATATTTCAAAGTAAAGTTTTCTTTCCACTTGTTTATGAATTATTTAAACGTTTTGAATTACTAACCTGTAATATATACACTCTTCAACGCTTGATCCAAAATTTACTGTCAAATTGTAATGTTTCTACGCTTACTCTTAGATTAGTATAACAATTATGTCAACAAAATATAAAACTTAACAAAGTAAGAGAAAATCGTTTTGATTTTAGAACATATTTTTAACAATGTATTTACAAAGTCATAGCAATCGAAGAAATAAAGTATATATGCATATACAAGGTATTTTATTACTTAATATATTCGTTTGTATTTTAAGATACATTTAATTTTCAAGGCTTTCTTGTTCGTGTACAATTTAGTCAAGATACAAGTCGTTAAACAGAAACAGGTACATGTACCTGTATAGTTAATTGCACCTGTGTTGTTAATTTCAATCCAAAACAATACATTTAAAGATTCGAGTTTCAGATGACTTCGATAAATCCATGTTCAGTACGTAAGTCTACATAACATTTTCAGAAGCAGGTCATTTTAAACAAGGGCCGATTTGGAAAGCTGTTTTATCTTGCATACACAAGCATCACCGATTGAACATTTTACTTGTTTCCAGTTGCACGTATCACAGTATTTTCACACAGTATCGGCACGTCAGGTATGTATGTATGTATGTATGTATGTATGTATGTATCTATCTATCTATCTATCTATCTATCTATCTATCTATCTATCTATCTATAAAAATATATATATATATATCTGTCTGTCTGTGTGTCTGTATGTCTGTCCGTCCATCCATCCATCCATCCATTCATCGATCCATCCATCCATCCATCCATCGATCCATCCATCAATCAATCCGTCTATCCATCCATCCATCCATCCATCCACCCATCCACCCATCCATCCATCCACCCACCCACCCACCCATCCATCCATCCATCCATCCATCCATCCATCCATCCATTTATCTATCTATCTATTTATTTATCTATCTATCTATCTATCTATCTATCTATCTATCTATCTATCTATCTATCTATCTATCTATCTATCTATCTATCTATCTATCTATCTATCTATCACAGGTATGTGCACTCATTTCCACATTCCGTTTGTTGTCATTCAATGTCAATATTTGGGGCCGCAAATGGTCGAGTGGTTAAAACCGATCTTCGGGATCAGTGATGTCTCACTTCTGTCTGCGTATGTTCGAGTCTGAGATTCGGCCAATGTGTATTTGTGAGTAAGCTTGCCAGTAGCATCTCGTGGGTCATTTTTTCTTTCTGGGGTTTTCCCCGGTTTCTTCCGCCACATTTAATACTGTCCTCCATGTATAGCCTATCGAATGGTAAATCATGGCGTCTATCCTTACAACAACAACAATAATGTCACTGTTCTAGGGCCCTAGTGGCCTAATGGTCTAAGCGACCACCGCCAATTTCCCTGTCGGGTATATATGCTAAAGTGTGTTAATCTAATTGTTATGTTATGACCCTGTCAGGGTATATATTCTAAAGTGTGTGGATCTAATAGTGTATGTTATGACCCTGTCAGGGTATACATGCTAACGGATGTGATCGAATTGTTTTATATTATGGTTCCGCTGCCATATCTGTTTGACATAGTGCATGATCCAGGGGTCTTAGTTAAAACCTCACAGAACATGCTTTCATATATAGTCACACAAAGTGTAACAAATTGTGGGTTATTGCGTGCAAAAACAGCCTCAGCTTTCTTGTCCCGCTCCATAGGATAAATTCTGAAACTGCTGTAACCCACTGGATGGTCCCAATATACTCTATTTATGTTTAGGTTTATTTGTTTGGGTAACTAGTCAACGTCAGCAGAAAAAATAAACACATTACAACATAACCAGTGGGTGGGTCAAAGGCACTTTGAAATTGTACCTCCCTCCAAAAGGAGCAATATACAACCAATTTACAGGGGCCCCGAGTGGCCGAGTTGTCTAAAGCAGTCTCCGATACGGGTCACTGTTATCTCAACTCCGTATGCGTGGGTTCGAGTCTCGGATTCGGCCACTGTGGGTATGTGAGAAAGCTTGCCAGTAGCTTGTCGTGGGTCGGTGGTTCTACCCGCGTTTTCAAACGTTCGTTCTCAGACTGGTTTATTGGCCGCCATGAATAATCTATCTCTTGCTGAAAAATGGCGTTAAACGACAAAAAACAAAACAATGATTCTCTCCTGTTATCATATTATTTAAAAGCAGTCGATAGAGTTTATTAGATCATACAGATGATGCATGTGAAAGGTGTCTGTTATCTTATTATTTAAAATCAGTCGATGTAGTTTATTACATCATACAGATGATGTATGTGAAAAGTGTCTGTTATCTTATTATTTAAAAGCAGTCGATATAGTTTATTAAATCATACAGATGATGTATGCGAAAGGTGTCTGTTATCTTATTATTTAAAAGCAGTCGATATAGTTTATTAGATCATACAGATGATGTATGTGAAAGGTGTCTGTTATCTTATTATTTAAAAGCAGTCGATATAGTTTATTAGATCATACAGATGATGCATGTGAAAGGTGTCTGTTATCTTATTATTTAAAAGCAGTCGATATAGTTTATTAGATCATACAGATGATGTATGTGAAAGGTGTCTGTTATCTTATTATTTAAAAGCAGTCGTTTATTAAATCATACAGATGATGTATGTGAAAGGTGTCTGTTATCATATTATTTAAAAGCAGTCGATATCGTTTATTAAATCATACAGATGATGTACGTGAAAGGTGTCTGTTATGGCATTATTTAAAAGCAGTCGATATCGTTTATTAAATCATACAGATGATGTATGTGAAAGGTGTTTGTTATCATATTATTTAAAAAGCAGTCGATATCGTTTATTAGATCATACAGATGATATATGTGAAAGGTGTCTGTTATCTTATTATTTAAAAGCAGTCGATATCGTTTATTAAATCATACAGATGATGTATGTGAAAGGTGTATGTTCAATAGGTTTACATTTGTAAATCCTCTTTGCCAACAAGGCGTTCTCAACCTATATTTAAGTAATGTAATTATGCAAATTTCGTTCAACTCTGCAAGGAATTTGATCATATTTGCAGTAGCTGTTTGATGTACGTCTTTCGTATCACATGTTGTTGATTTGTTGTTGTTTGTATTGAACATGTAATTATTATTGACACACATGGGCAAAATTTTAAAAAATCCCGCCCCCTCCACCCGATGTACTGTTTCTAACTTAGCTAAGTTATGCGTATTTGATATCTGGATTCAGTGAAAGTTAACTATGATTGGAAACCTCTAATCTGATTACAGAGATCTCTTTACAAGTTTCCATCTGGCAAGGGACATAGTTTCTTATCTACTTGTCATAAGAATTGGAAGAAACGGGGACCTTTCAAGAAATTATGTTTATTTTATTCATTGTTGTACACTAAATGTACATATAAAAGCAACATTTTACCCTTTTCATCCCTTTTCAGATGATTGCGTGTCGTCACTTTGTTATAGTTTAATCATGAATGTCCTCTATTTACACACACACGCACGCACGCATGTACGCACACGTACATGCACCGCCCATCTTTACCATCTAAACGTTATGATGCAAATAGTTTGTTCAAAGACAAATTTTGGCTTTAAACAAATATAATGCTGTAA
Organism: Unio delphinus; assembly: GCA_029339505.1. Lineage (NCBI taxonomy): Eukaryota > Metazoa > Mollusca > Bivalvia > Unionida > Unionidae > Unio > Unio delphinus. The sequence goes on from JAQISU010000131.1 coordinate 2,011,309, forward strand.
CATGTTCTGATCTCTCCGATAACTAATGCAGATATAGAAGAAAATGATTGATAAATATTAAATATCCAAAAGTAGACACCACTCAGAATTAAGCAGAATATTGAACACATCGAAGTCAACAAGATTCGACCATTGATAACAGCATCAATGTGAAAAAAAAACCTTCTGTCATTTAATTATGCTTTATAAGAGATTCAGAAGCCCATTAAAGAACCCAATTGATAACTGAACAAATTTTAACTTGTATATTTGTTTAAGTAATTCAATCTGGTGCCTTTTTTATATTTGGGATTGCAAACTCATATGAAAGACCTGAACATTATAAGACTTCATCATACAAAAGTGTATTGGAAGAGTCCTTTCGATTCGGTTTGTCACCTTTCACAATGGACGTGAGGTGATGTTTAATTTACACATGTTAAATGTTTAAAGAAAGAAATTAAAGAAATTCGTTCTAGGTGAATTGATGGCAATAGGCTGGGAAAGTCGACCGACCGACAGACAGACAGACAGACATACATACATACATACATACATACATACATACATACATACATACATACATACATACATACATACATACATACATACATATACTATAAGTGTGTGATATATTCAAGAAACATTTCTATTAATAAGACTTTTTTGCAATAAACGCCTACAATGTACACTATTTGGTTTAAGTCTAAGTATGCGATGCGTTTCCAAAACGCTATATACTTTTGACAGGCTGGTATTTGTTAACCATTAGTAGTATAAAAATGACAATGGACCACTATAACGTCAAGCAAAAGGTTAGGTTTTGTATAGGGACAAGATTAATGGAACATCAGGTGGGTGATGTCACGGTACTTTTCATTGGCAACCATGTTGAAAAAGTACATCCTAAACACGCGCTACTCTAGGTAAAGACATTTGTAATACATACATAGATTGATGAACCTCAGTGATGAACATCAATTTATCAAACCTAAACTATAAAATCGACTAAATAACTTTTAGGCAAGAGACTAAATTTGTTTTGAGGCAAACCTACATTAAAATATAATGGACTAAAATGGTTTATGAAATCAGCAAATATGTCTGAGGCAATGGAGTAGCCCTGAAAAGAACAGTTTGGTTTCTTGCTAACATCATTCCTTTAACGAAGAGGGAATCGCATGAGTCTTCTTCTCTTCCTGAAACCTCTTCTGACTTGAGGACCATATATTACGACACTCTTCATACAGCCTTGTCTCTCCACATAGATCGTTCCTTACCAAACGCTTGTATTGGTGATCTTGATGATTGTTTTTGACGACCTAACATGCATTGATATGTCCGTGCGGAACAGGTCCGGTGATACGAGGGTAGTTCATTTAATATTAGTCCACATCTTGTGAGAAGAACAGGCGGAGCGAATGAGGTAAACCTGTGTTATTTATAGCGGAAGAGCGGATCGAAAAGAGTTGAGTTTATTTGCCAATTCTAACACACGTTCGAAAATTCAGTCATAGTGCAGCCTGTCGTCCAATCTAAAGAGAGCTGACTGTGATATCACATTCCCGATATGGATGCGCTAGCGTCTCTGCTCAGTGAATCAGTGAGTATGGGACTTAAGCTGATTGCTTCAAGTTTCTGAATTTGTTTTTTAAAACAAACACACAAAGATATTTTAGGGCTATTAAATTCTCTCGAAACGAGATAGTATTCATTTAGTAAAAGAAATCAATTAAAACTCAAGTCTAACGGAAACAACTGGGGCCTTGCATCCAACCAGTCATTCTTCCAGCAGTCACCACTTCATTAACCACAATCCTCCTTTAGACACGCCTGTCAATTCGAGTGAAACCTGGGACAACAGAACTCTGGAATTATGAACAACAATAACTCAATTTACTTCACGTTACCCAATTCGATGGAGATGTCTCCACATACACCGTTATGATATTACATGTCCTCAGGCTTTTAATTGGATCGCGAAGCCCATTTGAAACTGACTTTTTCCTTGAAATAATTCACCTTACACCTGTTCAATACATTGAAATCCTGAACGAACAATTGTAACAAGAGATGAGTAAAATCATGTTTTCAGGTGTCGTAAATCCAACAGATAACAATTCATCATTGTTCATCTATACTGTGATAATTGCGTCAGGATATTATTTTAAAGGTCAACATTTGAAGGACACAATTGCTGTTAAGCTTTAGGAAACGTTTGGCAAAGCCCTGAACAAAATCAGGTTGAACGTTTTTGGAACTTTTGGGTAGACATCCACAGATGATAACAAAGAATGTGAGCCCGAATATCAACAGCAATATGGAGTTTTGTAAGTGTTTAGATCCCCGATAAAAATAAACAAACGACTCAATTTGATGCTTGTGTACTTCGACGTGGTTCAGTTTAACGTGGTGGGACACACTTTTTGTCCGTTACTGCGTGTCATTCAAAGTAGATTCCTCAACGAACACTGATTTGTGCATCCTCACTGTTTGTCTGTCAGTAAGTTGTTTGAACACAGTCAACATTTCTATATAAGGAAAGTTTAGATAACATCTTCCTGTCACCAAATGGAAAGTCTCGGCGACAGTCCATTTTTGATAAAGATTCTCTAACGACTTAGAAGTCAGGTATCCTGTGATTCGACAGCTAAGACATGGATTATGAGATATGTTAAAATCGGTTTTATGTTCGGTGGCTCCGTTTTAAAACAGATGATGACACGAGGATGGCACACCTTGAACGTTTCTGCGATGATGCAAGGCAAATAAAACGTCTCCAAAATGTCATCATAGACAAACAAATCCCTACATAAGCTTTCACGAGAGCAGGCAAATAATGCTTTGCTTCAAACGGGCAAAGACATGTTGGATCGGCGAGCTACTTCTCTAAGTGACGATGGAGACATCTTTCCAGAGGACTAGAGCTAGAAAGACTAAGAAAAAGAGGAACCGTCCGAGACGTAGGGGATTTGTGTTATTAACAATGACAGAGAGAACACAGAAATAAAAAGAATGACGCACCGATTGTCTTGCTCCTCTTCGAGGTCGGAACTTGATCTGTTTGACATATCGCTTAAATTTGAAATCAAATGACAGCCCTAAAATGACATAGATCTTAATAACAGTTACTTGTCCCGTTAAAGTCAAAGTGATGGAAAAGGACAACGACAATTTTTGAGTCATTGACAGAGAAGCTCTCGTTAACGATGTCATGATATTCTTGTTCAGCCAAATGTATTTGTACCTGAATAACGAAATGGTCAGCAGCAGCATAGATACGTACCCGTACCGAGCCTACATGGAAAAGCTCCTGACATACGGAATTTGGATGTCTGCGTGATATGGAATCCAGAGACAGCGACCAAATTCAGTAGCACTACTATTTCTGGGGAAGACATAAAATCCAAAAATGAATTAGTTCAATACTGATGCATCGCTTGCATTTGGACAAATGCTTGCAAGACAAGTATTTGTTAAATGTCCGTCACAATCTAAATTCAGCAGCTCCTCTTTCCAACTGATAGCTGAAAAAGATGATTCTAACGTTTACACAACCCTCATCACTTACACAACCCGCAAATAACACAGTGAACGTTATTGTGTATACCAAATTCCATAATACCATACAAATCAACATAAATGATTCTCGGCTATTACAAGCTATGGAAAACATCCTTGTTTAAATGGTGGATAATCATTAGAAATAGAATTTTTAAGATAGCGTGGAAGTAGAACTACAAGGTACCTACGAGGAGGTCATAGTGATGAAGGCCATATGGCCAGAAAAAGAACAATATTTAGTGTTCTGTTGTGCCAAAACCCTGGCAGAAAAAGTCTCGAAATTGAACATGAACAATTGCTATGGATATCCAAACGATCGTCCCAGTCAGCTACAACACCATATATATATATATATATATATATATATATATATATATATATATATATATATATATATATATATATATATATATATATATATATATATATATATATATATATATATATATATATATATGATATGATATTAAGTCAAGAGCGAAAATTGAACGAGTATTTGGATGACGATGGGGGTCTCATCTTAGAAGAAGCAGTGTTGCATCAGTGATATATAGACTTGCGTGTTCATTCCTCTCCTCTGTCTATTGCTCTAGAGATCTTTCACATCGAACCTCTCTTGACACAGAGTGCGGAGACGAAGCAAAGAAACGGCTACTTGTCAGACATTTGCAAACAAGCAGTGACGATTGAATTAATGACTAATCATTAACTGTGACCCCCAACCCCCCCCCAAAAAAAAAAAAATCAACAAAAAATCAAAACAACAATAAGAAAAAACACAAAAATGGATACCTGGAAACTTTACTACCTTTTGGACCACAAATCGTACACTACTTCTTGAAATCATTTCGTGTGTACTAAAGATTGATATTTAAGTTTAGGTCATCAACACCGACGACGGCTAATTTCTGTGCTGTTTGTTTGGTATATTGTGATTCGTAGTGAGTACTCTCTTTGTAAGAACACACAGTCGAGTTTATGAAAATATGGGGCTATATCTGGTCAAGACGCAACTTTGTTATCTTCTGTAGTCACAAGTTATTTAGAGACCACTTTGTGTCTTCTTATGCCACTAGCTTCTAGGATAACGTTACATTAGCCTATGGTTTGAATATACGCTCAAATGGACACAGAACACAGTTACGTTTGTTACATGTTCTCTACATTTATTTAACAGTACTAAACTATTCCACTGTGTGATAATCAATACAAATCATGTTAAACGAACATTACTCCACGGTGAAGTTCTTGTCATAGGTTCACCAACGTAAAATGGAACACATATATCAATTCAGTATCATCAACACGACCTCATTACCCACTGTACACTGTCGCCGAAGCACACACAGACAACCACACCATAAGCTCATTTTCTCAAGAATAAACATCTACCTTTAAATATAATGCTTAAATCTAATTAATTCTTGAATCACCACCAAAAGGAGATGGACAAAATGTTCTAATATTAGACTGGGACTACATTGGTTTTTACTGAACCGGAACTATTAATTGTGATCAAATTAATATTGCGAATACACTCTGCTCCAGACTGTGACATGTACATATTTTCACAATAATACGTAACACAGTGTTTTGCACAAGAGTTGTACATGTAGACTACCGTACATGCAATTCATATTTAAAGTTTTATTTTTAAGTTATGTTCTGGGAAAATCGCTGTGCATATAATTCTCAGATCTTATCGCTCTAAGTAATGATATGTAGTAAAACATTCGAAATAATATGTCAGTGTTTCCTCCCCAAACATGTAATGGCCAATCCATTATTCGGCTATATGTGAATGTGATAGACGCGATTGTTGTTGCATTAATTGATGAACAATACTAGTAATACTTTCTTTAATCAGAACGAGATGCGAATAAATGGAGAGAGGGAATCTGGAACTTGTATTACACCACGATACAAATTGTATCCTTTTTGGGGAACACTTATTTTTATTTTTATTATGTTGGCTAAGTTCAAAGTTACACTGTACTTGAAAAAGTAGACTGGGTTCGCCATAATTTGGTCATCTATCTGTTTGTTTGTCTCTTCGTGGAATGATCTGTGGAAATGCATGCAGTCTACAAAATCGCTCTATCGTGTTTCATTGTAACGCTGAATGAGTTTTCTTTAATAATATATTCCATAATTATTAGAGATCATTTTTCGCTAGACTTTAGTGGTCACATACGGGTAATTGTCTGCTGTGTTTATATTCTGAAAAGAAAGTTCACTAACTCGTTGGATTCTCTTTTTTACTTGAATACAACAAAGGTAGATTCTGGTATGTATCATTGAAACTACATAGTAAATATTTCAACGTTACCGACAATATTTTACAGTCTACATTGGATTTGATATGTACATTTGATTTTATTTATATTCGATTTAATTGAATTGTTTGTAAGTCTGTTTGACCTGACTGTTTCTCGTACACACTAATAATAGAAACTTCGTATTCAATGATGACCTAAAAATTAATTTTTGGACTAGGACAGTTATCCTAATTTACAAAGAAATTAAATACTGGATTATTTTTTCTGATTCGACAAAGAACTGTTGACAAGTAAGTACGACGCTGACTACATACGTCATCGCCTTCCATTTTGGATATCATTAGGATCGAACTCAGTTTCATTAGGACCTTTCATTATTTTGTGTTTTAGACTATTCTTGGATTTTTTTAATTCGATAAACCTGAAGTTTTTTTTCTTCTCATTTTACCTTGTTTTCTAGAGAAATAAATTATTTGTTAAATTATACAAAAATTGTTGTCTTTATTGTTTTGTTGTTGCCTTTTGTAAGCTCCTAAACGCAACAGATTATTGAATGTTATGTTGGCTATAATACAATAATGACATACGAGTCAATCAAATTGTAAAGATGATGTGCCCAACAAGGAAATATTTTTATCAATAATAGCATACAAACTTTCCTTGAATGTATAGGTAGTCGAGCTATCGGTGATCTACCGACACGCGTCAATTCGGAGTAAAAAAAGAGATTAGCAAAGTGACTACACTTTCAAAAGTATCGGTAATTTATGTCAAAACCCACCCAAAGAAGCTGCCCTTCTCCTTCCTGTTTTGTTCCTGGATTATTAGCAAGTGCGAACGTATATTTCAGAAAAATAGATGAGTAATATGCATATAAGCGTACTATTTCATTTGTAAATTGTAAATATTTATATCTCTTTGTGAATTCGCTACGTCATCGTTCCGTAAAAAGACGACGAAGGCGAAGATGATTGATTCTAACTACCTCTATGCAAGGTAAGACTAACTTCTAAGTGAGACCACACTTGGACATTTCAAATTAGTTTGATATTTTGTCGGGCTGTCTCCACTAACGACGAGTATAAAAAGAAAGGACTAACATATCAACAACAAAAGTAGAGATAACCGGAAACAAATATGTCTAAACCTAACAATGTATGTATGTATGTATGTATGTATGTATGTATGTATGTATGTATGTATGTATGTATGTATGTATGTATGTATGTGTGTAGGTAGGTAGGTAGATAGGTAGGTAGGTAGGCATGCATGCATGCATATATATATATATATATATATATATATATATATATATATATATATATATATATATATATATATATATATATACCTCAAATATTCGCGTTTCTGGATACGCGAAATTTTCATTGGAACTTAACTAATATTTCCTATTCGTTGCTTAGTTTTATCCTACCGTGAGTGCAAAAGAAAACGGCAGCAAATGAATTAGTATAGGGGTAATATTAGTATACCGTTATCTAAATGTGCTAGTGTGGCAAATACCCATATAGTCCGAGTTTTCTCTGACTCTTGCCACCCCATGTTTGATATTTGGACATTTATTTTGGGGTGTAGGGTCAGAGTGCATTCCCTATCGAAACGCTTTAATTCGCCGACACCATTTGGTGTCGGCATAAAGTAGCCGCTTACTTGCCGGCACAGCAAATTTCAACGATCTTTTATCGGTATATACCTGCATGAAGTCGAGATGAATATGATTCTTTTTCTCAAAAATCGTGATAATAGCATTCGTTACGTCTTAAATCCGCTGATAGACAAGACGAAAGTACAACGTTGTTGAAATTTGACCTGATCTAGACATTTTCATTCTTAGTTTCGTGACTACAGAAAACTCCAAACCTACATGTTAATGACATCAGAGGTCAGACAGTCAACAACACGCCGATTCTAGTGTTCTGTAGGAAAAACAAATCCAACATAAAAATGAACGTCAGGTAATTTTATTTTAGAGAAATGAAGAAACATAAAGTTTCCAACTATAATGCACACTTAATTCTCAACGTATTTATTTTGTGAAAAATGACTATGTACATGCCGGTATTGCAGGTGGGTGGTAAAATCCATTTTCAAAAAGTACCGAGCACGTGTCAGCTCTTTTTGTTTGTACAGTATTACGTGACTACCACATAGCTGTGCTTCTGAGTAGTGAATCTGGTTTATATTTTTCGGTCGATGTTTTCGAAACAAATAGTTTGGGAATTTATGTTTCTTCATTTTTCTAATCAAAATTACCTGACGTTCATTTTTATGTTGGATTTGTTTCCCTACAGAATACTAGAAATGGCGAATATATATATATATATATATATATATATATATATATATATATATATATATATATATATATATATATATATATATATATATATATATAGTAGTTTGATGATTTGTATGGTATCAGTAAATCTTTAATTCTTACATAACCGATGTATTCAGAATTACTGACCTCTACCTTGATAATGAGATCATACTAGTTACAGGCCAATAAATATATTTTCCGGTTTAGTTTTGGAAAAAGGGTATGATGGCAATATAAGATTTTTTTAATTTGCGAGAAAGCAGTATTGACGAATCATGTCCATCTTTGACTGCACCTGCCGTTCTGGTTCTACTACTGGCGCTATGACGTAGTGATGGTCTCACCATCTACAGCACCTTAAATCGGAAGGAAAATAACTACTCTGACATGCGCGGTTATGAAAACACGTAGCAGCACAATAACATTTTGTAAACAATTTAGATTAAATCAACACTTTATGCTACAACTAGGCAGAACATATTGTTACTCAAAATTCTAAGGATGGGTGGATGGATGGATGCATGTATGAATGTATATATGTAAGATGTATGTATGTATGTATTGGGGCAGTGGTAGATGCTCTATCCGCTCGAGAAATGGACGGACCCGCCCATAAACGAGTCTCCTGCTGCCTTGCAGGTTGGCTTTGCTTAACCAAAGGCTAAGGGAGTAAACCCTAAATGAAAACCCGGAGTGGAGACCCTAAGGCAGTTGGATGATGTACTACATCCCATTCTGGCAACTCACTGGTCTGGAGAGGGATGGGCTTCGGTAGACGACTTTTTGCCCAAAACACACTGATATGGCTGGACAAATCTGAAGTTATCATACCGGATCGGTTGTCGCCCGGACGGTGGTGACAAGTGTGCTAATGGCACTTTGCATAAAATCAGAGCGAGAGACAACGTTGCCATTGCCATCTGGAAAATTAGAGCTCTCGCGCAAACTGGAAGAATCCAAGAGTTGACACATGAGATGGATCACAACACATGGCACATTCTGGGACTCTGTGAAGTGAGATGGAAAGCCCTAGGACAACACCAAACTGAAGATGAGCATATATTATAATATGGTCGAGAGTTGGACAATTCCATAAATGGAGTAGGCTTCCTTGTAAACAAAGCCATCAAGGGATTTGTGCCTGAATGTCGCCCCAATTCTATCAAAATCATCGCCATCCCATTGAATGCATCCCCCTTTAACATCACCATTATCCATATCTATGCTCCAACTACTGATCATAATGATGGAAAAATAGAGGAGTTCTACAGGAAAATCCAGGGTATGATAAACATGGTAAGTAAAAAAGTCAACCTCGTTATCCAAAGAGACTGGAATGCCAAAGTTGGCAAAGATGCTCTAAAAGACAGGGATGATCATTGTGTACCTTCTTGTAACGAGCTTACAAATGAAAGAGGGAGACAGCTGCTCGAGCTCGGATGCTACTACAACTTGGTACTAGCCAATACCCTGGGCCAACATAAAGCTTCACGATGCTGGACATGGCACGCACCAAATGGAACCTATCATAACCAGATCGACTACATACTGGTTCAAAACCGATACCGATCTGGCATCAATAGAGCAAAAATAAGAACGTTCCCAGGTGCTGGTGTTGGGAGTGATTACGACCTCGTCCTTATGAACGTCCGAGTGAGGTTAAAGAAAATTAACAAGCCTAGGAAAATCAGGCTCAAATTCAACCTTGAACAACTGAAGGACCCTAACATCTGCAATTCATTCCAAGCCACAATTGGAGGAAAATTTGCTCCACCTCTTGTGATGCATGTTGATGTTAAAGTGATGACAGACACTTTCAACACAGTCATGACAACAGTTGCCAAGGACATCATTGGCCTCCAAAAGAAAGAAAAAACCTGGGTTACAGAATAGATTCTGAATCTCTGTGATGCCCGAAGAGACCTAAAAAACACCTGACGCACAACAGGGGCAGTGGATTATCGAGAAATTAAACAAGAATATCAGAAAAAAAAACTTGAACAAAAGCACATGGAGATTGGATTGCACAAAGGTGCACAGAAATAGAGAGCAGTCTGATAACGAAATAACAGCAAAAAGCAAAACGGCATTCAAAATTGTGAAAGACCTCACCAGACAGGAGCAACCAAGAGTCAATATCATTCAAGACGATAATGGAAAATGCCCCACAGAAGCAAGTGACATTGCATAAAGATGGACTGAGTAATATACAAACCTCTACAAGCATCCATCCACAGGAGACCCAGAGGTGCTTGAAGTTCCAAACTCCATAAATGATGATGATTTGCCCATTCGCAAAAAAAGAGGTTGAGTCAGCAATAAGACCTCCGAAGAATGGAAAGGCATCTAGAGTAGACAACATCCCAGCTGATCTCATCAATAATGGTGTGGAATCAGTGATAGAGCTACTAATAAAACTCTGCAACAACAAGACATGGCAGACAGGCGAATGGCCAACACAGTTGACCCAGTCACTGATTATAACACTCCCCCAAAAAGGCAATCTCCAGCTGTGCCAACATTACAGAACTATCAGTTTGATCAGCCATGCGAGCTAGGTAATGCTGAATATCACCTTGAACAGACGAACTCAATAACTGGCAGGGTTCCGGAGTGGAAGAAGCACAACAGAACAAATATTCAGTCTTAGGGTTCTGTGTGAAAAGTACTCACAACATCAACAAGACATCTTTCATGTGTTCATAGATTTCAAAAAGATATTGACAGAGTGTAGCATGAGGCATTTTGGGCCACAATGAATAAGTACAACACGGCTCAAAAGTTGACCAACACCATCAAGCAGCTGTACGCCAAGGCTACAAGTGCAGTAATTGCTCAAGATTCTGTTAGAGACTTGTTCCAGACTACAGTTGGAGTACGGCAAGGCTGTCTCTTGTCACCCACACGTTTCAACATCTACTTGGAGCACATCATGAGCGGAGTCCTGGAAAACCACTGTGGGACAGTCATCAATGGAGGACGTAACATACATCACCAACCTCCGCCATGCAGACGACATTGATGTGCTGGCAGGCAGTGAAGATGAGCTTGCCACCTTAGTGAAGAACCTGGGCGAAACATCTTCCAGATTTGACAGGGAGATAAGTGCCGAGAAGACAAAGCTGATGACAAATAGTGGCAAACAAATCGCAACCAAGATTAAAATCAGAGGACAGGAACTGGAAACAGTGGAACAATTCAAATATATTGGTTCCTTAATCACGGAAGAGGGATCAAGAGCAGAAATTTTGTCACGAGATGCTCAAACAGCGGCAGCTATGTCAAAACTACGACCCATCTGGAGAGACAAGAATATCTGTCTGAAAACTAAAATCAGACTATTTAGAGCACTAGTAATATCAATCTTTTTGTATTCATGTGAGGCCTGGACCCTGACAGCAAAAGTACTACAAAGAATCCAGGCACTTGAAATGAGATGCTACAAAACTATCCTTGGCATCTCTTACATGGACCACATCACTAATGAAGAGGTGCGTAACACAATCAGGCACAGAGCAGGCCATTATGAAGAATTCTTCACCACTGTCAAAAAGAGAAAGATGAAATGGTACGGCCATGCATGTCACTAGAGCCAAAAGTCTATCCACAACTGTACTGCAGGGTAGTGTTCAAGGTGGTAGAAGGAGAGGTAGACAGCAAAAGCAGTGGAGTGACAACATCACAGAATGGACCAGGAAAAGGTTCACAGAGATACAGGCATTGGCACATGATCGAGCCAAGTGGAGAAAACTGATCAGATGTTCAGCAGCGCAGTGCCTCAACGACCACACTAAGTCAAGAGACTGATGAAAATTATGATGATGATGATGATGATGATGATGATGATATATATATATATATATATATATATATATATATATATATATATATATATATATATATATATATATATATATAGTCTGGTTAATCCTTGCAACGAGACATATACAATAATTATGTTTTAAAACTTTAAGAACAGTATGTAAATAGCAATTTGTGTTTTTTAGATAAGAATTGGTGAAATGCTTATTATGTACAATTTTGTCATTAACTGTATCGAATGCGGATGTCACTATGTTTTGGAAGTACCAGTTTATTGTTTGTTCTTGTAAACCATCGGGAAAATATATGCTGAAGGAAAACAAAAGCCTAGGTATTATGTAATGTATGTCGGATAATGCGATGTTGTGACATTAGCGAGAATCTTTGTAATGTAAGGACACGTTTTTATAAACGTTTGCAATCATATCAAGAGGTTTTTTGTAATGAAGCTATATAAAGTTATATAAAGTGAGTAATTACGGTACAAAAATACCTCCTTCTCAAATATAGATGCACTTACATCTGTGTTGATTCGGTTGGAAATAAGGGTTTATTTTACAGGAGTCTTGTGTGCAATTGTATGCATTTTACTGGGTTAATTATGAATAGTTATGGTGATGTATCCGCAACAAAACAATTAGTACGAACACGTATGCATTTGCCTCCATGTTCATACCGGTAATACAGTGGTTATTTCAAAAGAGTTTAGAAATCTTTGAAAGTGCCATTATTGGGATCTTTTAGAAGGTATACAAAATGATTAAGGGTAGTTAGATAAGCGTTTTTTTCTAAATTTCAATTACAATAATGTAATCTGGTTATTCAGTTTAAATGTGTTAGAATGTAGTTTAAATTATTCACTTTCAGGGTCATATGGCCAAAAGAACACAGAAACCTTTCTACTTGAAAATAAAGTAAAGCTTAAATCCAAGGTTAAATGCGATACTGAATACTGGGAAACAGAGGGATTAATTTAGATATTCAAAGAAGAGAACACACATTTTATACCATTTAGTACATCTAATATACTAATCTTAATATATACCTAGCTACCTTACTTTTAAGAAAAATTAATAGGAATTACACATAGGGGTAGGTTTAAGTGCAATATCTGTTCTTGTTGTTAACAATAACTTATCAACTATTACTGAATCTCTTGGCATACAGAGATCCAACACACTAGACAGCTATGTTGTTGTTGTTGTTGTTGTTTTTGTAGGGTTTAACGCCATTTTTCAGCACAAGAAAGGCTACACACGGCGGCCTGTAATACTGGTGGAGGAAGAAACCGCGGAAGTCCCAGAAAGAACCACATACGCAAGCTTTCTTACATTACTACATTAGCCGAACCTTGGACTCGAACTCACACAGACAGAGGTGAGACGGCAGTGATCCTTTCACACTGTATCGGCACGTCAATAGTTTCCCTCAGTAAGAAATGTAGTAAAAATACGTGTATTCTTTTTACGAATTGAATGATATTAACAACATGTTTGTCTAAAATGCAATCTTTCTTGTTTGCTGAGTGTTCTTTTTTTCTTGGTCAGTGTACGTTAAACGGCTCTCCTTCTATAATATATTCCCCGGATGTCGGCATCTCACTCAAGCTTTCTTGTCTACTATATCAATGACTTGTATTTGACAATGCCAATTACATTGTAAACCTATATTGTATTGATGACAGCTATTGTCCTGGGAATGCGAAAAAAGTTTTAAACACGCTTTTCTGATCTGCAAATCGCATTCTATGTACAACTTACTAACAAAAAACTACACGAGCCGGAGTACCTAAAACAATTATTGTATATATAATGCAAGCTTAGAACACTTAGTGCGTTCTGGCTATTTCTTAAAAGTATTTAAATTTAGAAGGCAAATAACGTGTAACAACCCCATGAATTATACTGTAATTTTAGACTGTTTGGTATGTTTATGTGTCGTGTATTGTTTAAGTAAAACGTTCTCCACAATAAAACTAATAATGCATGATTTGTAAATCAAGGTCATCCACTCAATAAGGGAAGCATACATTTAAGTGTAAATGTAGATTGAATGCAAGCATCAAGGCATGATTTGTTTTACATATTGTCGCAAATCTTGCGATTGTGTGGATGAATCTATGATGTCCTACATATATATTTCTCTGTCTGTCTGTCTGTCTGTCTGTCACAGGTATATGCAGTTATCTCCACACTCCGTTAGTTGTAATTCAGTGTCACTATCGTGGGGCCCTTGTGTTCGAGATGTCTACAGCGATGACTGATACGGATCATTGATATATCTCTTCATCTGTGGGATAGTCTTGAACTCGGCTGAAGTAAGTGAGAAAGCTTGCCAGTAGGCTTTCGTTGGTCGGTGGTTTTTCTACCGATTTTCAAACGTTTTTTTCTCAGACTGTTTTACTTGCCGCCATGAACAACCGATCTTTTGCTGAAAAGAGGCGTTAAGCCCAGCAAAAAACAATACAACTATTCTTACCTGTTATGGTTTATTTTAAAGCAGTCGATATAGTTTATTGAATCATACAAATGATGCATGTGAAAGCCTTCTGTTCAATAGTTTTACATTTGTGAATCCTCGTTGCGAACAGGGCGTTCTCAACCTATTTTTAATTATACAAGTTTAATTATACAAGGCATTTGTACTTATTTACAGTAGCTGTTTAATGTACGTCTTTGATATCACGTTTCGTTGTTTTGTTTGTTTGTATTGAACATGCAATTCTTTATATTATCTTGGGTTTCCCATCATTTTTGACACATATGTACAAAATGTAACACCCCCTCAACCAGCCGTACTTTTTCTAACTTAAATTATGCGTATTTGATATTGGGATTCAATGAGAGTTATTTATGATTATAAACATCTAACCTGATTACATAGATATATTTACAAGATTCCACCTGGGAAGCAAGGACATAGCTTAGGACCTACTTATCACAAGGTTTTGGAAGAAACCGGGACCTTGAACAGAAGCAACGTGTTACCCTTTCCGCACCTCCTCAGACGGATGCGTGATCGCAGTATGTTGTACTGAAATCCCATGAATGTCCTCTATTTACACACACACACACACACACACACACACACACACGCATGGACGCACACACACATGCACTCTCAGCTTCACCCCTACACGTTATTATGGAAACAGTTTGCCCAAAGAAAAATTCGGGCTTTAAACGAATATAATGCTATAACGTGATCTGATTCTCCGATAATTAATGCAGATGTAAACCAATTCAGATATAAATATTAAATATCCATAATTAGACACCACGAATAATTAAACAGAATGTTTAACAAAGTAAAATTAACAAAAGTTAACCAATGTTAAATGCATCTGTGTGAAAAAGAAACCGTGTCATTTAAGTTTGGTTTATATGAGATTAATATCTATCCCTTTAAGCCCATTAAAGAACCCAAATGATAACAGAACACATTTTAACTTGAATATTTGTTGATGCAATTCAAGTTGTTGACTTTAATTTTATATTTGGCGTTGAAAACGCAGATGGAAGAATATACTTATCCATATTAGATTTAAAAATTAAAGTAAAAAAGGCAGTGTTCGACACGGAGACCGACGTTATAACAGTAGTGAATTGGACATTGTCTTACAGTGAGAGGAGAAGATGAAAGAATGTCCATATAGAGTATCAGCTTAAAAAAAAATCAAAATAAAATTTTGATAATAAAATCAATGGAAAAAATTATTCTCAAGCTATTACTCAAATTCTGAAAATTATGCGTTCTCATCTTGCTTGAGTTTAAATTTGCATGTCAATTCATTTCTACGTTCGTGAAGTGTGCAATACCTCTCCTGAACCTTAATATATATATATATATATATATATATATATATATATATATATATATATATATATATATATATATATATATATATATATCCTTCATTTCATCTTTCAAAAAATTAAAGTTTAAATCCTCAAATAAATAAATCGGTTGGATTGTAATGAATAAACGGGTATATTTAACGCACGTTACATTTACTGTATTTGTTGGTAACGGGAATTTATATGCATATTATAGAAACACCCGTTAACTTTTGAACACTTTAACCAGATGTGTCACAATCCAATATTCTTGAGGTTGATTACACAACAGATAGGTGCAAATTGACAAATGTTTTTAATTCAATATATACATAGGGTGCTTTGGATTGAGCGGTATATTTTCCCAGGTTACCTCTACTCTATTGGCTTTGAACGGGAATTGATAAACATTGTTTAGAAAACACCGTTGGATTAACTAGACACTTTTGAATACTTCAACCAGATTTGTCCTCGCCTTAAATCGATCGAAGATTATTATCATATTGTTCTTGAGGTAATATCAGAAGAATGTGTAATTGGATACACGATTTAATAACTCGACTAGATTTATTTTTTTAAAGGGGATAATATATAGCAGGGAGTAGATACCATACATTTGGAACAGCTGTTGAGGAATAGCTGCAGAGGGTGTGAACAGACCAACTTTTTAGAAACGTCCATTTGGCAAACCAAGGCTTCCTCGAAAATGCTTTACAGAAGCGTCAATTTGGCGAGAAAAAAAAAGACGCCAAAGTCGTTGTCGCACCCCCTCTGCTGCTGTGGGGTTAACAATCCCTTGTTGAAATTGCTAACAATTTAAGATTCACAAACATACTAATTTGTAAAACCTCACCTCGTAAATCAATTAGATTATTGGATTGGTCAGTGAGTCTAAAATTAATTCTTGTTAACGAATCATTATGACATCGCATATAGACTGGATTAGTTGAATCCTCAATTATTAAAAACCCTGGAGGAGCTGTTGGTGCAAATGAATATAAAATATATCCCTGCTGGGCTTGATTTGATCGCTCGAGATTTATTTGATAGCTTCCTTCGATAACATCACATACTAAATTCAATGCAATCACCGAGCTGTGGTTTATCCTGCTGCAGACACGCATATTTACATATTAATGTCCCGCCTAACCACATTATCCTGACACCAGGCCGACTAGTCCTAGCACTAACGTCTTAATGCTGAACGCCAAGTGAGATAGCTTTAAGACCATGAACTAAAAGAACCGGTAGATACATTTAAGTATTACTATTGAGAAACAGTAAATGTGACAGTGTTTTAAAAAAATAAATAAACGAAACGGTCCATTAATGTTATTAAACAAGCTACTACTAAATTAAATCTGCAAATGATATCACTTGAAAACGTATTTGTGCTTGAATTTTATTATATCCTCTGTGTCAGGAAATTTAGCATTCTTTTTTAGCTTAATTTTAATAAGATTAATTACCATATCAATGATTTTAGCTATAGAATGCATGCACTTCTCACACCCCCAACTGGTGGATTATAATGATCGTCAGTGTCATATCATCCCTTGACCTCTATTCATAAGAATCTGTAGGGGTTAATTTTTAAATTTGTAATACCCATGTAGCAGATTTCATAACCTTGTTGATCGAAAATGAGAAATGCATTATATGTATGTATGTATGTATGAAATAATCATTAGAAACGTATTCAGTATTTGTTGCCTTAAATATGAAATGCATATTGAAAACCAAACTTTAAGACAAGACTAATTCAAAACTGCAACTATAAATGAGTCGATCAATCAGTAAACTAATTGATTAGTTGAATGGTTAAAGTGCACAATGATGTAGTCCAAGAATAAGTAAGTAAATGCATTAATCAAGATAATTAACAGCATCAGTTTTATTACTTATAAATAATCGATATATCTAGGAAGGTATTAATGTTCAACTATAAATCGAATATGCGGTATTTTCATATGGTATGATTTTTTTAAAGGTGAATTTCATTATCATGTAGTTGTAAAGACGAAACAAAATAATTACTTCTAATTCACCAGC
Organism: Unio delphinus; assembly: GCA_029339505.1. Taxonomy (NCBI): domain Eukaryota; kingdom Metazoa; phylum Mollusca; class Bivalvia; order Unionida; family Unionidae; genus Unio; species Unio delphinus. The sequence continues at coordinate 2,029,182 of JAQISU010000131.1, forward strand.
TCGCACCCCTAAAAGGTATTCACTGCAATAGCTAGATGTTATTATACTAAACAAATTTGTGTTCTTACTCCTGCACTGCGTCGACATTTTGGACCTTCTGACCCCATTTTCTGTCTAATATCAGTCCCACCTGGTACCTTGTTTATATTATTGTACTTTCGTTTCATTTGTGTGTCTATGGGTTACTACCTGGAAATAAGACATTGAACAGTTAGTTAATAGCATTTGATAACGTCTGATCACAAGGTATGAAACGAACCAGTGTTCTGGTTACGGCCCATGTAAGACAATTATAGTTTTAACGACATGTGACAGCTCTTGAATGGAATAGAGAGCTAACATTACACTTCCAATTATTTCACAACGTTGGAAGTAGGATACGGGACTTGTTGCAACATGGTGAGTATGGGTCTTACTTTTATCAATTAAAACGAATACTAATATTACACTATATTAAAATAATAAAGTAGAAACCTTGCTCATAAATTCAATATTCTTGCATGCTTCATTTCAAAATAGTTTAATATGATAACGATGGAACCTCGGTCATAAAAGAGCAGGTTGTAAGGCTATTGAAACACAAATTGTTAACTGAGTGAGTTAAGCGAGAAAATAATGGCAATATGCACCGACTGCACGCGGAGAGAGAGAGAGAGAGAGAGAGAGAGAGAGAGAGAGAGAGAGAGAGAGACAGAGAGAGAGAGAAAGAGAGAGAGAGAGAGACGTGGTATTACGTTCGAATGGGTCTGAGACTAGGTGGGTTGGTAGTAGGGGTGGAAGTCCAAGTAGGATGAGTGAGTGAGTGAGGCTGCTTGTATTGTCATTATACAACTAGTGAAGAGCACAAGTGTTTTAGTGGCATTAACTTTGTATATATATATATATATATATATATATATATATATATATATATATATATATATATATATATATATATATATCCTCTAATTCATATTTTAAAAATTGAACTTTTAGTTTTCAAATAGATAGATAGGTTGCGTTGTATTGAATTTGCTGGTAACGGAAATTGATATGCAAAGTTTATACAGATTCGATTGATAAACTATACATATCTGAATACTTTAACCAGATGTGCCATATTCCTAAAAAGATCGAAGATTATTACCAATATACCTGTGGTTAAAAAACAACAGGGTATGTGCAAATGCACACATGCTTTTGATTGAATAGATGCATTGGGTGCTTCGGATTGAGCGGTATAGTCTCCCAGGTTACCTTTATTCTATTAATAAATATCACCAACACCAACATTAAATTCTCACAGTCAGTACGAAATGTAGGTGTTATTCTAGACATTACTCTCACATTGCACAAGCATGTCATGAACATATGCAAGCCTGCATATCTTGAACTGACCCGCATCAATTCCATTCGCAAATATCTTTCAGTTGATGGCACTAAAATACTTGTGTGTTCATTAATATTTTCACGATTGAACTATTGTAACTCAATTATGTCTGGTTCGTAACAATATCTACTCCATAAACTTTTAAAAGTTAAAAGTTCAAAACACAGCTACTCTGTTCATCTTTAGAGTACCTCGATCAGAGCACACCTCATCACTCCTCCGTACCCTAGACTGCCTATTAATTCGATACAGAATCAAACACAAACTTTTTTGCTATGTTTCACTGACAGACTCCAGTCCAACATACCTATCCGGCCTCACCTATGTGTATACACGAGCAAGATACTTACGCTCCACTTCTGACAATCGTATACTCATTGCTCCTACAATGAAAACGAAGTCATATGGACAACGTTATTTACCATACCAGGGCCCGGCAATGTGGAACGAATTGCCCATTGAAATTTGACACAAGGACACATTGGTCAATTTGAAGAGTGCTCTTAAAACGCATCTTTTTCGACTGCAGGAACAAACTTAGAGACCTACTAATGTTTTATATCTTATATGTTTTCAGCATGTTTTATTGCTTTCTAATTTCATGGTGTTTGTTATTTGGAAACATGAATTTACATATATAGTTGGGAAAACACCGTAGGATTAATTCGACTGTTCTGAATACTTTACCAGACATGTCCTCGCCTTGAAGCGTTCGAGTATTATTATCATTGTCCTTGAGGTAATGTAAGAAGAATGTGTAATTGGGCTGTTTTGATTTGGCACACGTTTTGATTTTTAGACCCGATAGCTTTTATGAAAGGAGATAATCTATTGCAGGAGGTAGAGAAAATAAATTGGAAACAGCCGTAGAAGAAATAATATGGGCAGGCGGTGGGGGCTTGAAGGTGGTAACACAAATAGAACAGCATGCGCCTTTATCCGAATTAGATGCAATTTTACACTTTTCAAAATCAATTTTGCCCCCCGAGTGAGAGAGAGAGAGAGAGAGAGACAGAGAGACAGAGAGAAAGAGATTTAACGATGTTTCAGTCATATTCCCACGATGTCTGTAATGTGACAGTTTATAGTGATGTCTAGCTGTGGTTGACCAAGCTGCAGACACGCAGAATAATGTCCCGCCTTGTCATATTATCTTGACACCAGGCCGACCATTCCTAACAGTAACATCTTAATGCTGAGCGCCACGCAAGTAAGCTGTTGGAGCATTAATTTACGTGTGCTCGAATATTTATATATCCTCTATGTCAGGAAATTTTGCATTCTTATTTTGTTTAATTTTAATAAAAAAAGATCAATTACTATAGCAATGATTTTAGTTATAGAGCGCATGGGCATCTCACCCTCCCAACTGCTGGATAATAATGATTGTCAGTACCATATCATCCCTTTATCCCTATTCATAAGAATCTGTAGGGGCTATTTTTGAAATTTTAATATGGATGTTGCAGTTTTAATACCCTGTTTGACTGAAAATGATATATGCATTATACATATGTATGAAATAGTAATTAGAAAATTATTCAGTATGTGTTTCCTTAAATATGAAATGCATACTGAAAACCAAAAATTAAGACAAGACTAATTCGGAGCTTCAAAGAGAAAGGAGTGGATCAATCAGTCCACTAATTGATTAGTTACATGGTTAAATTGCACAAAACTGTTGCCAAGGAATATATAAGTAAATGTACTAATCAAGATAATTAATAGGATCAGTTTTTGTTACTTATAAATAATTGATATATCTAGGAATGCAGCAATGTACTCATATAAATCGAATATGCGGTATTTTTATATGAGTAAGAATTTTTTTAAAGGTGAATTTCATTATCATGTAGTTGTAAAGACGAAGCAACATAATTCCTTCTAATTTACCAGCTTGCACCCCAAAAAGTTATTTTTTGCAAATGCTAGATGCTATTATACTAAACATATTTGTGTTATTTACTCTTGCAATGCTTCGATGTTTGGACGTTTTGAAATATGTATGTATGTATGTATGTATGTATGTATGTATGTATGTATGTATGTATGTATGTATGTATGTATGTATGTGTGTGTGTGTGTGTGTGTGTGTGTGTGTGTGTGTGTGTGTGTGCATGCACGCATGCAGGCGGGTAGGTAGGTTGGTAGGCAGGCAATTAATCAGTCATGCGGGCAGGTAGGTAGGCATTGTAGGATACATTTATAGCCATGACAATCTGAATAAAATTAGGTATCCAGTACCCTGGGTGAAGATCTGACAATGACCGCTTAGGGGTCATGTTCTTGTCACCTTTTAATTAGCCAATGGAAATGCAGCTTTCAGACATTTGAAAGTGAATCAAATCGATAGGCACAGACTGATGCTCGTCAGTTCTACGGCCTATAAAAACTACAGGACTTCATGATACTGGTTGATAAAAGTAGTCATTTTGGAAATAACATAGGACAACTGAACATGAACCCTATGCGTTTGCTGTCTGATTATAACTTATGACAGTGGATGTCTGATTTTAATCAGATTTAGCAATGATGACAATGCTATTTTTTATTACTTTTATTTCTATTATTTTCTTATATCTTCAGAGTATCATGTCGCATCTTCTTGTGGTGGCAATAGACTTTGGCACAACCTACTCTAGTTGGGCATTTTCAACCAAAGAGGAATTTAAAATCAATCCCCTTAAGATCCACACACGACATTGGACCGGTGGGAACCACATCTCCGTAAAGGTATGTCATCGTATTATTACAAACGACTTTTACAAAAACTTCCAGTTGGAAAGGCTGCTGCTCAACTACTTAGCAGAGTGAAGGAGGAAATACTTGCTGGTGTTGACCAAGCTTGTGCTGAAATAGGCGTTATAAAATGCCGTATAGCGGAACATAAACTAACAAAAATCATAACTAATTCAATGATACAGTTCTTGATACCACTATTGTCTACGAAGAAAATACTAAAGAGGGAGGACTACCTGAGCTTGCTGTGCATAGTTATGATCATAATAATTTCTGAAATTTGAGTACAATACGCTACTGCTTATGTAAATCATAAGGCGTGGTACAATTTGATTTAAAAAAAAAATTCTACAAAGCTGATTATCAGTTTCTATAGAAATAAACTCACTAGATTACTTTGTTGATATATATATATATATATATATATATATATATATATATATATATATATATATATATATATATATATATATATATATATATACACAAACACACACACACACAAATCATCAATGCGATCGGTCATAGGTTGGCCTGAAAATCCAGGAGAATATCAAAGATCATCAGAACCTAACAGATTTTATTACAGACATAGAAGAGTATTATATAACAAGCTACATGGAATACAATCTCCCTAATACTGAAATATGGTTGCTTATGAACGATCGAACACCTAAATCATATTTAGATACAGAGATAAGCTGGAATTTTCATTTGGTGATTATATACGGACTTATAGTCTCAGTATGTCAAAAGAATGTTCTAAAAATAATCTTTTCTTTTTTAATGTAAGTATATACAATCAACGCGATAAATTTAGCAATTACGTAACGTGACATCAAACCAAGGACATGCGAATGGAAGTTATTTCACAGATAACACATATAAATTAAATCAAAAATGATCTCAATCGTTCCAATAATAAACATTACGGTCTAGTATTGATTTTACAGGTTTTACACAGAAGTTTTTAAAGAGAATGTCAGTATATGAGTTAGAAAATTAATATCTATATGCAGATGTAGTAAATTTCGTACGAACTGAAGTTGAAGAACACGATGCAAAATTTGTTAAAAGTCTTTTCGGTGTACATTTATCATAATGAAAAAAATGCATCCACCAGCAGATATTCTTAAATATAGCAATGATCCATATGGTGGAGGTCGTCACATTTCACCCGGAATTGTAAATATAACATCGACAATCGCTATCAATCTTGAATGTGATGCAATTGATGGTAGCTATCAAGCACATGTAAAATAATCAAATCAAAAGCAGCAAGGGTATATTGTTTTTACCTTTACTCCACATGTTCCCCCTGGATTTCGGATTGTACAAGAATCGATTAGTCCGGTTATCTGCAATGTCATAATCCGTTATTAGCTATACTACATTTTAAACTTCCTGACCTGACCGTACGCTTACTTGATTTAAGGCGTTACGTTTGGTCAATACATCTGTATGTAAACTCTTAACAATATTTCACTATAAAGAGTCAAAGTTTTGCAATTAGTCAACGAGATATGATATATTGTACCGACACATGAGGGTTTTTATACAGAAGAAAGAGATACATGACAATGACATCAGAGCAATACGTATCCTCAGTCGTGGTAGAACAATTTAGTGTTGACATAATTATTGATGAATACAGAAATTAAGACTTTGTTGACACAGGAACAGTTAAATAAACCGCAGCTAGAATATATTATTATGATTACTTGTGATAGAGACCACATTATGCGCATTATGATATTATCTAAATTTTCAGATTGATGGCTAACCTATAATAATTTCAGGTTATCAAATAATTTCATCAAATTAATGGGTACATTGAGATTCGAAATAATTAAAATATCATCGAAAAAATTACACCATAACAAAAGAATATTATTATAATAGTTTTTGTATTCTACTGATTGTTTGTTAAATTTTAGAAGTAAATAGTACTAGACGTAATGACAAATCAAATAGATTTGATAATGTGATAGGATAGATATAACTAGAAATAAAGAAAACTAGTTAGATTCATGATTTCTTGGGTTAAATAATACGAAGATCAATGAAAATCCCCAACTGAAAACAGAAAAAGAAAATAAATGTTATCAGAATAAAAAATATCAAACTTTGAATAAATAGTTCTGAACAAATAACACGTGTAATATTTATTCTGAAATTTTATTTTTCTGATTCATGGCAGAATAAACGATCACTACCTTCCAAAGCATTAATGCAGTTGTTTTCCTTTTCACGATGTGACATAATCTGTTTAAGAATGTCCCATAGTTGTATTGATAATCGTTTTGTTTCATAATCGTTTGATAATTCTGATAATATTATTTCGATCATGATTGAAAATACAAATTTTTTAACATCTACATCTTTAACATTTGCCAAATCATAACATACCTTGCTAAATAAACTATAACAACATATACTCTGTGTATATCCACATTGAAACGTCCTTTGCTGTAATGATTCAAAATCGCCAAAACATGCTCTAGATCAAGATGAAGTTGTGTGTGTGTGTGTGTGTGTGTGTGTGTGTGTGTGTGTTTTTAAATTATATTTGTTAAACAGACGACACAATAATAATATAGTATAGCGCTGACACAACAATTATACAACATTGCACTCACTCAACAATTGTACAGCATAGCGTAGACATAACAAATAAATGTTTATACTTACCTCGGTTAAAAACTGAATACACAACTCTACGTTGAGTGAGATCAGAAATTCTTGCCGCCTTTTATAGTTCAGACCATTCCGGAATGATGGGGTTATTCTAGATAAACTCAATCACGCGATTTTCTAGACCGTTCCAGAATGATGAGCTTTACCAGACGCGGATTCCAGAATAGCTCAATTATGTAATGTTCTAAATAGTTCTAGAATAACAGGTTTGTCGGCACCATGATTTCCAGATGTTCTTCGTAGACGTTAACAAGTAGCCACAATTTATAATCTCAGTCAGTCTGGAATTTTGTATTCAGGAGGGAAGTAAAATATTTTCGTCAACTATGTTAGTGTAGTCACTACACAGATCGTTACACTATTATACACAGCACATTTACCAAACTATGTGAATACATATTTAATGATATGATGTTGCGCAGTAACAAGCGAGGCAACAATCAGTCTCGACCGAAAGACCTATGCTCGACACAGTTATCTTCATTTGATAGAACTGAAAATTTACTTTATGTTTATATTTGTTTGAAAAGACAATCTGGTAATCTTTGCTGCGATATATTGAACAAAAGTCTTTAAAATATAAAAATTTTGCTAGCTTCAGTCATTGACTGAAGTATCATGTCTTTGTCCGTCTCTATGTTTGCAGATTTTACCGCCCTGTTTCCATATATTGTACTCCCAGTACAGTACCACCACATACAGAATTTTTGACTTTGTAATAACTGGTAAATTAATCAACATGTTTTTTTCTGATCATAATCAATGTGATCAAAAGACGGTCTTCGGTTAATTAATTGAAACATTAGTAGACAAACCGGTGACCTTGATACAATGTATTCCCCCATCACGGAATTAGATTAAATCAGCGCTTTGAAAAGAAGCGACTCGGCTTTTAGTCGACAATGCTTGATGACACCATTACGTGATACATCGTAATTCTTGATGATTGGATGCTGGTCAAACTCGTTTTGCTCCCTTTGATATAATATTATTTGTCTAAAGGATTATATTGAAAATCTAGCTATATAGTCTTCGGTCGTTTTTAAACCTTGTCACTGTCGGCGTTATATTTTAAAAATAATATCTTTTTAGCTTTCTTCTTTTATCACCAATTGTACACATAACCGTATTCCTTCTCTAACTCGGTTTTGGTCATTCACTTCCGCGACGTACGCTTTGTAAGTGAAATCCCCATAACGTATTTCTTTTTATCTATCAATCTATCTATCTATCTATCTATCTATCTCTCTCTCTCTCTCTCTCTCTCTCTCTCTCTCTCTCTCTCTCTCTCTCTCTCTCTCTCTCTCTCTCTCTCTCTCTCTCTCTTAGTCTTGCCGACCGTTGGGGCACCACTAATGACCTGACATCCAGCTTCTTCCATTCCAATCTTTTCTCTGATATTCTCACTGTGTCACTCAGCTTCTGTCCTGTCCACTATGAGATGTTATCCTCTCACCTTTTCCTCTGTATTTACGCAGTCTTTATTACAAGGAGCCTGTAAGTATACATCTACACATATTGTTTCTTTGAATATAGATATTATAAAAGCTCAATTATTTGTCCTAACTATATATAATATGCAGGGATTTGACATATTATCTAAGATTAAGATTAAACCTCTTGAATCTAGATATGACCTCGACATAATAACCCCTGTCTTGCCGAAGGAAAAACTGTTTCATGCGACAAATAATCGAAATGAAAGTTTTTTGTCGTGTCAAGAAAGAATTTAAGAAAAATTTTGCATGATCAACGTTATCATGCGTATCATGCACAACACGATCAGTGTTGAATAAGTTTTCAATGCCACAATGAACGACTGACGAGCAGAAACGATTAATTATCTCAAACATATATTCTCAAAATAATATTTGTATTAGTAGAAACGGATGTTGATAGTTGGAATCTCCTGGACTAACTTGACTCTGTCCTTTATAGATACCACATTGCTGTACTGAGTAGATGTTCTAGTCCTAGAATGTAGCTGGTACAAACCGTATGAATGAAAAAGTGTAGAAATTGCTGGTACAAACGGTATGAATGAACAAAGTGTAACCTGTAACTGCGGTTTGTTAGGTATATATCCGCTGAATGATTTAAAATCGTATGAAATTTCCCAAAACAAATCATGTAACCGAACGAGTTACATAACACTTTGCAGCTGCGATACGTGTAAATGCTTTAACAGATCTAAGACTCAAAATGAACTAATGGGCATAAATAGTTAAAGATACCGGCGCATCTATCAAAGACGTTGCAGAGCTAGGAAGGAAATTTTATTATAAAAGTATAAACAATAACCGGGGAGTTTTTATACGATTAAATATATAAATTTAAAGGAGCATTGATTGGAATTATTGATCAGAATGTGTGGATTAATTAACAATATTTCCACAAAATCGAACTGTTAAGCTTTATTGCCGTGATACTTATAATAAAATCAGAAATATTAGTGAAAGCGACCGTGTATCAGTATGGTTGTTTAATAAGGCCAGATGGAAGTATTAATCTGAAAGAAAAAAGCCAATCTGATCAATTCGTTTAACCTAATGGAAATAAATATCTTAGAGAATATCGTCGCACAAAAATGTAATGTCATGCGAAGACCATTTGCATTACAGAAATATATAAATACTGATCGTGAACGAAATTACTAAATAATTTTATTATCGTCCCGTCAGTTGCTGTTCACTTGCATGAGAATATATTTGTCGAAACCATCATAATTTGAATTTCTTGAGAATATGCGACGCAGTTGTATAGACTATGTACACGGTCGATTGTTGAATAATATATAAGATCCTCAAGTTATCTCGATTAAGTTGTTTTCATGTTATCCCAGAAATTTTCTTAGAATGGGAGAATGTTTTGAATATTTTAAGCGATTTGGACATTAAATACACGAGATGTCCAGAGTTGCGATAAACGGACGTTTACCGGATTTTGACAAGACAGGAGTCGCCTCTGTCAATTCATTCGAGTTGTCTAAAAGTCTTCAGGCAATTTTCTATGTCTAGTTTGGTAATCATGTTTCAAAAAAATAAAGGTAGGGCACCAATTGTGTTATTACTATATATGTTTGATGCATTAATACTGATATCGTTGGTTGTTAGTGAAGCAATCATTTCCGATAGTTCGCAAAAAGAAAGTTTGTTACCACAACAAAACATATTGTTTGATGATGAAAAATCCTGAAATGACTAATTACGCAAAAGGTCTTCGCTGAAACTTAATCGATAAATTTATCATATGATCATAAACGACATCGTATAAGATTGATTATATACGATTCCTAACTTGATTTTATAAATTTAGAGAGAAAAAAGATAGGTATATTTATAAAGTCGAAGTAATGTTAATTTGTCTGACGTGCTAAATTAGGTACAATTGTGAGGTACAATGATGGCGAGTCACCGCAATTTTATCCATTTAAGAGATTAAATAATCGATTATGTTCCTATAATTTTATATCGATGATAAACATATTTCCTAAGCATGCTGTTAGAGTAGCTACGGATTCATTGTATATCAATACAATTATTCAGGAGTGTTGGAAAATTTGAATATTGGTTCTTATGCATCATAATGAGAGTGTGAATAAAACAAGAAAACATATTCAGTTAATCTCATTCCGCGATCGTTGAAATCAAGGAAATATATTATAAAAATAATTGCAAATTAAAGCTATCGTCTACAGCGTATGATCCTGTGACTAGACATAAAACAGTTTATCGTAATGACCTGGAAATTCTGATGAAACAACTCACGTGATCGAATTATTTAAAAATGTTGATATGATCGTTTTAACACATACACACAAACGCTCAAAGGAGATGAAGGAAATTAAATCGTGCACTTATCCTAATCTGTTTCGATTTAAAGGAGATAAATGGAATTCTGAGCGAATATGGGATAAATATATTCCACGAAGTATTGTTCGGCAGTTAACATGCACAATAACTAAAGATATATTTTTAAAAAATTCTTGGTTCTACCAACACCTTGTATTATATTGCCTCCACATGAATGGCTATCAAATATATATTGCTTATTTGTTTTTGTGTTGTGTTCTTTAAAGTATATATATCCCAGCAGAAAATAAAAATGATTTGCAAACGAAAATGTTGGCACCGGAATAAAAGAAACCATTTCAAACAGTTACATTAAATGAGGGTAGTAACTCCGATGATTCTAAAGTTCTTTATCCTACGTTTTCCCATATCAGTGCAATATATAAAAGATCTGCTATTCTCTCGTCTTGTATCATTTTCCACCACATTTGACTCCAGTTTAGGACTGGCTCTCAATCCGCAGTAGACGGCTTATTATGGTCTCTCAAAATCAGTTGAATTTACTTCTACCTTTAGGCTCCTACCACAATATTGTTCCAGCCAGATGGGTTCACCGTGGAGGCTTTTGGGTATGATGCTGAATCAAAATACGCTGAACTGGCTCAGGAAGGAGAGCACAAAAATTGGTTCTATTTCAAACGATTTAAGATGAAGATATACGAAAACGAGGTATTTTTGTTTAATTTAAATATCAGCTGCATTATCGCAGGAATTTTTACCAATAAATCAAACTGCACCACTTTTTTTATTTGAAATACTAATCATTTTGAAACTGTTAGGTGTTACTTTTCAGTGCATATCTTTGAAACATTGGAAACCGTTTCCTTTTTGCCCATTCTAAAAATTGCAGCTAAAGAAAGTTTGAGACTACTACAGCTAAAACACCACAATGTTTTCACGTCTTGTTGGAATCCACATATTTTCGCAACAATAGTTATTTTCAAACATTATATAATCAATATACTTTATTGAAATTTCATCATTTCATGTTTACACCCAACCCATCCTTTTATGGCGTATTTAAATATACATCTTAATAGTTATTAGTCCACACTACTTATGAATGATTATAAATTCAAAATGCAATTGTACAATGCATCTGGTACATGATATCATACATAATGTGTAATTATTATATGTCGCATTATAATCAAGTCTGTGTAAACTGTATATGTTGTATTATAATCAAGTCTGTGTAATTGTTATATGTCGTATTAAAATCATGTCTGTGTAAATTTTATATGTCGTATTATAATCAAGTCTATATAATTGTTATATATTGTATTATAATCAAGTCTGTGTTCTTGTTATAAGTCGTATTACAATCATGCCTGTGCAATTGTTTTTTAACGTATTACAATCATGTTTGTGTACATTTTAAATATTGTATTAAGTTGTCTCTGCCACAAACCGATCGTTCTAAGCTTAATATAAACAATGTCTGAGAGTCTTCATAATTCAACAGAAACAAAGATATTATATGTAGATTTGTTAGCTTTACAATAATGGTACAAACGTCATATGAAAGGCCATAGTGATATCATACCATTCAAATTTCCAGATCTCTGTTCTATAAAGGTAATGTATTAATAAAACGATATTGCTAATGATTTTGATTTATTTGTGAACCGAACTTCGGATTTTCGAAATAAACAAACTCCAAAGCCTCCCGCCCCCCTCCGGCTCCCCGACCCCCCCCCCCCCTCCGCCGCTAGTCCATTGTATTGCTGCAAACTATTGTCTTTGACTTGCTGAAGTTTTATTTACTTGAACACGTAAGGCTAAGATACTGAAACTCAGCCATGAGTTTCGAATTGTATCATTGTAATGTTGAACTTCTTTACTTCCGGATTCGGAATATACTTCTACACGTTCGTCTTTGTTACATTAACATCATTTCCATGTTTTCCGGTACAAACGTGGATGATTTTAAAATGCTTACAGTGCATGAGTAGATTGAACAAATAATACTGCATCATCATCGCAAACTAACAAAAACAGTATAACTGTAAAAGGAACACTGACAGGGACTCTTTCTACTTCTAAAATAAAACAATGAAAATAGTTGTGTATATCCTTATATATGTAACAGTTGTAAAAACTTTATTTTGAAGCGCCACACCGATAACCTATATATAATCAACACGATGCCACGAGAAATCTATTGGTAAAGTCGGCGATTTTGACTTTCTTAAAAAGAGCTTTCATGTCTTGCTGAAAAAGGCTGGCTTCCACGTTACTAAGGTTACATTTTGTTGAAGATATATGCCTCAATACTAGTACTGGCTGAGAGGTCAGACCTTTTATAACTGATTTATGCATGGGAGCGTCGTCAAAGGATACATGTTAGAAGAGTAAATTTGATGGTTATTTTCTGGCTCATCCACCCACTGGGTAATCGTCACTAGTACTCAGTTATATAAATATGGATATATCATAACTGGTGATATTTATATTTAGTAGCCTGTACTTAAAAGATGTGTCTGCTATGAAAATATTGTTCTGTTCCTTATTGACCTTTATATGACTATACTGTCTTACGTTCCTTGTAACCTCTTGTTGTGTTGCCATCTAAAATGTATCGGAGGAACGTATTCCATCAAACAAATAAAATCGGGTTTCAAACATTAAGTTTCGTTTGAAAAGAAATCATTATTTTAGAAAGGTATATATGGAGGACAGAACATATTTATATGGTCACACCTTACAATAATTTCAAATCGTGTGACTAGCAAGTTTGATGGACAAACATCTAGAATGAATCTATATACAACCCACCCACCTCCAAAACGTTAAGGGACATAAATCGCAAGGAATTTGTTTGAGGGCATTGGTGGTAGACCTGATTGGAATAAACCTCTCATTTAGTTGTCGTGCATCCCTACAATGAATCCCATTATCTAGAATATATATGTTATTGTTCACATTTAAATGATTTTGTGCTATGGCTGAAATTATTTAATATCTCTTGTTTAGGAAACTCTAAATATGAACATGAAGGCCAGAAAAGAGCGTGGATGAGATTGGCTGGTATTTATATAGCACATAGAGTCCCTTCTTTTACTGTGATGCACTAAACATTATACTCTACCATGCATATTACTATTTTACCGTACATTGTGCTTTGCACACACACTGTTCCATATATTTATTGATCGGATAAAAGAACACAGTACCACAAATTATATGGCCTCTAACTGAGCACCTGGTATGAGACTAGGCAATGGACATGCTCCTCTATTTTCCATTGTAAACGAAGCACACTTTGTCTGGTAAATATATCATTATTGCCAGTTTTTGTAAGGAAAGAATTGCAATCATGAGCGAGCATCGTATTGTAATGTTCTGCTGAACGTTTCAGCAATAAATGACAGAAAATCGAAAATAAACGGTTATTTTACATATTTTTTGTGTTCCTTCTCGATAAGAAAGTTCTTTTCAGTGAAGAATAAATATTAGAATGTGATTCAATTTCGACGTAGATAGGAAATACATGATTGCCTATGATTTATTGCAATCAAAATGGATGATTTTGTCTTTCACTTTAATGAAGTTATAACCCGTTTGAATATATTGTCCGAAACCCATGTTCCTTTTGTGATTAACATTACTGTTCCACCACTAACTACTTCTAAAATGATAATACTTTCTGTCTGCAGGAATTGAGCATCAACACGATGTTGCAAGACGAACGTAATAAGTCTATTCCAGCACTGACCGTATTCTCAGCAGCAATCCGCTACTTAAAGGACGATCTCCTAAATAACTTGAACAACGCAATAAAAGCAATAAAAGCTGAGGACATATTGTGGGTTTTAACGGTACCAGCAATTTGGGACGACCGGGCTAAGCAATTCATGCGTCGAGCGTCATTGCATGTACGAAACGACATTTATTTTGCATTTTTATCTTTCCGATAGTAGTTTAGTGTAGTATCTATGCAAATGAGCAACATAAATTGTAAGACTAGTTCTAATCCGAATACAAGTAATTCTATTTGAAACTTACTGCTGAAGCTTTATTTGTTGCTAGGTTACTAATCTTGGTTGCGTGCTTTGGAATAGTGCATGCATGCAAGACGATGGACATTAGAACTTGCGGACCTGGATTCAGTTCTCAGTTGGAGACAAATTGATGCTTGTATAATAAGTAGGATGATATTCTCTCACAAATAAATTTGATGTTTGTACTTATTATAAATGAGATATATGCAGGTTATACATTGAGTTCCAATAAATTTACAAATGATACGTGTTTCTCAATAACAGTCCGTTCATTAAGAATGGAATACAACTAAGGATGACGCATGTTGTCTTATATTTGTGCATGCTCTCTGAGTACCAAATTATGTGTCATCATATTAATCTGTTTAAAAAACGCATTATTTCAACATTTGAATTACAAAGCAAAATTCCATACTCAATGCCATTCTTTTGATTCTATCTGGTGTATTTCCATGCTAGTAATTTGTGATAACCATGTAAAACTAACCTTAGGTACCCTACTATGTTTTAGGCTGGAATTAAGGATGACAATCTACTCTTGGCACTTGAACCGGAAGCAGCTTCGCTTTTTTGTAGATTAATTCCAGTGCAGACGATGCACGGTGCAGACTGCGCTGCCATATTGGCTACATTTAAACCAGGGTCTCGATACATGATCCTCGACGCTGGAGGTATATATAATCTTTCTGTTCCTATTTCGCTCTTTCTTTTTACGTCGAAACGCGTTACACGAACACCAAAACATTGAGAGTAAGACAAAACAATTCTTCCTCTGAAACACTACTAATGACCTTAGTTCTAGTTATATAGTTTTTGCTAATAAGATGCGTAGTTACTTGAACAGTAATGCATTATAATGTTGCAGCTATATTTGACAAATAAATATTACAAGACGTTGGTTCAGACACAAGGATATACTTTCAATACACTTGCATTTGCTTTACATATCTATAATGTGTGCATTTGGTGAGCAAGAGCTATAATGTTTGGGAATAGGTTTGAGCTATTTAGATCCACGACGTAGACCCGTCGCGGTGTACAATATTACGTTTTCCTTCTCATATTTGTGAGACGAAAAACGATCCCATGAACCTAATACAATACAATATGTGTCGGTTGTGGTTCATTAATGGTTTAGGATTATAACAGCACAAAGAGCACTCTGATTTCTATGTGGGACATCAGTTTGAGATCCTTCCAAACTGAAACATTTTCTTATCGCATTTATTCTCCACATTAATGTGTAGAGTTGAAATATCGCAGTACACATACATGATTGTAATACGTTAAATAACATTTAAACAGACATGATTGTAATACGACTTATAACAATTATACAGACCTGATTATATTATGACATATCTTGATATATTCATCTGGAAACATTCCAGGTGGTACAATCGACATCACAATTCACGAGGTAACGACAACTGGACAATTGAAAGAGATATGCACGGTCACAGGATGCGCTTGGGGTGGGACATCAGTTGATAGAGCTTTTGAACATTTCCTTATTGGCCTGCTTGGACCAGATGTTTTTCAGTGTTTCAAGAACGATTATGCGGATGATTTCCTTGATTTCTTCCGAGAGTTTGAGGTAGCAAAGAGACATACGAAGACGGATAAGACGATCAGAATTCCAGCGTCACTGGGAGAAATTTTCGAAAAGAAGAAATTTGATACACTTTCTGCATTTCTTTCCAGCCTTAAGTTCGGCAGCACAATCAAAGGCTGGTTCAGCAATCAGGATTTGAATGTTTATATCGTCACAGGCAAATGTAAGACAACCATAGCAGGCAGATTATTTTATGAAAAGATGTTCAGGAAAGAATTTGAGTTTCAGCTAGATAAGGACCCATGCATATATTTCAGACAATTCATGGCGGAATTAGTTTGTGTATTGGTTTATGAAAAATTCTGTGTTGATCAGCCAGACGACCACCAAAGACTTCTGGAAAGCCTTCAGATGCAAATGGAACTGAGGAGCATTTCAAGAGCGTTTGGGATACAGTTATTGCTTCCTGATTCCTAGACGAAATTATACACAAAAGTAACTGGCAAAGATTTTAACTCAAAACTAGACAAACAAGAACACATAGGCCCAGCTTCTCTGAAAAAGGACAAAATGAATCTAAAATCATTTCTTTTGGAGAGCTTCTTCAGTTATTCAGTCCGTAATATAGTTCATCATATATCACAACTACTTCAGGAACATTGTGTCGAGGATCTTGAATCCATTGTCATGGTTGGAGGATTTTCGGAATGCCAATTACTCCAAGATGCAATCCGATCCAACTTTCCCAAAATGAAAGTGATCATTCCGGCGGATCCGGGTCTCACGGTTCTAAAGGGAGCTGTCATCTTTGGTCACGATGCTTCTCTCATTTGCCAGAGAATCTGCAAGATAACTTATGGTGTAGAGATGTATGAACGTTTCAATGCAAGTCGTCATCCTGACAGCAAAAAAGTTATTGTAGATGGCAAAGAACTTTGTAGAGACGTGTTTGATAAACATGTTGAAATTGGCCAAACCGTTACCCTGAACGAACGCACAGAAATACGCACTTATCGAGCCGGAAAAGAGGAGGACACCTATATCACTTTTAGGATATACACATCTACCAGTAAGTATCCCGACTTTGTCGACGATGCCTCTTGCACAAACCTTGGCACTGTAGAGATTCCAATAACGGATCGGTCAGTACCTTTAGCAGATAGGTGTTTCAAGGTCAATTTTAGGTTTGGAAATACCGAGTTGAAATTGGAGGCAATGGAGGCAAGAACATGCCACATTCTAGAGGCAAAACTTGATCTGCTTGGACCGCACTAGAGAATAACATTCGTCTGATGTACACCATAGTTCAATAATCAATTTTCATTGATATTTTAGTTGATGTATATAGATGTACATATATGCAATAAGTTGCGTGACTGTCAGTGACTCAATGACATCATGATTAAGAATACATTCCTACTCTCAAGTCGTTTAAAAAAGAAGCAAATAATTCGACAAGCAAATTGAAATTTGGACAGTCCAGCCATGAGAATATCTTAGAAGAAACAGCTTCCTCTCTTTATATATATATATATATATATATATATATATATATATATATATATATATATATAGAGAGAGAGAGAGAGAGAGAGAGAGAGAGAGAGAGAGAGAGAGAGAGAGAGAGAGAGAGAAACAGCTAAGTAATTCATGCAAAGTGCATGCCTATACACAAAATGTTCATATTTAATTAAAGGTCTGCTTGTTTACCATCAACGTCTAGACTTTCTTTGAGGTTGAGTGTGGTTTCGTCTGTCTCTAGTTTAGGACTGGATATTGTCCAAAGTTGAGTATACACATCCTATATATATATAACCCTTTGTTCTTTATTGTTTGTGGTGTTAAATGTACAGGTTTTCAAATGTACTGTATATTTTAAGTAAAACGAAGTACGATTCTAATATAATGTTACCTTTAAACAACTCTGGCAATATTTCTCCATATAGCTAACAAAACGGGTTTAACCCGCCGAAATTTCAAATAAGTATGCATGTTTGCGATTTTAGACGATCATTAACCTTATTCATGGTATATCGTGCTTTAATTTCCCTAAATGAAAACGGACCGTAACGGTCATTCGTTACTTTCATTTAATGCTTGAATATAACGCAATCAAGTAATTCTGGTCAAATATGTATCAACTGCAAGTGACAATCAGATATTCAAGTGACTCGGGTCAGCTACTATGCTATGACACATGAGAAACTTTGCGTGGGGACAGACCATGGCAAAACAAGACAAGATGAAGCAAGACAAGACAATACAAAGTTTTATTATATTCAGGAATTAATGGTTACACCATAGGTATTTAAGAAAAGGAACATTACTTTATAGCCTGTGATGTAATTACATAATTCTTAACAGGGTTTACAATATTCGGAAACACAATCTAAAAACGTGCAACTATTTGTCATGATTCATTATATGATTATATTTATAAACGTTGATCCTTGAAGATAAAAAATGTATAAACGTTTGTCCTTCTTCGTGAGAAAGAACATGCCAGGAAAGTCTGACAAAGTGTGCAAGAATTTTTGTATATGGAATATTGGTCCCCTCCTTCAACCAGTTTAGTCTGGAAACCAATTATTTGTATTACTACACTCAATGCAATATTTAAATGTATGTTCTGGTTATGAGAAATAGTTTGTTTTCTAACCTCATACTCGTTTTATTTAACCTGTACGTTTTCCATGTACGTAAGGTATTGATGGTTGTTGATCAATATTCGTTTTTTATACCATGTTTACTAGCCATTAAACAGACACAACAATGTATGTCTCCTTAAGTGACCTAGCCGATCAATATTGAACATTCCATGTTCTTCAATAATCCATATATTGTCATACAAATTAGCACTAACGTATTTGCATTAGATATATATGGTAATGTAATTGTCCTTCATTGCCACCAACTATTTTAACCCAATTGCTTATCATGCTGGGGTATATTAGACCTAATTACCCATAGTCATGTACGAAATCAATATTTGTATTTCTGTGTTGACTGTAAGTCGCAAATGATCACAATTATCACAAAGTTCTTTATTCACGAGCACAAGTTATTTCGTATCAGCATGTCTATTTGATATAATATCATCTTATTTCTTTCTGAATCCTACTGAGTAAAATTTATATCATATTCCTACTCTACTTAAATTATCAAAGGCACAAATCACAAAATGTGAATAATTCTTCTTTTAGTATTTGCTAACAAATTCAGTAAGTCGATGACACAATTACTTTTGTAAATTTGCACAAAAAAACGATATCCAACTATCTAGTAGAAAGATGGGACATAGATGATATAGGTTTCAGTGTGTGTACTATTGACGATACAGATGTGTCTCAGAGCCAGGCAATCTGCAACTTTGGACACTCAAGTATATGGTATACCGATGAGGTTGATGATACAGCTTTATCTCAAGTAGGCAACGCTCTCGATGATATTGGAAATGTGACGAAAAGTACATATTCACATGGACCACCTTATGGAGGACATTGGTGATTTTAATGGGAGTGGACATTTTAAATAGCATCGCTATTTTGATATTCCAAACTTGTGAATACTCTGTCTCAGATGAAGTTTCAAAAGAGGCGTGCGCTGTAAAAAAGAAAACAACTATTCTTTTCAGTGACTGACTTTATTTCATTGACTGGGCGGGGAGAGAGGTTAGGCAATTGTCCATTCGCTATGAATAGCTGAAGCTCAAAAAGGAACGTACAGTACTAGTTATGATACATATACTTGTAATAACTTTGTTTTATATTCGCAATTGTACATGTTTCGTGTTTCAAAAACGTCAATAAAGAAACTAGAACTATAAAATGTGTGCCATTTCTCCCCCCCCCCCCCTCTCTCTCTCTCTCTCTCTCTCTCTCTCTCTCTCTCTCGTTGTACACCATGCTAGTACATTTTAGTTCTGCACAAGTACTTTAAATTTAAATTTAATCGGTTTATCAAATTATTTGATTCCGTTTACGGATAAGCTTTGAATATTTTTTTATAGCGGCTATAACATTTAAAGATAATTCAAGCAAACGTAGTTAGATTAAAAGGAGGTTTCTAAACCTAATCTTTCTTTATTACTAAGACAGCACGATCCCCTTCATGAGGCCCCAGATATTAGTCTAAACCAGATACGTAAAAAAAATCTTTGCTGAGGCAGATAAGTGATTACTTGACAAGGACCTATCACCAAATCAACATCCTCGTCATACAACTTAGTGTAGACTTGCATACGCCCCTCTAAGTTAAGTACTGAGGTTTTGTTACCTGAAATCGCTGAGATTTGCAGGTCACATGTCCGGCTGATAATATGTATTCTCTATTAATCTCTCGATGTGATTTAACAAATATTCGATAATGTACACAACCACGTGTCGATATATGTTTTTAGAATCTCAGCTTTCGCTATTATACAACTTTCTTCGTCATGACAAAACACGTATAGAGTAAACATGTCGCTGATTCGAAAGCCAGGTTATAGCATTTAAAAAAGAAGAAAAATCCATGTGAGACAATGGATTTATCAACGTTATCATTTTCTCAATATGTCATCAAATGTGTTCTATAGTTATTTTTCTTGTGATATTTTATTGTAAAGGTTATCACTAGCATCAAAATGTATGTCTGTAATTTAGATAAGCTTACCAAAATAAGAAGAAGTGTCTACCATAATCGTAACATCTTTACCACCGAAAAGAATTCTTTTCATCTTTAAAGTGGTATCTTCTACCTGTGATATATTCCATTATGTTTATATTTCACATACAAGTTTGCGATCTCTTTTGAACATAAAAATTACTATTCTTTTTCAGTAATTATTTCAATTCCTGTATTAAATATATTTTCGGCCAATACTTTTTGGATTAGAGCACTCGATTTTGCATTTGTCTTGGCAAAAACTATCTCTATCATATACTTCAAATGAGATATCATCATATCGGATATTTGTTAAAGCTGAGGATAAAAATGGAGGGTTAAAATCTGTCGGCATTTCAGTAATAACAACTGACTCTCCTGATAACTATCTTGTGTTTCGTCCTCATTTCTAACAACATAACTGCCCCAGCTTAAAATTTATAAGCACTAGATGATGCCTGAGAATTGCATATGCTGTTTAAAAACTTAAAATAACTGAATATATGCTTGCCCTATTGGCAGGTAGATTTGAGTAACCAACAATGATATCTTGAATATTTCTGTATTTTGCTTTTGTCAGTAACTTCGCGACTTCTTTATCATAGTGTTTTATCTTAATTGTTTTGTAACTATTATCTATTTCATTATTGTTATCAATACTAGCATATACAGCTGTAATATCGTCACGCTCTTGATAAAGAATGTCTCGACATCATCATGCATCTTCGTTAGTCCCTCTTGCTCTGGTTTGTTATCATCATGAACGTTTGTTTTTACAAGTTCAGTTTTATCAATCGTTAAAACATTTTCCTTTTTTAGCTGAGGGAGTGTATTTATCAGTTGTAGTTCGAATGTTATACCTGATTTCTCGCAGTCCTTCACAGGACAGAATTTGCTAATACCAGTCTCTAAACGCGCACCTTATGCGTGGGCGTCTCATTTCTGAAACTCAAAGTTGTCAGTTCTCACTGCGTGATTCGAAAGTTAAATTTGTCATTCCAGCAATTATATTTAGAGGGCATGCTTCATCAAGACTTTCTGGGTGGATCACATTAACATCAGCTATTTTGATCTTCGTTTACGGGTTTAGTACAAAATTATCGAGCTCTTGTGACTCGGATCGACGCAGGATCAATATACATGGATTACAATCACATTAAATTACAGCATGCTGGCAAGCCAAACCTATACAAAGTCATCGAGCGTATATATCTGAGCCATCAACAAACCTGGGCAAGACCTCAAGCGTTGAAACAAATCCGAAAATAGTATTGTATGGCTACGGTTACTACATGATCAGGTGTAAATAGCGGAGAATCAACAATTAAAACACTTTGTGCCGTATACAGCGTAGTCCATCCTACATCATCTATATATCTTTATCATCTCCAGTATATATATATATAATATTTCTAAGAGTATGAGTATCAACTCCGTTGAATACAGCAAGAATATTGCAGTTATCTCTGATGACTTTTGGAACCTGAGTGTAGCGTTGAGTGACATATATCACGTCAGTGTTTTTATACCTGCCTCTGGAAAAGATCCTAGCAGGATTTTTTTGTTTATCCAACATTATATCGTCGTATACGACTAAATTGTTAATATCTCCATCAATATCATCAATACTCGGTGCTTCATCGATATCGGTTATAAAATCAATGGCGTTCTCACCCTTAATTTCTGATGCATTCTCGTTAAAATCCTTTAACACTTCATAACATCGTTGATCATCTACGCTAGGGGCAATTAAATACAACTTATCCCACTTCATCCATCTCATTATTAAATTGAGCAACAATTGCGTTTTACCGGATCCAGATGGCCCGATTATAATCATCCGGATAGATTTTGGTAGCGCTGCATGATGCTTAATTGGTTCTCTTGTTTTAGTCGCCGAAAAATCAATTATATCCATATCTCTATACATAAATTATGGATCTATATTGTGTGAAGTGTAAAACGCGTACTAGCACAAATGATGTGACGACGGTTACAACTAAAAATAACAGATCAGCACTTACTGGTAGATGTGCAACATGTGGTATTAAAAAGTTCAGATTTGTTTCTACAAAATCAAAGATTTTACAATTCGGAGATGTTTTAAAAAAAAACGAGGAGGTGATATCGCAGCCAAATTGGCAAAGCTCCCTGGAACCCCATGGGCAAAATACCCCGGAGAAAAGCACCTTCCAGGATATAGCTACTGTGGACCGGAAACCAGACTTGATATCAGACTCAATGATCAAAATCAGTCCCGACCCGGTGAAGAACCAATAAACGCCATTGATAAGGCCTGTCACCTTCATGATGTTGCTTATAAAAGCAGCAATTTGCAACACAGGCATCTAGCAGATGTGAAATTAATTCATGCGTTAAATGCTATTCCTGATAAATCCTTCAAAGAAAAATTGGCTTCCTTTTTAATAAAATCGGCTATGAAAAGTAAATTGATGTTAGGTGCCGGTAATTAATAATATGGAATCAATTTATTATTCCCCAAGAGGATACTGGAGGGGTAAATCAGCAGTCCATAAACTCGCTAGCGCTGCAAAAGTGAAACAAACCACTGCGGCTAATTGGTTATCCAAACAGGCACTATGGCAAATTTATCTACCACCGCCTAAACAAATTCAATTCTCGCATTTTGATGTGACAGTTCCTAATGAAGTTCATCAGGCTATATATTATTTCTGCCACATGATCGTGGTTACAAATACGTTTTAACCGTAGTTGATATTGCAAGTCGATACAAAGAAGCAGAACCGTTAAAAACAAAATCAGCCACTGAAGTCGCTTCTGCATTTGAAAGGATTTATCGACGAGGTCCTCTGCACTGGCTAAATCTATTGCAGGTTAATCCTGGCAAGGAATTTTAGGGTGCAGTGTTATCTACAATGAAACATCATAATGTCACCATACGACGAGGGCATACTGCGCTACATCGCGATCAGGCCATTGTAGAACGATTTAATCGGACGATTGCTGAGCGGTTATTTGGATATCAATACGCAAAAGAATTCATCCAAGAAAAAAGATCCCGTGAATGGGTTAAAAGATTACCATCTGTGATTACTGCACTGAATAACGAGATTACTAGAACAATCAACATGAAACCTATCAACGCGATTAAAAAGAAGTCTATACCCGTACAACCACAAAAAGATTTCAAAGAACCAATTCTTGGTAGTAATGTCACTGTTAGGTATTTATATGAACCAGGAAAGCTTGAAGGGGGTAGAAAAAGGGCTACTGATCCTATTTGGAGTGTTACTGCACACAAGATAGCTAGTATAACACGATCAACTGGTAGACCTCCAGTCTATAAATTGGATTCAACTGCCCCTCAGCGGTGTTTTACTCGACAACAACTACAGGTAATTCCCGAGGATACTCAATTGCCACCGCATGGTCTTAACTAGCACCGTTGCGTCTATTGCACTCAAGACAAGTCAACATCACATTGTTTCTGACATGACCGAGATTGTTATTTTTTCTGTCTACGGTGAATTGGCGAGGATCCTTATCCGAATACTGCCAACGCATTATACAATTGCAACTCGCGCAGTGATTATTCTGTTGTTTCTTCAAAGTGATTATTAATTCAGCATCAATATCAAATTCTCGTTGTTTTTTTTTTGTCCTGTTGTTTGTAACCGGAGAGTTTTTTATCAATAATTTTAACATCAATATCATCCATTGTTGTGTCATTACCATCGAAAACAACTCTTCGAAGTTGATTTATTTTTCGTACTCTGGATACTGCGAGATAGACTAAATTCGACCATTCGATGTGATTATCCACCATCCAAACAATTGTATCCGATATAGTCAATCCCTGTGAAGAGTGTATTGATGCTGCGTATCCTAGCGTCCACGGGGATTTATTAGCACGCAATGCATCTTCAACGACATTGATATCAACCAGCACAATATCATTTAATACGAGAATTTGTTTTTCACTCTGTCCTGGAATATCAACTTCAATGTTCTGTTTTCGTGTATCCGATGGCCTATAACAAAGGGGTACTGGAAGCGTTGCAAATTTTTCTTTATGCAATTCAAATAACTTCATCTGAAGTGTGTCCCTGACTATTTTTCTACTTGCAATTATCAAATCATTTGGTCTCCATGTTTCCCAGAAATCATTCATTGGAGTTTCTGAAATCACTTCACGCGCTATTTCGCATTGGATTCTATCCGGTTGTAATCTAATTAGCGCTTTGAATTCTCGTAATCGTTCATCAATTGATCTATAATCAGTGGCAATTTCTTTATAATAGTCTACAAAACCCCTTAGCCATTCATGTGGAGATGCACCGACAAATGGTGGTGGTTGGCCGTGATCACCGCACATAACGACTTTTGTGTTTTTGTTTAACAACCACTCGAGAAATGTTTGTAATACATCTAATGACACTGTGCATATTTCATCCCAAATTATGATTTCAGGAATGAATTTATCACCCATACGCTCAGGAGTCCATTTGTCACCCTTCCATCGAAAGAAACTATGGTAAGTACAGGCATTTACCCCTCGCTGTATCATCTCTCTGGCGAGTCTGTGAGTCGGTGTTAACACAATCATGGTTGACCGACGAAATAATTCAATTGCACGAGTTGTCTTTCCTGACCCACCACAACCGTTTAAATAAACTGTCTTGTATTTACATACTGGATCAAATACCGGTGGTGCATTAGAAAATTCTGATTGAATTTCAATACGGTTACAACAAAGATATTTATCATCCATGGCAACGTCTGCGGATTCACAATACTCATGTAGCATCTCCTTTTTAAATCGCCAACGCCCCCAATTTTCTTCTGGATCTGTGAATTTAGCTACAGCTGATTTGTACTTATTGTGTATATACATCGAATCAGTGGCCACTCTAACCGCGGTATTAGGAAATCTATTTATCATCGAAAATAGATTAATAGAAGCATAGGCTAGCATAGATGATCTTAAATGTGTATACTGGGAATTATATCCATCACAGTAGGTAACAACCGTACCTAATTTCTCACCATTGGATAGAAAAGCATCCTTACGGGATACAAGTTTTCCCTGTTTCATTAAATCCGTTACAATAAAATTTTATTCAGCGACGTCTATGATCAACCGCGAAGAATATTTTGGATTGTCGTATCGTCCACCCTGGGTAAATTTACCGATTATTCTTCGTCCAAAATCTTTTGCTTGTTCTTTTTTAATTTCAAATAACTTCTTAGACCGATTCATGATTTGTTCTTCATTGAAATCAGGGAATTGTTTTCGCTGTTCGCTGATTATTCTATCTAGATCGGGTTGTGGTAGCCAAACTTCTTTCTGAGCTCGATAGCATATAATAGCCTCGGAAACAATCAACGATATTAGCATACCACAATCAATCATATATCTCAATAGCACTATTAGCATCCAGTGTTTTTCAGATAGGTGTCTACCGAGCCAAACATAACTACACGGATGTAACCCTGTAGCTAATTCGAATGATATCACACGAGCGAATACGGTTAAATCAAAATCAGGCAATGGTCCATTAATCGCAACACGAGTCATTTCATGCGTGGGGTGTCCAAATCGTTTGAAGTACTCAGCACATTCCCCATACCCGAGAAAACTTCCGGGATAACACGCGCCTATATCAATTGAAATCATACCATCACGTGAGTATTTCGTATTCCACAGTCCTCCATGACCAAATTCGACGTAACTCAATTTAACATCCTCGAGAAAATCACTTCGTGTTGGACGCCATGAGTTTTTTTCTCTTGCGAAGTGAGCTACCACTGATGGAATAGTAAAACTATCCGTGAGTAGTTTTTCATGGAAACTCTCCGGTAAAAAATCACTAGCGATTTTTCTCATTCTGTTATCTAATTCTTCAACGCGATATAATTCACCATTTGGTCTTACAAATTGATCGAATCCTATTTCGGGATCTTCATCGCTTCTAAGTAACGACACTGACACAGGATCATCTTTACACAACGCATGAATAGCATCGAATAATTTCTCTTCATAGAAAACATCCCCGACGAACTCCTTAGGGATATATTTCACGGTTCGTTCTCGTGGAAATACTGTTACCGCAGGTGACCACGCGTGTTTGTTATGATCAATAATCTGTATTGGCGCTCCATTTTTGTTATATTTCGGTTCGTATAAAACCTCTCCGGTTATCGTCATAACGGTTATTGGAAATCTTAATGATGTTTCTAATTTAGCTAAATCAGAAATCTTTGCACCGTGTTGTTTCACTGTCAGTTCCCATTTGGTTATTTTCCTACGTCGCAGATCAGTTAGTTTATTTCCCCGGGACGCATTTGTGAAATGTTCTATTATTCGTTCTGCTACACAATTAAGCCCTGACGAATATTTCATAGGAGCTAGTTTTGCGATATCGGGTTTATCATTTAACGGATATATCCCATAAACCATTGCTGTTACGGGATAAGATCTTTCGTAGTATGGCTTATCGATTCCAGTTAGAATTCCTGGTTTGGAATCTCTACTTACAATGACAGCTTTTTTATTCTTGAGAATTGGTTCAAATTTATTCCTAATAATCCATTTGCCATCGACTTCGATAATGAATTTGATTCGGAAAAAATTCTTTTTTTCCCCAACACGTGAAATTGTCACTGCTGCTTTTTCATCATTCATGGTAGCGTCAACAACACCATCAATTCGAAATGTTGACCAACAATAAGATGCTCCATCACGCTTGAATTCATTAAAACAGTCTCTGATTTTACTAATCATGGCTTTATCAAGAATTGTATTCTTTGGTGTATTAGAAACTATATCGAGATTGAATTGAGCATCTTTCCAGGGTAATCTCTTGGACGTTTTTTTTGGTTTATCGAGATTAAATTTAGGATTAATTTTTAATAATCTCTTAAACTCTTTCATGTTTCCGTCTATTAAACGTTTTTTTTGGTTTATCGAGATTAAATTTAGGATTAATTTTGTTACGTTTTTGGGGTTTATCGAGATTAAATTTAGGATTAATTTTGTTACGTTTTTTGGGTTTATCGAGATTAAATTTAGGATTAATCTTCAATAATCTCTTAAACTCTTTCATGTTTCCGTCTCTTGGACGTTTATTGGGTTTATCGAGATTAAATTTAGGATTAATTTTTAATAATCTCTTAAACTCTTTCATGTTTCCGTCTCTTGGACGTTTGAGATTAATTTTTAATAATCTCTTGTTACGTTTTTTGGGTTTATTGAGATTAAATTTAGGATTAATCTTCAATAATCTCTTAAACTCTTTCATGTTTCCGTCTATTGGACGTTTTTTTTGGTTTATCGAGATTAAATTTAGGATTAATTTTCAATAATCTTTTAAACTCCTTATCAGCATTGAATTCAGCATTTTTCGAAGGCGTTCTCCTTAATTCCCTCATGCTATAATTAAAACAAGCATTTAAATGAAGAGTTTATATATAATGAATCACTGCAAGTGGCTTATGATTGGATCAGTAACCCCGTGTAACAAATCATGCAGAAATGAGTTTTGTGGGTATCATATGCAAAGCTTTCGACGTGGAAGCCTTGGCCCGTTACCCTGCATACGATGTGGGGTTGAGGTCAGGGGAAAATCTCAGTTGTGTCTTAATTGCGGTGGTAAGCGATACAGGGAGTTGAAGCGTTATTATGATAAAATAATAAATAATGGACAATCAATCAGAAATTATGACCCTGAAAAAGTCCCTGACACTGACAACGTCCCTGACAAAATCATAAGAACTCCTCAAGACTACATCGAAAGATTCATCATTAAACCAAACAATGAATTAGACAAACAATAGTATTATGTATACGAATGAACCAAGAATTCAGACACCATCCCTTGATTACAAATTATGAAGCATCCAGTGATGGTGTTGTAAGGCACTGTAGACTGAAGAAACCAGTTGGTGCTGACAATGGTATGGGGTATTTGGTGTTCACTGTTAAGGGAAAGAAAACTTATCGCAATCATCGTTTCGTGTATGAATGCTTTTATGGATTGATCGAGCATGATTTTGTTATTGATCATATCGATTCTAATCCAAAGAACAATTCTTTATCAAATCTGCAGGCTATCACACAAAGTGAGAATACCAAACGAGGAGAGACTGGAAAATGCTCAAAAAAAGCGAGACCAGTAAAATCTTTGAATACAATAACTAACGAAGAAAAAATATTTCAATCAATATATGAAGCCGGCAAGTATTTCGATATTTGTAGAGCCTCAGTACGATTCGTTGCAGAGGGGATTTATCGATCGGCTATTTCAAAAAGGACGGGACAAAAAGTTCAATTTAGTTATGTCTAATGCGTCATATTTTTCATTTAGAAATATATCATTATTATAGAATAATGAATTCTGAAAACATGAATAGCATTTTATCCGAGATTTCAAAATTAAAAAGTTGGGATATTGAACTATCAGATGGGTTAAATCCTGATCAAATCATGTCTGATTTTCAGGATATTTAATACGGAGTTAACAACAATAAATATATGCTACCAAAGAAGTATGCGCTCATCAAGAGAATTCAGAATTCTATTCGGGACTCTCTCGCATTTTCCAGTGACGTAAGTGTGTTCGCTCCGTTGTATACCATCGTAGAACGAATACGAAAAGAATTGGGGTACGAATACGAATTGAAAAAGCAGGTTAATTCTAAAGTTAGAAACCTACGGGCGTTAATTCAAGAAAATGAACAATTTTGATTGACCATTTATCATTATTTGATTGTGACCGTCCCTCATAGAGATTTTAATTTTTTTTAGCATTTTTTGATTGATAATGTCAAAAACAGTGAAAATATTTCACACTGAATAAAAATTGATGGACGGTTCAGATTGATCAATAAAAACAACAATGTGGAAAGTGTGGTATTAATTATTTTTATAAGGATTTCCACACTTTCCACATACCTGATAGAAGGTGTCTCACGATGACATAACACTTCCACGGTGGTATTAAAACTCATCCGACATGTCATAAAATGTTGAAAGTGTGATATTAATTATTTTTATAGCAATTATGACACTTTCAACATCAATGATAACGCCCTTAACACTTCCACGATGGTGTTAGGTCGGGTTCGGGAAAATTGTTTCACAATTGAAAAAGTGTTTTGCAATTGAAAAATTGTTTCTGATTTCAAATAATGGTCAATGAAGCATTAACAACCCGATTGGCTCTTGAACGACTGGATGCAATCAGGAGATTTGTACCAATTCGTGACTCTGTACGGAATAAACTACAACAACGACAGAGTCTTCAGACCGATTTTGCTGCGGGATCTGAAGAATTGTTTAAACCAGTAACCACAGCAACGAAGGAGATAGAGCGTGCTATACTGGGAGATGATCCTGACGGTAAAAGAAAAGAAGAGGGTCTTATTCCTGTGTTAGAAAAAATAGCAAAAAGAACTAAACAAACAAAAAAATCCTTGCAATCACTTCCTCAGGATATATCAACCGCTTCAGAACGAAAATTTAAAGGATTTCAGGAAGAACTAGTTAGTGGACTACCTAAATCAATTATATTTACCGAGAGCGCTAAACAACTAATTCTCAACGAGGATATAGACAATTTAGGTGAATTCGCTGCTAACAGCTATGATTCACAAGAGAAGTTTTTCACGGACAATTATTCGGATTATAGAATGTCACATAATGAATGGGCTGATATAGTGTATGAAATAAATACTGGGAGTTTAGATAGAAGGATGAAGGAATACAGAGACTTCAAGAGAAAATTTCAACTCCAAATAAGACAGCCATACGATGAGAAGAAATTTCTGGGGGGCGGTCTAGTTGGAAACGCTAGCGTTTCATGTCCTGGTAGTGTTCTCAGTGATATATCACGATTAGAGGTTCTTGTAGGAGGGTTCCGAGCCGGAAATAACTCACCGGAAATAATTAATGAAGCAGCTGATATCTGTAGACGATTATTTCAGGGTGGTATCATGGATATCAGCACATATCGAGATTTCATTGGAGAGTTAGTGGAAAGTGGGTATCATAGTGACTGAATTGAAAAGTCAATTGATTAGATAAATAACAATTGAAAAATTGTTTCTGATTTCAAATAATGATCATACACTACAATCATGATAAACCAACCCCCGTCTACGTAGTTAATTCACGGTTTCCGGTTCATAGAGCATACTACGGAGATGGTTTAGGTAATACCATTTTAGGGTTATTTGCGAGAATGGCTCCAAAAGTGATGCCGTTGGCTAAACAATTAGGAATGAAAGCAATTGAAGTTATTCGTGATAAGGGTATTGGTGCTGTTGGAGATCTTGCTGGAAAAGCGTTTTCAACTGCGAAGAATAAATTAACATCATTAGTGAAATCACGGATGAAATCCAAAAGATTTTCAAAACCGTTACCGTCTACAGCGGAAATGCCTGCAAGTGTTAGTAGAATTATAAATAACGCAGTAGATGAACAATTAGCGTCGATGGTTTTAACCCCCGACCAAAGCAATATTGCAAATATGATAGCAGGAAGTGGCTTTAAAAAACTACGACGATGAAAATGGAAAATCGCGATTTAGACTATGATAAATAGAATAAAATGTTCAAAAAGTCACATGATCCAGCGTTTGATATAGACGACCCAGTTGGCAAGGATGATTCTGTACGCGATTATCAATATTACGCCTATCATGCAATAGACTCAAATAGTCGAGCAAGAATTGATCTTCAAGTCCATGATACCAGTAAATACTTTTTGCCCTGTGAAGCGTTTATTGAAGTAGAAGGAGAAATTGTAACAGCTGCTGATACTCCTGCTGTACCAGCACCGTATCCAGCTGGTACTCAAGTCGGTTTTGTCAATAATGGTATCATGGCGTTATTTGAGAGTGCAAAATATCTCATTGATGGAAAAGAAATTGAGGCGATAGATCGCGATGTTGATGTGGCTACAACAATAATCGGGTTAGCGAGATATTCCGATGATTATACAAGATCAGCAGGACCTTCTATGATGTTTGCAAAAGAAGCTACAAATACCGCTGGAGGAAAACTATTTGTTGTAAGACGACCAAAGAATAATGCTGGCACCGCTAATATTGATGCCGAAGATATGATTATAAACAACAATGTTAATTCCAATCTAGGAGCTGCAACACGTATTTCAATGTTGCAAGGAGCGCGTAAATCATTTTCATGCGCGATTCCACTGCATCATATATTTGGATTCTGTAGAAACGTCCGAAAAGTTATTTATGGAGCGAAGCATACAGTATCGCTTGTACGAAAGAGTGATGATAACGACGCAATTTGGAGGATTCCAGCAGACAATGCAAATCCAAATGCTGATGCCGGTAAAGTCAATTTAACAAAAATATCATTGTGGATGCCAGTGTTGACTGCAGCAATCACCGCATAAGAACGATTACTATCATTTATGGACCAAGGAGGAAAGTCGTTGTTGAGTTGGCTAACCGTGAGTACAGATGTTAAACAATCAAATATCAACGGGTTATTCACTTGGAACCTAGCATCAAAACAAGGCGTTTCTGCGCCACGTCATATATTTATTGCGTTACAAGATAACGCACGAGTTGGCGATCAACGTTTCAGTCATATGATATTTGATCAATTAGGTGTGAAAGACGTCTCACTGAGAATAAACGGCCAACAGGAACCATCCGAGGATATACAACTTAATTACACAGAAAATCATATTGCACGAGTTTATCATCGTCTGTTGTCATTTATGGCACGCGATCAAAATGTGGATACTGGTTTGCAAATATCACAATATGATTTTAAAAATCTGTATCCGATCTATTACTTCTCACTGGAACATCTCGATTTGATGAGACAATCTGTTGTTGATATACATTTTAGAGCTAATGTGACTCGTGGTGCTATTGCTGATTATAGAGCGGTTGCTGCCATTCTCAGTGATAAATCAATGCTACTTGAAGGTGTTGGTGGAAGAATGAGAGTGGTAGATGCACCAGTGGAAAACATGTAAACGATTTAGAATCAATCAATTATGTATAACATGTCATATAGTGCTATTAGTGTTGCGTTAACTCCTGGTCAAATCAAAAAATTGCAATCAGAATCGGCTAAAAAATGTGGAACCACAATCACGTTGAAACCCAACCAAATGACTGGTGGTGCAAATAAACTATCGCTGACAACTCGTCAGGTGAAACATTTCAATGATGCACTAGCAGCAAAAAAGGGTGTTCAGATTACTCTCTCTGCGGCTGCTATCAAAAATATGATTAAAACAGGCGGTATATTTCCGTTGTTAGCTGCGATTCCAGCATTAATTGCAGCAGCAGCCCCAGCGGTGGCTAAAGCGGCAGCGTTAGGAGCCGTTGGTACTGCAGCAGGAATGGCACTAAAGAAGGCAACTGGGAAAGGATATAAAAAAAAGGGAAAGGGTCTAAGACTACCAGGAACCCCGTATTCGTGGTACAGCGGAAAGGGTCTAAGACTAGGAAAGGTTTATTAATTGGAGAGTCTATGATGGTTCCCATGTCCAATTTTGATTTACTCGATGCTGCTAAAAAACTCGCGATTAAAAACTTCAGAGGTGTCTTTATGAAAGATCAATTACCACATCAACCAAACAACACTGAAACAGGAATCATTAATTTAGATAACAGCACCGGACCTGGAACTCACTGGGTTGCATACGCTATTGATCCACGTGGGATTGTTTATTTCGATTCATATGGATTAGCCCCACCAAAAGAGTTTATGCGTTATATAAAAACCCTTCCAATGAAGACTTGGTATTCTACGCTACCAACACAACAAATGAATGACCCACCGATATGTGGCAGCGAAGTATTAAATGTCCTTAACGCTATTTCTAACTCCTTGAGTAACCCAAGCGGAAAACCACCACATGTTGTCGTGAATGAATACACTACTAATCACTGGAGAAAATCTAAGATTTTTCAACGAAGTCGTCAAAAACGATTTTAGAGAGAGAAAGAGTTTTACAATAACATGATTGATATTTGGGTAAGATCTTTGAAACCCAAACCCGATGGCACTGCACCACCTGATTCTGTCAAGGATATAAAAAAAATAATTGAAGATGAAATCGCTGAGACGTTGAACTTAACAAATGTTGATCCTAATGAAATAGGTGTATTTCAAGACAAACAGGGTAAATTGAAATCCAGTGATGTGTCATTGAATGACATTTTGATACGGCAGCGCGACGCCGCTGAAAACTCTATTGCGCTGTATTCCAACGACGGACGACTTAAACCAGGCGCACTTGTGTCTACGATCACCGACGCGATTGCTACCAACGAACGTGAGCTGAATAATCTTATACGAGGTTATAATAATTTTCGCAAAAATGTCATACATAAATTCTTTGGAACACCGCTTGTGGTTGGCATGACTCTCGCTGAAATTAAAAACTATCTATCGCTATTCTTTTTAAACAAGGACGCGGGAAGGATGATGAATGAAAATGAAATCAAGGCAAATTATCTCGAGATTTCTAAACTAATAGAAGATCAAAAACCCACTAACGACGTCATTGTTAAGTTTTTTGGAAACCCGCTTGTGGCAGGCGTGACTCTCGCTGAAATCAGTGAGTTTATCGGCAAGCACACTCACAATGCCTACATCGCTAATAGTTTCTTTGGTGTCCCGGCTACATCTACGATGACTCTCAAAGATATTAATATGTTTATGATGAGACAAACAACACTTAATACCATCGTTGATAGATTTCTAGGGAGAACACCTGTTTCTGAAACCACATCGTTGACAGGCCCGACCCTCGCTGAAATTAAAAGCGCTATTGACGAACAAAAGCTCACCAACGAGTTTGTTAAAAATTTCTTTGAGGGCAGTAGCCTCCAAGATATCACGACGAAATTTTCTAACATCGACAACCATATTAAAACCCAAGCACGGATTAGAATCAACGAACTTCTGGTTTCATTCTTTTCTGACAGGTGGGGGGGAACAATAGATCCTGTCAGAATCAGGGTAAATTATCTCGATTTTTCCAACGATCTTCTTGAACTAAAAGAAAACTTTGAAAGGATAAAAATTCCGCACAAAAAACCTAAAAATATCGTGTATACGATCAAACATAGAATCGAGGATTGGATAAGAGACAAAGCTCCTAGAATTACCATCGATCTCTTGTGGGATGAGGGGGAAGTGAAGGTTGATGGTATCTATAGGTTAACGTGGGCCTCTATCGATCAATTTAATATGATCATGAACAATAGAACCTACTCTGGTGGCGTCGCGACGTTAATTATCGAGACTGGCATAACACCAGAATTTCACTTCGTCGCGGTTAATAGCTCCACGATTAGATCAAAAATAGCCTGGTGTATAGAACTCGTAGATCATTTTTCCGGCTGAAGTACTAACAATTCCCGCGAACTTGAAAACACAATTGAAAACGCTAGCGTTTTTAAAATAACAATGATTTCATCAACTCAATGTCGCTATGATCAGGTCAGAGAATTTCAAAATAGACTCAAAACCCTCGCCGAGGAGTATCAAATAAAGATAAAAAAATACCGACGAAGAATCACCGCAATTGATATTACTATGTTCTCGTTGTCAAGCGTTCTCGCTGGCGCCGGAATAATACTTGCATCGGTTACAATGATTGCCCCGGTCGTAGTTCCAATTTGCATTTCTGCGGTGGCTACAATCGGGGGTATATCAACCGGGATAGCAAAAAAGATATCATCATAAAGCCAGAGTAAACTGCAGAATTACTTAATTCAATTTCATATTGCATCAACCGCATATTCGCAGTTATCCCTGATGATATCGTCGTCACTCGATAATACAATTATATCAGATAGTGAATTCTCAGCGATGGTCAGTATTTTTGATTCAGCGATATCAAAATTAGAGCAACAACATGAATATAATACAATGACAACACCGATGGAATCAGAAAACACGAACCCAAAAACAAACCCAAAAACCAAAATGATCTCAATAATCTCAACCATACCAGATTGTGAGTTCTCAGTGATGGTCAGTATTTATGATTCCGCGGTGTCAAAATTAGAAATACAACATGAGTATAATAACAATGACGACACCGATGGAATTACTTCAACGAGTAGTGGAGAACACGAACCCAGTACAAACAAGCATGATATCAATAACATCAACGGAACCCGAGTTTAGTGTGAATTTCCCTAGCCCAGTCCCCGTGAAGGAGATAGCGCTAGCAAAACTACGAGTGTATCACAGTTGGCCTAATATCAGATCAAAATCATTTGGTGGTCAACAACCCAATAATTCTTTAGTGTTTGCAAATAAGAATAAACCCGACGGAACCCCAGACTGGAACGTCGTTTCGATACCAACCGGATCATACCAAATTGAACAAATCAATAATGAATTCGCGCGTAGAATAAAATCGATTACTGGAAAAGAATCAAAAATCGCTATAACAGTTCATGAGCCGACGCTATCATCCGCAATCGAGATAAGCACAGAAGGATACGTCGTATATATCTATCAGAGTTCTATTAGAACCGTACTGGGATGGCCTGAAAAACCACCGGAAAAATCCACCACCGACTTAACCACGGATGTACAATCATATCATGAAATCAATCCCAGTTATCGAGATGATTTATCTGATATAAGAAAAGGAAAAATCGCCGATAGATTTATAGTCACCAACAAAGACACATTGCAATGGGATTTTATCATTAAAAGAACGGCCGACTCATCTGTTACTATTTCATTTACGCTAACTGACGTCCGTGGTTATTTTAGTGAGATTAAACAATTATATGAAACACAAATAGAACAACTACGGAAAACAAAATCGCAAAAACACGTTGAAATAATAAATCAACTCATATCGGACATGGAATATATCTATGAACTAATTATTCAAACAATAATTAATGACAACAGCGACAATAAACAACGATTCCTAACCGATTACAATATCACAGAAGACAATCTGCGTAATTTCAAGTTTCCGAAATACAACGCTGATGAATTAGCAAGAATTGTTAAAACCGATATCAAAGCGCTACAAAAATCAGATTCAACTATCCTCCTCAAATATAATAATGATCCAGATGGTGGCGGTAGGCATATCTCTCCGTTCAACGTGAATATTTCATCGGTGATTGCGCTCAATTTAGTATGTGATGTTATCGAAGGAAGCTATCAGATTAATCTAGAGCAATCAAATCAAGCTCAGCAGGGATATATTCTTTATTCGTTTGCACCAACAGCTCCTCCGGGATTCCTAATTATTGAAAACCCAATTAATCCTGTCTACATGCGATGCCATAATAATTCGCTAACGAGAATTAATTTCCGACTTACCGACCAGTCAAATAATCTGATTGATCTACAAAATGAGGTGTTAGCGATAAGTTTGTTTGTGAAATCATAAATGATTTTCGTCCTAAAGACTGGATCAAATATTCGGTTGAAATCGTAAAAGAATTATTAACCCAGAACTGAAAACTTTAGCAGCAGAGAGGCTGGATGACAACAAGTTGCGACCAAAATTAATTAAAAAATCGTAAAAGTCTCCGTTTTCATTTTTTTAGTTAAAATGAGATTTCGTAGGAAAGGCTCGTTAAGATTTCAATCAATTTTTTGTCTGAAAACGTTGTAGGGTTTGCCCCTGAGACATTTTTTTTGGTTAAAATGAGATCGTAGGAAGGCTCGTTTTAAGGATTCAATCAAAATTTTGTCTCAAAACGTTGTAGGGTTCACCCTCTCTGCTGCTAAGCACAAACTTATAACTTTGATTATTCTCCGAATAATAAATTCACTCAGATTAATAAAAAAGACCAATGATACTGACTAAAATGAACAAGATGTGGGATGAAACCGATACAATGTAAGCTCTTTGTTTACTACCACCAATTGATTGCGATTGGGTAACACTATTCACGTACTGTTTATTTGTTATATCGCATGTAGAAACAGCCACATTTTTAGAAGTTATGCTTTTGACAGCCGTATCTGTGCCTCCAGTTTGTTAAAGTTGATTGACATTTGTAGACGCAAATGTGCTTGTTGTTGCTGCACTTACTATAGCGTCCACGTACAATGTCTTTGTTACATCAAATGGGATAATGGATTATATAAGTCGTTTTTATGTTATTGAGCCATGCTTATCATCGTATAACCGGCTTTTGCTACGCATGATGCAATATGCGTTGCTCTCATATGACAAAGGTTACGTTTGTTACAAAATCTTTACTGGTCAAAGTTTTGTTATCAGGTTGATTATTACAATTTAATTTCCTACCCATATATGTTTCCAGCCATCGGTTTATTGATAGCCTACCGTACTATTAGCCTCCATGCTAAGTTGTGAGTAACATACCGCTTGTGATTATTTATGTTAGCGGAGGTCGTAATCAGTTTCAATATTGTCAAACTTTTTTATACTCATGTTGAAATGTCCGGTTATCTTTCAACACTTTATTAATAATTTACTATTACTGACCGCATTACTGCTTGTGAGTTATCTGCGTCGATAGATGGATATGTTACCTCAGCTTCAGCACTCGCTGAACTGATATACGTAAGTGAACCGTCATCTTTCCACCTGACAACGATAACTTACCATTACTGACAGAACTAAGGTTTGGAAAGATTACTGTTTGTGAGTTATCTGCGCTGATTGGCGGATATGTTGTTTCATGGTCTAGCACTAACTGAACTTACATGTTTTAGTTACCTATCATTGTATCACCAGCTGGTTTGATATAATTTGTTAAATATACATCGTAGTTTATTTATTGTTGAACTGTCAATTAGCGTACCAAAACCTGTGACATAGTTCAGTCTTATTACAGCGAGATACAATTGTGTGAATCCCTCGAATAGAATGAACATAATCAACTTTGACACGGAGGGATTAATAAAGCATCAACATAACCACGACCTATCGGACTGTCATTACCTGATAGTAGGACGAACTGGATAGGCTATAACTAACATTCTGATGAATCTGTTAATGAACGACCTCGTCAACTGCGATCGAGTTTTATGGACACGATCAGTCCTCAGAAGGATAAATACGTGTTTCACATAAAAAGCTGAGAAATGCACTAGGCGAAGGTAATGATATATTTATCATAAAACAACCGGAATATTTAATTCTCGCTGCTGAGCTAGATTCTGACTTGCATAAAATAATCGTCTTTGACGATATTCCGCTAATCAATGCAGAGATTGATAGCATCTTATTTTTCATTCAATATCGCGCGACAGAAATTGTATCGCTGTTTGCCTTGCACAAGGATTTTATAATATGTGAAGATTTATCAGGCGAGATACAATCTTTTTCATAATATTCACTGAACTTAACAATATCGTCTTACAAGACATAGCACGATAACAGTGCAGGTGTGTATTACAAAACAAATTTGCCGAACGTTATTATAACGATCTAGGTGATGGCGGAAACAGGGAATTTCTACTTAATAAGTTAGTATCTGAATTTTGTGTTCAGATGTGGAATAGATATGCCTTGGGACTGTGAAAAGTAATCTAACTTTAAACATCTAAAAACTGCTATTTCGATCAGAATCGAAAATTAGTTTAAGAAAAGTAAACGAGTAAACGAATGCAGGTTCTAATGACATTTGATGCAACCAGAGCTGCATTCAAAAGGAAAGTTGAGCAAGTACGTCGGAGGCAACATCAAACTGCAAGAAACTGCTATGTGTTTTAGACCAGTGACTAAAACAGTACTTGGCAAACAAGAACAACAGACAAGAACAACAGAACAGTTACTGATACAAAACAAAAGAATGACAAGTCGGTCAATAATTGCATTGAACAACTAAGAATTATAAGAACAATTTAGAATGGCTTTTGATAGAACCAGAGAAGCTACGAATATCAATGAGGGAAAAATATTTTAGTGTACAACGAGAAGATATTATTGCTGTAATGGGGTGCTGGCGGGTTATCAAAGTGTTATTAGTACAATATTGCACAAGGCCTGGTCAGAGGTATTGCGCAACTTGGAAAACAACACTTGAAGACCGCCTCCCACTAATTATCGTTATCTAGAAGATGATCTCTACGGTGTAATCTGCCCGGTCAGTGGTTATAGAAATCTGAGATGGTACTTTGAACAAGACAATACACGAGCCCCCGTAAAGATAAAATATGAATTTAATGAAAAATACAATTAAGAAAAGAATGACACTGTGAATTACAATTTCTTACTTTCTGAATACACTTAGTTCAGAAAATACATAAACTGAAGCTATAAAATAATGGATACATTCATAAGAATCCAAACACTAATAAAAAAAAATGAAGTTAGCCGTTAATACTGAGAGTAAATTTCATCAAGGAATCGAATGTTCATTTAACATTGGACTGTTTGGTGATTCAAAATGACCGTTTTCGTCGACTGGTTTTTTTTTCTTTCTTTTCCCTGCGTGCGTCCGACTTCAGCTTGCCCTTTCATTGAACGGGAATTCCACACTCTGACTTCTTACTTCTTTTTTTTTCTCTTTCCTTTGACTTCTCGCTGATTCTTACTCTTGCCAAAATAAACTATTTTCCTTTGACTTCTCGCTGATTCTCACTCTTGCCAAAATAAACTATTTTCCTTGTAAAAGAAAAGGGTAAAACGCCCTAAGTATCTCGTTACTTCCAGAGTTGAGATAGTAAGTCCGTTTTTCAGGTTCGAAAAATCAGATCTTACTATCAGTGTTATCATTTATACGACTAACAAATACTATACAGGTCTTCGGGTCAATAGAGCTATACTGCTAATTATCGACATCAGAATTCGGGAAAGTCATATATCCCCGTAAATCATTACGTAAAGTGAGGCAATATATCATAACACACAATCCATATTTGCTAATATGATAAATTCAAATTAATGTAACACTTTCCAATCATAAATGTACACGACGGGTTTTCTACACCACCCATTTACCTACCTAAGTATATAAGGGAAAAAAAATGCTAATTTAGAATTCAAAATACATTATTAAATCACTGTAAAACCGACTATCCATACAAAATATGAACACATTATGCATCTGTAACAAAGAAACATATCAAAGTACGTTATTAAATCAATGTAATACTGAACTATTTGTATCGTAGTATCGATACAT
Organism: Unio delphinus; assembly: GCA_029339505.1. NCBI lineage: Eukaryota > Metazoa > Mollusca > Bivalvia > Unionida > Unionidae > Unio > Unio delphinus. The sequence continues at coordinate 2,070,176 of JAQISU010000131.1, forward strand.
TATGCATCTATGCCAAAGATAAACAGCATATACATTACATCATGATAAAGGTGAATTTGAGTTAAATACCTTGTGTTTTTGGCGTCTTACAATCGTTCCACATTCAGTTTAACTGGAACCCAACTTTTACGAACGTCTCTCTTTCAAAGCACTCTCGGAGTCTTGAATATGTAGTTTCTACTTCCTCTCTTGCAGAGATCTTCCTAGACTGACTAACCTCGTTTGATACGAAGTATATATTTCCCCGATTCTGGGGTCCGACACCCCCCTTCCCTATGCATTCTTCCAATCGGAATAAATGCTATTCTTACTGACCTTATGAAAACCGTCTATCAATATGCCAAAAATGCCACTTAGGATCGAAATATCACCTTATCATTTTGTCTCAATCATTTTTGAAAGATCTGCGTGAGGAATCACATAATTTTAACGTGTCAAACACTCAGTCCGTTTTCACTCTAATTATTGAAACAGTCTGACCGGGTTAAACTAACATTCTTTCCGTTCCAAACTCTAATCCAAGACAGTTGATTGTCGGCTAGCCTAGGAATCGATTACTGGATGTCACAGACGAAAAGTTTGGCACTTGACAATTGCTGACATTTATTATATTAAACTTGATAACCAAAACCAAAATAGAAGGATTCATTGCATATTGTTACTAGAAAACCTTTCTAAAAGACTTGATGAAGAATGTGAAAGAGAAAGCATCTCGTGGTTTTCAAATTAAAATATTTCCCTCAAAGCAGAAAGAGTTGACCGGTTAATTTTAATACTAGCATCAAAGAAAGCCGGAGCACATAAATCAACAACAAGATTGTTTAACTATTAGATACTCTCAGATCAAACGATTATCTAACATCCAATGAATAGTATAATTTACACAACGATCAGATTCGCTAACAGCAAAAGCATAAACTGCTGGCAGTTCAGTGTTATGCATAATAATGTTTTCAACAACGTTACTACTTGATTTATTACATACTATAGCGGACAGTGCAAACATTTCTTTATTTATAATCGATCAATGTAGCTGAATGTCCCAGACACAATATGAAATAGGACTAGTTTCAATCACTGCTTGGCACGCAATGACGAATATAAGAACTATTAACTTTACGACTTCATTTGTCAATCGATCCATCCAGTTTGCTTGGTTGGGATATCTTCTAAGATACCACAAGTCGCTTAACACGTTACATATCTAAATAAAAATATTAAGTTATAAATTAAAACAAAGGTTGATTATTCATTACATACATTGGGGTTTATTCCAACCTATAACACATTGCGTGCCACAATCACTTTGACAACTTTCTTATTCATCTTAGTGCCGCCAATACTATCGGTCCGTTCTTAGGATTTACTCAAAATCTACGGTTCCGAATCACAAAGTGCTTCAGTGGCATATGATTAGTTGATATAACATAAGTAAATTCGATTTGAATAAACTGATCAACTACCACCGGGTAGTATACATCACGTGGTATTAAAGGTCGTATTACAGGGATTTGTTCCTGATGTACCACATGGATAATTAATGTAAATGTAAAGTAAATTCAAACCATTATCTACTATCCTGGTAGTGTTGTAAATCAAATTCATTATATTACGATGACATGAAATGATCAGTCTGGCAGGCATCTTTATCTCCATACCGAAAATGTAATATGTCATCTGAGGTCAGTCAGCTAGCTGAATACAGCTCTGATCACCATAATTATTTAACCAAACACAGTCATGTTTATAAGGAGTTTTGTGTAAAAACGATACAACGAAAAATGTATCACATAAATATCGTAGGAGAATTCTTTTGAAATATAATCTATACAATGATCTACATGTAAATGGAATTTAAACAAATACAGACTAACGCGTTAGACGCATCACAACCTTTTGTCGCACCAGCCTCTTCTTCGCCGGTTCAGCTGTTGTACTGACGATTGTTGATACAATTAAGGGCGCAACGCCAACGGAGTCTGTGCCAAGCGATAGATATGTAAACGAGGACTTTCTGAAATATCATCAGAAAGTACAAAGGCGTTGACAAAGCCCAAAAAAAGACGATACCGACAGGCGGCAAAATTATTAGAAAATTAGTAACTAAACCTAGATCTGGGAGTGCTAACATTCGACCAAATATTTAGACGTTCTAAATATTTTCTAAAAATAACAGAGAAGGATGTCTTCTAAATATGACATGACCAGACCGAAGGTATACCAACAGATTGCTAAACGGCAGAATTTGAGTATGGTAAATATCGAGAAAGTTGATAATTCAAAAGAAGCTAACAAAACTGGCATTCGAACATGTAATACAAGAAACAAGAGCGTTTTTCGGCTTTCACGCAAAGCCGAACTTGAAATACCTGGATGTGGAAGAGCAGTAGTTATTGGAGGTCACGATGATTATTAATAACACAAACGATAACAAACTTCGAATGTCACCGAATGATGCTCTCCATGATCCAGTCTTAATAAATGTCCGATGCACGTATTCTATATTGCTAAAATGTTAACAACAGCACATGTTATGTGTAGGCTGAGAGACTCAGCAGAAGAACTTAATGGAAGTTTCTAGGAGCGGGAGATGCAGCGAACTGTGTTAAATGTATTTTCCATTGAGTTATTGTAAAGAAGAAATTGGGAAGAAACGCTTTTTATCGTCACGTTTTGTTTTCTTTCAACAACTGACCGTATGAGTTAAAATACGTTAACTACAGAACGTTTCAAATGTAGAAAGATTGTAATTGAAAACACTAAGGTGAAATTGAAGCTTTACTGCAAAAGAAATATCGCCATTAAGCCAGGGGAGAACAAATGGTAGAGATGTATCTGAAAGCTGGTGCAGTGCATTACACTTTTTGCTTCATCAAATGTGAGCATGTAAAGGCCTCTAAGAGGGCTTCTGGTTCAAAGCACTTTTTTGTACTGGTACGACAACACGATCGTATTTCCTCGTAGCCCCTCAAGTTTAAACAATTACGAAAACTGACGCAACAGAGTCGATTACCAACACGAGGATATTTTATTGACATTGCTATCTTATAAGATGCGTCCTTGCTCTGATGTTTCTCTTTATCTCTATGTTTTGTTGATCGCTGATGAAGCAATACCTGCTCCTGACAATATTAGCAAGAATTGATTTGATATTCCCCCTACTGATGCTATTATTGCTGTTGTAAACACATTTAAGACGTATTTATCACGCTTATAATTCTGCTGTCAAATGTTATGGCATGTCTGATACACTACAGGTTGTTATGATAGTATCTGTAGTACTTGATAAGCTCGTTGCTGTAGCTGTTTTAGAGACGGGATGATATGTAGCTGACGTCGATCATATCTTTAGTCATTATAACACTTAGTTAACAAAACGGTCGAAAGTAAACGTATTCTCAGCAACAACTTTATTAACCAGATCACTAACTATTTAATATTAGCAGGATCAGCAATATATGTTATCATATACCTTAGACGATGTATCTTTATATATAACATCATCAATATATATATATATATATATATATATATATATATATATATATATATATATATATATATATATATATATATATATATATATGCCTATATGGGTCAAAGTAAGCGAGCAAGCAAATGTCGATGCAAGTTCGGTGACATCATTCACGTTATATTGGAAGGATCTTTTACATAATTGAATATAGCCTAATACTTATTATTTCTCTTAAACTTAATGTTATGTATCATATGGTGTTGTCTGCGTGCGTTGAGTCTAAGATTCGGCTAATGTAGTTATGTGAGAAAGCTTGCCAGTAGCTTCTCGCGGGTCGGTGGTTCTTTCTGGAGGTTTTCCCGGGTTCTTCCTCCACCAATAATACTGGCCGCCATGTATAGCCTATCATGTGCTTAAAAATGGCGTTAAACCCTACTACAACAACAACCATATGTTGTGCTATAATTGCATATACTATTGCTAAAGATATATTTATCAGTGTCCAAATTTATGTTTTATACGAATAAGTTTAGATACCAAACAATTCAATCTTTTATGTTTCTATATTTTCGTTCTGTCAGCAGCTTTCGTTCTTTACTTTTATAGTCTCTAAATGAAATGTTTTGTCAAAAACACGATCAAATATATCATAATGATCAGGTTGAATATCATTACTAATACTTGCTATGCCATCGAGGGTTTGTTAAAAAAGATCTCGTTCATCTTTGCTGCAAGACTAAATCTTTGACTCAATGTTATTTACTGCTCCTATGATTGTGCCTACTCTTCGTGTAACATAAAGTGCATCTGCAACAGCAACTTGTTTGCCAGATAAAATGAAGATACTGGATACGATATTGCTATCTTGTTTGATCCCATATTCTAGCATTTCTGTCATTGTGTCACCGGATGACGCTATCGAATTGCGGTTTAACCAGCAATTTTATCATCGACGTAGTTCTTGTTTGTCACATCAGATGTTGTTGATTATAATGAACTTCCTGTGTTTTACTGACGCTGACATGTGGATATTTTGTTTCTAGATCTAATAGTTGTTGTCCTGGCCTGATAAGTTTGCCGGTCATTGTGTCACCAGATCGCTTAACATTATTAGCTCAACATCTGTTGATGTTACTGTTGTTTCAACAGATGAACGACTTACTAACCTAATTTATTTTATGTAGTGACTCATGTTAGTGTAATTACTGCCGATGTAATTTTGTGCACATGATATATGACAAAACTAAACACAGCTGCGAGTTATCGAATTGTCGTTATATGATAGATGGACGTAAGGATCTGGTAAAACAAATATGTTAATGAACATGCTACTCAACAACATGTTCAGCTACGATCGGGTGTATATGGATAAGCTCAATCCACAGCTGGATAAATATGGATTGCTGAACGAATACAACGAAATACAAAATAATTAACTTGGTGCTCGCAAAGAAGTATGTTATAAGTTCGCCAGAAGATCCTGTTCCTTTTGCCGAACTGGAGTCTGGCGAATACAAGATTATAGTTTTGGATTGCGTTGAGTAATGCTGAGATGGGAAAGATCAAATCTTACTCTTCATTGTCATGTAATCGAATATATATTGCAATATACCGTGCCCAATGTTCTTATAATCTATATAGTTTATCAGATGAAATACAGGCTATTTGTGTATTTTTTAACGGACTGAAAAATATTGACGTGCAACTCAAAGCTAGAGAACAATCAGGTGACGTTTCCAGAGGCTGATTTGTTGAGTTATGTCAAGTGGCTGCTCAAGGAAATCCAATCTTTTGTTTTTCAATGAACATGCTAGATATATCAGGCATATGTCTTGACGCATGATTGATAAGTTTGTAGAATGTTAAAAAGTAAGAAACATAATGTGTGTCATTCTCAGCAATGGACGAGGCGCGGATACGTCTTTTAAAGAATATGTGCCAAGAAGAAAAAGGGTGACGTACTGGACACCAACAAACTGCAAAAACAACTGAAATACTCTTTAAGCCAGAATCTTTCCTTAGAAAGCGACATGGAATTGACGAAATGACACGGGAAGACCTTGAAAAATTTAAAGGAAAAGGTCTGCGAGTACTACTCGAAGAAAAACAAAAGAAAGGTGCTGTGGATCTTGTTGAGAGAAGCGGTGATCCTGATGCACAACATACTGAGGATTGACAAAAAAAACATGTAAGAAAATTATTTGTTATTTAATAAACAAATGAGAGAACATCGACAGAGACAAAATGTGATCGAGGAAGTAAAGTAGGAAGAAAAATTCGAAATTTATATATATAGGCCATTTACAGAACAATTCCTATTTCAGAATAATTTACCTACGAGCTTTACAAAAGATAAGACAAGTTTGATAAAATACGCAAAAGTAGGACTAATGAATATAAACGAAGAAGTGTTTTCTTTTCTAACACATTGAATGATGTAATACATAAATAATAAAAATAATGAGGATTTTGTATAAAGTCTAATCTTTAGAAGTTTTAAGCACTTTACAACATCTTTAATGATGTGAATACAAAAACAAACACAAAAGGACATTGGAGAAAACAAATGCTGAAAATATTATGGTAGGAACACTTTTAGGTTTTAAGTTTGCTCCTGCAGTTTAAAAAGGAGCGTTTTAAGAGCGCACTTAAAAGGGACCACTCTTTCTTTTTGTCTAATTTTAATGGGCAATTCAGTCCGCGTTGCTGGGCCCTGGTATGCAAAATAAAGTTGGCCATATGACTTTGTTTTCTTAGTGAGAATAATGAGTAGACGATTGTCAGAAGAGGAGCGTAAGTGTCTTGCTGGTGAGTACATGTGGGTGAAGCCAGATAGGTATGCTCGAATGGAGTCCGTCAATGACACGTAGCACAGAGAAGAAATTTTGTTTGATTCTGGATTGAATGGTTAGCCAGTATATAGTACAGATCAGTAGGGAGGTGTGCTCAAATCGTGGTATTCTAAAGATGATCCGAGCAGCTGTTAAAGGATCTATTGGAAAATATATGATGTGGATAAATTATACACCATCAGGAAACACTGCTGATCTGGGTATGATTCATAGTGTTGATGGTGCTAAAGTTGCAGAGACGCGCATTAAAATAAACAACATTTTATTGACGCTTCATTATCAGTATGGAACGGCTGCAGCAGCTGGTAATACAGACGTATATGTAAGAAATGTTATGTTAACTCTTTGTAATACAATTTGAATTGACACTCCAGCCAGCTATGCTAAGACAATTGCGCTGTTATCAAAAGTTCAGAGCATTACACCTGTGATGAACCCTATATAAAAAACGATGGTGTTGTTATATGAAAAAATCATACATCTCAATTACGTCAAAGCGCAACGATGCATCCATTAAGAACAATATTTGGATTTTGCAGAGACTTCAATCAAGTGTTTCGTGCTATAAAACATACAATTATACTTGACCAAGCTGATAATAAAGATTATCTGAAAATGCTGTTTGTAGTTCTGATTGCCAGTTTGTAATTTAACGAGCGGCATTATGGATTCAACTAGTTGTCATATCCATCTCGAAAGTAATAGAACTTGAGCCAATATTAGCCGCAAACAACAGAAATATATATTTTGAACAGCATACAGATTATAAAATTGCAGTATCAAATCCAACCGATAACACATGCCGAATAACAACAGCGCCTAGCGAACAGTTGCCAAGATATTTATTTATTGTGTTGCAGCGATAAACTAAAAATAATAATCAACTACGAAACAACTCGTTTTTTTTAAATCCTGACGTAGGACGAATATTTGTTTAAAATAAACTCTAAGCAACATTGGAGATAATGCTAATAGGAACGTATGTCATATGTAGCTGATGCACGCGATGCCAGAACACCAGGAAGCTGATACTGTATCTCAAATATCTGCCAAAGGGTTCCAATACCTTTACCAAATATTTCCTTTGATGTTAGTAAGCACAGCGAACGAGCCATTGGATCGTCCGCTAATATTGAGGGTAACATGGACAGTAGCGTAGCTATCGCATGTCCAAATAATATATAGTATGCTTACGCTCTTATCATATTTGACAGGTACCTAACACTTGACACCGTTTAAGGTAGAATGACTGCACAGTTGTAGTGCTAAATATAATTTGTCTGATAAAATTCATAATAAAATATATGGCATGTTCTGGATTTGTCGTAGAAACGAATACCAAAACGAACACGAGCTATATATAAACAACAGGCAGTTTCAATAAAGGTTGATTTCAATCCTCAGCGCGTTCCAGGAATATTAACAAAAAGACTTCTTGCATAAAGATAAATAAACAAAACTTTAAGAGGTAAGTCTTTTATACGTGATCTGTCAGTGACACAAATAACAGCATTGCCTGATCGAAAACGATCCTTAGCGAATCAATCGGAAAAACGATAGCTGAAATAACCACGAAAATTACTTCCAAAGAAATTACATGTGGTAGGAGCTTTAGGTATTGTTGCAGTATCAGATGCAATATAAAAGCAACATATAAGTTGTAACCGGTGCAGCAATCATTAGTGACTGAGTCAAACACTTGATGTAACAGGTCCGCTATAAATCCTAAATAATATATGATTGATAATTATAATAATGCTGACAACACGAGCGCGAACAACTCATATGACAAAAAAAGAAGACCCACATGAACGTACTGCATCGCGGTCATTAGTGATTCATAGGCCTGCCTCAATCAAGGATAACGGGATGTTTATTACTAAATCTGAGAGGGATAGAAAGTGGAATCCAGGTATACAAGATTGACTCGTGGATGTCGTGGCCGAGAACTGATGCTGCCGGGAACCAGAAGATGAAATCGCTCACATTAAATAATTTTAAAATTGCTGATAAACGTAAGCGGATTTATCTGAGTATTTTCCAAAGATGGCTTAGCTGATAGATCACTGAAAGATACAGCTTTGTTAATAATATTGAAGGTTTAAAAAAAAATCATAACTCAAATCAACTTCAATCGGTAAGAACGTCAACTGGTGGTTATTCATCAGGATTGTCTATCAAACACATATATGTCTCTAATAGCGAATATAAACACAACAGTTTCTTAAAGTGTATATTGAAATTTGACCCGTTTCCACGTATCAGCAATGATTGCAAACAATCTAGAATTACTTTTGTCTGACATCAAGTATAAAATGGCAATATACGTTCTCAAATGCAGACGCACAGCCTGGAATATCAATGAAACAACATGACCAAGCACTAATCATAGAAAAATGCTAAAAGTGAATGTGGTAAGAGATAGAGTATTTATCTTCAACAAGATAAATAGGTGATAATACCACTGGTGGGTGTAAAATGCAAAGAGTGCTCGCACTCAGAAGATAAGGTACGACGATACAATTATTTTGATAAATGACTAAATATAAATGGAATCTAATTCCAATCTGTGACATAAGATAGTTGCAATCACAGCGCTGTCATTGCATCAGATCCTGTCATACATACAATTAATGGCAAATAAATGAAACCAAAGATTGTTTGGAAATTGTCAGAGTATTCATATATCGGTGGAGGGAATCCAGTAGAAAACAATGACAATCCTTTGGCACGACAATTTCATTAAAATGCAGTTTATGCAGTTGCCATGCATCATGATATGTACTATCGTCATTTTATCGATGATAAACTAGGATGCAACGAATGCTTGACGAATTACGAGATAATAAATCGAAAGATAAGCGAAAACATATTAAGAGAAACCTAGTACAAGGTATCATTGCTGCAAAATATAATCTTGGCGATGGGATGCATACATCCACATGTCCTCATAAACGTGCATCAAATCAGCTAGTGCAGCTGACTGACTGACATACCTAAATACGGACGTAGGTACGTGTGTGCGAATATACATACATACTTACATATGTACCGACGTACGTGCGTATATACACACATACATATCATGTATGCATACATACTGTAATAAATTTGGAGTAAGTGTTAGTGAATTTGAACCATGTAAAGGTGCAGTTAATGGACGTTTGGGCAAGTTGTCTCCTCTGGGTCGCCCATTGATTACAGCAAAGATTAATAATTATAGCAGACACGTCTTTCTTTCCATTTAACAACTCAAGTTGTATGGAAGTCTTTGGAAATTTGGGGAAAACATATGACTTCCAGCGTGACTCGCGCCAGGGTTTTGACACCGCTCGGTCAAGTGAATACCCCTGTGCTTGTAACAAGAAAAATTTCTGGTGACAGCGTTTTGGGATATGTGTGAATAGTTCTGTCATGGTTTGCAATTTATTCAGAGTTATTATGTGTGAAACTGACTATTGCTTCGCATTTGGAAAGAAAGAGGAAAGAAATATTATGGCTAGTGCGACTTTAACTTCGTTTATTGAGATTTCGCGACATTTGGTCTGCGAGAGTAGATATATGCATTTGCTGCTGAGAAGGATTTTTAAGAGGAGTACTATGTTCAAGCAGGATGGAGTGTTTTATCCGGGATATAGAACAGCGATGACAAAAGTATTGTATTTGGTAGGTCGCGCAGAAAGCGAAAAGTTGAGCAGACATTTTTATGATAGTCGGCTGTGTTAGTATTTTTACTTATGTTAGAGTAAAGGCATTAGCTGGTTATTATTTTTAAAGTTAGTAGTTTACAAGAACAATTAATAAAAGCAAAAGAACGTGTGTTTGACAACACCTTCTCCCCGCTGTATTTGGTAAATTCATAAACCTTATGCTGTATTTATTGAAATTCAATAAGGGATTAGGGGGCTTATAATAATAATAATAATAGCAATAACAACCGCATACGGTTTCATTGGTCTTAAATAGCAATCGGTAGTGTGCTACCAAGTACATCGACACAGGCAAATTGTGATTTAGATCACAGAAATGTGACGTTTGTGTCACTCGGGACGAGTGATCTTTTAAAGGCGGGGGTAATGTAATAAATTTGGAGTAAGTGTTAGTGAATTTGAACCATGTAAAGGTGCAGTTAATGGACGTTTGGGCAAGTTGTCTCCTCTGGGTCGCCCATTGATTACAGCAAAGATTAATAATTATTATTGCCAGTCCTTGAAAGGAATGAGTGTCAATTATGACCATCGAATCACCTAATATCGCATTTCTCTCATTATCAGCAGTTGTTTAGCGAACCCATACAAATTTATTCCTGAACTCAAATGCCAATGAAGAAAAACAATTATCTTATAAATTTATTCTATTCATTTTCTAAGCTGTCATTCTTGGAAAATGTGACACAAGTATCATTTTCATTTACAAGTTAATAATTAACATGGAAACGTTTGACAAGTTTTCACAGATACAGATGAATGATTTTGTATTTTATGTTGTTGAAAATGTCGCCGTCTAGTCATGCTCATGGTTGAATATGTTTGGTTAGGAAGGTACTGGGTTATATATCGTAATACGCGGATGCAGCTTCAATTCTCAGTATGGGACAATTTAAAAATTATGCTCGTATATTAAAAACAGAATTATGTATCAATATATAAACTTAACAATATGATCATAATTGATAATATGCGCAAAACTAGTATCAATTGAGTTTTAATGTATTTACAAATTAAGTATATTACACAAAGAGATTCCATTGATTACGATTAGAAAATAATATAAGGATCACGCCTGTTTTTATTAAATTGCTTTCAGATATCAAATTAATCTATTTAATTTAATGAATTATTTGAAATTATTTAGCATTGTATGGTGATTGTAAGCTATGATTAGGAATGAGCATAATATGTGAGCATAATATGTGCATTGTAACCGTAAGTAGCATCGATCATATGTAGCTTGCAATTCGGTGCCTAAGAGACGTGCCATGGATTTTGGCGCCATAATGGAAACATTCTGATCATATTTCAATAAATGACCCTGGACTCTGGAAGTATATATACTCTTTATGTTTGTTTTTATTTCACTCTAGTTATGCAGCTTGGAACATCAGTGCATGAACAACAAAACATTGAACTAAAGAAAAAATAACATAAATTCCTCTCTGCAATATTGGTATTGACTTTAGATGTACATATATGTGAATTTTTAATACTTTTGTTGGATTACAGTACAGCATGTGTCGGCAACCTATTGTTCATTGCATGCCACGTTTTCTCATTCATTATAAAATGAATTAGCGCTTAACACCAGTATGAGATTAACACTGTTAAAATATAGATTTGTTGGCTGACACACACACACACACACACAAAAAAAAAACAACCTCTTGACGTATCACCTTGTCGTACCATTGAGGTAGGTTGCCAATCCCTGCAGTAGAGAGAATCTCCATGACTTCGAGGTACTGTGCTATTGAGCTTCGTTTTCTATACGTGTAGTAGAAGATGCAGCAGGCAACGGGATATAACTCTTGTAAACAGGCAATATTCTGTCTGCATTTAATGAACCCCTGGAATAATGTTTGGGAACCAATCTAGTTAGTTTAGATTTATGACGTAGACCTTGCATTTTGCAATAAGAGGTTTCCATTTTGAAATCGGTGCGAAAAAGTGGACGCTTATCAGTTAAAGCGCCCGCTTGTGATGCGGGTGGGTGGGTGGGTGGGTTATCGAACCTTGGGCGATTAATACAAAATACTTATCCAAATGGTACAAACAAAAAATCTCACCAGGTGCTCAGCTTTAAGAGGTTATTGTTAGGAATGGTCAGCCTTACATCAGGACAGTTTGATTGGGTGGGACATGTTGCTACATATCTGCGGTACGTATGCCACAATACTAGACATAATAAACTGCTACACTGCAGACGACATACCTATAAGACTGAAAACATGTTGAAAACATGAATCACACACACACACACACGCACAATTTTAAGTTTGCATGTTATAATGAGGTTCCACTTTTAACCTGTGAATGGTCGAAATGAAATATTAAGCTCCAACGACTATTCGATTGTTATATAAGGTATAATTTTAGATTAGCAATGCTACGTCCGTCTATAAATGATATTGCGCTTCAAAGAACTGATCCGTATAACTATTGCTATGTCACAATGGCGTTTGTGCTTATGGAGTCTAAAGAAAAGTGAGCATATTTATCTACTAGGTGTTGAGTGTGTGCGTGAGTTAGAGTGAGTGGGTGTGGGTGTTTTAAGAAGTTTATAAGGTGAATGCCATGTGTCTAAACTAAACCATGGGCGATATCTAGTTAACACGCAGCATTGTTATCCTTTATAGTCGCAAGTCATTTGTTTCTTTTTCTGTTTCTGCCACTAATTTCGAGGACGACGTTAACGTACGATTTGAATTTGAATTTACTCTAAAAAGGACACAGAACACCATTAATGTTACTATATATTCTCTACATTTGATTCTCACTATGAATTTCCCACTGCGTGATAATCAATACGATTCATATTAACCTAAAATACCTTCGAAGATGACTTCACCGTGACATTCTTGTCAAAGGTTCACCGGCAATTCTTCTGAGAGGTTGGACTGTAAGAAGACCAACGTGCACTGGAACACAGATTTCAATTACGGATCAACACCTTGACCTTATTACCCACTGTACACTGTCGCCGAAACAAAGACAACTACGCCATAGGATCAAGCTCTATACAATAAATACCTACCTTTAAATCCATACCAAGAATGGTAAAATCTAATTATAGTATCACCACCAAAAGGAGACAGGAAAGTGCTCTAAAGATAGACTTAATACTTTCTATAATCAAAACGAGATGCCCATTAATAGAGAGAGGGATTCTAAAAGGTTCAATAGTCCACAATATAAATGTTATCATTCTTGGGGGGCATCTATTTTTGTTTTTAGTGGGTTGGCTACGTCCAGTTTTAAATTATACTTGGAAAGGTAAACTGGTTTCACCATAATTTGGTCATCTATCTGTTTGCTTGTCGCATCACAGAATGCTCTATGAGAATTGAGTGTAGCGGCGTATGGGTTTGTTTTAATAATATACTCCATAATAATTAGAGAGCATTTTCCGTTAGACTTGAGCGGTCACATACGGGTAATTATCATCTGCTTTTATATTTTGAAGACAAAGTTCATTTACTCATTTAAGCATCTTTCTCAGTTGTTTACAAAAAAAGAATATGCTGGTACCCTTGCAAGCACAATGTAAATATTACCGCGTTGCAGACAATATTTGAGAGTCTACATTGGATTTTACACACACACAGACACACACACACACACACACACACACACACACACACATATATATATATATATATATATATATATATATATATATATATATATATATATGTTTGTTACCTTTACGCTTTTATTCCATTATATGTTATTTGTAATGTAACTTTATTTATTGCATTCGATATTTTTTAAAAATTCAGTTCAGTTTGACCTGACTGTTATTTGTAAACACCAGTAATAAATACTTCGTATCTATTGATGATCTAATTCCAGACCTTGATTCCGAAATAATTGCGAATTGAAGTTAAAACCTTTCTTGTAATCTTTTAATTCATTTTCATTGCAGATTCATAAAGTGAAATCGAGGTCATAACTTCAATCAATTATGTGTTTTTTTTCCCCCAGAGGATTGACTCGTATTCGGGCATCTGTTTGGCGCCTTGACAGATTTAATGTTGACATTAGGAGAAAAACTAATCATCATGAGCCTTAACACTGGAGAGAACTCCAAGTATTTTACGATGTGTCCAGTTGATTGATTTCTTTAAATTATTTGGATTCCAAGAGATTGTGTTTCCATGGAAATAATTGTGCTCTAAATTATCGAAATTTACATATAATCCAAATAAGAAATAGTATTTTCTGTGATTCAACAAAGAAAGGTTGATACATCAGTACGACGCTGACCACACCATTGGATTTCATCTGGACTCGAACTCATTTTCATTAGGACTTTTTATTGATTGGTCTTCTATTTTGTAATTCTTAGATTATTCTAGAATTAGTTTTGGATTAGATTCGTAAGACCGTAAAAAAGTTCTAATTTTTACCTTTATTCTTCAAGGGGAAATACATTATTTGCTAAATTATACAAATCTTGTTATCTTCACTCTTTTTTTGTTGCGTTTTATAACCGCCTAAATGGTTTTAGCATATTATTCAATTGAAAGTTGACTATAATCAATATCCGTCACTCAAAATGTAAAGATGATGTGCCCGATAAGGTTATATATCATCATCTAAACGTGATTTATAAACATTTGATTTTTAACATCAATTTCTAAATTTAGGCGCTAGATGCGTATAAAACAGGTTTAACACATCACTGAGTATGATATGGTGTCAACATATCATAATTATTGTTAAAAAGTTGGTCAGAAACGTTCGATACGCATTAAATTGATTACATTGTGTCCTTAACAATAATAATAAACAACTGTCTTCAGCGAGGATAGCACACTTGGTCATGACTAACCCATCTACCATCTACAGCGTTTAAAGCGACTATACATCGTCGCTTCTGATCTTCTTCGGAGAGATAACAATCCATGTATCCAAAACGGAGCTGGAAAGGATAAACCCAAAAATACGGGTTACAACTTTTCGTTCACTTTTGATTTGATTTTGTTTTATTTATTTATTTACATTTCAGATACTATCATAGACAATGATGAACATATTATAACATTAAGCTTTTTTGAGATATATATATATATATATATATATATATATATATATATATATATATATATATATATATATATATATATATATATATATATATATATATATATATATATATATATATATATATATATATATATATATATATATATATATATATATATATATATATATATATATATATATATAACGGTGATGGGCATATTTCCCATGCAAAATCACTGGTTTGAAATTTGCGCCCACATTCCGCAGATTTGATAAATAAGGCTGTGTACATACTATACATTAGGTACGATTTCTATTTGAAGCCCCTTTATTAAAAAAAAAAATTCCCAAAATACATACATCTATACGTACACCCCAAGCATTGAAACCGCGCCCATCATCCAATCCCACGACAAGCAAACATAAATATAAGCAAAACCAAAAGATAAAACCCCTCCCAAAGAAATCCCTTTTAGTGATGAATTATGTATCAGTAGCTATAGGATTAAGTTTAATGATGCACCGCATAATTGGTTACAAGCATTCAAGATAACGAACATTAGAAGACTACTTTAATGACTTTATCAATGCTATTTACTCGACATATTTCCTTACATGATGAATTTGATGACATTAGACTAGAATATCCGATTATAACAATAATGATAAGATAGTGAATCCATACATGTCAGCCTTGCTACTCTTTATTATCACAATATGAAATAATATCAAGATATTCAACCCAAACATTCCTCCACTATACCAATTAATTATTTAACATGTCTACTATAAGATTAAGTTATACTCTATCGTCCTCGAAGTTTCTTTTCTGATGCAGTAATTGCATTCGGGTTCCTCCATTATAAGGATGGGATATAATATGTGGATATTTTACAACCCGCCTCCCAACCCCCCACGCCCCCCAATCTGTCCCTGCGAAATCTGAAAATATGCAGTTGAACGACTCATGACCTATTTACTTTGTACAATTAAAACTGATAATGTTCTGACATTTTCCATGTTATTATCAAACAAAAGTCCATAATCACTTAATGTTTTAGGTTTTATTCATGGTAAAGTTACATTGGTATGTTTAAAAAGAGCTTATGTTCTTACGAAAACCGAGTCATTATTAGACAAATGTAATTGATTATTTTATATGAAAATGTTCTTTTTATTTTATATTGGTTACTCATTACATTTTCGCACTACTACTTCTACTACTACTACTACTACTACTACTACTACTACTACTACTACTATTTTATCAAACCATTTTCCAAATCATGTCGTGGAACACAATTTGACCTGTGTCGTGCTTGTGTTAACGCATTCGCCAAATTCTCACGCCAAAGAAGTCATACATGTATTTTTCTTTTCGGCCGATGCTAGTGCATCAGTCGATCAATTTGCGCTCTCCATTGTTGCAAGCTAAGTGTAATCCTTGATCAATACTGCGACTTTCAGTTGGACCATTCTGTTTCAGCCCCTCACGGCGTTCATGAGTCAAACTATACATAAAACTTGATATGTACTGCAAGGTAAGATGCATTGTTGGCTTTTTTCTCTTCGTTTGCTTATGCTTCATTTTACTGATGCTGCCGATGGTGAAGTAGAATCCGAGATCGTACATGGTTTTCTTTAGTATCCGATATGAGCGCGAAATGCAAAGGTCAATCATGTAATGTGTGGACGGATCGTTATTTCAGAGGACGAAAGATTCGATGCATTGCAGTTTTGATGATTTGTTCATTTGGGATACTAATGATGTACTTAGTTAGATATACCAGTATTATTAGATCAGTAGTGTTAACAAAACTTACAGTACCGGTAGTGCTCTACAGAAATCGATCGATATCGGATAGGATTGTTCGTGGCATTATAAATATATCTGGGTTTCAGCAAAACAATCACATATTTGCAACTGGTGATACCGTTAAATATGCGTCTTATTTAAGACGTACAGCAGGGAATCTACTGCCAGGCATATTTAAGGACAATGGGCATGGAATTTCCTTTAATACCAACCAGGCGGTTAATACAAACCAAGATAATTTTAGAGAAACTCACTTCATGACGATTTCAGGAAATGGTCGCCTTGGTAACAGCATGTTTCAATTTGCTGCACTACTGAGCTGTGCTAGGCAACTAAATTACACCGTTTTTCTTCGTTCTGACCACAGGATCAATAAATTCTTCTTGACTTCATGGACTAGCAGAATGAAGCTGACAAATTTGAAAATATTTGGTGAAAAAAGCTACGGTAAATACGACGGTGACATTATGAATCTCGATACTTCAAAGAACTGGTCACTAGGAGGGTATTATCAGTCTTGGAAATATTTTTATAAAGACGAAGATCTGATTCGTAGCTCTTTCAATTTCAAACCAAATATATATAAAAAGGCTCGTCAGTTTGTCGACAGTTATAGACCAGGAAATAAAACGATTGTTGGTATTCACGTGCGTCGAGGAGACCTAGCCACCCAGAGTGCCAGTGCATCTGGCTACAGCGTGGCACCGATAACTTTCATAACAAAATCCATGAACTATTTCAGAAAAAAGTACCCCAGCACTATCTTTATAGTGGTAAGTGATGGAATTCATTGGTGCGAAGAAAATCTGCATGAAGATAATGATACTGTATTTATAAGTTTCGTGAATCCTGGAATTGATATGGCGGTGCTTACCCTTTGTGAGCATGTAATTGTTACTTCAGGAACATTTGGCTGGTGGGGAGCTTGGCTTGCAGGCGGAGATGTGGTGTACTTTAAAGGTTTTCCGAAGCCTGGAAGTCCTCTGGACAAACGCATGAGACGGGAAGACTATTATCCGCCACACTGGATTGGACTCGAATAGCACCAACACCAAAAACAATGTTACAGTATATATGCTGTTTATTTTGATCCATCATTCAGCCAAAATCTAAACAAACTTGACGAAATAAACTTTATATGCACCAATATATATGCTAGATCATACAAACTTTTTCTTTCTTCCTTCCTTTCTTTCTTTTTGTTTTTCTTTCTTTGTTCGTTCGTTTGCTTGTTTGTTTGCTTCTTTCTTTCTTTCTTAAATATATATATATATATATATATATATATATATATATATATATATATATATATATATATATATATATATATATATAAAATTTATGAATAAATAGAGATAAACAGTTTTATTTTTATATATATATTACATTAATGAAGGTCGTAAAGTGCTTTGGAATTTAGACCTTTTGGATATACTGTATTAAGACGGTGAATCCAGTATGTTTCTTTTAGCAAACGTTCCATTTCTGATTCAGCTATAACAATAGGTTGAAAGGAAAAATCTCGCACAGTATGAGAACTATTGTTAAAGTGTACGGCAACATGAGATGAAAAAGATTTATGGATATAATTTTTTATGTCAGATCTATGTTGGTTCATACGTATAGATATTTGTTGACTAGTTTGTCCAATATATTGTATGTATGTATGAATGTATGTATATATGTATGTATGTATGTATGTATGTATGTATGTATGTATGTATGTATGTATGTATGTATGTATGTATGTATGTATGTATGTATTTATGTATGTATGTATGTATGTATGTATGTATGTATGTATGTATGTATGTATGTATGTATGTATGTATATGTATGCGTGTATATATATATATATGTGTGTATGTGTGTATGTGTGTGTATATATGTATATGTGTATATGTATGTATGTATGTATGTATGTATGTGTGTGTATGTGTATATGTGTATATATATATATGTATATGTGTATATATATGTGTATATATATGTATATGTATATGTATGTATGTGTGTATATGTATATATATGTATATATATGTATATATATATACATATTTCCATGACCATGTTATTTATTAAAGAATAAGAAAAGTAGGTTACAAATGTACAAACGTAAGTTATGACGTCATATTGTTTATGTCATATTGTTTACTCAGAAACATGATATATTTAATGACGTAAGCAATCATAACAAATTCAGTTTGATAAAGCATTAAAGCGAAACCGGTCACAACATTAATACGTGTTGGTGTTGTTTATTTTATATTTATATATATATATATATATATATATATATATATATATATATATATATATATATATATACACTGCTGGTTAAGGGCCGTATTTTGTCTTTTATTTCGTACTTTTTCCATTTACGTATAGTCTCCATGAGATAGTAGCACGCGGTTAATGCAGAGTAAAATTGTAGTGAATTTATATTAAAACCATGTTTACAATTTTTATCACGGCATACTTCCGAAAATCTGTCTTCACAAATTAGATGTATTTGTCACCATTTTATTTGAAATATTGCAACTATAATTATATTTCTTTAATTGCATTTTTGACACGTATAAACCATGCATCTTGGAAGCCGTCTTCGGGTACGATGTTAAAAATATTTGGACCCTACCTATCTTTTGGAAAGGAATTGGATGAACAACATAATGCTTTTGGGTTTTTACCAACAGTATTTTAATGTGTTAAAACAAGAATTCCGCTGTAAGACTGTGAATCATTTAAAGATGTTCAGGAAAACAGTCGTTTCCTTTTGATTTTTAAGTAGTGTCCCTAGTTTTCAAATGATAGTCTAATTTGATGAGTCATTAAACTTTATGTTAACTGGCTTCATCTAAAAAACAGCTTGGACGAGTATAAGCATACCATCCAATGTTTCCAAGGCTGTCAAGAGTATATCCGGTACCTGTAGGATTAGTGTAAATAATACTTTATTATGTTTATCGACAAGGTACCAAATGTTAGCCAGCTTAATGTGTCAGATAAACTTAATCTTCCTGTTCTAGTTAACATGTTAGCCAGCTTAATGTGTCAGATAAGTTTAATCTTCCTGTTCTAGTTAAAATTTGTGATAACAATTAAAACTATAATTATGATGTCCATAGTAAGTGTGTTGGGTGTAAGATTTTGATTGTCCACCTTGGTTGTGACTTTGAAAGTGGTGGCAAAAGAATTAAATGCTGGTTAGTAGCAACCTCGGTAAGCTCAGAAAAACTGTAATACTTAATTCTTTTTTGTATCATCTCTAATGATATATATATATATATATATATATATATATATATATATATATATATATATATATATATATATATATAAAATATAAAATAAACAACACCAACACGTATTATTGTTGTGACCGGTTTGGCTTCAATGCTTTATCAAACTGAATTCAAACTGAATTTGTTATGATTGCTTACGTAATTAAATATATCATGTTTCTGAGTAAACAATATGACATAAACAATATGACGTCATAGCTTACGTTTGTACATTTGTAACCTACTTTTCCTATTCTTTAATAAATAACATGGAAATGGATATATATATATATATATATATATATATATATATATATATATATATATATATATATATATATATATATATATATATATATAAATATTTCACATATTACTAATATTTGATACATAGAAAGATATAAAACTGGATCTTCAAGATACTTGTATCTCTATTGGTAAATACGTGTAAAATTTATGAATAAATAGAGATAAACAGTTTTATTTTACTTTTAATATGTATGATGCAAATTAATTAATGTATATAAATATATATATTAAAAAAAAAAAAAAAAAAATTATATATATATTACATTAATGAAAGTCGTAAAGCGATTTGGAATTTAGACCTTTTGAATATACTGTATTAAGACGGTGAATCCAGTAAGTTTCTTTTAGCAAACGTTCCATTTCAGATTTAGCTATAAAAATAGGTTGAAAGGAAAAATCTTGAAAAGTATGAGAACTATTGTTAAAGTGTACGGCAACATGAGATGAAAAAGATTTATCGATATAATGTTTTATGTCTGATCTATGTTGGTTCATACGTTTAGATATTTGTTGACTAGTTTGTCCAATATATTGGACGTCACATTTTTTGCATGTGATCAAATAAATAACGTTTGATGTTGCACAATTAGTATCACAATGCATATTAAACGTTTCTTTTGTATTACTACTACTGAAAGAAGTACTTTCATTAATGATACTTTCCAAAAAGTATCTTTTCTTACACAACATGAATCTTTACAATGTAAAATCAAAAATACAAATAAGGATATCATTCCCTTTATTATTGAATATAACCCAAGTTTACCTAATATAGGTAAGGTTATCAATAAATATTGGGATTTGTTATAATTATCAGGTAAAGAAAATGTTAAATTGCTGCACGAAAGCAAGCCCATGCTTGCTTATAAAGGACCAAAAAATCTTAAAGATTACCTAATTAGTTCTAAATTAGATAAAACATCGTACAAAAAAGGATCAGCAACTAAATGTAATAGACCTAGATGTTCGCACTGTTCTCTTATTAATGAAAGTACTTCTTTCAATAGTAGTAATACAAAAGAAACGTTTAATATGCATTGTGATACTAATTGTGCAACATCAAACGTTATTTATTTGATCACATGCAAAAAATGTGACGTCCAATATATTGGACAAACTAGTCAACAAATATCTAAACGTATGAACCAACATAGATCAGACATAAAAAATTATATCGATAAATCTTTTTCATCTCATGTTGCCGTACACTTTAACAATAGTTCTCATACTTTTCAAGATTTTTCCTTTGAACCTATTGTTATAGCTGAATCTGAAATGGAACGTTTGCTAAAAGAAACCTACTGGATTCACCGTCTTAATACAGTATATCCAAAAGGTCTAAATTCCAAAGCACTTTACGACCTTCATTAATGTAACAGATTATTTTTTTTTCTTTTTTTTTTTTTTTTTCTAAATATATATATTTATATACATTATTTAATTTGCATCATACATATTAAAAGTAAAAATAAAACTGTTTATCTCTATTTATTCATAAATTATATATATATATATATATATATATATATATATATATATATATATATATATATATATATATATATATATATATAATAATAATAATAATAATAATAATAATGAGGACTTTTTTTAGCGCCTAATCTTCTGAAGCTCTAAGCGATTTACACCATCAATAATGATATGAGTACACTACAGAAAAACAAACGACAAAAACTATGAAATTGGAAAACATAAAAACATGCTGAAAACATATAAGATACAAAACACATTTAGGTCTCTAAGTCTGTCTCTGCAGTCGAAACAGGTGAGTTTTACGAGCACTCTTAAAAGGGACCACTGTGTCTTTCTGTCTAATTTCAATGGGCAATTCGTTCCACGTCGCCGGGCCCTGGTGTGCAAACGAACGTTGTCCAAATGACTTTGTTTTCACCTTTGGAACAAGGAGTATACGATTATCAGAAGTAGAGCGTAATTATTTAGCTGGTGTATACACATGGGTGAGGCTGGATATATATGTTGGACTTAAGTCTGTCATTGAAACATAGCACAGAGAACAAATTGTGTGTTTCATTCTATATCGAATCGATAGCCAGTGTAGTGTACAAAGCAGTGGTGAGGCGTGGTCTGATCGATATACTCTAAAGATTATCCATGCAGCTGTGTTTTTGAACTGTCTGAAGTTTCTGGAGTAAATATTGTGACGAACCAGACAGAATTGAGTTACAATAGTCCAGTCTTGAAATTAATAATGAACACACAAGGTTTTAGTGGCATAAACTGAAACTTATTTACGAATGGAAGTGATGCGTCTTAATTCAAGTTATTCATCCTTGGATATGTTCATGACATGTTGGTGCAATGTGAGAGTACTGTCTAGAGTAACGCCTAGGTTTCGTTCTGACTTTGAGAATTTAATGTTGGTGCTGCTGATATTTATTGTCTGAGGTAAAGGATGTGAATGAGAAAGTCTTTGTGTTGTGATCAGAATAGCCTCAGTGTATTCATCATTCATCTGCAGCTTGCTACATGTCTTTCATGATTTCACACCAGAAATGCACCTCTCATCTTCAGTTGGGTGGCTAGACTTGTATATTTGGGTGTCATCGGCATAAAATTGGTGCGACACTGGGCGATGATCTCTGACACTTGAGAGCGGCTGTGTGTACAGAATAAAGAGAACAAGTCCAATAACAGATCCCTGTGTAACATACGTCAACTGTACTGGAGTGTATTTCATTTGCATATATAATTTGTGTCCTGTTCACTAAGTAGGACTTGAACCACTGTAAGGCTACATCCTGAATGCAAAATACATGCTGAAGACGGTGAAGTAATATATCATGGTCTATTATGTCAAATACTGCAAATAAATCCAAGAGAAGGAGGACTGTACTCTTTCCACCATCCAAAGCAGAGAGAATGTCATTAAATACTTTCAGAATAGTAGTTTCCGTATTGTGGCAAAGGCGATATGCAGACTGTACATTGCTAAAAAAAACTGTTTGAATTTAAATTAGATACAATTTGGGTTAGAACAACCTTGAAAAGGAGATTAGAAACTGAGCAGTAGTTCTTAAAATCGTTATGGTCAAGTGTTGGTTTCTTCAGCAGTGGCTTTAAGATGGCAGTTTTGAAAAAAGATGGGAATTACCCCGATGTGAGAGATATATTAATAACATCAGTTAGTGATGGCAATATTGGGTCTAAGCACTCAAGCAGCAGTGATGTCGGAATTGAATTAAGTTCAAAAGACTTTGGTGCACTTTTCATCACGATTGTCCGCACTAAATCAAAAGAAACTGGTTCAAATTCTCTTAATGGTTGTCGCTGAAATTCTGCATCAGAACTTTATGGTGACGAGTCAGTTGAAATTTTGCTGTCAAACGAATCTCCAACTCTAGTGATATATATATATATATATATATATATATATATATATATATATATATATATATATATATATATATATATATATATATATCCGTTCGCTTTTCTTTGCTTTCAGCATACATGGTGTTTTTATGTTTCAAATTAGACCTTATCAGTCACTGATGGTCAACGGACATTTTCCGGCTATTAAATGACCAATCAGTCTGGAGAAGTTATTTAGCTTTTAGAATGTTGCGGATGAATCTAGCAGACTAAGCATTAATGAACAAACAATTACCTAAAAGAGGCAATATAATACTCGTAACAGACAAAATGAGATTCCTGTGTGATTAGTGATATACAAATCATCATGTAAAACATGAACTTAGACATGTCCCAACTAAAATTGATGAATGTTTGGATGAAATTCAACTGTTACCAAATTATTATACAAACACTGTATTAAGAGTCATTATACATATAAATAAAATATATTGGAGGTTAAACAAATCCATTTGAGAAAATATAAGTTTTAATACCTTAAGCTAAATATCATGATTCAAGAGAACAAACAACTTAGAGAAAACATGAAGGAAAAGCCAATGCTGGTAAATTTCTTTATACCGAGCAAAAATAAAATACAGCTGAAATTAGGATGTTACAAGTTATCAAAAATATT
Organism: Unio delphinus; assembly: GCA_029339505.1. NCBI lineage: Eukaryota > Metazoa > Mollusca > Bivalvia > Unionida > Unionidae > Unio > Unio delphinus. The sequence goes on from JAQISU010000131.1 coordinate 2,094,686, forward strand.
AAAATATTTTAAGCTGCGAATGTAACCTTTTACAGTTTGAACATGTGAAAATTGAATCAAATAATAAGAGGTAAATTTCCACTTGGGTAAAGTTAAAAACTTTTTTTTCAATGAAAACAGCTGCTAACAACGGATGCACTGTTGTTACGTATATTTGATATTAGTCATTTATATTTATTTGTATTGTTTGTTTGTTAGATTCAAATTTGGCATTTTAAGATTAAGATTCACTCATTGGCGGGGGGGGGGGGAGGGTACATGTACTTTACAAAATAAACACCAGGTGTTGACCTCATTTCTGATACTTAGAATTATTTGGACATTTTATTACCAGGACTTTCGCATTTTATCTAGTGGATAATATTTTGAATTATTGTTTGATTTAATTTGGAATTGATTCTTAAAACAGTAAGTTTAATATTTTTTCTTTTCTGAAAATATTTGTATTCAATGAACTGTTTATTAAGATTTTACAAGGTTGTTGTTTTCACTCTTTCTATGTTGCTGTTTATTCGAGCCTAAACACGTAACACTGTGTACTACAAATAATATGAAAGTTGTTGTACATAATGTTGGTGTTGGTGCTGGTATTGGTACAAGATGCGGAGATGCTCTATTGTGAAGAATAAGCGATTAATTCAGTTAAACATTAGGTCAGGCGTGATAAATATCTGCATTTGTTTGATGGAGTTTGCTGAAATGGAGTTGCAGCATTCTCCGCAGTTACTGGAAGTATGCTATTTCCCATATGTGCATTAAACGATACTTCACACATAACCATTTAACGATACAACCCTACATAAGCAATCAACGATACTAACCATATGTGCATTAAACGGTACTACACACATAACCATTCAACGATACAACCCAACATAAGCAATCATCAATACTGCACATACAGCTATTTAACAACATTACCATTCAACGATATTACATATATAACTATTCAACGATAACACCGATATAATCATTCAACGATACTTACCTAAGCAATCATCGACACTACCCATACAGCCACTTAACAATATTACTAATAAAACCATTCAACGATATTACAGATATTACTATTCAACAATATTTACCTAGCAATTCAACGATATTACCCAAATAACCAATAAGCGAAACCAACATACAGGTATTCAATATTCAATATTCAATAATACTACAAAAATAATTTTAAGTATATTTGATATAAGTCAGTTATATTTATTTTTACTATTTGTTTGTCAGATTCAAATTTGACAATTTAAGTTTAAGATTCATTCATTTTGAGATTACCTGTACTTTACAAAATAAACACCAGGTGTTGACCTCATTTCTGACCTGGCTTCAGAGTTGTAAACAAGCTTTTTAAATGATTGGTTGGTTTTAAGGACATTCTGGAGCTTTGTTATAAACATCTTTCTATTTTTAGTTGGGTCATACGGTGTGTACGTGATTTCTTTAACGTAAATTTCTTTTCTTCTAAACGATTCTAGAAGATCATGTGACCTCTTTCTTGTTTCCGTTAAAACAGGTATATAAATTATGTTTCGGAGCGAACTATTTAGTAGAACTTGGGCTGCTAGAATACTAAGTTGTGTGTCGTTTTGAGTTATTTTAAATTACCTTGTATTGGAAATTATTTCAATTAGTTTGGATCAAGAGGTATTATTCTGTTACTTATCTGGAAAAGAATTGTGCCCATATAATTTTATTACCAAGAACTGACTTCAACGCGTGATATCGTCTTCCATTTTGAATACTTTGCTGGACTTAGAACTTGGAACTATTTGAACATTTTATAACCAGGACTTTTGAAATTTTTCTAGTGAATAATATTTTGAATTTGTTTTGGATTAATTTTGGAATTGATTCTTAAAACAGTAAGTTTATTTTTCTTTTCTGGAAAATATTTGTGCCCAATAAATTGTTTCTTAAGTTTTTACAAGCTTTTTATTCTCACTCTTTCTATGTTACTGTTTATTCGAGCCAAATCACGTAACATATAAATTGGGACCTCGTCCGAGATTGGAACCAATTGGAATTTTGCTATAATTGTTTCTAGAAAACTTCTGTTTTAAAATTAAATTCCCCTAGTTTTGAAATTTTTTAAAATCTTCATGAGATTGACAGGTTTGTAAAAAAATGACATTCAAAGAAGAAGTATTTCTTTCTAATCCTACTCAGGAGCAATTAGATATTTTCAGAGAAGATGAGTTGATTCAACTAGCCAGAAAATACGATATTTCTGAAGTCAAGGCTTCTTTAAGGAAACAAGATATCAAAAAGATTTTAGTCTAATATTTGGTAGATTAGAATGTTTTGCAAAAAAGTGCTTTGATTTTGGTCAGAAAGTCTGCATCAAATTCTGACATTAGAATAAAGAAATTAGAAATAAAATTCAAGATGGAATTAGAGTTGAAGAAGCTAGAATTTCAAGAAAGGGAGAAAGAAAGACAATTACAATATGAAAAAGTGGAGAGAAACAGGAAAGGGAGAATGAAAGACAATTACATTATGACAAAGAGGAGAAAGAAGGACAATTACAATATGAAAAAGAGGAGAGAGAAAGAGACAGGAAAGGGAGAATGAAAGACAATTACATTATGACAAAGAGAGGGAAGAAAGGGAATATTAATGTAGAATGAAAGAAATAGAGCTGGCAAGTGAAAAACACTTTTATACTTCAAATCTAAATTTAAGTTTTGATTTAGCAAGAAATATTAGATTAGTGCCCCAGTTCAGACAAAAAGAAGTAGACAAATGCTTCATTCGTTTTGAAAAAGTTGCAGAAAATTTAAAGTTCGCCACGAGAGCATTGGACTTAGTTATTGCAATATTTACTCACTGGTAAGGCTAGTGAGATTTACACTTCACTGTCTGTTCACCAAAGTGGTGTCTATGATGTGGTTAAAGAAAGAGGTTATGGGTTAGTCCCTGAAGCTTATCGGCAAAAATTCAGAAATTACAGAAAAGAAGCTGGACAAACTCAGGTCGAGTTTGCTAGAGAAAAAGAGCAGCTGTTTGGTAGATGGTGCTTAGCCAAGAGAGTCGTACCAGATTATCAAAATCTCAAGCAAATGATATTAATTGAATAGTTCAAAAGCTGTGTCCATAGTGACGTTAAGTCATATCTTGATGTGCATAGGATTGAAATCTTGGAGAATGCTGCTCGAACTGCCGACGAATATTCTTTGACACATAAAGTTAATTTTGTTAACAAGACTTCTACTCAACAGTCTTCTGGCAGAAAAGTATTTCAGGCTAATACCAGCCCTTTTAAAACTCAAACTAGCACAACGTTAAAAAATGCTTGTCTCTTCCGACGTGTACCTATTGCTAGAAAAAAGGACACGTTATTTCAGATTGCTACAAATTGAAAAATAGGCATCAAAACCAAGACAGACCTGTTCCAAATGCTCTAATTTCTAAGAGGTCGAGGTCACGGTCATGTATTGAAAGCAATACATTTGTTGGGTCTAATAAACCCCAGTCTGATGTTATTATGGAGAATTATGAACCATTCATATCAAAGGGTTCTATATCACTCTTGGGTGATTCAGCCAATCCCACCCCTATTAAAATTTTAAGGGACACAGGAGCTTCCCCGAGTCTTTAATTGTCAGGTACTTTGCCTTTTTTTGAGAAGTTTCCTTCTAATGAAAGTGTTCTTATTCAGGGAGTAGAGTGCAGCTTTGTTAATGTTACTCTTCTTTGTGTACATTTGTCATCATACTTAGTATCAGGATCTGTAACAGTCGGAACAGTCTCGATTTTTCCCGTTGAGGGCATTCATTTATTGCTAGGGAACGAGGAAAATGGAGACCAGGTTGTGGTTAATCCACTTGTAACTGACAAGCCTGATTTGAATCAGAAAGTTGATCCAATTGAAAACGAATTCTCTGATATATTTCAAGTTTGTGCAGTTACCTTAGCTATGGCAAAGAAAACTCTTGAGAATGATGTTAATAAGTCAGTATTCCTTTAGCTGACACGTGTTTAGGTCAGGCTTTTGATGAGGTCACTTTTACTCCTAGTTTGGATCAATCAGAAGGTATTGATCATAATAATGATCCTCTTTTAACAACTCATTCTCTTTATTCTAATCAGGGAGATAAACGACAGTCACTTGTCATCGAACAGGAAAAAGATCCTGAGACCTATTGTTTGTTTCAATGGTCCATAAGTGAGACTGAAGCCATTGCAGTTCAAGTCTGCTATTTCATTAAAAATGGAATTCTTATGAGAAAATGGAGACCTCCCGAGGTACCTGCTGGTGATGAGTGGTCGGTGAACTATCAAATAGTAGTTCCAAAACCTTACAGACAGGAAATACTTAATCTGGCCCATGAAACTCCTTAGGCTGGTCATTTATGGATTAATACAACTTATCACAAGATCTTGACTCACTTCTATTGGCCAAGAATCAAACGTGATGTTGCCAAATACTGTTTATCTTGTCATACTTGTCAAATGGTAGGAAAACACAATCAGAAGATACCTAGGGCTCATCTACAACCTATTCCTGCCTTTGACGAACCATTTAGTAGAATTATGGTAGATTGTGTAGGTCCCTTACCCATGACCAAGTCAGGTAACCAATGCCTGTTGACCATAATGTGTGCGTCAACAAAGTTTCCAGAGGCAATTCCGTTGAGGAATATAAAATCTAAAACAATAGTAAAAGCTTTGATAAAGTTTTTTACTCAGTATGGCCTTCCCAAATCTGTTCGGTCTGGTCAAGGTTCAAACTTCATGTCTGGAATTTTCCAACAAGTTATGTATGAATTGGGCATTCAGCAATTCAAATCTTCTGCCTATTACCCTGAGAGCCAAGGGGCAGCAGAAAGATTCCATCAGACTTTGAAAAATATGATCCGATCATATTGTTTTGATACGAATGAAGGTTGGGATTAGGGCATTAATTTACTATTGTTTGCTGTTAGAGAATCAGTTCAAGAATCTTTATTTACTATTGTTTGCTGTTAGAGAATCAGTTCAAGAATCTTTAGGCTTCAGTCCCTTTGAACTGGTTTTTGGACACAATGTGCGTGGAGTTATTAAAAGAGAAACTTCTCTCTATTGAAGATACTGAGACGAATCTTCTTGATTATGTTTCCGAATTTAGATACAAGTGGTCAAAAGCTTGTGAGGTCGTAAGAGCAAATCTGCACTCTGCTCAATCTAAACTGAAATCAAGATATGATTAAAAATCGAAGGAAAGGAGTTTTCAGCCTGGTGATAGAGTCCTGGTTCTCTTACCAATGCCACAAAATCCTCTTCAGGCCAAATATTATGGTCCCTACACAGTTAACAGGAACATGGTTGACTTAAATTACATCATAAATACTCCTGGGAGGTGCAAACAAAAAGAACTCTGCCATATAAACATGGTAAAAGAGTATATTGAAAGAGATAGCCATGTTAAACCTGTAATTAAATTTAGTTGTACCTGTCCCACTCAGTAAAGAAATATCATCAGATTCTATTGATATTGAAATGACGAATCTTTGTAATTCAGAAATTATGAAATATCTAGACTAGAAACTTTCACATTTGCAAGTGCAAGAAAGAAATGAACTGAAACAGTTATTATTTGAATATGAGCACTTATTTCCAGATGTTCCTACAAGGACAAACAAAATTTTTCATGACGTTGAAATTGTAAATTCCAAACGTGTCAAACAACATCCATGCAGGATGAATCCACTCAAACAGGAATACTTAAAAAAGGAAATTCAATATTTGCTAAAGAATGATTGATATAATCATTCTCCATCAAATATTGAATTTCCTATTTTAAGACATGATATGATATGATTACAGTAAAAGTGATTGGAGTTCACCATGCATACATGTTCCAAAACCAGATAGAACTTTCCGTATGTGCACTGATTATAGGAAGGTGAACAGTGTGACAAAAACAGATTTCTTCCCATTACCAAGAATTGACGATTGTATTGATAAAATCGGGAATGCCAGGTATGTCACCAAATTAGACCTTCTGAAAGACTTTTGGCAGATTCCACTAACAAAAAGAGCAAAGGGAATGTCGGCATTTGTGACTACAGATGGACTCTACTAATATAAAGTAATGCAATTCGAGAAGAAAGGGTCACCAAGTACATTTCAACGTCTCATGAATATGATCACCTCTGGTCTAGAAAATTGTGATGCCTATATAGATGACATCATCATCTACAACGACACCTGGATAGAACATCTAGCAACAATTCGAAAAGTCTTTGACACACTCACAGATGCATGTTTGACAATTAATTTATCTAAAAGTGAGTTCTGCCGTGCTAGTGTGACTTTCTTATGACATATTGTGGGACGTGGACAAGTTAAACTAATAGATGCTAAGGTTGATGCTGTTTCTAAATTCCCTGTGCCTGAAAATAGAAAGCAACTGATGAGATGTTTAGGTATGTCCGGATACTATCGGAAGGTTTGTTCCAATTTTTCTATAATTGCAGAACCCCTTAAAAAATTTTATTAAAGAAGAAGAACAAGTTCTTTTGGACTGAAAAATGCCAGGAGGCTTTTGACAAGTTAAAAGCCATACTTGAAACAGTACCGGTTCTTGCAGCACCTAATTTCAGTCAGTCTTTCAAATTTTCTGTCGATGCAAGTGATGTTGGTGTTGGAGCAGTTTTAATTCAAGAAGACAAAAATAGTATTGAACATCCAGTGTTCTATTTTTAAAGAAATTAAATAAGCACCAGATAAATTATTCAACTATCGAGAAGGAATGTTTGACATTGATTTTGGCTTTACAACATTTTGATGTTTATCTTAGTTCAGCTCCTTCTTCGATTCTAGTTTTTAGTGACCACAACCCCCTTATTTTCGTCGGCAAGATGAAAAAAAAAAATCAAAGATTACTAAGGTGGAGTTTGTTATTGCAGGAATATAATCTTGACATCCGGCGCTTCAAGGGAAAAGATAATTTAATAGCCGACGCTCATTCCCGTGAATAACAATATATTATATCATATACACTGTGTAATTTATACGAGTTCTTTTAATCTCAAGTTTAAATTGGTTTGTGGTAAAAAGAACGTTTTATCATATAAACCTTTCTTTTTATTTTATGGGGGAAGGTGTTACGTATATTTGATATAAGTCATTTATATTTATTTTTATTGGTTGTTTGTCAGATTCAAATTTGACATTTTAAGTTTAAGATTCATTCATTGGGAGATGACCTATACTTTACATATAAACACCAGGTGTTGACCTAATTTCTGACCTGGCTTCAGAGCTGTAAACAAGCTTTTAAAATGATTGGCTGGTTTCAGGGACATTCTGGAACTTTGTTATAAACATCTTTCTTTTTTCAATTGAGTCATACGGTGTGTACGTGATTTTTTTAACGTAAATTTGTTCTAAAAGATTCTAGAAGATCATGTGACCTCTTTTTTGTTTACGTAAAAACAGGTATATAAATTATGTTTTAGAGCGAACTATTTAGTAGAACTTGGGCTGTTAGAATACTAAGTTGTGTGTCGTTTTGAGTTATTTTAAATTACCTTGTAATGGAAATTATTTCAATTCGTTTGGATCAAGAAGAATTATTTTTTTTTTATCTGGAAAAGAATTGTGCTCATATAATTTTATTACCAAGAACTGACTTCATCACTTGACACAGTCTTCTATTTTAGATACTTCGCTGGGATTCGAACTTGGAATTATTTGGACATTTTATTACCACGACGTTTGCAATTTCTCTAGTGGATAATATTTTGAATTTTTTTTGGATTAATTTTGGAATTGATTCTTAAAACCGTAAGTTTATTTTTCTTTTCTGGAAAATATTTCTGCTCAATAAATTGTTTATTAAGTTTTTACAAACTTTTTATTCTCACTCTTTCTATGTTACTGTTTATTCGAGCCAAAGCACGTAACAATAACTATTCGATGAAAATACACACATTATATCTCAACGATATTACCAAAAGTAGACAATCAGCAATACTTCACATCTAACCATTCGATATGCACTAATAACATCTAAAGAAAACTAGAAATTCAACATTACTACACAAATAACCATTTTACGATACTATCCATATAATACAGTCAATGGTGTTCCAAAATGAGTAGTCAGAGATCCTGGCCATATTGATCTTCAACACTACTACTAACATTGCGATTCAAATATATAATCCATATAACCAATAAAATAAACATTACATATAACCAGTCAACGATACTACACACATTACTATTCAACATAACTATACATATAACTATTACACGACACTACCCATATAATCATTTTGCGATACTACCAAACAATGCTACTATATAGCCAGATCTTTCGAAATAACATCAGATAGCACTTGTAATCATCATAGTGAAATTAAGCTCAACATCGATTGTGTAATGCTGGAACCTCATTGTAATGCTTAATCAGGGTGTTACGAAACACCCAAATCCACCCAAATCCACTAAAATCAACCCCAAATCCACCCAAATCCACCCCAATCTACTAAAATGAACCTCAAATCCACCCAAATCCACCCCAAAATCACCCCAAATCCACTAAAATGAACCCCAAATCCACCAAAATAACACTAAAATCCACTTAAATCCCAACAAAAATCTTTGCCAATATGATCTGAAAACTGACAATTGTTCTAAATAGGGTTCCAAAATCTGACATCTTGAATCAAATTCCGTATCATCTGAGGCAAATATTATTCCATCATTTTTTTTTAAACATGATTTGGAGTATTCGTTTACGGGCCAGTAAACATGCAACACAAACACACAAATCAGGGCCAGAACAGGCCTGGGTCGATGGGGTGGAAAGGGCACAAAAGCCAAAGTATATGTGACTATTCACTCAAAGTGTGCATAATACAAAATGAGAATAAGATGGTGGCTGAGTTTAAGTGACGTGAATATATATATATATATATATATATATATATATATATATATATATATATATATATATATATATATATATAAACTAGTTTTACGTGGGTTGTGGGATTTGATCCCCAAATTGGGGTTACGGGAAGGCAGTGTTCTAATGTAAATTTTCAAATCGAAAGTTATATATATTAGTGCCTTATCCCATACAATAACTATGTACATGTTCAAATTCAATATGTATACTTATTTGTTAACCCTATTCGTGTTTTACGTAGCGGGCAGATATATAAATCTTGTGGGCAGTATTGACATTTGATTACTCAATACCAAGTACTATAAATAGCCTTCTTCCCACTAGTATGAAATGTATACATGTTCTGCCCACATATACAGTCCATTTATTTTAAGTTCAGACTACTGACGACGTGATATTTTGATACCTTAGATGTTCTATTATACATGCAGTCTGAAATATTTATTCCTCACATGAACATAATTAGGTTAGGAATACCATGATTTTTTCAGCTTCTAGTAACGTATTAGAAAGTGATACATAACACAAAAAATGTTATATGTTATCCATCTGACCTTCCTGAACTTATGGGGATGGCATAATCTTAATTCCGATAACAACCAAATCAAAATATATTTTAAAATCTATAAAAAAAATCAGCCATATTTGGAATATTTTTAGGCAAATTTTGTTTGTGATGGCTATTTGCAACTATTCAGCAATCAGGTAGAAAAACATTTTTACATCTCGAGATAATGCAATGGTAAAATTAAAAAAGAATTGAAGAAAATATTTATCATTACATAATCTACAATTTATTTTGGTCTCAATGAAATGCAAGTGAGATACATAGTTTTGACATCTTCAAACAACGACACTATTTAATGTTTTCAAATTTTTAGGAAAAGTTTAATCTGATTTATTCTAGTAAATACTTGATATTGCCACCATATGAACTATTTACCTTTTCTTTTAAGGGGGAGGGGGATTGCCCGAGTGGCCGCCATGTATAGCCTATGGTGTGCATAAAAATGGCGTTAAACCGAACAACAATTTTTGGAGGCGTGGGGGTGAGGGCCGGGTACGCACCAGATATATGGCTGAATAGATGTCCCTTCCACCAACTTTGCCTCCCCAACTATAAAAGTGTTTTATGTGTGTTTCTATCCCCCGTAGGTATGTATATCTGTACTTTTTATGAAAAGAATTTCACACAAAAGTTTGTTTGCAAGATAAGTGTGGGGCATTTATGCCCCAATGCTATCTAAAGGGCCCGAGTATCGAGATTTCTAAAGCGCTCTCCTTTACGGATCACTGCCATTTCATCTCTGTCTGCGTGGGTTCGAGTCTAAGATTCGGCTAATGTAGTTATGTGAGAAAGCTTGCCAGTAGCTTCTCGTGGGTCGGTGGCTCTTTCCGGGGGGTTTCCCGGGTTCTTCCTCCACCAATAATACTGGCCGCCATGTATAGCCTATCATGTTCTGAAATATGGCGATAAAACCCTAGTACAACAATAACAATCTAAAGGATAATTCTTGTGATCTAGGTTTAATTACCTGTCAGGGCCATCTGCCTTTGTTTTTAATAGTGACCTATCTATGCCAAGGGTCTTCTATCTCGTATCTGTGTTATTTAAATGCCATATAAGGTACGAGTGCTATGTATTTGTGTGCAAGGATGGCATGTTCTCTCAATTCATATCCCCGGTTGTCTTGTCATAATATTATATAAGGTGTCTTTACATGGTCCAGTTTGATTTTAGTTATTTGCCAATTTGAATTTGACTGAGATACGGTGTGTTGTATAAAAGTTAAAATAAATGCTACGTGCTTTAAGTGCGTGATCATGTGTTTCGTTTCTCATATATGATTAGTGTTGACATGTAAGGTGGGCTCACATTGAATAAGTGCTTTAAGTGCGTGATCATGTGTTTCGTTTCTCATATATGATTAGTGTTGACATGTAAGGTGGGCTCACATTGAATAAGTGCTTTAAGTGCGTGATCATGTGTGTCGTTTCTCATATATGATCAGTGTTGACATGTAAGGTGGGCTCACATTGAATAAGTGCTTTAAGTGCGTGATCATGTGTTTCGTTTCTCATATATGATTAGTGTTGACATGTAAGGTGGGCTCACATTGAATAAGTGCTTTAAGTGCGTGATCATGTGTGTCGTTTCTCATATATTATTAGTGTTGACATGTAAGGTGGGCTCATATTGAATAAGTGCTTTAAGTGCGTGATCATGTGTTTCGTTTCTCATATATGATTAGTGTTGACATGTAAGGTGGGCTCACATTGAATAAGTACTTTAAGTGCGTGATCATGTGTTTCGTTTCTCATATATTATTAGTGTTGACATGTAAGGTGGGCTCACATTGAATAAGTGCTTTAAGTGCGTGATCATGTGTGTCGTTTCTCATATATTATTTGTATTGACATGTAAGGTGGGCTCACATTGAACAAGTGCTTTAAGTGCGTAATCATGTGTGTCGTTTCTCATATATTATTAGTGTTGACATGTAAGGTGGGCTCATATTGAATAAGTGCTTTAAGTGCGTGATCATTTGTTTCGTTTCTCATATATTATTAGTGTTGACATGTAAGGTGGGCTCACATTGAATAAGTGCTTTAAGTGGGTGATCATGTGTGTCGTTTCTCATATATAATTTGTATTGACATGTAAGGTGGGCTCACATTGAACAAGTGCTTTAAGTGCGTAATCATGTGTGTCGTTTCTCATATATTATTAGTGTTGACATGTAAGGTGGGCTCATATTGAATAAGTGCTTTAAGCGCGTGATCATGTGTTTCGTTTCTCATATATGATTAGTGTTGACAGGTAAGGTGGGCTCACATTGAATAAGTGCTTTAAGTGCGTGATCATGTGTGTCGTTTCTCATATATTATTAGTGTTGACATGTAAGGTGGGCTCACATTGAATAAGTGCTTTAAGTGCGTGATCATTTGTTTCGTTTCTCATATATTATTAGTGTTGACATGTAAGATGGGCTCACATTGAATAAGTGCTTTAAGTGTGTTATCATGTGTTTCGTTTCTCATATATTATTAGTGTTGACATGTAAGGTGGGCTCACATTGAATAAGTGCTTTAAGTGTGTTATCATGTGTGTCGTTTCTCATATATGATTAGTGTTGACATGTAAGGTGGGCTCACATTGAATAAGTGCTTTAAGTGTGTTATCATGTGTGTCGTTTCTCATATATGATTAGTGTTGACATGTAAGGTGGGCTCACATTGAATAAGTGCTTTAAGTGCGTGATCATGTGTGTCGTTTCTCATATATTATTAGTGTTGACATGTAAGGTGGGCTCACATTGAATAAGGGCTTTAAGTGTGTTATCATGTGTGTCGTTTCTCATATATTATTAGTGTTGACATGTAAGGTGGGCTCATATTGAATAAGTGCTTTAAGTGCGTGATCATGTGTGTCGTTTCTCATATATTATTAGTGTTGACATGTAAGGTGGGCTCACATTGAATAAGTGCTTTAAGTGTGTTATCATGTGTGTCGTTTCTCATATATTATTAGTGTTGACATGTAAGATGGGCTCACATTGAATAAGTGCTTTAAGTGTGTTATCATGTGTGTCGTTTCTCATATATTATTAGTGTTGACATGTAAGGTGGGCTCACATTGAATAAGTGCTTTAAGTGTGTTATCATGTGTGTCGTTTCTCATATATTATTAGTGTTGACATGTAAGGTGGGCTCACATTGAATAAGTGCTTTAAGTGTGTTATCATGTGTGTCGTTTCTCATATATTATTAGTGTTGACATGTAAGATGGGCTCACATTGAATAAGTGCTTTAAGTGTGTAATCATGTGTGTCGTTTCTCATATATTATTAGTGTTGACATGTAAGATGGGCTCACATTGAATAAGTGCTTTAAGTGCGTAATCATGTGTGTCGTTTCTCATATATTATTAGTGTTGACATGTAAGGTGGGCTCACATTGAATAAGTGCTTTAAGTGTGTTATCATGTGTGTCGTTTTTCATATATTATTAGTGTTGACATGTAAGGTGGGCTCACATTGAATAAGTGCTTTAAGTGCGTGATCATGTGTTTCGTTTCTCATATATGATTAGTGTTGACATGTAAGGTGGGCTCACATTGAATAAGTGCTTTAAGTGCGTGATCATGTGTTTCGTTTCTCATATATTATTAGTGTTGACATGTAAGGTGGGCTCACATTGAATAAGTGCTTTAAGTGCGTGATCATTTGTTTCGTTTCTCATATATTATTAGTGTTGACATGTAAGGTGGGCTCACATTGAATAAGTGCTTTAAGTGCGTGATCATTTGTTTCGTTTCTCATATATGATTAGTATTGACATGTAAGGTGGGCTCACATTGAATAAGTGCTTTAAGTGCGTGATCATGTGTTTCGTTTCTCATATATTATTAGTGTTGACATGTAAGGTGGGCTCACATTGAATAAGTGCTTTAAGTGCGTGATCATTTGTTTCGTTTCTCATATATTATTAGTGTTGACATGTAAGGTGGGCTCACATTGAATAAGTGCTTTAAGTGCGTGATCATTTGTTTCGTTTCTCATATATTATTTGTATTGACATGTAAGGTGGGCTCACATTGAATAAGGAGCCGCATTTGCTTTATTAAAATATAATTATCTTATCACAAGCTTATGCCTTTCCCTATTTAAACTATTTTCGCCAAAGATAAACGTTTCAGAGGGGTTTATTTGAAAAGAAGAACAAAATAGAAAAAAGAGGATGACGAAACTGAAAGGGTAATTTTCTATTATAGAAGGGTAGTTTGAGAATATTAGTTAGATTCTTTTTCCCGTTTTTATGTATTTTCTGTCCATTTTCTTCGTGTTCGTTTTTCTAGGACTTTTTCTCAGACCTGTTCACTTTGCGTAGCGCCTTGTGACATAGCCCCGGGTTGTCTGTATAGCACAAACAAGAAAGGGGTGGGATTATTGATGATTGATCCTGGTGGTCGGGAAATTTCGAGACACCGGAGAGGTTTGCTTAACCCTGTATCTGCTGTTTTGTTTCTCTGATAGATAAGGTAAAAGATCCAGCCCGGCTGTAGGAGATAAACCGGATCTCCCCACCCATCCCCCCGTGCTCCATTAGATATTAACGATACAAGATACACGAAGATTTCATAGAGTATTAGTATGTTTATTTAGGAAGTTTAGTTTTTCTTATCTGTATAACCTGTCCAAAAATGACATCATGATTTTTATAATATAATCTTTAATTTTCATCAGTACGTTCGTATCAAAGTCTACATCCAAGAAGAGTATAGTGTTCCTTCGGTACTTATTACCCCTATTTATTTTCATAATCATTCTTAACCTTCTCATGTTTAATTTTATCGCACTTGGCGATGACATGGTTTTATGTAAAGATCGTATTTATGCATAGCGAGCATTTGGGCATAATTATTATCATGTGACTTCTTATGGCCACTTCTTCCGTTAATCAAACATTGTGTAAATACTTAAAAATCAAACGTATTTTTAATAATTTAATTTGGGACCTGTGCCCCCATGTTCTCCACTAGTTTACCCGCTACTTAATTTTCTTGTTCTACTTCATCCCTTTTCCAATTATGTACCATAGTTTGGCTGTTCCCATAATTCTATTTTATCTCTATATTTTGCCAGTACTTATTTTATGGTTTTGATCTTTCAAGGTACTTCTAGTGTTTTAGTTAGCAGGATGTTCTTATATAATTGTAAAACCAGTATATATGTGTATATATCAAGAATTTCTTCTTTTGGCTTTAAATTTAAGGTCCTAATTCTTAATTCTTTTAATTAGAATATTTTGGAAGAAAGGGCTAGGCAGTGTTAGTCCTGCAATTGATATGTTTTTATTTAAAGTTTCCATTACTACATAATGCGTTTTAAAACTCCAAATATAATCTATAATCTCCTTGTCAAGTTTGATTAGTCTTGTATTGTCCCTATCTACTGATTTTAGTACATAATTAATGGGTGTTAGTGCCCAGAAGTTGACATTATCTTTGATTTTTCTTTGTCTCCTAATCACGCTTTTATTGTTGTACTATGTCATTAACCTTTTCAAAATAAATTCCTATAGCTTTGATCCTATTTTTCACTAGGTGTGATACGAGTCTAGGGTGATTCCCTCGCCAGTTTCCTATCTTTAATAGTTCTGTTTTTTCATGATTAATTTATGATCCGGAGATTTTTTCCCAAACTTTCAAAATCTTTCTCCAGATGCTTAAAAGATCTGTGTCTTTTTATAAAGTTGGTACAATCATCAGTATTTTGGAGCATTTTAATGTATTGCCTTACGTTGGGGATTTTTATCCCCTCTACGTTCTGGTTCATTCTGATCTTATGACTTAAGATTTCGATTGCTATTACATATTATAGCATATACAGTGGGCACCCTTGCCTCACTGATATCTGTATCAAATTAGTTTGTGCACGTACCATTTACATGTATTCTTGAAGATATTTTGTTTTACAGGATTTCCGATCAGCTGCGGGAATTATTTCCAAAGCCAAATTTGTCTAATACTTTATGTAGATAGCTGTGTTCAACGTTCCCTCTAAGTTGCGCGCGTGCGCAGCTGCTCAGGCATCTCCGCGCAGCTGAATTGTCAATTTTTGCTCATTCCAACATTAAAATTTGCTTGTCTTCGTAATGCTTGCGCAGTGCAGCGAGCACTGCGCGCACATCTACCATTCGCTTAGAGGAAACGTTGGCTGTGTTATAATCTATAAAATCCTTTCTCTTGGTCGAAAGAAGATATTTTGTTTTACAGGATTTCCGATCAGCTGCGGAAATTATTTCCAAAGCCAAATTTGTCTAATACTTTATGTAGATAGCTGTGTTCAACGTTCCTTCTAAGTCGCGCGCGTGCGCAGCTGCTCAGGCATCTCCGCGCAGCTGAATTGTCAATTTTTTCTCATTCCAACATTAAATTTTGCTCGTCTTCGTAATGCTTGCGCAGTGCAGCGAGCACTGCGCGCACATCTACCATTCGCTTAGAGGAAACGTTGGCTGTGTTATAATCTATAAAATCCTTTCTTTTGGTCGAAAGATGCCATAGCACATTTATGACCTGTTTCATTTATAGTCAGATAATGATTTTATGTCCCACCCCCAACCCCTAGAACAATGCACATTATTACAAATATCGAAACGCTGGCTGTTGACCAAGAGCTATTGATCAGTGCATGCTAACTATAAAGACCGAATCAAACAATAATTCTACACTGTAACTGATTGGCAGTCTTTAAAACTACTAGACCTATTTTCGGGAGTGTTGTCCTTTTCGTGTTAAGTAAATAAATGAAGAAGAATAAGGTTCTTGTGGTAGTATATTATTTCCAATTTTCTAAACCTACATAAATGTGAGTTATAAATGTCCTTTTACATACTAGGAATTAATCACAGCTTTTTTATCAAACAGAAAAAAGCGTGTGCAATCCAGAGACTGCTCATACAAATTTCAGACTTGAATTCTTTCGAGGTGTTTGTGTGTCTTAAGTTGAAGATACTCTGAATTTCTGAGTTAACCACCAGGAGGACTTGAACCATGAAAACTGAAATCGGACTAATGTTAGTTAGGGATGGAAGGCTTGAAAGAAACTGTGCAGTTTGCTCAATTTTTTTTTAGTATACCGTTAAACACGTTTGTTTTAAACATATTTTATTGTCATTTAATTTAAGATTATCACATTCGACACGAGTTGTCTAACTCATCTCGATTTTTCCCAAAAGATACAAAAATAGTCTAAAGATCTCATTCATTTAACACAGATTCGAATGCATCTGAAATAACAAGGTCAAACGTTTAAATGTGTTAAAATAGATATAACATTTCAAAGGACAAACATGTGTGTGTGTGCGAGAGAGAGAGAGAGAGAGAGAGAGAGAGAGAGAGAGAGAGAGAGAGAGAGAGAAAGAGAGAGAGAGAGAGAGAGAGTATTTGTGTAAGTATTTCAATCTTTCCAGTCACCAGATATTTTTATTTTAATAGAACAAATTGCCAACGTAAGAGGTATCACTTCTGTGCTGCTCCTTTTGCAATTGCTATAGCCAACCTTGTCTGGTAAATCTCTCTCCGCCCCCCCCCCCCCCCCGAAAAAAAATTTAAAAACTAAATAGATAAATAAATGTGCTGACACTGATGCACTAATTGTAAGGTCTGATGCTACCAATTCATAAAAGTGATCAAATGTTGCAGAAGAATCTGTTTGCAACACATTGCTGTACATTTTAGACACCTAACGGTATTACTTTTGTTGAATAAATACTTATATCAACATGGGTTTTCGAGGTATTCTAGTTTAACGCGCTGTAATGGGGAAAAAAACTGGAAGTAGGAAATAGTAACAATCAAATTTTGACAAGTCGCCAAATATGGAGACATGAAAGGGGGAGGGCATGCAAAATGTGTGGGCAGCATGCTGCATCTCTGTGTATGTATAGCTGGTATGCTGCATATTTAGTTTAATTTTATGTAATAAAATGGAAATTACGAATATGCGTCTTTGTTGGTCAGATGCCTTAATTCAGTTTTTTAACACTATTTTGTATCTTCTCAGTTTCGTCGGCGGCCTTTGTTAACCAAATACACGCCTCAAAAATCTGGTCTGTTCACCCTATTTGCTGCTAAGGCCATTGACAATCAAGTTCTTGAGCTTTTCAAACTCTTTCACATGGAAATCTAAGAGATAGATGAGCGAGTTTCATCCATAATGCTAAATATTGATGCATACATTTTTACTTTTTAGGGTAGCGCTGTAATTTATAGATGAGATGGCATACACAATGAGATTTGTGTGGATTTGAGCTGATGTTTGGTGGATTTGGTTGTGGATTTGAGTGAATTTGAGTGGATTTGGGTGGTTTTGGGTGTTTCGTAACACCATGTTTAATCTCTGTTTTAACATTGCTCTCCTAAACTTAATATTTCGGTTAGCTATTAAACAGTGTCTGACACTATTAAACAAACAATGTAATACATATTCAAAGTTGACCTTTACACCTAAACACAGTTTAAATATGTTAAAAATATATAATGTATATGTCGCACACGTCGCCGAATGATATGTGGATGGTCTGCAGCAGACAACTGTGGCTGCCAAATTGTGATCTCATTTGTCGGCAGTTAACACAATAGCAGGATGAGACAACCTAAATCCTAGTCGTACAGGTTAATGCTTGTCTAGCCATTTATTGATCAAGTTATTCTATATTATTGTTTGTAATTTTACAAAATTCTTTGTTACATTTTGTCATGAGATTTGTCCAGTAGTGCGTGGTGGAATATGTCTATTATCACAGATCAAAATATTTTGCTTCATATTGATGTTGATGTTACTTGTTCTCACGCATGTTCGCGGGATGAATGTAGATTTTTATAGCTGGAAATGACCGTGCAGTTTGAGCGATATTTGATTCATCATTTATTCTATTATGCCACTCAGACATTTTTGGGCCAGATGTTTCCATCAGTTTCCCAGGTTGACCGATTTTGATCATGATTATGGTCACTTTAGTGAATTCGCATTAAAACAAACACTATGTTGGAGGCTACATGGATGTGGAAACTTGATATAAGCCAAATGATGTCAGCCAAACAAGCACGGTCGAATCAAACAAATCTTCTTTGAAATGTAAATATGATAAGGATACATGTGTGTGTGTGTGTGTATGTGTGTGTGTGTGTGTGTGTGCGTGTGTGTGTTAGCAATAAATACATTTACCTAAACTCTGAAGGGAAATTAAGTAAATATCTTGATATATAAAGTTAATTTGATCCGTCAAATAGGAATTTGTATCATGCACCATGCATGTAATATATAGCGTATTAAAGTATTATAATACCACATTTTGGGCAGTGGCAGATGATTTATCGTCTCGGGAAATGGATGCACCCGCTCATACACGAGTCTCCTGCTTTCTTCCAGGTCAGCTTTGGCTAGTTAAAGACTAAGGGAGTAAACAGTGTAAAAAAGCCGGAGTGGATACCATAATGCAGCTGAACGATCAAACTACATAAAACTCTAACAAATTCATGGTCTGAAGAGGGATCGGCATCTCCAGACGACTTTCGCCCACGACTGATAATGCTGGACAAACCTTAAGTTACCATACTGAACCCGTCGTCACCCGAGCCAACAATGACCTGGCCTGCCTTTGTCAACCAGGACTGAGGTGACAGGTGTGCCTTATAATATAAAAAAGAGGGAGAGACATCATCGCCATCACGAACTAGAATATTAGAACTCTGGCGCAAATCTGAAGACTCCAAAAGTTGAGACATGAGATGGAACACTACACCTGATATATTTTGGGACTCTAACAGAAAGCCCTCAGATAACACCAAACTGAAAATGGGCATATATTCTACTGTAGTGGAGAGTTGGACAAGTCTATAAATGGACTAGGCTTCCTTGTAAACATAGCCATCAAGGAATATGTGCTTGAATACTGCACATTATCTAGTGAATCGTCTCAATTCGTCTGAAAGCATCTCCCTTTAACATGACAATTATCCAAGTCTATACTCCAATTACCGATCATGATGATGAAGAAATAGAGGAGTTTCAAAACGAACTCAAGGGTAGTCTGAACATGGGCAGTAAAAAGACATGGTCATCATGCAATGAGTTAAACAGGGAGACGGCTGGTCGAGTTCGCAAGCTACAACAACTTGGTACTAGCCAACACCCTGTGCCAACATAAAGCTTCACGGTACTGGACATGTCACACATCAAATGGAACCCATCAAAACCAGATCGAATACAATCGTGTTCAAAGACATTAACTATCGTGCATCAATAGAGTTAAAACAAGAACGTTCCCAGGTGCTGGTGTTTGGAGTGAAAACTTCTGAGTATGAACATCAGAGTGAAGCTAAAGAACATAAATAAAAAAGAACATCAGGCTCAATTTCAACCTTAAACAACGGAAGGACCCTAGCATCTGCAAGTAATTCCAATCCACAATTCGCGGAATGTTTGATCCACTCCTTGCGTTGGATGTTGATGTTAAAGTGATGACATATAAGTGTATGTCATACTTATATACAAACTTTCAACAGACCAATTAAACAACTAAATGCCATCGAACTTGGTCATTGACAATGTAAACTGTATGTCACATGTGTAAATACCTGTTTTCAGTACAATCTTTACTTATTAAACAGTCAGTGAACTCGAATTCAGTATATGTAAATATGTTAATATCCATGTAATAATGGTCCTAAAATATAATCTAGAATTACAGAGAAATATGTAATATACAATATGTTTTCAAAAGAACAATACGTTTGTCAGGTAGGCTCTGAATTAAATTGTTGTCTAAGGTAAACCGCTCAATATTGATATACGTAACGCATATCGGGGCCCCGAGTGGCCGAGTGGTCTCAAGCGCTTTCCTTTACGGATCACTGCCATGTCACCTCTGTCTGCTTGGGTTCGAGTCTAAAATTCGGCTAATGTAGTTATGTGAGAAAGCTTGCCAGTAGTTTCTCGTTGGTCGGTGGTTCTTTCCGCTGGTTTTCCCGCGTTCTTTCTCCACCAATAATACTGGCCGCCATGTATAGCCTATCGTGTGTTAAAAAATGGCGTTAAAATCTACGACAACAACATAACACATATTCATGGGAGAACCACCCATTAAAAAAATTAAAGATACAGAGCATGCATGAAACATGTATAGTCTGAAAAGACATATAGTTTGACTACATCCGTAAATAATGTCAATAAAGAGTGAGTTCAAGGAAAGAAACACGTATTTCCATGTCACTTGACAGGAAACAATCGCCTTAGACAGGTCACGCAAGCATTAGTTGGTTGGAGAAAAGTAAAGAAACTTGGTGGAAATTCCTACTAACATAAGTTTATGTTCGTATAGCTGTTAGATCACCCTTATACGACTTGGTAGTCACACTGGCGGATAGAGGTACATGTGACTGAGTAGAAGAGTCGGGTTTGAAAGTATTTATAGTATACAGTTATCGCATGAAGGTCTTCCAGAACCAGCAGTCCATGAAGAAAAGTAAAACAAATCGAAAGCAAGAATCATTGTGTAAAAACCTCTAGACCTTGCTGACTAAAAGTTTAAATTAAGTCAGATTGCCAACTGTCATATTCATGCATTTAATTTGTCACCGAAATGACGTTTTGCTGCCTTAGTGGAAATTCCAGTTGTCACGTGATGTGACTTAAATGGATCAATGTCTAAATCATGCCACATACGTAATATTACGGAATCGCTTCATTATGCAGAAAATGTGAATGTCATCGCGCTAAGGGTCAATACAGACGTCGGAATAATTAAAACAAATATAGGAATGTGTTGTCTTGAATTGTGTGCAAAGTTCCAAATCGTCATAGTAGAACAAAGTTTCACTAAAGGGATTAAAATATCATTTTGTACAGCTCTTGTTTAAATTGACTAAAAATATCATAGATCTAAAATAACCAAGCCAAGGTATAATGTACGTAAAAACGATGCGTGTGACCAATGTTTTCTGCCTTGATTTTGTCGATACAGTTGATAAAGTGAAAAGGGTATATAAATATTCTTCTTTCACTTTGTAGCATACTAACATTATATTACTCTACTGATATTAATTTATCACACATATTTGTTAATCATTAATAACGATGACAAAAATACTTCTGATGTCAATCAAGCTGTAACAAGCGAGGTAACTCTTTAATCACAATCTACCGAATGAATATTTGCTTGACAGAAATATCTCCCTTCAACGGTGAACAAGCGAGGTAACGTTTTTCAAATCTAACACAATTTGGGGAAAGTAAGATACTGTGTTTTCTTTATGTTTCTTCGAGAAAGAACTACTGGTAATATTTTATGCGACATATTGTACAAAACGTAATCAAGTATCAACATATTTTCTAGCTGCATAAATGGAAATACGATTTTTTTGCCAGTTTCTGTATTTACAGATTTATTGCAACTGGAAATTTACAGTGTTTACCGGTACAACCTCGTGCATAATTTTAATTCTCTGGAATAGCTGGTAAATTACAAAATTATTATCGTGTTTTATACTGTCGATATAATCGATTACAAGACCTTGTCTGTTTGAATCAATATCTCTCTCTGTATCTTTCTTTCTATCTTTCTTTCTCTTTTTTCTTTCTTTCTTTCTTTCTTTCTTTCTTTCTTTCTTTCTTTCTTTCTTTCTTTCTTTCTTTCTTTCTTTCTTTTTTTCTTTCTTTCTTTCTTTCGTTTTCTCTCTCTCTGTCTCACGTTGTGTGTATATATTTATATATATATATATATATATATATATATATATATATATATATATATATATATATATATATATATATATATATATATATATCTTCATCATATGAAGGAGTTTGAAATTATCGAAGATTTGATCTTGACAGAAGAACCCAAGACATGCGGGAGAGAGCTCTGGTTGATCCGATTTATATACCAAATAGTAGTTTTACCTTCATCAAAGCAATTACAACTTATGTATTGTGGAGAACAGACTTTATTTCTATACACCGTGACATAAACACTATATTTTCTTGTATCATGTTTTGTACTATGGGATCATGACACAAAATTGCTGAATAAAGTCCTTTTAGTTCTGTTATTATTATTGATATTATTATCACTAATATTAATAATTATAATAATAATAATAATAACATTACTATTATTATCATTATTAGTACCGTTATTATTATTATTATTATAATTATTATTATTATAATTAGTATTATTATTTATTATTATTATTATTATTATTATTATTATTATTATTATTATTATTATTATCAGTATTGTTATAAATATTGTTATTATTATTATTATTATTATTATCAGTGTTGCTATAAATATTATTATTATTATTATTATTATTATTATTATTATTATTATTATTATTATCCATGTAGTACAATGAATACTCTAAGTAATGATCTGTAGTGTAAGCAATATACATACTACATGTTTACCTAGGAATGGATATTAAATCTGATGTTTGGTGACAGTTTCTAGTCCATGTGTATCAAAATGTAATTTTGGGAAATCAAAATATTATCGTACCGACAGTAATAAAACAAGTGCCATGTATCATGCATAGTGTTAAAAAATATTAAGGATAAAGCTTGAGGTGTGTTTGTGTGTGTGCATTATATTCTTCTTCAGAAAATACCGTTTTTGTGAGACAAGACAAGGGGAATTTTACAAATGATCAAATTAGTCCTCCTATCCGTTCACCAAATAAATCTCTGCCCCTGTGATTACAATATCTATTCAACCTCTTGTAAATGCTCTTATTGTACGTGTATGTGTTACGCACTCACTCATATAGCTGCCAAATGAACGTAAGTAGCGCATATATATTATAGTACTATTATTATTATTATATATATATATATATATATATATATATATATATATATATATATATATATATATATATATATATATATTAAATAATGTGAAAACTATGTACATTGCGTTTTCAAATCTTCTTACCAAGTAGTTGTATGGGCTACAAAATCGCAAAATGTATACAATAAGGATATATTCAGTACAAGTCCGTACTCAATTTGTTCAATTCGTCTACATTGGAAAGCAGCTTGGTTTTGTAGTCATTAAGTTAGTAAACAGCGGCAAATTAAACAGTGAAAGCGTAATTTTAATTCAGGTTGTATGATATTCAATAAAGGTTTATTTTCAATCTAATTTAAATGAAACGTTGGATCCCCCCCAAAAAACGGACAATTTAGTAATTTACCCACTTTATTTTCCACCACCTGGTAGTTTGAATTCTAAGCGTACGAACAACCCGACACTTGAATCGACATGAAACTATAAAGACAAACGTACATAAATAACCAAACAGACAACTATGCAGATAGTTTACGACAGCTGAAGCTGTTGTTAAAATGTCTATTACTGAAATTTATATCCTTGTTTTCTTAAATCCGCACCGTAACAAATGAATCACACAATTGACGTTGAGGCAAGAGCCAATATAAAACCTTCAAATTATATATGAAATATTTGTCAGTTAATAACTGAATAACACAAATGTAATTAGATGCTTGCAATTAAAGAAAACAATCTAATAGTAAACCCTTTTATAAATAGACTGTATTCGTAAAAGGACATAATTGATATGAACACAATCTATTTACTAGTTACAGCTTTGATGTACTAATGTGCATCGTATTATCAAGTAAAACACTGGTTCTTACCAATTTTCTTCTTCTTCTTCTTCTTCTTCTTCTTCTTCTTCTTCTTCTTCTTCTTATTATTATTATTATTATTATTATTATTAGCATTATTGAACGAAAGAATAGCGGATAATGATCCCATATTAACGAATATTAACTCATTTCCAATGTTTTAAGCAGAGATGTTCCAATTTAGTAACTGATTGCAAACAAGTTTTTATTTTATGCGATTTAAATAGAAGGAAACTTTTCCCAATAATCAAAGCTGAGCTTGATATTGTCTAACACATTCAGCCACACCAGCTACTCTCAATTTCTAGGTCATAATAGTGGAATAATGATAATATTTTGTTTGATTGCTTGTCCAGGTCAGTTATAACCCCTTCATATATCTTGATGAAAATTGACCAAGATCAAGATCTTCGTGTGTATCCAGCTGTCATTGTCCTAGCTCAGAGGTGAAGGTCATTTGTGGGGGAAATCCCATGACCTGTACATATAATGTGTTGTGGCTGAAGGTTATGCCACTGGTTTAAGCCATCTTCAAATGTACAACTTATGATTTTGACGGAGCAGTCGTCAGACTTTTTTATACTGCCAAATATATGGATAGGGATTTCAACACAAGGCACCAGGGTCTTATATATTTGGCTTCTGAGTTCTGCCCCTTATTTGGTTTAGTGTGGCATTTGAATTAATGTTATGTGCTTGAGGCCATATTGGTATCAGTGAAATGAAAAGATGGACACGGAAATAGTTTTTGGAAAAAGGCCCATACTATGAGGAGTATTCCAACCAATAGGAAATGTATTTACGGTGAGGTTGGAAACATACAATGACGTATTTTATTTACTTGGGGTCTAACTAGCATGAACTTAAATCAATGTATCCATAACAACTAGACACTCACCATAATTTTGATCTCTGTAACAGCCATAGTTTGTTAATCGTTCCTGAAATATATTTGGCAAAATTTGGTTTGATGGCAGACATATAAACTATTCAAACTCCATATGAACCAGGGAAAAAATATATGTTTCACATATCCAAAGAAAAATGTTTGCCTCCTGGTTAATATGGCAGTAATGTTAAAAACATCATTTTGGCATCTTCTCCAACACATGAAGAAGGTATAAACAAATAGATGTTAACCAGGTCAAGCAAAAATGAACTCAATTTTGGACACGCTCAAGTCCAGCATCAATTGATCCATTACATTAACTCGTAATTTAATTTTTTTTTTAAAATTGAAACCAACAAACAAAGGAATTAAATATACATAAAACGTCCCCTCATGATGAAACAGAGATTTAATCAGTTAAGGTTTCATTTTTACTGTAAGTCAATTATACGTGTGTGATCAAAATCAAAACGTAAGATAAAATCTTATGAATTACACACAAATACACGAAACAATATAGTTCTATACACGTAAAGGTGCACCTGCTCTTAAAGTGTATATTCCTTTAATGTGTGTGATGTCAATATTATATTCATGAAACATCAACTTGCCGATGAAGGTAATGGTATTGTCATGACAAAACACAATCATCGTAGCATCTTAATTATTGTAGAATTCAAAGTGTTGTAATGCCAATATCAAAGCCAAGCAAGAATTCTCGATTGTGGAATAATATCCCTTTTGTTTAGTCAATGTTCTGAGAAAAATAGAAAATTACCACACTGGATGATTACACCATTTATATATTCTTGAATCAACAATAACATCATTTGTATCAACATAACGTTTATATGATTGACTGAAATTGGAGCTATAAGAACTGGTGCTGTCTACAAGTATTGTCTTTAACTTATCAAAAGCCTCCTGACCTTTTTTTTCAGTCCCAAAAATCTTGGCTTTCTTGCTCACTATATTTGTCAGAGGTTCAGCAATTATAAAATAATTTAAACAAATTTTCCGATAGTATCCAGCCATACCTACAATTTGCATCAGTTGCCTTTTAACGATAAGTACTGATAATTCAGAGATGGCCTTGACCATAGCATCTAAATCTTTAACTTGTTCATCTTCCACCATATGTATTATAAATGTTTCACAAGCACGGCAAAACCCACTTTTAGATAAATTAATTGTCAGATTTTTATCAGTGAGACTGTCAAATAATATCCGAATTGTTGCTAAATGATCAATCCAGGTGTCGTTTGAGATTATTACCTCAGCGATATCAGCATCACAATTACCCAAGCGAGATGTAATCATGTTCATTAAATGTGTAACATTACTACCGAACCATTCATCCCAAACGGCACAAATTGATATCGATGATGTCCATCTGAAGTCACGAATGCCGAAATGTCTTTTGCCCAATTCCGTCAGTAACATTTACCAAAGTCCTTTCAGATGGTCATGTTTGGTGACGTTCTACTTTATTGTCCAAATGTATCAATGCGTTCCACGATTCTTGGTAATGGAAATGAATCACTTTGTCCACCTTTATATAATGAGTGCACATGCGGAAAGTTGTATCTTGTTTCGGAACAAATATGCATGATGAACTCCATTCACTTTTACTAGGTCCTATAAAACCATTCTTCAGCAAATACTGCTTTTCCTTTTTCAAACATTTCTATTTGAGAGGAATGATCATGTACCGGTATTGTTTCACAGATGTGGAATTTAGAAGTTCAAAGTCATGGTAGATTTTTTTTGTTCTTGTAGGAACCTCTGGAAAAAGTGCTCATATTCAAGTAATATATGTATTAGTTCATTCTCTTCTAGTTGCTGCAAATTTTAAAAGGTATGGTCCAGATTATTCATAATTAATGACTTCCGAAGAAATGCTATTGCAAAGTCAATACACTTCGATGTCATTCCATCGCTTAAATCCTCACAGGGTGGGGCAGGTAAATTAATTGCATAATTAACCTGGTTATCTTTCTAATGTACATACTGTAATCCCCTAATTTAAGTCCATTACATGAGTAGTATTACTGTCATTTAACTCATTCATTATCGTCTTAACTCGGTAAGGGCCGTAATATCTAATCTGAAGAACGAGCAAGTGAGATACAAATCTATTAATAGACTCAAACGGTATCTCCATTGAAGTTCTGTCGAACCACAGTTTAACTTTTTTACTTGGATTACTCGATGACTAATTCAAACATAACTGGCTGGAAAATTACAGACATAAAATTAGACCGCTCAACATTGAACATATTGAGATAAAACTTTTTCAAAGCTTTTACTATTGTTCCAGTATTCGTATTCCTCAAATTAAGTGCCTCTGTGAATTGTTTTTGAGGAACACTTTATGGTCAACATGCATTGGTTACAGGACATGGTGTTAGGTAATGAACCAATACAATCTGTCATTATTATTTGGCTTTCCACCAGACTCACTATTCATAAACCCATCTATGAAGCCGCTAAGAAGAACGTCACAAACATCTTTCATTTAGCCAAATTATCCAACTACAGTACTAAGATGACGGAGAGTTCCAGCTGTAAAGAGCTCTTCGATAAAATTAACAAACTAATGTCAAGGAACAGATGTACACCACTTCCATCTACCGTGCCTTCATTGGACCATCCGAACGTTTCTGCAAATTTCTTCTGTGACAGAAAACACATCATTGGAGATATACTTTAAACAATTTCAGAAGACTTCTTGTCACCATACAGGTACGATACCGAATTTCAGCTACACCCTGTCTCTATGGATTTAGTACATAAAATCGTAATGAAGAGTGCACCAAAATCACGTGAACTTGATCCAATTGCAACATCACCTCTGCTTCAGTGATTAGATCCAATATTGCCTTCACTACCTGATGTTATCAATATCTCTGTCATCCGGGGAATTCCCATTATTTTTCAAAACTGCCATAGTAAAGCCTCTGCTGAAGAAACTAACACTTGATCATAACGATTTAAAGAAATACCGCCCAGTTTATAATCTCCCGTTCATATACATGACCATGTCTGACCCTGATCTCGAGCAAAATAGCATTTGGAATAGGTCTGTCTTGATTCTGCTTCAGATGTTTTAATTTGTAGCAAACATAAATCACGTCTTCTTTCTTCTTGTAATAGGTATACGTTGGAGGAGATAAGTACTTCTGAGCAATCTTATCATAAACTTGATTTCTAAACGTTGTGATAGATTCAAATTAGTATTAGGCTGAATTACATTTTTAATAAAACAATTGCTGAGTGGAAGGCTTACTAAACATAGAATCTTTGCGATCTAAGGAATACGCGTCAGCAGTACGAGCAGCATTTTCTAAAGTTTCTGATGTATGCTCGTCAAGATAAGTCTTTACATCATTACGGACGCATTGTCTGAACTATTTAAGTAAAACAATTTGTCTTAGTTGTTCGTAATCGTTATCACAGTTATATGCAAAGCAAAACCTATACAATAATTACTATTATAGTACTGCAAATTCATATATAGGTTTTATATTATTATCGATAAGACTCAGTAATTAACGTATACCTTTTAAGATGTATTCTTTAGCCAGGTCATAATTCGTACTTTGCTTTACCGAGAAAGTAGCATAGATGTCTCGAGCTTCGCCAAAAAAATGAACCTCGTTATAATATACACAGATTTTCTCTTGAAGAGTTTGAAGTTTTCATCAATGTTTTTAAAATGTGAAAAAATAGCTATCTGCTTTTTTCTCTAAAATAGGACACTATCCTAGTATAGTTATTAGCATCAAAATCTGAAATTAAATGTAGAATGTGGATGTTATTTTCACTTGCCGGCTCTACGTCTTTTAATCATAATTTAAATTGTCTTTCTTATCTTTTTTCTTTAATTTGCATTTGTTTCTCTCTCCTCGTTCTCCAAGTACACATGAATGTATGCTTATCCATCTCCTCTCTCACCAATAATATTTTGTTTTCATCTTACATTAACTTCACTTTTCTCTCTTTACTCTTTAACCAATTTTCGCTGAAAATGTTGCACCCTCTCCTTTTTTTCAACTGTAACTTCAAAGATCATTACTATTTGTCTAACTGCGTACGTCTTTATTTAAGCTCAATCTTTATTAGCTCTAATTCCGTCTTGTATTTGACTTTTAAATTCTTTATGTTAATGATAGAGGAGTATGATACGGACTTACTAATTCATTTCAAATAACTTTTATCCAGAGCACTCATTTCAACCAAAATATTCCTCCAAAATATTTTGCATTAGAAAGACCATATTTTCTGCCTGAAGCAATTTATCGTTGCGCAAGGAGTCTAACTACTCCTTGCTAGATTTGAAATTATGATATCCAACTTAGATGCAATTTTAAAAATCTTCTTGATTTTACAAAAATGTGCTCAATTCATATATAATACTTATGATTGAAAAGAAACTTTCCAAAATGTGAATTTAAATTTCAAAAACTCACTGATCTGAACGACTTTATATACATTTGTGTCCTGGACAAGTCCCGTAGTTTCTGGTTGAGTTTATGCTGATATAGTAACATAAAAAAGGAAAGGACAACAAGCTTTGTAAAACTTAGCAAATAATTAATTTGCCCATTACAAATTCAAAAGGAGAAACAAACTTACGGAATTGCTAATCATTTCCAAAAACAGTTCCAATAATTAGATCATACAGGTCTCCCAGTAATGTGCTGACGGAAATTCAGCACAAGTCCCAATGAAATCTAAACAGGCAATGACGTCTCTGTTTTAGTGTGGAGTGCTGAGTAGTAAAATCCTTTGTTGAATCACAAAAATATAATTCCAGGTTTAAATTCAATATACATTTCAGGGAATGTCTTTATCCAAATAAATTATCAGAGCACGTTTGTATTTCCATAGAAAGCAGTACATTTAGTTCAATAACATGAAGGAATTAAGCTCTAATTGCGCTAGATGTAAAAGCACTAATAAACCAAATCTTCACAATCACAAGTTTATATAGTTGTCTACTAAACATTAGTGTAAACCTGGTATGAACTACAATAAGCATTACCTAATGGAAAATAACCTTAACTAATGATCCAATGAACCGTTTTGTTTTATAACATCATAATCCTGACCACCTCCGTTTATTTGCTAGTTCTTATTTACGTGAATAAACATCAGCAAATATTTGTACAGCGATGAAGGAAGCACTTGAATAGAAATACTGAACCTCCATTTTTCAAGTGATAGTGCTGTTGCTATATATATATATATATATATATATATATATATATATATATATATATATATATATATGTGTGTGTGTGTGTGTGTGTGTGTGTGTTTGTGTGTGTGAATAAACAATTAAACATATTTAATTATTTAAAATTTCATATTTCCTGGATTTTCATTAACATCTGTAGAAAAAGTCATAAAATACTGAAAGAGTTTCAATATTATTTCGCAATGTCATAAGAAGGCAATATTGCTTGTGCATTATTAAATTTGTCTGACATCTAAAGATATTAGGTAATTTTAGTAATAATTTGCATGGAATTAATACTATAATATAATAATAATGTTTCTGATGTTTTGTTTAACAACATGTCAGCTACAAAAGAGGTTTTGCGAAATTTTAAACAACCTGAAACGTAATTAGCCAAAATTAGAAGTTTTTCAAGTATCCCTTTAGCGTTTATTTCCATCTGACGCCTTTTAAACTAGCTTGACAATGCTGGACAAAACGTTTGCATGCGTCTAACCATATTGCTTTCATAGCAATAATACAGTCACTTGAACACTTGTATTGCATCAAAAAAATTAGAAAAACTGAAATTTGTACACTTGCATCAAAATACTCGAACCTTTAAATTAAGACCCTGACTTAGTGTATTGACTTAGGTACGTTATGCATTATCGATATGCTCATTGCAGTCATCATTGAATATCTGGCAAAGTGAATTTATGATCGGTGTAAACAAGGAATCGGACAAATAAAATTTATAACGTAGTGTACACAATTTAAGACACGTTTTGTTGTTGTGAAACGTCAGCAAATATTTGTACAGCGATGAAGGAAGAACTAGAATGGAGATACTGTACCTTCATTTTTCATATATGTGCTACTGCTGCTGCTATCACGCCTCTGTAATGGCCTACGAGAAGATGAGTTTTGTTCGGCTTGTACAAACGCACAATTAGTTTTGACTGATTGGTGTTTTATGTTTTCATGGACATTTGCCGGCACCCAGTCGTTACGTGCAGGCCATGAGCGCGCAGACAAATGCGTGCCAACAAAAGCGTGCAGCGAAATATGCCCTTCAAATGCGCGATGTCGAATGCGCGCAGTATAATATATAGGACTGAATTATTATGAGGAATGTGATTGCTAGATGTCTCGTTTCCAATGAATTATATTATTTACTTTGATATTTTGAACAATGAACTATATTTGCTCTTTTCTAGTAAGCACACATCAAAGAGTGCAGAATCTGTATGTTTAGAAACAATCAACTAATACTCTGGATATTGAGTGAAAATTAGTAATAGCTTTAAACAATGTTTCCAACGAGCAGACATCATGGTGCGTATCTACGCAGTATAAGCCTAGAAAACGGTAAATATAATAAACTTCGTTTTTTTTACATATTAACCTTTATTACTTTTGGCTTGCGCGCTTTTAAAGGATAGGTTTTGTCTTGCGTGCAATTATCGCTGCGTGCATTTGTCGGCTCGCTTTGTATCTGCGCGAAAACAACGGGATAACATAATTGCCTTGCATCAGAACTGAACCTATTACCAACAATGTACACGTTGAAAAATCATTATTTGGTTAAACGTACGTGATACGTGGAGACCTCAGAGATAGAGAACTATTTTTAAAATCCATATTATTATGGTGAAATCCAACTCTATTGTCAGAAAGAGGTGATCTCATGTTTTGTTTGTTTTCTACATATTTATGTTTAACGAAACCTATATGAGGCAGTATTCTTATTCATAGAAGATGTGAATGAAAGTTGTTTCCTAAAGGTAAATGTCTATCTATGAATGAATGTCAACGATTATGATCTTAACCTTCAATTGAAACGTAAGGACTTTGATTGTTTGGGTTTTAAATCCATTTCATATTCCAAAGATTAATATTGTTCTCAAATAGACAGATGTTTAAGTCCAGGTTTAAATTATGTTGATTATATCAGTGTTTTTGCTAATATGATCGTATTTTACATATTATGACTTTTTATTTCAAACTAATGCATATTGTACGTTTCTCTAACGTGACCCAAATGTCATGTATTGCTTTGTGCACAATACATGGTAGTCACTATAGTTAATATTGCCAATGCAATTATTATACTATACCTGTGGATAAAGAAAGGTCATGACATGCGAAGTACCTAGGTTGTATTTTTAACTAATGAAAAGAAAATATATAACACGATATTTATACACTTCCGAAAGAATTGGACTGTTCAGAATATTGGTATGGTTATTTGCATATTCACGATATCAGATTTTGTGATATTGTAATTATATATTTATTTTGAAAATGAAAACAGAATATATGTATTTATGAAATGTCAGATAATCATGTATATCTTGTCTGAGCTCAAACTTACAATATTCTTACACCAGCTTCCCAGCTAAGAATTCAACGCTGCTACAACGTTGCAGCAACGTTGTGGTAATGTTATGGCAACGTTGTCAAATGATGTTGTGGCAATGTGATTTTGGTGAACAAGTGGGAACGTTGCTAAACCGTTGATGTCTAACGTTATTAAATAAGCTTCCTACGACATTCTTGCAACATTCAAATCCTATATGGAAATCTGATGAAACCGGCTTGTATTTTTGAAACACATCTTCCGCACTTTTGGCAAGAATGTCAAACAAAATCGACATTAAAAAATGTCAACATTACCATCCAGCTAGAAGTTGCGATAGCAGCAATGTCAAGACTGCCATTGTGACAGCATTAAGTGTCATTTCTGTACCATTTTCATTCATGACAAACCAAACATCACAAGTCATTTGACCATAATAATAATACTAATAGGAATAGATAGCATTCTGGATTCATTGATGCATGACAACTTTCACAAATCAGATTAAAGTTGCAAATTTAATAATGCACTTTCACAATGCAGAATTTTTATTTATCATTTCATGCACTTAAATAGAGTCTTAGATATAAAAAGTAATGATACTAATTTAATAAAAATTCATACGTCCATTCTGAAGTTTGCAATCAGTTTCGATGCAGGTGTTCTAACACTGTTTATATCCAAACACTGCTTTATGTTCATTATATGAAATCCTCTTTCTCGGTAGCTTTTCTAACAGACTTTAGAGCAGGGTCTTTCATTAGATTTAAAATGGACATGTGACTTCGCCAAGTAGGCAGAGGTTGGGGAAGATCTACTCAAATTGGGATATAACAACATAATTAGGTAGCATGGTGTAAAGTGAAAGTAGATGGGTAAACCACACTGAATCTGCAGACTGAAGGTTCAAACATTTGTTTTTAAATGACAAAAAGGAAAAATAAAACAATGCAACATATATTTTAATATCAAGTTTTATTTATTTTCTAGATTTAATTATTTAATTAAGATTTGCACTCAAAATCAGTCCCCTCCTCCTCCATCTCTTTCTTCATCTACTCAGGGACCTGCAAATTAAACTATAATTTAAAAGTCACATATCATCTCAGCACCGCTTACATATGCAGAACTTACATTAACAAGATTTTTTAAACAATATGAAACTTTCTTCACTGCACATGTACTGCCCTTATTATTGTTAAGCCAAGTTACAAGATTACTTTGTACTTATGTGTCATTTCAGGCAAGTGGATGGTGAAATCAATTAGCGCAAAGATGAATTTATTTTTACCAAATATTGCAGGTGAATAAAAATTTGAAGCGGAAGCACTTGTCCCATCATACAAGATTTAAGAAAATTTTAGTTAGCTGTACTACAGCTTTAATAGTCTTGGAAACTATGATAAGCTGATTTTGTTTGCAATTTAGAGATGCATCCACAATGCCTTAAAGAACTGAATCCAATATTGATGAAATAAGAGCCAAAAGGCTAACCTGGCATTTTATCCCTATACGTTGGTTGGGTGCATATTTAAGGGTCTCAGATGTGGCCTCTTCAATTTCAATTTCTTTAGCTTTGCCAAGATATTTCAAGTAAGCTTCTGCAAGAGAAACACAATATTTTAAAATAAGTTTCACAACAAAGAATGAATTGTAGTTTTCTAAATGCCTACAATAATAAATGGAGTATTTATTTATTTGGACTATAAATGGAGTATTTATAAAATATGTACTTTGAAATGTGGTATCAGGTTCTTTCATATGGATGTAATTGCAGTATGCGTGACGAACCATGTAGTACCTTATCCATTCATGGAAAAATCTCTGGCGAGTAATTAAAAAAATAGACAATTGAAATCAAGTCATACTTACTGACAAAAACTCGGCATATCACAAGGTCTTTAAATACTTTTTTCCCCTTTACATCCCTTTAGACGATATTCTGACCAGAGTCTTTTTGTTCGTAGCCGTTTCATCATCCTGTGGAAACTATCCCTCATATTACTCCCGCCTAAGGAGCTCAAGTACTATATCTGAAAAAATAATAATAATAATAATAATAATAATAATAATAATAATATGACAAAATATGCTTTAATATAGTTTTTTTGCAATTATTTTGCATGCAAATGTGTTTGCTTTAACTTGAAACAATTTGCCAACATCAAGTATGAAGCACAAGGTACTAACAGCAATTAATTAACAAATTAACCACCGTGAATCATTTAGCTTAATAAATCACATTCACTCTAAGATTTAATGAAAATAGCCAAAAATATGTAATGGCGTATATGTAGTAAAACACCTGTAAATGTTCACCTCTATATATATTTTGAACTACATCCATGAAAATTAATAGCTGACCACAACTTCGTATCGACCCCACTCCATGTCTGTACTTATAAAAAAATTTCTCTTTTTTCACAGCTATAGAAATCAGCATATGTATACATATGTCTAAACATACAGTTATTTGAATTTTAAATCAATTTAAATTACTTGGTATTTTTTATTTTTTATTTTTAAATTGTGGTCAAGAACGATAAATCTTACGCTCTTAAGCGCCTAACGGACGCCATTTTATCATGGTAACCTATCATATCCTCGATATTTTTCGTTCCAAAAATGTACCAGTATAACAATATAATTTACTGAATACGAGTCGGATAAAATTCACAGAAATATTCCAAGCAGTTTGGTCATTTTCACAAGTTGAACATGCTGGTCAATATATCCCATTTTCTTTGTTTGAAAATGCGAATGAGCTTTAGAGGCAATGTCAGTGCCTCGCGTCTATCTAGTAGCAGGTTATAAGTGCTTGATTGCATTAGCAGACAATGACCAATAAAAAAAGAGTTATTTTCTGCAACTAAATATGCGAATATACGTTAACTATTTAATGGTGGTTCAAAATAGCAGGAAAGGAGATTCGTCTCTGTCGTCACAGTTGTTATTCGTCGGTACAAGATGAGATAGTCTTTGGTTTGTAGATACGTAAAATATTGTTCAGGCAATGTCATTACCTCATGTTTGTAATAAAGAAACGCTGACGAGTAAAATGTTTTTCTACAAAAATTGCAACCTCCTTTTAGTTACTGGTTTTGAAAATAAAAATGTTTTAACTACGAAGCTGTGAGTGTACTCTTTGATAATATAAAATTAACAACAACATTTCTACAACGTCAAAAAACGTTATATATCTTATTTGTAATAATTATATTAATTATTATCCATAGTATTAGGATCAATGTAATTACATACCATTTGCAATTTACTATCTCTTTTAGATCATAGGACCATTTAATTTCATTTCATGTGTAACGCTTTATCAACGTTGTCAAAAAGTTATTTTCCCACGTAACCAAAACAAAGCCATATGGAAACGTTGTTAAAACGTTGTGTGTTAGCCCAGTGTGTGGATGCAAACCCTATTGGGAGATAAACACTCCAAAGAGGCTCGAGTTTGTAACGCACATATTGGCTGCTAGTGATTATATAAAGTTTGATTCATTAACATATGAGAACTGTAAATTGTTATCAACGCAAATCAAAGTATTTATCTATTTCATATAATCACCATTCTGGCGTAGAAACAATACCTTGCTAATCTGTGAAATACAACATGAGCTGTGAAATACAACATTAGATTCTTCTTCTTCTTCTTCTCCGCCATATCTCTGCACAAGTTATATTGCACATCATCGTCGTGGGCTCTTGCACGTGTTGACAACAAATGACATTCTTCTCTCTCCTGTGCAGTCCTCATCATACCTTGCTTCTCCACGTCGTATCTAGCCAGTGCAGATTTCATCCATGTCGTTCTCACTTTCGCCTTTCTTTCTTCTCTACCGTGCAGTACAATATTCTCTATCCTGTTCTTATCCATCCTTATCACGTGTCCTAGCCATTGGTGTTGTCTCTCGTGCACTTTTTGCACAATTGTCTCTGTCTGATTAAGAGACTATCTGATGTCTTAATTTTTCATCCTTTCCATAAGGTGAACTCTTAGAATCTTTCTAAGCTCCGCCGTCTCGAACACAAGTAGTTTCCTCTCCTCAGCACTTCTAAGTGTCCAAGCTTCGCACCCGTACAGGGTAATTGGGACTATAAGAGCTCAGTATAGCCTCATTTTCCTCTCACTCTTGACATACCTGTTTTTTCCAGATGTTGTCTAACTCGCTTATCACTTTCAAGGATGTGGCTGTACGTATTTCGATGTCCTTCGCGCTTCTGCAATCTTCAGTCAAGGTAGTCCCAAGGTATTTAAAACTGTCCACATGCTGCAGTTTATTTCCTCTAAGCAATAGTCCCTTCTCAATTCTCCTTTTACTATTTCCG
This sequence comes from Unio delphinus, assembly GCA_029339505.1. Lineage (NCBI taxonomy): Eukaryota > Metazoa > Mollusca > Bivalvia > Unionida > Unionidae > Unio > Unio delphinus. The sequence goes on from JAQISU010000131.1 coordinate 2,131,628, forward strand.
CGATTTTGGTACTCACTAGCATCCATTCTGTCTTGGTCTCACTAATCGTTTCCATCTCTGATAGCGCTTTGCGTTCTCTTGTACAAACTTTCAAGGAGATTGATCAACTTTGGATGTATGCCATAATGGTGTAGTGCCCTCCACAAGCCTTGGTGCCATACACGATCAAAGGCTTTCTTGAAGTCTATGAAAATCAAGTACAATTCCTTGTCCTGCAACGTGAGGTACTTCTCTGCTATAAATCGCAGGGAGAAAATTTGTTCAATTGTGCCTCTTTCTGGTCTGAAACCGGCCTGCTCTTCCGACATCTGCGCTTCAATTGTATTCTTCTTTCGGCTCCTGATTATTTCCAATATGATCTTACTTGCGTGGCAAATGAGGCTAATCGTTCTGTAATTCTCACATTTGGTAGTGTCCCCTTTCTTCGCGATGGTGACTACAAGAGACTTCATCCAAAGTAATGGGAATTCTTCAGCATCCCACATCTTGTTGCAGATCTTGTGCATAATTCGTATTACCGTTTGTCCACCTCCCTTTATCAGTTCTTCGATGCCATCAATTCCAGGAGCTTTACGCAGCTTGATCTTTGCAATAGTCTTCCTCACTTCGCTTTCAAGGTCATCCCTCTTACAGTTTGGCCAAAGTTGTCCGAGTACGCTCTCGTCTGTTTCTATCTTTGCGTTGTAGATGCTCTTACCATACCCTTGCCATCTCTGGAGAATATCTGAATCTTTTGTGAGTAGGTTACCATCCATCTCTCTAATGTTTCCACGCCTATCCTTCAGTTTCACACCTGTCTTGAGCATTTTGACCTTTTGAAAGAGAGATCGCATGTCATTCTTGCGGTTTGCTTCTTCCGTTTCACGGCACTATTTGTTAAACCATTCTTCACGGCATTCCTCAACCTTATTGTCTATGACATTCTTCAGCTGTGTGTCTTGACGTTTCCAATCTTTAACTTTCGGATTTCTCTGGTTCTTATTTATCTTCGCTTTCATTGCCTGTCACTCGTCAGCCTGGTTGAGTACCTCGTCACTGATCCATGGATCTTTCTTGTACCTCTTGAATCCAATCTCTACTTCAGCTGCCTCCTTTATCGTATGGTTAACAATTTCGCGTGCTTCATCTAGGCTTTCCTTTTCGATTATGTTGCCGAGTGCTTCAAAGCGATTCTTGATCGCTATCTCATATCGTTCTTTGACTTCAGGAATACACATCATTTCAATGTCAACCTTCTTCGTATGTGACCTTTTTTGAATATTGAATCTTATTCTGATGTTTGTCATTACAAGATTGTGATCATTCATCACGTTTGGCACTATTGCACTTGGGTAACTGCGTGCGTTGTTGATGCAGCTCCTCCATCTTCGGTCGATCATCTGCCGCGTTCGATCATCGGGTGATGTCCAAGTCCATTTCCTGGAAGGCTTATGTTCGAACCAGGTGTTCATGATGTTCAGTTTACTTAGCCTGTCGAATTGGAGTAGTCGTTCACCTCTTTTGTTCATTGATACATAGTCGTAGCGTCCCATTACTCCATTCCATGTGATGTTATCTGTTCCAACCTGTGCATTGAAGTCGCCCATTACGATCTTGATATCATATCTCTTTTTTGTATTAGATTAACTAAATATAAAGGCTGTTTTTTACAGATGCTGGAACAAGCCATACTCGTTTTTATATTATGAATACTTTTAAAATTGTAATTCTGACATTTCATATTTAAATTCGGATATGGTCTGTAATTACATTTGGGATAAGAGCATTGGACATATGTGTTTAAAACAGCTATGACCCTCTGATGTAAGCGTCTACCTTTATGTCTGTATTGTTGTCTCTCTCTGTGTCTCTTTTTCTGTATATCTCTCTCTCTCTCTCGCCCCCTCTCTCTCTCTCTCTCTCTCTCTCTCTCTCTCTCTCTCTCTCTCTCTCTCTCTCTCTCTCTCTCTCTCTCTCTCTCCTCACACATTTGGATACCTAGGTAGGTATTCTTGAATCTTGTGTAAGGAATTATCTTCGTACAACAGCTTGTAGGTTGGGGTTGATATACATACCACGAGAAAATCACGAGATGATGTCGTATATATTAATTTTATGTACCAGCTGTTGATTGTAAATTAAACTAAATAAGACTCTTCTACTCTATGCATCTAGAACCATACCGTTGTGGGAACAATATATCAATTGACAATGAGAGCAACATGTTTCCATGTTGTCGAAGACCAAACACACACCTTCTACTTCAATCTAATTGTGAAGAACAATAAATGTAATTAATATCTCAGAAGTTAAACAAAATAAAAGTTATCTGTTTTCTTCCAATGGACAATGTTTATGGATGTCTTACAAAGGTCAGGTTCTGTACTGTTATGCAACTCTACAAACGTGTCTTCGGTCCTCAATATGTTCTATACATGTTTGTTTATATCCGGAAATGGGTAAAGTATGGTTGTTAAGTGTCTAAGTGTCGGATATATTCGTGATTATTTCCATTATGTAGATTGTGAAATTTAAGACTAGTTTCATTTGCCCTCCTTAATAAATAAATATATATATATATATATATATATATATATATATATATATATATATATATATATATATATATATATATATATATATATATATATATATATAACATACATATGATATGGCGAATAACAGTTTTTTCAAGTGCAATTGATCGAGCAATAGGATCAGGTGTGTAATAGAATGATAACGATATATGCAATATTCGGACGGCGAACAATGAAAACTAGGATCAAACTAGCCTGAGCATTTTTACTCTTAATCTATCCTTTACCAAAACATAGAAAAGACAACAAAATTAAGCACAACATCCGCTGTGTTCGCAAACCTTTACATGGCTGTTTTTACAAGCATTAAACATTGGCGTTCTATGTAAATATATGCAATCTTACATTATATTCTGATATTTTATCATGGGGCCCCGAATGGTCGGGTGGTCTAAAGCGCTGTCCGTTACGGATCACTGCCATTTCACCTCTGTCTGCGTGGGTTCGAGTCTAAGATTCGGCTAATGTAGTTATGTGAGAAAGCTTGCCAGTAGCTTCTCGTGGGTCGGTGGTTCTTTCTGGGAGTTTTTCGGGGTTTACCTCCACCATTAATACTGGCGGCCATGTATAGCCTATATTGTGCTGAACAAATGGCGTTAAACCATAAAAAATAAAATACAAACTGATATTTTTTTTTATAAGTAGTAATTATAGGCTAGTAAGCACATTTAGAGATGTATTGAGGAGTAAATGTATCGGCTGCACAGAATTCTCCTAAATTTACATAGAATAAAATATATCATTTGGATGATCGATTTTTAGGTTAATACAAATGTTTTCCAGCATCCTGAACAAGTTCATATTAACTAGTTGAAACGTCAGAAATTCAGAGGTTTCAATTATGTTAAAATGCCATGTAATACTATTATTTCAGGACGTTAAAATGTAAGGCTAATATATAAGCAATATCTCGATAAATATCAATGAGATAAATACATAAATTAATAACGACAAGAGAAGAAATAATATAAATTGTCAAAACATATTATATTAACTTAACACAAGCGATGCGATCCCTACAAAATTAATTATGAAATGGTGTCTTGCGGGATTTGCAAAACGCCATGTGACCGTATGACGCACTAGCACAGCTAAACTTAGACTGCTAAGTATTATCCAAAATCGGAAGAGTACATGAACTTTAAGATACAGCTGTGTTTGAAACAAAGTGCGCATGAAGCCCGTTGGAAATACAAATGTAAGTAATATCAGTATTAATAAGTATAATTGTCAATGTTAAGAAAGCAAGGTAGAGAATGGTAATTCACCCTCAGCAAGATTAGTTCCAACAATTAATGACATCAATGTGTTCTACGTCTTATGCACCAGTACGGTATGTTACATGGTTACATAGTCACCGCCATAATGAACAATAACAAGGTTGAGCTAAATCCACTAGAACACACTCATTACACAGGAAATGTGACACTCGATCGTACGCATAAATCCAGAGAAATATGCTGTAGAAATGCAAGGTCTGTACATGATAGAGTAGATGAAGAGATCTTAAAGTATTAAATTGCATCTACCTTTTTTCATATTTAATTTAATTGTTAGTTAGCTTTAATTTATGATATTTCATTACATACGTTTGTAAAGTAATACTGTATGCTCGCCTTCATCTTGTCCAAACTTGAGTTCATTTGTGTCAAAAGCTAATACAGAGCGAAAGTATTATCTCTGTGATGGGGATTATTATTAAAAGAAGAAGTATATATAATTCTAGGGCTCAAAGTGTTTGAATCTATTACGTGAATTATACTTAATAGAGTTTAACGTTTGGTAAACATCAGGATCCTGATAGAAGGTTTTTCCAATAGGTACTGTTTTCCTGATAGAGATTGCTCAGTGTGACTTATATATATATATATATATATATATATATATATATATATATATATATATATATATATATATATATATATATATATATATATATAACATTGAAGACTTGGTCATTCGTGTTTTAAAATATCTCGTACGTTTAAGTTGTATATGATATGTTGTGGTCACTAGTACTAGGCTGGAATATTTTGTGTTCAAATTATTGAATTCAAATGATTATTTGTTCTGGAAATATAAGAGTGCTTTGATAATATTCTTTGATTGAGACATTCACTGGAATTTCTACCGTTTCAAACCTGGAATTATATTAATGTGGTTGAACAAAATGCTTTTGATATATCAAAAATCTATACAGTATAGCAAACACGTGATCGCCTACAGAGGATTTGTTCGTGATTTAGACCAATATTTGTTCAGGTCTTTCAAATATATATATATCTATAAATATATATTTAGTGCATCTAAATAAATAATCCATTATATATTAATAAATAATGTTGAATCTATAAAGGAGATATAAATACGACAAAGTTAAACTATATTCGAATTTAATTTTGACTCATCATCAAATAATTATATATATTATGCAGAAAAACCAGTTATTAATTAAACAAATATCACGCAGGTACATTAATAATGAATTAAGCTGTATAGACAATATTTAAATCTACCCATGGTGACTTCAACGTAAAACATCTGATTCAAAGTGTGCAACAATGATGCTCAGTTGATAATAATAAAGTGCCAACAGTTGTTTGATTTATTGATTCAAATATTCGGTGCATGTTTGTACATTTCAGTTTTTATTCTTTTTTTGGAGTACGGAACATGTTCCAATGCATGTACAACCACTATACGGTTAGATTCGTCACAGTTATTGACCAACATCGTCAAGTCTCGTTATATAGCTTAAGAAGGAAATACAATGTTTAAAAAGATGGAAGAAAACTATTTTATTGGGATTACAATTTATCTTGTCTCTGGAAATCGCATAAAACATTTATGAAACTGACAGGACAGTGTATGAAACAGGCAGAACGATAATGATGTTGATTAAAGAGACATAAAAGTATTAATATAAAATATTACTGCATGTATTGAAGTTACTTTTGATCTTTCTATATTTCGAAAGAAAAGATCAAAATGGCACTAGCACATTTGCCTTAACCGGACAAAGATCCATAATAAGTAGACTTTCTAACACTAAACATATCAGTACATTATGGTGTGTATAATTTAGTAATGCTGCTAAAAGTTATTCTTGAAATATGAAGTTTTCATTTAACAAATATGCTCTGCTATTCATTCTTTCATAGATTAGCTGACACATTCCTATGTGCCTACCTCCCTGCAAGTACAAACAATTAAAAGAAGTCACTTTCTGCTAGCACAGCATTTGCAATAATGATTATACTAAAAAATGTTATTAAACAGTACCTTGTAAATAAATACTGCTAATTTGGAGCACTATGAATTCAAATGTTAAAGATAAATACATTATATTGCATTAAATGCAATGTTTACAGATTTTAAATTACATGTGATAGATGTTTAAACTAGTGTGGTATTTATATGTATATAGAAAGTGGAGTTTTTAAAATAAATATATATCTGTGATTTGATGACGAATCAAACTTAATATCGAATATAGTTTAACTTTGTCGTACTTATATTTGCTTTATAGAATATTCAACATTGTTTATTAATATATTATGGATTATTTATTTAGATGCACTAAATATATATATATAGATATATATATATATATATATATATATATATATATATATATATATATATATATATATATATATATATATATATATATATATCCAATAATTGATGTCGCGACGGTCGTACCATATTTATATAAGTATTGTCTCTTTTATTTCTATTACTTTGCATTGAAAACATTCCTTTTGTGCGTATAAACTCATTTTATGGGTAGGATAATGAGTTTCAACTCGTTTGCTTCATAACCAAGATGCTACACCAGTTTGCTGACATACTGATCTAACTTATGTTTTACCCATACGAACCCACAGAATCAAGCTATTATAATGATAACATAACGTGAGTCTTGTCTTGCTAAGAAAATCAGCGTACATCTGATAATATATATCTATATTATAACATTTCATGCAGGATCTTCAGGTTTAATTAGGAAGCACTAATTATTATTTTTGATCAACATCATTTTCTTCGCCTACGTAACCGAGGATATTACAATTCTTCGGGTGGTTGATACTATACTTCGTTTTTAATCAGCAATTCAAAGATGATCATTCAAAATTCGCCGTTATCGATGACAGGTGTCACATTACCAAATTTTTTCTTGTATGACCAAACAACCTACAGAAATTGTTAGAACATTGCCGAATTAAAAAAAAGTTTTCATGGATTAATATTGCAGTCAATATTATTTTCCTCTGTAATGTTTATGTTTGTCAAGCACAATTACATAATTGTCAACATATACTCGTAAAATAATGTTATTAGCATCTTATTAGTATTTTTATCATTATTAATATTATTATTATATTTACTACTATTATTATTATTATCTTTATTATTATTAATATTAGTAGTAGTAGTAGTGGTAGTAGTAGTAGCAGTAGTATATTATCATTTTTATTGTTAGTAATATTCTTCTTGTTCTTGTTCTTGTTCTTCTTCTTCTTCTTTTTCTTCTTATTATTATTATAATAGTAGTAGTAGTAGTAGTAGTAGTAGTAGTAGTAGTAGTAATATTATTAGTATTAAGTATTAATGGGATGCAATAAGATCATGTTTTAAACTCAGTGCTACAGCAACTAATAATAATAATAATAATAATAATAATAATAAAATAATACTAAATACTATAATGCTACTATTACTACTATTACTAACAATAATACTTATAATGCTAATATTATATTAACAATAATAAAGCAATTATATTACTGATAATTAATAATAATAATAATAATAATAATAATAATAATAATAATAATAATAATAATACAATTTTTAAAAACCATAGCAATAATAATTAAAAGCTAAATAATATAATACTAATACTACTACTACTACTAATAATAATAGTAATAATAAAAATAATGAAAGTAATAAGAAGGATTAATCCCTGAGTTGTTTGCAAAGCATACATATTTGAAGTTACTGGTGAACCATGTCCCTGACATCAAGGTCAAACTATTTGTCGAGTCTGGAATTGTCGCAGATATACAAGACAAAGAGAATGGAGATTTAGAGCTTACACCTGAATACGACTGAGTGAACACGTATAAAAGTGTTTTCAAAACACTAGGAAGAGAGTTATGTATATCATTTCGTGCGATTCTAGTTTATTTTGGTTTCTTCTATATGATTGTGAGTATGGAAAACAGTCTTCATTGTCGTTAGAGGATTTCTTATAATACTGTTTTTGCAACCGTGCACTGATGCCACCATTTGCTATATTAAATGAGATATACCGAATGTAACATATTGTTCTGGTATCGAATTTGTCCAGGTTTCAACGTATAACCTCATCATTTACTATGGCGATGTTAAATATATTTGTTTTGAAACATGATGAATACGTTATATTCAATCAGGAATAATTTTCAGAAACACATTTAGTGGCACATTTAACTCGCCATATTTATACGTCTAATATTCTGCTAAACAGTCCTGCGATATAAACACGCATAGTGTTTCCATGTTATGTTTGTTACGACTTTAGGCTCGAATAAACAGTAACAACATAGAAAGAGTGAAAATAACAAGCTTGCAAAACTTAATAAACAATTTATTGAGCACAAATATTTTCCAAAAAGAAAAAGAAACTTACAGTTTTAAGAATCAATTCCAAAATTAATTAAAAAATAATTCAAACTATTATCCACTAGAGAAATTGCAAAAGTCCTGGTAATAAAATGTCCAAATAATTCTAAGTTCGAATCCCAGCGAAGTATCCAATATGGAAGACGATGTCACTTGATGAAGTCATTTCGTGTTAATAAAATTCTATGAGCAGAATTCTTTTCCGGATAAATAACAAAATAAATCCTTTTGAATCCGAACGAATCGACATAATTTCCAGTACAACATAATTACAATTAACTCAAAACGACACACAACCTAGTATTCTAAAAGCCCAAATTCTACTGAATAGCTCGTTCAAAAACATAATTTATATAGCTTTTTGTTACGTAAAAAGGAAAGGGTCACTTGATCTTCTAGAAACTATCAGAACAATTTTTCGTTAAAAAACTCACGTACCCAGCTAAAAGAGAAAAATGTTTATCTAAAACTACACAATGTTCTTGGAACCAGCAAATCATTTTAAAAGCTTGTTTACAAGTCTGAAGCCAGGTCAGAAACGAAGTCAACACCTGATGTTTACTATGTAAAGTACAGGTCACCCCCCTTGAATGATCGAATCTTATAACTTAAAATGGCAAATTTAAATGTAAAAAAAACAATAAAAATAAATATAAATGACTTATACGTAAGACATTATATTTAATCGGTGTCACTGCCGACATCCCATATGGAATCTTCTTTTAATATTGCGTGATTTAAATCATAAAACAAAGTACGAAACGTAGCTGGTAGAACATCCCAAATTTAATCTTCAATTAATAATTCGTGATTTTAAGCATAAAACTATGTTTAAAACAGAGCTGGTAGAATACCTGAAACTTCCAGATACAAAATAGCAAAAGCAACCAGTGAAGATAACGGATACTAACATCAATGATTAACAGATCTGGGCAACATGAAAAGCACGTTGAAATAAATACACAATGGGAGATGAATAATTCGAATGGTGAAGAAATTATTGTAGTAAAAGTCAAAGTGCCTCCGCAAATATCATCCATACTCATGCAAAAAGTTGGCTATGCGGATAGGACTAACATATCAAGACATCATTAAAAATACTAGAAATGTCTTTACCATTTACTACTTGCAAAATATAGACTGAACAGATAATTTATTCTTAGCATGATTTGGAACAGTGGACACAGGCGTATCGAAGGCTGGGTAGTCAGAAAAGAGAAACCGATAACTGTATAACTTAAAAGAATAGAAATGAAAAGCATGAAAAGGAGGCTTTTGTAAAGTTAGCGATGAATGAATAAACTATCACAGGGAGAGGCAAATAATAATAACATGAAAGTGCTATAAAATATTACTGTGCTGGTGAATTATTCGCGTAAAATTCCTTTTCACACGTAATAAAGGTCTTGCAAGACTAAGAAACTTGAAACAATGACAAATTAATATTGTACCTTGAACTTCTCAATGAGGAGAGTGGAATAAGTTTCATGAATTTTGTCTCCAAGCAAACAGATTAACTGCGATACCAGGATTATGCCTTTCCCGCTTTCACTTGTCGCTAACGTCAAGTGAAAATTCAGTTACCACACTTAAACCAACCCTTGCAAATCACCACACCCTTTATTTAACGCAAGTCCTGATACTTGAAATATTTCTGTTTTGAGGCCACCTCAGTAGGAAGAAGATTATTGATAACAACTGTTTCATCACCAATCACTTGTGCTATTTTTGCCCACTTGGTTAGCGGCTGAATACTCAGACACCGTATTTAAAGCATGGTCGCGCACCAAGAGCAACACGTAAAGCGAACAAATGTTTTACAAAGAATACACCTTTGCAGTGAATTTGTCTTAATACCATTTAATTTATTTATCTAAATTGGCCAAGGACACAGTACCGTGTAGTAAGTCTGTAATATGAATAATCAGTAGCAAATAAATCTGAGAGCTTAAAACTATATCTTAAGTTGACCTCAGCCAAAATTAGTTTAAACCATTTACCATATCACCAAGAAATGCACGAACTTGCATATTTCCGTTCTCAGAAAGAAATCAAATGTTTCTGAATTCGAAACTTTAGGAGTAAGAGTACAGCTATGGAGCTGGATGCTTCTTGAATATAAAGGGATTCGTGATGTATGTTCCAATGCTTAAAAAGAGTGGGTGCATTGTAACATTAAAACATAAAGTATTTCTTTAAGTGTTCTGATCCTAGTTAGCTTCACTGTCACTGTGAACACAACTATCGTTGCAGCTAGATCAACTGATAGAAGTCAGGGACTTGAAGTTTTCTTGCATAAAATCAACCGATGACGTTTCTGTTTGTTCTGTTTATAAGCTTGACCGAATTTGGGAAATTGTGATTTCGTTAACATCCTTTATTCATTAACTGATGAAGATCACACACACACACACACACACACACACACACACACACATATATATATATATATAAATATATACATATATAAATGAAAATTCATAAAGGTCTGTTGAACCTCCTAAATAAGGTTGCATGATGCATTTATCGACGGTATTGTGTTTTAGTATAATAAAATATTATTGTAAAAGAGTCTTGTCCCAGAAAATATTAAATATAGCCACATAAACAAAACCCATTTTTATATACATTATAGCAGCGCTTAGTGTGCTCCTTCCTTCATCATAAGTGTATTATCACATAAAATGATCTACCCATATGTATTATTGACTAGATCAAATATTGGGCTGGCAAAATCTTAATCTGCGTATTCGTTGACTTAATCACCATGCAGTTGTTGATATACATCTTAACAGTGGGCAGTTGACATACATTTTGAAACATCATACAAAGCCCCTACTAAAACCTATTTTGAATTGTTTTAATTATTCATATTACTTCCGAAAGTACAGAAAGACTATACGCTAAAATAATCTTTCTAAACCAGGTACAGATCGCACAAATCCTATCAAGTACGTACCGTCCCATACATTTTAAGAGCTGTGAGTGAACTAAGAGGAAACAAACTATGCAACGAATGATCAATATAGCGTTTTGTGGTATTTGAAGACTAATAATTTAATGTCGTCTATTACGAGAAGCTTTCGCTGCGGCTAAGCAACAAACATTCTGTCTACCAAAAGTTGTATATGGAATTTTAATTTAAAAAGATAATTCATGGTTTAACTGACTCTTTTTAAGATCACGAGTAAGGTTGTATAAGGGAAGGATTGTAATTGTTACGAATAAAAGAGAGAGGAGCTCTATGGTCGTTTATTTTTTGACTCTTCGTTAACGCGATTAAAGGCAAAACTAGTGGTGTGGGTTGTGAAAACATAGTTTCATTGGCCAGGCAACTAGCGCTCGCTGACAGTCTGAAACATTTATGTTGCTGCATATAAAAATGACTTATTAGCTGACATGAAACTATCGATAAACTAATAATTCTAATAAGCATGATTGGAGAACAAAATTTAAAGTATATTGTAAAATATGCCACATTGAAGATCGCTGAAAAACAAAATTGTGTATTGCACATGGAGTACAAAGTTTACGATACTCTCGCTAGTATGAGAATATCTAGGCTGAGTGCAAAAGTTTATTAGAGAACATGTAATGCTATATATATCAAACTATATGAATGTAACACCAAATAATTCATCACTGCACGATGGTGCGGTTGCGTCTGCGTATTATTTCGTATTAGCATTAAGACGCAAATAAGATTTCGGAAATGATATCTCAAAATATTACATATCATCGTTATTGGCTACCTAGATAATGTTAATTGCTAACAAGAGATTACATTGCATCTTTTTCATTTTTTTATCAATTATTCATCAAGGTCTGCTTTACTACATTTGACGTTACCAGTAGAGTTATTTGCTGATGTCAATGACAGGATCCTGTCCGTGTCTTTATCATCATGGGAAAATACAATCAATTACCTCATCAAAACTTACCGACATACGAAACATAATAATGCCTCGGTTCGTTAAGAACATCAAACGATATATTCAATTACTTTCTAATTAAATGAACACTAACCACACAGGACGCGCAAAAACATTATTCGATCTTAAACGTCGTGTACGACACGTGTCAGACCATCTAAAGAGGTTTCTGAACTGCATTAGTATTTACCTGATGCAAACGTCCAAATCAATGTTGACAGTGCTGTACACAAACATTCTACACTGTATTTTGGGACGCAGATATGTAGACTTTTTTCTAATGACTGAACAGTTGACGCATTATGGGTGTATTCCACTTTCCCTCAGAAACTAGGTACATTATACGAATAAGATTTATCACCGGTGGAAAGAACAAAGTGTGGGATGTTAGAAATAAAATGGTTCCAATACGGTTTGAGCGACTTAACGGTGTGTCTAATGTCATTGTAAGCTCTTAGACTAAGCCTTGGTTTCTGAGCGATATCGGCAATATCTACTGCGTATACCCGGTTATCACTGTGATTTATAGAGTTCATCTCACAAATAACCTCAATAAGAATAAATAGCCGCTTTACAAACCAGTGAATCAAACCATGTGGCTGCACGTGTTACTAAACATGTCACATATTATCTTCTGGCATTTAGTCTTACGTAGCAGGGAAGTGCGAATGTTTCTGAGTGAAGTCACAATATTAGAAAAATATTTGCTAAACTCAGTGATTTTACTGCTCTGGAACGATCACTGCAGACGCCAATTATCATGAGAAGTATAAACTGCGAAGTTGACATAGACGAGAAGGAATTTGCATTGAATATCTGACAACATTGTGGTAGCGATGAAACTTATCAAGCAATATGCCAATGTATTGTTTGCTACTTTGCAATTTCCATTAAACGGCTTAGTCAGAATTTGTCACAGTGGTGTTTACGACACATATGCAAATGCTTTCAAGAACAACCTTATGTATGCGTGGCTTCTTTGATATGAATTAGTTTGTTGACATGTTGACCTTTACAACGGCGAGTCTTAGAGAACGAAGCTCTTTCATGTAACATTATTATAGATGGCACTACTTCCGCCCCAACAAAATGCATAGCGACATTATCGACGGTATAGGTTCACCATGAATGGCTGTGCAAATTTAGTTAACGCACCAGAGTGGTGTTAATGTATTTTATCACTGACTCAGCGGGCTACATCGTTGTCGCGCTCATAACGTCATATTTCCACATGAATACCTATGCAGGAAGTCAAAGAGCCCATTGTGATGATGGTGATGATTGTTTTTGGTTGGATCAACATTTTCCGTACGTATTGATGTCGAAATGATCGCTACGCATGTGAGCTGATAAATTGTTCAACGATGGCTTAATCATGATGAATGTCAACATCTCGTCTGCTACTCTTAACTATTTTACGTTTCTTCGACGCGGTCACTTCTAGGAGAAAATCTCAGTCTTCATCATCATTCTACAGAGTTTTCTAAGTTAATACTTGTTGGCAGCTTTCGATGTCGACTGTGCAGCTTCCTTGTAGCGAATGGAAATATCAACTATATTTAACGTGTGTCAGAAAACAAAAATATCAGCCTAGTGGACTCGTCTAGGTGTTCTGAATTCAAACTGTCCACGTTAAAGTTTCTTTTGGTACCCGTAACAAATCTGCCATAATGCTTCTCGCGCCAAACAATGCAAGAAAATGTTCGTGTCAGTGCAAACTACTCTAGTTAATGCGTGGATGGTAATACATAGTTTATATTGTGTGAATGTTTGTATCGTCATATTAACACCATCACAACAGTGTTTTGAGTGCTAGCATTTCACGTGCTTTGTCTCTGATGTTAACACTCCAAATACTTCATCATTGTCCCTATATTAAAATTGTCAGCGTCGCAACTACTATTAAACATCGTTGAAGTTGTTCTCGAATTGTTATCGAACTGATATTATTTAGTGTGTCAACATGCGCTTGTTGGGAAATGTGTTCGCGACGACACATTTATGTTTCTGTATGCGAGATCAAGACGTAAACATGGCGGTCTATTTCGTTGATTAGACTATCGCACAATCATGGATTATATACATAATCTAGTTATATGTACAGTCGAGTCATAGGGACACTTAAATTAGACACAAGTAATGGTTTCTTTCGTGGGTATTTTACCCACTGCTGAGATGGAACTGAATGATTCACCAATGATGTAATAGTATCGCCGTGGGCTCTAATCACACATCAGTTGGTTGGCCGCCTACATATATTTATATTTCTTCACGCCACATCGTGCACACACAATTTCGGTTGCACACCTTTGTCTCTTTCATGTACTGTGTCCGTATAGTTTCTGCATTGCAGACAATGTAAACATATAGGCATTTTACAAGCCATTAAAAGTCAATAAACACTTAGCAGCAGAGAGGGTGAACCTCACAACTTTCCGAGCGTCGATTCGGAAATCTGAGGCTTCTGCCAAATAGTAAAAAAAATGGCGTCTATTCGATAAAATAAGATTTCCTTATATACGCCAACGTCGTTGTCATCCACCCTCTCTGCTGCTGGAACTTTCAGTTCTGGGTTAACAAAAAATAATAAATGATTTCAACCAAATATTTGATCGAGTCTTTAGGACGAAAATCATTTATGATGAAAGTCCTTAGGACTTTACAAACAAACTAATCGCTAACACCTCTTCTTGTAAATCAATCAGATTATTTGACTGGTCGGTGAGTTTGAAATTAATTCTCGTTAACGAATTATTATGGCATCGCATATAGACAGGATTAATTGGGTTTTCAATAATTAAAAATCCTGGAGGAGCTGTTGGTGCAAATGAATAAAGAATATATCCCTGCTGAGCTTGATTTGATTGCTCTAGATTAATTTGATAGCTTCCTTCAATTGCATCACATACTAAATTGAGCGCAATCACCGTTGAAATATTCACATTATGAGGGGCAATATGCCTACCACCACCATCTGGATCATTATTATACCTGAAGAGGACAGCTGAATCTGATTTTTGTAGCGCCTTGATATCGGTTTTAACAATTCTTGCTAGTTCATCAGCGTTGTATTTGGGAAACTTGAAATTACGCAGATTGTCCTCTGTGATATTGTAATCGGTTAAGAATCGTTGTTTATTGTCGCTGTTGTCATTAATTATTGTTTGAATAATTAGTTCATAGATATATTTCATGTCCGATATAAGCTGATTTATTATTTCAACGTGTTTTTGCGATTTTGTTTTCCGTAGTTGTTCTAGTTGTGTGTCATATAATTGTTTAATCTCATTAAAATAACCACGGACGTCAGTTAGCGTAAATGAAATAGTAACAGATGAGTCGGTTGTTCTTTTAATGATAAAATCCCATTGCAATGTGTCTTTGTTGGTAAATATAAATCTATCGGCGATTCTTCCTTTTCTTATATCAGATAAATTATCTTGATAACTGGGATTGATTTCATGATATGATTGTATGTCCGTGGTTAAGTCGGTGGCGGATTTTTCCGGTGGTTTTTCAGGCCATCCTAACACTGTTCTTAACGAGCTGTTATATATATCTACAATGTATCCCTCTGTGCTTATTTCGATCGACGACGAGAGCGTCGGTTGATGAAGATTAATAGCTATTTTTGATTCTTTTCCAGTGATTGATTTTATTCTACGCTGAATTTCAGCATTGATTTGCTTAATTTGGTACGACCCAGTTGGTAACGAAACTGTTTCCCACTCTGGAGTACCATCGGGTTTATTCTTATACGAGAACACCAGTGTGTTATTGGGTTGCTGACCACTAAATGCAACCGATCTGATATTAGGCCAACTGTGATACACTCGTAGTTTTGCTAGCGCTATCTCCTTCACTGGGACCGGAGAGGGGAAATTCACACTGAATTCTGGATTCGTTGATGTTATTGATATCATACTCGTTTGTACTGGGTTCGTGTTCTCCACTATTCGTTGAAGTAATTCCATCGGTGTCGTCATCGTTGCTATACTCATGATTTATTTCTAATTTTGGTATCGAGGAATCATAAATACTGACCATCACTGAGAACTCACAATCTGGTAATGTTGATATTATTGAGATCATTTTTTGTTTTTTTGGGTTCGTGTTTTCTGATTCCATCGGTGTTGTCATTGTTATTATATTCATGTTGTCGCTCTAATTTCGATATCGCGGAATCAAAAATACTGACCATCGCTGAGAATTCACTATCTGATATAATCGTATTATCGAGTGACGACGATATCATCAATGATAATTGCGAGTATGCGGTTGATGCAATATGAAATTGAAGTAAGTAATTCTGCAGTTTACTCTGGCTGCATGATGATATCTTTTTTGCTATCCCGGTTAATATACCCCCGATTGTAGCCACCGCAGAAATGCAAATTGGAACTACGACCGGGGCAATCATTGTAACCGATGCAAGTATTATTCCGGCACCAGTGAGAACGCTTGACACCGAGTATATAGTAACATCAATTGCGGTGATTCTTCGTCGGTATTTTTTCATTTTTATTTGATACTCCTCAGTGAGGGTTTTGAGTCTATTCTGAAATTCTCTGACCTGATCATAGCGACATTGCGTCGATGACAAAGTCATTGTTATTTTAAACCCGCTAGTGTTTTCAATTATTTGTCATCGTTAGCGGGAATTGCTAGTACTTCAGTCGGAAAAATGAGCTACGAGTTCTAAACACCAGGCTATTTTTGATCTAATGGTGGAGCTATCAACCGCGACGACATTAAAGCTTTTTTTGCGACCATCCATAATTAACGTCGCGGTGCCACCAGAGTAGGTTTTACCGTCCGTGATCATATTAAATTGATCGATAGAGATCCACGTTAGCCTGTAGATACCATCGGCCCATGTTGGCTTGTAGTCAGGGCCCACTATGCCGGGGAGACCCAAGATACCGATGGATAATGTAGTATAACCGTCTCTTATCCAATCCATGGTTCCATGATTAACCGTATACACGATATTTTTAACGCCCGTGTAGTGATGTGGAATCTTTACCTTTTCAGATATTCTTTTCAGGTTAAAAAGATCGTCGAAAATATCGAGATAATTTACCGTGATTCTGGTAGGATCTATTGTTTTTCTACTCTCCTCCCTGTTAGAGAAGAATAATGAAACCAGAAGGTCTTCAACTTTAAGCTCTGCTTGGGTTTTAATATGGTTGTCGATGTTAGAAAATTTCGTCGTGATATCTTGGAGGCTACTGCCCTCAAAGAACTTATTAACAATATCGCTGGTGTGCTTTTGTTTGTCAATAGCGCTTTTAATTTCCGCGAGAGTCATGCCTGTCAACGATGTGGTTTCAGACACAGGTGTTCTCCCTAAAAATTTATCCACGATGGTATTAAGTGTTGTTTGTCTCACCATAAACATATTAATATCTTTGAGAGTCATTGTAGATGTAGCCGGGACACCAAAGAAATTATTAGCGATGTAGGCATTGTGAGTGTGCTTGCCGATAAACTCACTGATTTCAGCGAGAGTCATGCCAGCCACAAGCGGGGTTCCAAAGAATCTACCAATGACGTCATTAGTGGGTTTTTGATCTTCGCTTACTTTAAAAATCTCGAGATAATTTGCCTTGATTTCTGAAGCAGTCATCATCCTTCCAGCTTCCTTGTTAGCGAAGAATGAATTCAACAAGTCTTTAATTTCAGCGAGAGTCATGCCAACCACAAGCGGGGTTCCAAAGAATTTATGTACGACATTTTTGCGAAAACTATTATAACCTCGTATAAAATCATTCAGCTCACGTTCGTTGGTAGCAATCGCGTCGGTGATCGTAGACACAAGTGCGCCTGGTTTAAGTTGTCCATCGTTGGAATACAGTGCAATAGAGTTTTCAGCGGCAGCGCGATGCCGTATCAAAATGTCATTCACGGATATATTACTGCTTTTCAATTTACCCTGGCGATCTTGAAATACAACTATTTCGTTCGGGTCAACACTTGTTAAATTTAACGTCTCAGCGATTTCATCTTCTATTATTTTTTTTACATCCTCGATAGAACCCGCAGATGTTTCCTCGGTGGGTTCCAACATTGACAGAGGTTGTCCCCAAATATCGATCATTATTGTTAGCGTAACTTGTGTTTTCAATTTATTGATCCTTGTAATTTCCCACTCGTGTATTCGTTTACAATAATATGAGGTGGTTTCCACGGAGATCCAAAGGATTTTAATGAAATCTCCGCGAGGACATTTAATACTTCACGGCCGCATATCGGTGGATCATTTAATTGTTGTGTTGGCAGCGTGGAATAAAAAATCGGAAACCCTTTGAGTTTCATCGAGGAATTTATATACCGCATAAACTCGCTTGGCGGAGCTAACCCATATGAATCGAAATAGACAATCCCACGTGGATCAATCGCGTATGCAACCCAGTGAGTTCCCGATCCGCTGCTGTTATCAAGATTGATGATACCGGTTTCAACGTTATTTGGTTTTCTCGGTAATTGATCTCTCATAAAAACACCTCTGAAATTTTTAATCGCTAGTTTTTTAGCAGCATCAATTAAATCAAAATTGGACATAGGAACCATAGGTTCCTCAACCATAGGTTCGGAAATCGAAGATTTTTCAATTAATAAACCGTTCCTGGTATTCTTCTTAGACCCGATCCGTTCACGGATTTCCCGCTGTACCATGAATACGGGGTTCCTGGTAGGTACAACCCCTTTCCCTTTTTTTTATATCCTTTCCCAGTTGCCTTTTTCAACGCCATCCCTGCCGCGGTACCAACGGCTCCCAACGCTGCCGCCTTCGCCACCGCTGGGGCAGCCGCTGCAATCAATGCTGGTATTGCGGCTAACAATGGAAATATACCACCTGATTTTATCATGTTGGCGACTGCGGCTTTCGAAAATTCTATTTGAACTCCTCGCTTATTTTTCATTGCATCATTGAAATGTTTTATTTGACGATCCGTTAATGATATTTTATGTGTACCTCCGGACATCTGCGCTGGTTTTAACGTTATTGTTGTTCCACATTCCTTAGCGGATTTTGATTTTAATTTCTTGACCTGACCATCAGTCAGCTTGACACTAACAACACTATATGGCATTTTATTGTAAAACATATTTATTCTTTCAATTGATCTAATTGGGAAAATCCTATGGAAACTTTTCAAGTTTCATTTACAGATTTTCCACTGGTGCATCAACAAGTCTCATTCGTCCGCCAACCCCTTCTAACAACATTGATTTGTCGCTGAGAATGACAGCAACCGCTCTATAATTAACACCACCAGGAGGAGCTATACGAGCCCTAAAATGTATGTCAACAACGGATTGTCTCATTAAATCAAGATGTTCCAGCGAAAAGTAATAAATCGGATACAATTTCTTAAAATCGAGTTGAGATATTTGCAAACCAGTATCAACGTTTTGATCACGACCCATATATGACAGCATCCGATGATATACACGTGCTATATGATTTTCTGTGTAATTAAGTTGTATATCCTCGGTTGGTTCTTGTTGTCCGTTTATTCTCAGCGAGACTTCTCTAACACCTAACTGATCAAATATCATATGGCTGCGTTGTTGATTACCAACTCGCTCATTATTCTGTAACGCTATAAATATATGACGTGGAGCTGAAACGCCTTGTTTTGATGCCAGGTGCCATGTGAATATATCATCGACATTATCCTGTTTGACATCAGTCGTTGTTGTTAGCCAACTTAGCAATGATTTGCCACCTGTTTCCATAAATGAGAGTAGCCGCTCTTCTCTGGTAATTGATGGAGTCATTACTGGCATCCACAATACCAATTTAGTTATTTTAACTTTACCCTCAGCGGCACCAGTACGCCAAATTGCATCGTTGTCATTGCCTTTTCGCACTAACGCGATTGTGTGTTTGGCTCCATAGATGACTTTTCTGACATTTCTGCAGAATCCAAATATGTGATGGAGTGGAATTGCACACGAAAACTTTTTCTCTTGTCCTTCCAATGCTAATTTTCGTGTTGCAAACCCTAGATTGAAATTACCATTAACGCCTCCGAGAATATCAAACGCAGCTCCGGGTCTAGCTCGACGTTCTGGATTAGTTGCTTCTCGTTGATTATCAACTGAAGTGTCTTGCGGTGTTAACACTTTAATGTATTGAATGTGGTCAGCGTTATCAGTAGTATCCTTTGCAAACATCATAGACGGACCAGCCGATCTTGTATAATCATCGGAATATCTTGCTAGTCCGATTATTGTTGTTGCAACATCAACCTCGCGTTCTATTGATTCAATTTCTTTTCCATCAATGAGATATCTTGCACTTTCAAATAACGCCATTATGCCATTGTTAACGAACCCAACTCGGATATTTGGGTCATCTGCATATGGGGTATCAGCTGCATCATTTGTTACGAGTTTTCCTTCGATTTCGATAAATGCTTCACACGGCAAAAAGTATTTACTTGTATCTTGAACTTGAAGTTCAACTCGCGATCGTAGGTCGGGTTGTATTGCATGATAGGAATAGTATTGATAATCGCGGACGGAATCATCTTTTCGCATTGGGGCTTCCATATCAAGCGCGGGATCAGCTGTTCGTTTAAACATTTATAACATACTAGTGTTTTCAATTGGTGAATTGCAAAGCAATTTCATCTTTGTAATCATCGTCGTTGAAAATTCCTCGAATTTCTTTTTAGTTTCAAACCACTTCCTGCTATCGCGTTCATGATAGCGTTATCTGTTACTGGCGAAGCTGTCAATTGTGACGAAGTCAATTGCGCTAGTTTTTCTTCCACTGCGTTATTTATTACTTTGCTGATTTTTGCAGGCATCACTGTAGTTGATGGCAGCACTAATGACGAAGTCATCGATGACGAAGTCATTCGTGGTTTCTTTCGCACCAATGATGCTATTTTATCTTTCGCAGCAGAAAATGCCTTTCCAGCAAGATTTCCAACGAAATTGATTCCCTTATCACGAATGATATCAATGGCTTTCATTGATAATTGTTTAGCTAACGGCGCCACCTTGGGAGCCATTCTTGTAAATAACCCCGCAATGGTATTGCCGAAACCATCTCCGTACCACGCGCGATAAACAGGCAATCGTGAGTTCACCACGTAGACGCTTACGGGTTTATCATGGTTGTAGTGTATAATCATCTTATTATAAAACTAGTAGTTTTTCAATTAGTGGTCAATCGCTTACATCCATAAGATTTTCATCGTTGTGATTTTCAACTAATTCAGCAATAAGTTCTCGATATACATTAATGTCCATGATACCACCAGCAAATAATCGTCTACAGATATCAGCGGCCTCGTTAATTATCTCGACGGAGTTATTTCCGGCTCGTTTCCCTCCGATGAGAACCTCTAACCGTGATATATCACTGAGAATATTACCAGGACATGTCACGGTAGAATCAAATACATCCTTTGGATTTTTAATCGAATATCCCTTTCCGCTTGTTTCCTCAGTTGTACCAGTTGCGCCCTGACTATCATCAAGTAATTGCCTTTGTCGGCCTCGACTTTGTTTTTCTCGTTCTTGTTGTTTTTGTATACCATAACTATCAACTCCTACTTTAAAAGATCTATACTCAATTGTATCCTTTTTCAAATTACCAATAATCCCCTTATTCGTTTTATACAACCAATTAACCCATTCATCTCGGCTTATTCTACTGTTTTTATACTCGTCTTTTAAAAAATCCTTTCTAGAATCAAAGCTTTTGGCGGCGAAATCACCAAAAGTCGTATAATCCTGGTGTTTCTCCAATTGAGGTCGTTTGATTTCCTTTATAGCTCCTTCGGTGAGTTTGTCTATAAAGGAAACACCTCTTGGGGTGACGACATCAACAAGTTGTGGTTCAGGTGTGGAATCATCAATATCAGCTAATCGTTCATACTCACGCTGAGTTTTTATATCACTGGATAACTGTTGTATCCCTGCGCGTGTTTGTCCGGTCTCTGCTGCTACCTTTTCAAGCACACCAAGAACAGGCACTTCTCGTCGCTTGCCTTCCTTAGGAATATCTCCGTATATTGCTCGTTCAGTTGCTGTTTTCACATCGCTGGTCGCCTTAGTTACCGGGGCGAACAGTTGTTCACTTGACACAGAAAAGTCAGTCTGCGCTTGTTGTCGTTGTTGAAGTTGATCGCGAAGTCTGTCTCGAACCGGTATAAACTTTTTAATTGCTGCTAGCCGCTCTCGGGCTAATCTAGTTGTAAGCGATTCACCAACCATATATTGTTTGTGAACTAAATTTTCAAATGTGAAATCCGGAGGGTTTCCATCATAATTAAAAGCTTAGTTATTAAATAACTTAGTTATTAAATAATGTACCATCAAGCTAACGTATTCATCTTCGACAGGGTTAAACTGTACGACGCTATTCGCGAGTGTTTCAGAAATAACATCGCTGGGGATTTCAGAATTGTAATATCTGAGAATGGCGATGAACGATTTGTGTTAACGACGCGGCAACAAGAACAATTACGTGAAAATGGAGGCGTCGCGGTGATTACTTGCTACTACGACCAGATCATCCATTATGCACATAACTGCATGAGCAAGTCCAAACTGATGAGTATCCTTTCAGGAGAAAATCCTATGTAACAAGTGTTACAAAAAACGCTAAAAAAAAAAATAAATAAATTATTTAAATTATTTACGAAAGCCTATATTATTTTTTAGTAACACTCACGTGGTTAAGATACGGGTCGCTCCTCGTTTAACATTTTTCTAAGATCACGAACTTTAGAACCAATTTCAGCTCGTTTTTGATATTCTTGGCCAAGCTTTTGACGTATTGCTTCAACGGTGCTAAATAGCGTTATAAATAAATTAATGTCGTTACCGTACAAACAACCATTAATGGATTTTTGAATTCCTTTCACGAGCCTGTACATCCTAGGTAAAACATAACGACCCTTACTAGACAGATATTCAATATCTTCATATTCCGAGGTAATCTTGTCAACGTCGAGACTTTCAGATAATAATACCCCTTTATTTTTTAAATTTGAGATTTCAGCAATTATAGCATTTACATCATTGATATCCATTATTTATATTTTTATATAAATAAATTTATTTATAAATATAGTATACTGTATCTCTAATTAATAAAAATAAAACATATATGACAACACATCTTTGGAACTCCTTGGGTGCCTTCGCATCCAAGTAAGCCCAAGGGGACCCGAAACATACATCTCCGGAAGGGAGGCCTAAGGTGGCAAACGCCATCTTAGACCGCCCAGAAGATATGCTTGAGGTATAACGTCACAACATGGACGGCACAATGCCATATATTTCCGCTCGAGTGTTGCGGCAAATTTTAGGCATAACATATACTTAATTAACATAATTAAGGATGGATTATAATTCAATGGAACGATGATGGTATGATATATTTCCGCTCGAGTGTTGCGGCAAATTTTAGGCATAACATATACTTAATTAACATAATTAAGGATGGATTATAATTCAATGGAACGATGATGGTATGATGTGGGCGTGGTAAACCAAACCAACATGGCAACCCATGAAATCTCATTCATGGTTGCATGAGTTGGAAAAAAACACCAACCCACGCTACCGAGAATGCGATAGCATGGGTTGCCATGTTGGTTTGGCTGAGGGGGACCGCCCCACCCCCCCAATTAATAGAAAAAAACATCTTCCGTTTCGCCATCAAATAATGTGTCTGCTATGGGGACCGAACACGTAGTAGTTGATAGCTATGTTTACAAGACAAACACGATACCATTACACCACGGACTAGTCATACAGAATAGAGATTTTTTAATATATATATATATATCTGATATACTTAACAATAAGAGATTTTTAAAATAGACAATTTTACTGTATCCATCGTATTTAGGAATATAAAATACTAAGTACACAAAAAAAAAATTAATTTAACTGTTTGTAAATATCAATCACGCATGCCTGCGTCAGTGAAATACCGATCATACAGGGTGGGAAACAGAAGTGTGTACTGAAGGTCACATGAATACCGATCAATATAGAGGAGAGGGAAGACATGTATACTTAACAATAAGAGATTTTTAAAATAGACAATTTTATGCTGCAACAATGAGAAATATTTTAAACAAAATAATACAGTTGTTTAATAAAACAGCGTTTTATATACTCTGTTATAATTCTCTAGATAAAATACAAGGAATTTTAACCACGCCCACATACTTCAATGAATAGGAAACACTCGCGTTCCGGCTGAGCGAACATAGGTAATGCGTGGATTATAAAGAACGTCTGTACTGAAAAGAACGAGTTAGCTGTCTGCTTTACTGCTAGTCCACCCACCCCACACATGAGATATGTAGATAAATAAAACTAATAATGCAGTTTTAGCCCACAAGTGACAATAAAAAGTTTTATTCTCTATCGAAAACTCATGCATTATATCTCCATTACAGTCACGTGGGCGCACCTAGTCAAGTACAGGTAATATAGCAGGCGACAAATTCCTTTGACGTCATAATACAAGGGAACTTAGTAGGTAGGGTGTGAATTGTAGTGCGGATTTATCCATAAAGGATTTATCTCCCTTAAATAGTTTCAGTGTATACGAACTTTATTTTATGACCATTTTTTTTAGACAGAGATGTTTTAATGATTTTTTCAGCAACAAATCGAATGGAAGTACTGCAAATATCGAAATATTTTCCAGCCGCATTTATCGACTGAAAGCTTCTCTCTTCATTATTTTCTAAATCAAACGATTTCACACCCTTGGGATGTTTCGCGTGCTTACCAGCGTTGCTTTTTAAAAGGTTATCGCGCTGCGAGACGGCTTGAAGATTCCCAAGACAATTATCAGTCTTCACGCCATTTATGTGATCAATCACAAGACCGTCTTCGATTAATCCGTAAAATGCTTCATAGATGGCTCTGTGACAGAGATACTTCTTCCTCCCAGCTGAAAACATCAAATAGCCCATATTAATCAGATACCCAACAGGTTCTTTGAGTCTGCGGTGCCTGACAACACCATCACTAGAGGCTTCGTAATTAGCAAGCACTGGGTGAGGTCTGAAATCTTGGCTCATTTGTATAATAATACTACTTGTCTAATTTATTATCTGCTTTAATTATAAATCTCTGGATATAATCTTGAGGGGTTTTTATTACTTTGTCCTTGATTTTATCAAGGATGACGGAGTCAATGATTCGTTTGTCATAGTAGCGTTTTAGTTCCCTGTATCGTTTACCCCCACAAGCAAGGCATAATTGCGATTTTCCTCTAACACCCACCCCACATTGGAGGCATGCGAGAGGGCCTTTTGAACCGTTTCTCACGCTTTGCATATGATACCCACAGAATTCGCTTCTGCATGATTTGTTACACGGGGTTGTAGATCCAATCATTAGCCACTTGCAGTGATTCATTATACTATATTTTTCTATTTAAATACTTGTTTTAATTATAACATGGAGGAGTTCAAGAGATTATCGAAAATTAAGCCTTGGAAAAATACTAAATTCAATCTTGATAGGGAGTTCCAAAGATTATCGAAAATCAAACCTTGGAAAAATACTAAATTCAATCTTGATAGGGAGTTCCAAAGATTATCGAAAATCAAACCTTGGAAAAATACTAAATTCAATCTTGATAGGGAGTTCCAAAGATTATCGAAAATCAAACCTTGGAAAAATACTAAATTCAATCTCGATAGAGTCTCTGATACACCAAAACGTTTAATCGGTGATAGAACTATACTCGGTAAAATCAGGGAGTGTTTTAATGAATTCTACCGAGACGGTGCAGCATACTGTTGGTCGACATTTCGAATTATTGATGAAGATGTCAATGTACCCATCATCGATGCTACTATGAACGATAAAAGAGCAGCTGAGATAATTTCACACCTTGGTGAAATTGCAAAGCAATTTCCATCCAAAGGTGGAAATCCAAAGGATTTCAAGCAAAGCAATTCCAATCAGAAGTATTTTTTCAGAATAAAATTCATTATCGAAGTCGAAGGCAAATGGATTATTAAGGATAAATTTGAACCAATCCTCAAGGATAAAAAAACTGTCATTGTAAGTAGAGATTCCAAACCAGGAATTCTAACTGGAATTGACAAACCATACTACGAGAGATCTTATCCCGTAACAGCAATCGTTTATGGGATATATCCGTTAAATGATAAACCCGATATTGCAAAACTAGCTCCTATGAAATATTCACCATTGACTTCGTCAAGGCTCAATTGTGTAGCAACACGGGTAATGGAACACTTCACAAATGCATCCCGAGGAAATAAACTAACTGATCTGCGACGTAGGAAAATAACAGAATGGGAACTGACAGTGAAACAGCACGGTGCAAAGATTTCTGATATAGCTAAATTAGAAACATCATTAAGATTCCCAATAACCGTTATGACGATAACCGGAGAAGTATTACACGAACCGAAATATAAATTACAAGGAGCGCCAATACAAATTATTGATCATAACGAACACGCGTGGACACCTGCAGTAACAATATTTCCACGAGATAGAACCGTGAAATATATCCCCCCGGAATTTTCCGGGGAATTTTCCGGGGATGTTTTCTATGAAGAGAAATTATTTGATGCTATTCATGCGTTGTGTAAAGATGATCCTGTGTCAGTGTGGTTACTTAGTAGTGCTGGTTCCGAATCAGGATTTGATCAATTTGTAAGACCAAATGGTGAATTATATCGCGTTGAAGAATTAGATAACAGAATGAGAAAAATCGCTAATGATTTTTCACCGGAGAGTTCCCATGAAAAACTACTCACGGATAGTTTTACTATTCCATCAGTGGTAGCTCACTTCGCAAGAGAAAAAAACTCATGGCGTCCAGCACGAAGTGATTTTCTCGAGGACGTTAAATTGAGTTGCATCGAATTTGGTCATGGAGGACTGTGGAATACAAAATACCATCGTGACGGTATGATTTCAATTGATATATCCGCGTGTTATCCTGGAAGTTTTCTCGGGTATGGGGAATGCGCTGAGTACTTCAAACGATTTGGACACCCCACGCATGAAATGACTCGTGTTGCGATTAATGGACCATTACCTGATTTTGATTTAACCGGATTCGCTCGTGTGATATCATTTGAACTCGCTACAGGGTTACATCCGTGTAGTTATGTTTGGCTCGGTAGACACCTATCTGAAAAGGCCTGGATGCCAATAGTGTTACTACGATATATGATTGATTGTGGCATGCTGATATCGTTGATTGTTTCCGAAGCTATTATATGCTATCGAGCTCAAAAAGAAGTTTGGCTACCACAACCCGATCTAGATAGAATAATCAACGAACTACGAAAACAGTGTCCAGATGGAAATTCTTCGAATTTCAGTGAAGAAGAAATCATAAATTGGTCTAAGAAGTTATTTGAAAGTAAAAAAGAACAAGCAAAGGATTTTGGACGAAAAATAATCGGTAAATTTACCCAGGGTGGAAGATACGACAATGCAAAATTTTCCTCGCGGTTGATCATAGACGTCGCTGAATGCGATTTTCTTGTAACGGATTTAACGAAACAGGGAAAACTTGTATCCCGTAAGGATGCTTTTCTATCCAATGGTGAGAAATTGGGTACGGTTGTTACCTACTGTGATGGATATAATTCCCAGTACACACATTTGAGAAGTTCTATGCTAGCTTATGCTTCTATCAATTTATTTTCGATGATAAATAGATTTCCTAATACCGCGGTTAGAGTAGCCACTGATTCGATGTATATACACAATAAGTACAAATCAGCTGTAGCGGCATTCACAGATCCGGAGGAAGCGTGGGGGCGTTGGCGATTTAAAAAGGAGATGCTACATGAGTATTGTGAATCCGCAGACGTTGCCATGGATGAAAAGTATTTAAAATGTGATGAGATTCAATCAGAATTTTCTAATGCACCACCGGTATCTGATCCAATATGTAGATACAAGACAGTTTATTTAAACGGTTGTGGTGGGTCAGGAAAGACAACTCGTGCAATTGAATTATATCGTGGTGGTGGAAATACTTGTATTCCTACTAACATGATTGTGTTAACACCGACTCACAGACTCGCCAGAGAGATGATACAGCGAGGGGTAAATGCTTGCACTTACCATAGTTTTTTTCGATGGAAAGGTGACAAATGGACTCCTGAGCGTATGGGTGATAAATTCATTCCTGAAATCATAATTTGGGATGAAATATGCACAGTGTCATTAGATGTATTAAAAACATTTCTTGAGTGGTTGTTAAACAAAAACACAAAAGTCGTCATGTGCGGTGATCACGGCCAACCACCACCATTTGTCGGTGGATCTCCACATGAATGGCTAAAGGGTTCTGTAGACTATTATGAAGAAATTAATACCGACCATAGATCACTTGATGAACAATTACGCGAGTTCAAAGCACTGCTTAGATTACAACCGGATAAAATCCAATGCGAAATAGCGCGTGAAATAATTTCAGAAACTCCTATGAATGATTTCTGGGAAACGTGGAGACCAAATGATTTGATAGTAGCAAGTAGAAAAATAGTCAGAGACACACTTCAGATGAAGTTATTTGAATTGCATAAAGAAAAATTTGCAACGCTTCCAGTACCGTTGTGTTATAGGCCTTCGGATACACGAAAGCAGAATATAGAAGTTGATATTCCAAGCCTGACAAAGTCAGGAAGTGAAAAGCAGATTCTCGTGTTAAATGATATTGTGCTGGTTGATATCAATGTCGTTGAAGATGCATTGCGTGCTAATAAATCCCCATGGACACTAGGATACGCAGCAACAATACACTCTTCACAGGGATTGACTATATCGGATACAATTGTTTGGATGGTAGATAATCGCATCGAATGGTCGAATTTAGTCTATCTCGCAGTATCCAGAGTACGAAGAATAAATCAGCTTCGAAGAATTGTCTTCGATGATGAAATCATTGGTGGCGATGATGAAATCATTGGTGATGATAATGACACAACAATAAGTGATATTGATGTTAGCATCATTAATAAAAAACTCTCCGGTTACAAACAACAGGACAAAAAAAAACAACGAGAATTTGATATTGATGCTAAATTAATAATCACTTTGAAGAAACAACAGAATAATCACTGCGCGAGTTGCAATTGTATAATGCGTTGGCAGTATTCGGATAAGGATCCTCGCCAATTCACCGTAGACAGAAAAAATAACAATCTCGGTCATGTCAGAAATAATGTGATGTTGACTTGTCTTGAGTGCAATAGACGCCGGGGTGAAAGCACAATGCCTCTGGCATCGGGTGCTAATTAAGACCATGCGGTGGCAATTGAGTATCCTCGGGAATCACTTGCAGTTGTTGTCGAGTAAATCCTCGCTGAGGAGCAGTTGAATCCAGTTTATAGATTGCTGGTCTACCAGTTGATCGTGTTATACTAGATATCTTATGCGTAGTGACGCTCCAAATAGGATCAGTAGCCCTTTTTCTACCCCCTTCAAGCTCTCCTGGTTCGTATAAGTACCTAACAGTGACATTACTACCAAGAATTGGTTGGGAAACGCTAGCGTTTCTAGGGAAATCTTTTTGTGGTTGTACGGGTATAGACTTCTTTTTAATCGCGTTGATAGGTTTCATGTTGATTGTTCTAGTAATCTCGTTATTCAGTGCAGTAATCACAGCTGGTAACCTTTTGACCCATTCACGGGATCGCTTTTCTTGAATGAATTCTTTTGCGTATTGATATCCAAATAACCGCTCAGCAATCGTCCGATTAAATCGTTCGACAATGGCCTGATCGCGATGTAGCGCAGTATGCCCTCGTCGTATGGTGACATTATGATTTTTCATTGTAGATAGAACTGCACCCTGAAATTCCTTGCCAGGATCAACCTGCAATAGATTCGGCCAGTGCAGAGGACCTCGTCGATAAATCCTTTCAAATGCAGAAGCAACTTCAGTGGCTGATTTTGTTTTTAACGGTTCTGCTTCTTTGTATCGACTTGCAATATCAACTACGGTTAACGCGTATTTGTAACCACGATCA
The DNA here is from genome assembly GCA_029339505.1 of Unio delphinus. Lineage (NCBI taxonomy): Eukaryota > Metazoa > Mollusca > Bivalvia > Unionida > Unionidae > Unio > Unio delphinus. The sequence goes on from JAQISU010000131.1 coordinate 2,161,847, forward strand.
TGTGGCAGAAATAATATATCAGCCTGATGAACTTCATTAGGAGCGGTCACATCAAAATGCGAGAATGGAATTTGTTTAGGTGGTGGTAGATAAATTTGCCATAGTGCCTGTTTAGATAACCAATCCGCCGCTGTAGTTTTTTTCACTTTTGCAGCGCTAGCGAGTTTATGGACTGCTGATTTACCCCTCCAGTATCCTCTTGGGGAATAATAAATTGATTCCATATTAAAATGCTAGCATTTTCAATTACCAGCACCCATCATCAATTTGCCTTTCATAGCTGATTTTACCAACCACGAAGCCAACTTTTCTTTAAAAGATTTATCAGGAATAGCATTTAACGCATGAATTAATTTCACATCCGCGAGATGCCTGTGTTGCAGGTTGCTGCTTTTATAAGCAACATCATGAAGGTGACAGGCCTTATCAATGGCGTTTATTGGTTCTTCGCCGGGTCGGGGTTGATTTTGATCATCAAGTCTGATATCTAATCGTGTTCCGGGACCACAGTAGCTATATCCTGGAAGGTGCTTTTCTCCGGGGTACTTTGCCCATGGGGTTCCAGGGAGCTTTGTCAATTTGGCTGCGATATCACCTCCTCGTTTTTTTTTAAAACATCTCCGGATTGTAAAATCTTTGATTTTGTAGAAATAAATCTAAACTTTTTTATACCACATGTTGCACATCTACCAGTTAGTGCTGATCTGTTATTTTTAGTTGTAACCGTCGTCACATCATTTGTGCTAGTACGCGTTTTACACTTCACACAATATAGATCCATAATTTATGTATAGAGATATGAATATAATTGATTTTTCAGCGACTAAAATAAGAGAACCAGTGAAGCATCATGCAGCGCTACCAAACTCTATCCGCGCAATTATAATCGGGCCATCTGGATCCGGTAAAACGCAATTGTTGCTCAATTTAATAATGAGATGGATGAAGTGGGATAAGTTGTATTTAATTGCCCCTAGCGTAGATGATCAACGATGCTATGAAGTGTTAAAGGATTTTAACGAGAATGCATCAGAAATTAAAGGTGAGAATACCATTGATTTTATAACTGATATTGACGAGGCGCCATCCGTGGATGACCTTGATGGGAGTATTAACAATTTAGTCGTATACGACGATGTGATGTTAGACAATCAAAAAAACCCAGCTAGAATATTTTCCCGGGGGCGTCACAAAAACACTGATGTGATATATGTCACTCAACGCTACACTCAGATTCCAAAAGTGATCAGAGATAACTGTAATATTCTTGCTGTGTTTAACGGCGTTGATACACATACGCTACGAAATATTTGGCAGACATGGTGTTCCGATATGGACTTCAATCAATTTAAAAATTTCTTTAGTCATGCTCAGTCAACCCCGCATGGATTTGTAACAATAAATTTACATGATCCTCGGACTCGATATCGTATCGGACTCGATCAAATATTTGGTTGAAATCATTTATTATTTTTTGTTAACCCAGAACTGAAAGTTCCAGCAGCAGAGAGGGTGGATGACAACGACGTTGGCGTATATAAGGAAATCTTATTTTATCGAATAGACGCCATTTTTTTTACTATTTGGCAGAAGCCTCAGATTTCCGAATCGACGCTCGGAAAGTTGTGAGGTTCACCCTCTCTGCTGCTCACTTAATTGTCAGAAGAACGCTTACTATTCTGAGATCTGTTTCATACAGTTGATTTTTCAGTGACAAAAAATCTCACAACGATAAAATACAAGAAAACACTACCCAGCATTGTTTTAATGTACTGATCAGGAAATTAAGGCATTCAGTTTTGAATTGATACTGCTTATAATCGCGATAATTAAAATCGTTGGTACCGTTCACGATGCAATAATCCCTTCGGCCATCAAGATAACATCTTATAGGCATCAAATCAACAATGGAGCATCGTCAATAAAATCGTTGATAAAACGGGGGAAGGGTGGGGTAATGGGGGTGCAGGGTTATCAAGTGCAACTTGCTTGTTAACCGTTGATAATTACCCAGACCGCGTAAGATGTCATATAGCCCATGTCATAATTATTATTTTGTCTTCATTGCGGTTAATAACACTTGTTTATTAGTACAAGTCTCTATTTAATGATGCCCAGATGGATACGTAACACTATGCATTGCAGTCATTTGTTGTTGTTGTAGGTTTTAACGCTATATGTAGCACAATACAGGCTATACATTGCGAGCAGTGTAATGGTGGAGGAAGAACCCAGGAAAACCCCGAAAAGAACCACTGACCACGATAAGCTATTGGCCAACTTTCCCACGTACCCAAATAGACCAAGCCCGTGAGTCTAACCCACGAAGACAGAGGTGGGATTGCAATGATACGTGACAGTGAGAACTTTACACCCCGCGACCACTCTAAACCCCAGTCATTTGTTAAAAAAAGACAGTTATACGCGTTCGATGTCTTTGATAAAGTAATGATTGCTTTTGAAGGTTATAAAACATTCTCATTAGACTACATCTGAAATTACTGCTAAACAAATAATAAGTTTGAATGTTACTGTTGTCTTGGGGCTTCTTATGTAACTTGAACAGAACTAAATATCGATGAAATATAACTTTAGCAGAGATTTGATTTAGTTTTAGAGTCATGTCCACTGATGGGATTAGCTCATTTATGGTTACGAATACTTTTAACCAAAGTAGGATGAGCTACAAAAGCTCATGCATCAAATGGAAAATACAACTCTTATGACATCTGAAGCTGTTTGAAGCTTCTAAACGATTCCATATCATGTATGGAATATGTATTAAACGACAGTATTAATGAAATATGCCACGTTCCAGTTGTTGAGTAGTATATACAAATTGAACACAAAACTAGCATTATAAAATGTAATAATTAGGAGGAGAAAATTGTAGATTTATATGTGAAGGACTTAAGATATCCTAACATATCTTTCGGGATTTCGTTGAACACAGTCATATTGAGCTAAAGATGTGTTATTAGAGGTATATTGCAACATTTCACACGATGTCTGCACACAATAAGACTGACTGTCAAAAGTAAGTAGGAGCTACCTATACACAATAATAAAGTAACTTGTAAAACAAACAAGATTACAGGTAAATTACAATTTTCCACCAAATGTGCAATCAACACCACTTCGTATATATACCTGTAGCACGTTGGAATGCACTAAAATATAACAGATAAATCACCGTTGTGAAGAATAACAGATAAATTAAAGCAACACAAATTTCTTCTGGTCAGTTGCATTCTTGTAACGCATGGAAAATCTAATAAACATAGATGACTAGCTCGCAAAGGGATAGGTTATTAATATGACATTCATTGTGAGAGATCTGTAAAGCCGCTCATGTTTCCTACAAGTTAAAATTTAAAATTGTTCGGCCACTACTTTGTACTAAACAAGATTTTAAGTTAATTTGAGTTACGTCGATCTTCATTTCGTTGAATGGTGCTTTTGCAAGAAATAATTCTAATATTAAGATTATTTGAGTGCATATTCTCTCTATCTGTTTCAGAAACATCATGGTTGAAATTTGCGTGCAACATTCCTTGACTTCTATACTTTGGACGACAAGAATAAAGCGCCTATGCGTTTTCCTTTTAATGATAGTCCTATTTGTGTTATTTGTTGAGTATCCCGTATGGGACATCCGCAAGCTAGCAATTTCACCAGCTCTCTTAAAGCCTCTGAAAAGCACAAACCCGCAGACAAAACAAACAATGTCACATGATAACGGTCAAACTATGATTAGCATATCCAAGGTGATGCTGACGTTTGGCAAGTACAACACTGAAACAAGGCCAAAACCAGGGATGCAATACAATTTGACACAAGTTACAAAACAGAGACCAAACTCTACGCCGATCATGCAAAGGAGAAGCACATATGAATTAGAATTCGAAATGAAAAAAGACCTTACAAGACATCTTAGTACAAGTAATTATCATAAAAGGCATTTTATTACTATTACTTTAATTGGTCGCCTTGGGAACAATATGTTTCAGTTAGCTGCATGGATGAGTAGCGCCAAACGACTAAATTACACAGCTTTTGTTCCTCCTAATACGGTCCTCAATTCATATTTTCTCCTTCCTATAACAAGCGATATAACATTGACAAATGTGAAAACATTTTCTGAACAAATGTTCGCAAAATACGATGGCAATATTGAAAGTCTCGATACGAGTTATAACTGGACTCTGTCGGGATATTACCAGTCTTGGAAATATTTTTACAAAGACGAAAACTTGATTCGTAGGTCATTCGAACTCAGGCCAAATGTATCTAAAGCAGCTCGTCAGTTAGTGGATGGTTTTAAAGAAAAACATAAAACGATTGTTGGCATTCATGTTCGTAGAGGAGATATGACAACAGAGGGACTCCATATGTTTGGTTATACAACGGCTCCAATGCGATACATAAATAAATCAATGAATTATTTCAGAGACAGGTATAACGATACTTTCTTTGTTATCTGTAGTGATGAAATATCATGGTGCAAGGAAAATATCATTGGAAATAATGACACTGCCTTTAGCAATTATGATAACCCAGGAACTGTAATGGCGATGCTGTCATTTTGCGATCACGTAATAATTACGTCAGGAACGTTTGGTTGGTGGGGAGCATGGCTTGCAGGCGGAGATGTTGTTTATTTCAAAGGATTCCCTAGACCAGGTAGTGATATTGACAAAGTCATGTCTCGAGAAGACTACTATCCACCTCAATGGATTGGAATGGACTGATATATATATATATATATATATATATATATATATATATATATATATATATATATATATATATATATATATATATATATATATATATATATAAATATATATATATATATATATATATATATATATATATATATATATATTATCTGAGTTTGTTCGTTGGTTACTTTCAAATGCATATAGTTATAAAGAAATTTTAATCCGATGTTGGGGCACGACTGGTAGATAAACCTTTATGAAATAATTTCCACCTTTTATTTATTTCACAGGATTATTATAAATTAATACAATTCGATAATAAATCAAATGATCAGTCATTTATTATATAATTTTTGATTATATGAGCGTACAACTTTTGTGTGGCAGCTGGATGGAAAAATGTATTGATGTTCACCAGTCGGTTTTAAATAACTTAGGAAATCAAAAGAAGTGTATTGAATTCAGCGGATGCGTACAATCAAACGCGGAACGTTTCAATGTAGATGTAACAACTTTTACGGCTTACCAAACCCACAGTTTCCATTAATTTATTTGCTTTCTAAATCACGTGTTATGCACAGCCACTTTGTTAAAGGACATTTAAAAACGCATTTATGTGACTCGTTCACACACATGTAGATGAGGTTTACATGTTATTCTCAGAAATAAAGTGAATGGAACCCATGCTTGTATATTTTAACGTTGTTTGATGAGACTGCAAATTGAATGTGCATACACAAACCGACTCTTTCCGACATCGATATAGTTGAGATGAAGATACTGAGTGAAAACATAGAATTCCTTACGTCAAGCGTGCAAATGATACAGTCAAATTATATTGGTACATAATTAAAACAAAGACACACGTTGTGTTTGACGCTGGCCACTTACGTGATTTTGTATGGAACATAAATTATATCTGTGAACAAAACCTTTGCTATGAATTACATCATAACATAACTATTTGAACACGTCTATACAGTAAACGTGATATAAATTGAATAATGACGCAGAGTATAATACAGAATTCATTAAAGGCTGCAATTGCCGTAATTATGATTGTTATACACGGAGCAGACTCAATCTAAACTATCTATTTCCAGCAATATAACTTCAAAAAAATATATAAAGTAAAGGTGCAAAGAAATAAAACAATGAGACGACCAGCATTGTCAAAAGAGACTGTAGAAGCCGTGTAAACGTGTAAGAGATTACTGCGGATATCACCGCTGAGAAGCTGTACAAATGGAGAAATCAAAAACACAAAACCAAAACCAACGATAAACAAACATGAAATTAAGAAGATATCATATAACAATTATATATAGGGAGATAAGATGGGATGGAGATGGGAAAGATTTTTTCAGAAGAAGGAAACATGTCCGCACTCCAGAAAAAATTGACACAACTGACAACTGACGCGTCGCAGATAATCTTTCTACGCGCGGAAGGTGCAAACGCATTGCAGTTGGATAGGCAGAACACGTGATTAAAATGTCTGTATATATATATATATATATATATATATATATATATATATATATATATATATATATATATATATATATATTAACAGCGTATTACCCGACAAATCTGGCACATAATTGTAGACCTAATCACACTTAAAAATATCTTTAATAGAGCGTAAATAGTTTTACGTTAAGTATGTCGCAGAATTGTAACCGAGTGGGCTAAATGAATATTTTAAACACAATGTGTGAAAGATGAAAATGTATTGCTTTAATTAGCAAAGAAATATGTCTGATCTAAAAATACAATAATTATGACACACTCTCAACATACAATTGATCCAATTACTCTATACTAGCATTCATACATTAAAAATAAACCAGTAAAATATATCTGATATACAGCTTTAAGAAACCTCAGTTTCAAATAATAGTACATACTAAAATATTCATATAGTTTCACGTATAGACTCGGCGTAAGTTTCAAACAATCTTAGGTTTTCAAATACGTTTCAAATGTTCTGCGCTGTCAGTAAGATTCACAAATCTAATGGAATTCAACTAAGATTCAAAAAGAATCTCATGTACATAAAACTATTCTAATCTAAACAATATTGGAATAAACATATGCTTCTTGACAATTGTACAGTCGCACTATTCATACACCGATAAACTGCACAGTTTCACCACATTCCTTTTGGTTGAACCACTCTCATATCGGCCGCTCACCCCCTTCATGGATCCATTACATGTACAGCCTGTCATACGTATATACGTACAGACAGCATACAGCACCCTTGTATTAGCTACATCTACAGTCGTGGCTCCACCACATGTACAGAGATACGTACATACATATAGACATCTAGATATCTCGTTACATCACCTCATAACCACGTAAGCTCGTAACCACGTAACATCGTAACCAAGTAACCTCGTAACTTAGTAACCTCGTAAGCAACAATAAAACTAAACTGGTAATAATAATGAGTTCTGGAAAATACCAATTCATTAAACTCTTAAAAACAACTTTAAATTCACAGTTCTCAAAGTTTCAAATATGCGTTGTAATAAATGAATCATTACACGATATGACTGTACGAACTCAATTGACTTCAAATATCAAAAAAAAATATAAATTTAACACTCACCCCTACGGAATAGAAATACCACGTAAAAATACATGCTCTTCTCACCAGATCCAAAAGATAAATGTCGATTATACCTTAATCTTGTTCAATTCATAGGACAGTGAGTAATATTCAGGGTAAAATACACGTGCATATCGTGATTACGATGTCGGTAGTCGTAAGTATATGTTATAAATGTTGGTTCCGTCGCTTGTTTGAAAAAAATCCTGTTCATCCCAGACAGCGCTGTATGCATTCACAACACAAATAATAAAATATTTCTCAGGCAAAACAAAAGTTTTTTTTCTATCTTATTCTGTGACAATGTTGTCACATAATTAGGTGAAGATGGAATTTATTTCTTCTTGAATACAAACTAATTTCACCATTTTTTTTGTTTCGTCGTACATGCTTTTCCTGGGGTGAATACGTGTTTATCAAGGTAAGCGACGTGTAGCGATTTGCATGTGCCTGACTACAAATCACTTGAAGTCAGGAACATTATAATCACTGGGTGCACGGGAATTTTGCCGTGAATTCTGCTCACCTATTTGAGGACATATAAGGCAGAATATTTTTAAAAAGATTACGAGTCAAAAGTATCTTGTCAAAGGAGAGATAGCTCGTCATTCTTTCTCCAGCCAATGGGGTGAGTGTTAAATTTATATTTTGTTTTATTGTGAATTTTATTCAGTTTATCATTTCATGTAATGATGCCTTTATTACAATGCAGATTTAAACCGTTGAATATTTGGAATTACTAGTCACTATTATACTTTAAATGCAATAGCGTAATCTAAGTTTTAGATTGTTTTAAAAACAACTATTATTAGTTTGGTTTCTTTATTGTAGCTGAATTGTAGTTGAATATGACTGAATTGTAGCTGAATTGTAGCTGAATATGACTGAATTGTAGCTGAATGTGATTGATTGCTCCAGCAAAAGGGCCGAATGTGATTGATTGTGCCGAGATTATGCTGTTTAATTGTGCGATCAAATTGAGGTATTTGACTGTCTATCTGTTGGATTGTCTGTCCGTCTACGTCTGTCGAGATGTGTAAATATCCGGAAATCTAGAAGTCTAAATGTCCGAGTGTTGGAGCTGTCTAGCGTTTTAAACGTCTGGGGTAGTATCTAAGTGTTTGGGACAGGTGGTTCTAATAGATGCTGTATGCTGTCTTTACGTATAAGTGTAGTGGATCCATGAAGGGCAAGCGGCCGATAAAAGTATTGGGTCAACACAAGGTATTCAGAGAAGCTGTGCGGCGATTCAACAGTTGGTTAATCGTACGGTTGTACAGGGTCGAGACGCATGTGTGTGTTTCAATTGTTGTTTCAATTGAATACATTGTTATATTTACACGTGGTTACATTGAATCTGTAGGATTCCAAGGGATTACATGAATCTCGATAACAGTTAGTAACTAGATTTAATACATGCAGATGTTAGTACTTGTTGTCGCAATCCATACGTGCGATAATGTAATTTGTTGTTTGTATTTGTTGTGCGATAATATAGCTTTTGTAAAGGTTCCATTTTATATGAAACATTTATGTAGTTCAGGAGGTTCCTTGGATCTGTGTTTATTTTGTATTAATATTTAATTTATTTTTGAATTGTGAATGGTTGCGAAGTATGATTGTGGGTTGAACGCATGAGTTATTGTGTTGATACATCATTATTTTTCATTAATAATTTATTTCATAAATTTACATCATCTTTCACATATTGTGTTTGTGTTGTTCATTTAATCCACCAACCACTCGGTAACAATTCTGTTACAAATGTGCTTATAGACATGTAGAAAAGGGGTGCATGTTATTGTCGGAAACAAAGTGCATGAAAACCATGTTTCTGTATTATTAACATGTTTGATGAGATTGTAAAATGAAATGTGCATACACCAGCCTTACAATTTGAACAATTATACATCATATAATATAAATATTATATTTGTAGAGGATGCTACTGTCATAAATTGACATATACCAAATAGTGTTTGGAGCCAACTCGCAAACACATGTCACTGATACAGAATCAACTGGTAATCATACAATCCAGTGGTACGGAACCATCTGGTAAAACACATACGACAGTCATTCAGAAACAACATTAAACTATTCCAATTGAGCATTCCAATGTGGGTATGTGTCTATGCTTATGTGATAATGTGCAGAAAACGCTAAATAATCACTGTTATTATTTCCCAGTAATGTCACCTTAATGATAATGCCATTCAAATATAACGTTACAAAGGTCCTTGAATTTTCACGTCCTTAATATTTTTAACAGATTAATCTAGTTAGGTAGATTCTGTTTAAAAAATATGCTTTTTCACTGTGCAGTTTCAAGGAAATAATTATTAACAAATCAACTGGTTGTCGTTTTCTTACATGTCTGAGTCTGGTTGAAGCACGAAAGTTTTGTACTTAATTTCCTTTATTCATCCAATATGCACGCATCAATGCAACGCATATGAATCAAAGAATTGATTCAGTTTTTTAATTTATTTTGGTATTGTGAAATGTTGACAGCCATGATCGGACGCTTGTTTTATTATCAAGCGAACGAACAACTAAGACAGGCATGATATATCCACAAGATAAATGTAATCAAAAGAGCACATCTTTGACATAAATTGTTGCTGACAAGATCTTGCAAATTACCATGTTTTATAATGCGAGTACTCCTACTATAATACAGACCAACTACTAAAGTATAGTATTAAATAATAAAGATCATTAACGCAAATAACTTAAATAAAACTATATTATACAATAGAATGTGGTATAAATATTCTTCACAATATGTGACATAGCTGAAAGAGGGTAGATTGCTTTTGTGATTTCTCAATAGTAGCCAATTTTTGTCAACGTAATGTAATAATTAGTATTAAATGGAGTCTCTTGAAATGAGTTCCAGTTTTCATCCGTACTGAAAAGTATCCATTTTGCACAAAACACATCCGGACTTTGCTGTTGATTGATTGATTGATTTTTAACGGCACACCAGCGCGTTTAGGCTACTTAGGATTGTGCGGTTGTAAACTTTACATCCTGAACATAATTTAGTATTACTCTACGTCTGAAACAAATGTGTAATAGAAAGCTAAGCCAGACATTTGAAATAGATCAAGATATCAAAGAAAAGCAAACGATACATGACAGTAGTGTGAATAATTTCCCCAATAATCCAAAGTTTCCTTTCTTAAGTTTAAAGTAGTCTGTACAATCGGAAAGTAAACGAACACTTTCCTAATTCCGAAGAAATACATACATCAGTCCGGATCACTTTAAAGAACTCACAAAACTGATCTGGAGACAAGAATTAGTATTTGCTGATCAAATACCTATCTATACACATTTTCAGTGGACTTATTACGTAATACAATATGAAGTTTCTCAGAAGATTATGCTAGCAGACCAATACGAAAGATTGAACGTAAAGTCTTGCTGCTTAACATGGTGCTTTGCAACGTACGGTCGTTTAGAAAATTAAGCTCTGAGAACATCCCTTACATACATATTATCTATTATCGATGCGGAATAAAATGTTTACACACACACACACACACACACACACACACACACACATACAGAGATTAGGAATGGAGTTAGTGTTGATAATCAAACTACTCCACACTCACACCAATTGACAGTTTGAATAGTCTTTATTCTAAAGGTTTGGTTAGCCATGAGACGGGCTGTATTTTAATTTTAAACCCGGTTTATTATTTCATCTCTCAGGACGAGGTCCACACGCTGCATTTTGCTTCGGTCATGCACCCAATTCAAGGTTGAATGTGGATGGTAACCGCATCATCCCAGGCTTCACTTTGATGGATACAGAAGACGTCCCTCTGTATATGATGTAGTCGAATGGAAAGCAGTACTCGTTCGATTGAGTAACACACAGTTCAACAAATACTGCTCTTGCCAAAACACGTCTCAATGCAAACAATACACTAGTTATAAAACCTTTCTATCTTTTTATCTTTTTAATTTTGTTTAATCGCTCTCAAAGGCATCATTTATTTACCAATAACGCTCTCGTGTCGTATGGTTCACATAACACGCAGGCACCAATATTATGTGTTAGGTATCTGTTCCGTACATCAAAAGTCAAGATATGTTCCAGGTAGGCACGTTTAGGGTAAGTATCCGTGCTGCTGTAGACTGTTTTGTTACTCAAGTAAAACATCCACACCGCTGAACAAATAATGCATAAAAATGTTGACGAGAGCTACGTTCTCATCGCCGTCTTTTGTATTTCCAGATTAATCTAGAGCTGTGTCCCTTAGGAAAAAGTAATTGCTGTTCAGATAGTTGTACTATTCGGGTAGTCATTTGATGCCAAACGCGATGGGAGCTGAATCCATCACAGAAGAGAAGAGGCATAAAGAAATTAGACCCATTGGGATTCTTGTATTGCCATCATGGTGGGTTTGGGATTGGAACAGGCACACGACTCTCGATGCACCATTTTGTCACCGTGAATTCTTCATAACCAAAAACGTCTAAGTTTCGGACCGTTATTTTTTGTATTTATCTTTTTAGCTTTATGAGTGTGAAGGTTTTGAAGGGTGTTTTCGTATTCTTCTTCTGCATAGTTCGTGTTGGGCCATTATAAGAGTAGGAAGTCTGATTCAGCACTGTAAATAGCATTTATATGAGTTTATCGCCGACCCAAAATGTATTTGCCTGTTTGAAGCAAGGTATTTCTGCATGCTCTCAATGAGGTATCTCTTGTGTTTTATTTGTCTATGAGGACATTTTCAAGAAACGCTTTGCCATGCGTCAACGCGGCATCTTTTAAGGCACGCAAACCCCGTGTCATCATCCGTTTAAAAACGGGGCTACATAACGAAAGGGCGCTTTGAACTCATCTCCTGAAGCAAGCACTCTCTGTTGAGCGACTCGTTGGTATACTGGATATATGACGTTTGGACGCCCGAATTTTTTTCCATATAGTGCCACAAAAGAATATGGTCTAACGTATCCAGAAACATTGTGAGACATCACCATGGCATGGCGATGACAATCTCTATAAAATTCGACGCACTCTTTACTTCCCGTTGACGGGGTCTAAATTCCATTTGATAAAATCGGTCAGCGTGTTTGGTGTTCGAAATATTGTTTTCACGTCCTCCGGTAATATTGTTGAAATGATAGTAATGACTAAAGATATGCTCTGGAAGGCACTGAAATCCCGTTTCTTCTGCTCATCTTGTTCTCTTTTATGTTTATAATGGTATTTTTAATGTATAATTTGCGTTTTAAGTCATGATTTTGTGATAAATGTGACATCGTTTCCTTCCTGAAAAAGCAAAGACAAAAGTGATAATAGTCAACCACTGGCGATCATAGTCAACCACCACCATAAGTCGGTTTGTGTCCACATAATTGGTTGAAAAAGTTTGTAGACTATTATGAAGAAATTAGTGCTGATCACAGATCACTTGATAATGAAATACGCGACTTCAAGAAACTAATCATGTTAAAACCGGATAGAATCCAGTGTGAAATAGTGCGTGAAATAATTTCAGAAACACAATTAAATTATTTCTGGGAAGCATGGAGACCAAACGATTTGATAGTGGCAAGTTGAAAGATAGTCTGAGACACACTTCAGATGAAGTTATTTAACACGGATAAAAACAAAATTATCAACACTTCCAGTGCCGCTTTGTTATAGGCCTTCGGATACACGAAGACAAAATATTGAAGTTGATATTCCCGGACAGACAGAAAAGCAGATTCTCGTGTTAAATGATATTGTGTTGGTTGATATCAGTGTTGTCGAAGATGCATTGCGTGCTGAAAAATCCCCATGGAATCTAGGATACGCAGCAACGATACATTCTTCGCAGGGGTTGACTATATCCGATACAATTGTTTGGATCGTAGATAATCGCATCGAGTGGTCGAGGTTAGTTTACTTAGCAGTTACCAGAGTACGAATAATAAATCAACTTCGAAGACTTATTTTAGATGCTTATGACACCAACAACAATGAAATTGTCAACTATGACATAATCAGAAAAAACTCACTGGTTATAAACAACATGACAAAAAAACCCCCAGAAAATTACACTAAAACAACACCAGAATAGTCACTGCGCGAGTTGTAATTGTATAATGCGTTGGTGTTGGTCGGATAAAGATCCTCGCCAATTCACCGTAGACAGAAAAAATAGCAACGTAGGTCATACCAGAGATAATTTGATATTGACTTGCCTTGAGTGCAACAGACGAAGAGGTGCTAGTTAAGACCACGTGGTGGTAATTGAGTATCCTCAGGTATCACTTGTAGTTGTTCTCGTGTAAATCCGCGCCGAGAAGCAGTTGAATCCAATATATAGATTGCTGGTCTACCCGTGGATCTTACTATGCTAGATATTTTATGTGCGGTAACACTCCAAATAGGATCAGTAGCTCTTTTTTGTACCACCTTTAAGCTCTCCTGGTTCATATAAATATCTAACAGTGACATTACTGAGTATTGGTTGTTTTGAAAAATCATTTTGTGGTTTTACGGATATATACTTCTTTTTAATCGCGTTGTTAGGTTTCATGTTGATTGTTCGAGTAATCTCATTATTTAGCGCGGTAATTACACCCGGTAATCTCTTGACCCATTCACGGGATCGTGTATCCTCAAGAAATTCCTTCGCGTATTGCTATCCAAATAACCGCTCAGCATGTGTCCGATTAAATCGTTCAACAATTGCCTGATCACGGTGTAGTGCAGCAGCAGAGAGGGTGAGCCGGACAACATTTTTAGACAAGTATTCACTGAAATCACGCTTAAAATCAATGAAACCAATGACATCAGGCCCAAAAGTCAATGACATCAGGTCCCAAATGTGTGTGTGAATCATGGATTAGGTCCAAAAAAAAAATATGAAAAAATCAATGAAATTAATGAAATCAAAAACTTTTCAACTATTACATTTTTTGGGAAAAAGGGACTACAACGTCGTTGTCACTACCCTCTCTGCTGCTAGAACTTTCAGTTGGGGTTAACCGAATATTTGATCCAGTCCGATACGATATCGTGTTCCAGACCTTGTCTGGGGGGGCGAAAATCCTTAGGATTTCACAAACAGACTAATTTGTAAAACCTCCTCTTGTAAATCAATCAGATTATTAGACTGGTCAGTGAGTTTGAAATTAATTCTGGTTAATGAATTATTATGACATCGCATATAGACTGGATTCACCGGGGACTCAATTATTAAAAACCCTGGAGGAGCTGTTGGTGCAAATGAATACAAAATATATCCCTGCTGAGCTTGATTTGATCGTTCTAAATTTATTTGATAGCTTCCTTCGATCACATCACATACTAAATTGAGCGCAATCACCGTTGAAATATTCACATTGAACGGAGCAATATGCCTGCCACCACCATCTGGGTCATTATTATGTTTGAGGATAGTTGTTTGTGGTTGTGATTGTGTTTTTTTCCACGTATCATGGATTTTTTTGAAACCTTCATCGATGGCATCACTGAGAGATTTTTGTAATTCTGAGATATTATATCCTGGTAGTTTAAACTCACGAATATCTTCTACGCGTATATTACTTTTCATCGCAAACTCTGTTCTCGTTTTAGGATTATCGTCACCTAATATCTCTTGAATAATTTGTGAATGAAATGTGTCCATGTCATTGATGATTTTGTTACATATTTCTACAACGCTGATAAATTCATCTCGGGTGAGAGTGCCGGATTTAATGGATATTAACAACAGTAAAAAATCATATTCCATCGCTGTGAAATTTTCAGTAATTTTGTTCTGTCGGGGTACGAATTTGACAACGTTATTTTCTACTATTCCATTGAAAAGTTCCCACTTATTATAATCTTTATAACTCTTTATTGGATTATCAGATTTTATCCTGTCTGTGATATAATCGGTTTTTTGTGGTTCTGGTAATTTAACGGTTTTTCCACCGGGTGGTAATTCAGGCCATCCTAGTACGGTTCTAATAGAACTTTGATAGATATCTACGACGTATCCTTCTGTGCTTATTTCAATGGCAGATGATAGTGTCGGCACATGAACTGTTATAGCTATTTTTGACTCTACTCCAGTAATCGATTTTATTCTACGCGCGAATTCATCATTGATTTGTTCAATTTGATATGATCCGGTTGGTATGGAAACAACGTTCCAGTCTGGGGTACCGTCGGGTTTATTCTTATTTGCAAATACCAGTGAATTATTGGGTTGTTGACCACCAAATGATTTTGACCTAATATTTGGCCAACTGTGGTATACTCGTAATTTTGCTAGCGCTATCTCCTTCACTGGGACCGGAGAGGGGAAATTCACACTGAATTCTGGATTCGTTGAGGTTATTGAGATCATGCTTGTTTGTACTGGGGTTGTGTTCTCCACTATTTGTTGAAGTAATTCCATCTGTGTTGTCATTGTTATTATACTCATGTTTTTGTATTTCTAATTTTGACATCGCAGAATCATATATATCTACCATCGCTGAAAACTCACTCTCTGATATAATTGTATCATCGAGAGATGATGATATCAATGAGGATAATTGCGAGCATGCAGTGGACACAACATGAAATTGAATTATGTAGTCTTGTAGTTTTCGTTGGCTGCATGAGGATATTTTTTTTGTGATTATTGAAATAATTCCAGCGATTGTTGTTGCCGCAGAAATGCAAATTGGAACAGCTATCGGGGCCATCATTGTCACTGAAGACAGTATAATACCGGCTCCGGTGATTACACCACTCACAGCGTACACAGTAACATCAATTGCGGTAATTCTCCTGCGATATTTTTTAATTTTCAATTCATACTCCTCAGACAAGGTTTTGAGTCTAGTTTGATACTCTCTGACCTGATCATAGCGATATTGCGATGATGAAATCATTTTTATTTTAAATACGCTATCGTTTTCAATTACGATTTACTTAAATTCGCTACGAATTCCACATACCATGATACCGGAGTTCTAGCCAAATTTTTATCAGTAGATGTGATCGTGAACTTTTCAGTTGTATTCTTGTCGATGATCGTTGAAATCGTATTATTGAACCCGGATGAACTCGACGATGATATATTAAATTGATCCGTTGTCACCAGTGTTAATCGATAAATACCCTTGACGGTTGCAGTGATATCTAATGTGTTGTTTGTAGGTGTCCACGCAAATGATCCGTGTTGGATCGTGTATACTACGTTGTTGGTTTTCTCATGAGGAATTTTTGTTTTTTCAATGGCTGTTATCATCCTCGAAAGATCACCTTTGATGCCTTCGATGGAAGTTTTCGTCTCATCGATGGATTTTTTAATATCAGGGAGTTTTAGTTCAATTTTATCGAATGTAGTTCCAATAAATTTATCAATGATATTTCTACGAAATGCGGTAAACTGTTTTATGTGTTCTTCGGTTTTAGATTGAAGTGTTGCTAGTTCTAACGCAGAATCGTTGAGAGTTTTAAATCGATCTGTAATCGTCGAAAAAAGTACACCCGGTTTGAGTTTACCCTGATCGGAAAATAACGCGATAGTATCCTCGATTGCGTTTTGTTGTTTAACTAAAATATCATCCAGAGAAATATTACTAGATTTCAATTTACCCTGTTTGTCTTGAAATACAACTATTTCATTCGGGTCAACACTTGTTAAGTTCAACGTCTCAGCGATTTCATCTTTAATTTGTTTTGTTATATCACCGGTTGCAGTGTCATCGGGTTTGGGTTTCAAAGATCTCCCCCAAATATCAATCATGTTATTGTAAAACTCTTTCTCTCTCTAAAAAGCGATTGCTGGTGTAGTCATTTACGACAATGTGTGGTGGTTTTCCCCTTGGGTTACCCAAGGAGTTAGAAATAGCATCAAGGACATTTAATACTTCACTGCCGCATATTGGTGGGTCATTGATTTGTTGTGTTGGTAGCGTAGAATACCAAGTCTTCATTGGAAGGGTTTTTCTGTAACGCATAAACTCTTTTGGTGGGGCTAATCCATATGAATCAAAATAGACAATCCCACGTGGATCAATAGCGTATGCAACCCAGTGAGTTCCAGGTCCGGTGCTGTTATCGAGATTAATAATACCTGTTTCAGTTTTGTTTGGTTGATGTGGTAATTGATCTTTCATAAAAACACCTCTGAAATTTTTAATCACTAGTTTTTTAGCAGCATCCATTAAATCAAAATTGGACATTGGAACCATCGAAGATTTGGGAACCATAGGTTCCTCAATTAATAAACCGTTCCTGGTAGTCTCAGGCCTGATCCGTGAACGGATCTCCCGCTGTACCATGAATACGGGGTTCCTGGTAGTCTTAGACCCTTTCCGCTGTACCATGAATACGGGGTTCCTGGTAGTCTTAGACCCAATCCTTGAACGGATCGTCTCTTTTTTTATATCCTTGTCCAGCTGCCTTTTTCAACGCCATTCCTGCTGCAGTACCAACGGCTCCTAACGCCGCTGCTTTAGCCACCGCTGGGGCTGCTGCTGCAATCAATGCTGGTATTGCAGCTAACAATGGAAATATACCACCCGTTTTCATCATATTTTTAATAGCAGCCGCAGAAAGAGTAATCTGAACCCCTTTTTTATCCTTGAAAGCATCATTGAAATGTTTCACCTGACGAGTTGTCAGCGATAATTTATTTTCACCACCAGTCATTTGATTAGGTTTCAACGTGATTGTGGTTCCACATTTTTTAGCCGATTCTGATTGCAATTTTTTGATTTGACCAGGAGTTAACGTAACACTAATAACACTATATGACATTATATATAATTGATTGATTCTAAATCGTAAAACGATTCAATGGAAATATCCTTCGGATTTTCAATTACATGTTTTCTACTGGGGCATCTACCACTCTCATTCTTCCACCAACACCTTCAAGTAACATTGATTTATCACTGAGAATGACAGCAACCGCTCTATAATTCGGGATAAGGATAGGATGTACCCCAGCAACTGCTGGACCAGTCGGACGGGTTACACGGGCTCTAAAGTGTATATCAACGACAGATTGTCTCATCAAATCAAGATGTTCCAATGAAAAGTAATAAATCGGATAGAGGCTTTTAAAATCCAATTGTGATATTTGCAAACCGGTATCCACATTTAGATCACGTGCCATAAATGACAACAGGTTATGATACACGCGTGCAATATGATTCTGACCGTAATCAAGTTGTATATCCTCGGATGGTTCCTGCTGTCCGTTTATTCTCAGCGAGACTTCATTAACACCTAACTGATCAAATATCATATGACTTCGTTCTTGATTACCAACTCGCGCAGCATTCTGTAACGCAATAAATATATGACGTGGAGCTGAAACCCCTTGTTTTGATGCCAGGTGCCATGTGAATGTACCATCAACATTACCCAGTTTAATATCCGTAGTCACTGATAACCAACTCAACAACGACTTTCCTCCTTGATCCATAAATGATAGTAGTCGCTGTTCTTCTGTGATTGATGGAGTTAACACTGGCATCCACAATGATAGTTTTGTTAAAATGACTTTACCGGGAGCAACCCCAGCATTACGCCAGATTGCATCATCATCAGTACCCTTTCTCACGAGTGCTATTGTGTGTTTGGCTCCATAAATAACTTTTCGGACGTTTCTACAGAATCCAAATATGTGATGTAGTGGAATCGCACATGAAAATCGTCGACGCTGCCCATGCAACATTGCTACGCGTGTTGCAAATCCTAAATTGAGATTACCATTAACGCCTCCGAGAATATCAAACGCAACTCCGGGTCTAGCTCGACGTTCTGGATTAGCTGCTTCCCCCTGATTTGCTTCTGCAGTAGCATTCGCTGCTAACACTTTAATGAATTGAAGGTGATCAGCGGTATCAGAGGTATCCTTTGCAAACATCATAGATGGACCCGCTGATCTTGAATAATCATCAGAATATCTTGCTAACCCTATGATTGTTGTGGCCATATCAACTTCACGGTCAATGGATTCAATTTCTTTTCCATCAATGAGATATCTAGCGCTTTCAAATAACGCCATGATGCCGTTATTAACAAAACCAACTCGGCCATTTGAGTTATTGTCATATGGGGTATCAGCTGCAACATTTGTTACAAGTTCTCCTTCTACTTCAATAAATGCCTCACACGGTAGAAAATATTTACTGGTATCATGAACTTGAAGTTCAATTCGTGATCGGAGATCGGGTTGTATTGCGTGATAAGAATAAAATTGAAAATCGCGTACAGAATCATCTTTACGCACTGGGACATCCATATCAAATGCTGGATCAGATGACCTTTTGAACATTTTATTCTATTTATCAGAGTCTAAATCGTAAACGATTTTCCATTTTCATCGTGAAAAACGCTAGCGTGAAAATCCATAGGATTTCATCGACGTAGTTTCTTAAGGCCACTTCCTGCTATCATGTTTGCAATATTGCTTTGGTCCCCTTGATTTACCATCGACGCTAATTTTTCATCTACTGCGTTATTTATTATTTTACTAACACTTGCAGGCATTTCTTCTGTAGACGGTAACGGTTTCTTTTTTCGCCCCACTAATGATGTTATTTTATCCTTCGCAGTTGAAAACGCTTTCCCGGCAAGATCTCCAACAGTACTAATACCCTTATCACGAATAACATCAATGGCTTTCATTGATAATTGTTTAGCTAACGGCATCACTTTTGGGGCCATTCTTGAAAAGAATCCTAAAATGGTATTGCCGAGGCCATCTCCATAGTATGCTTTATAAACTGGAAACCGTGAATTAACTACATAGACGAGGGTTGGTTTATCATGATTGTAGTGTACGATCATTATTATAAAAACAATAGTGTTTTCAATTGTTATTTAATCACTATGATACCCATTTGCTAACTCGTCAATGAAATCTCGATATGTTTTGATATCCATGATACCGCCGGCAAATAACCGTCTACAGATATCAGCTGCTTCATTAATTATTTCTGGAGAGTTATTTCCAGCTCGTTTTCCTCCGATGAGAACATCTAATCGTGATATATCATTGATAACACTATCAGGACAAGTGTTTCCAATCCTTGGATTTCCTAATCCACTTCCGCTATAACCAGTTGCTTCATCTAGTTTGTCTGTATCCGTGGTTTGTAAATAATCAAGAGTATCATCATTAGGTTCTTCTTGTTTTTTTTGTCTCCGTGTTGGTGTTTGACGTCGTTCTTCTAAATCATCATCATCATCACGTGGTAGTTGTTGTTTTTTTTGTCTTCTTGTTTGTCTACGTGTTGGCGTTTGACGTTTTAGTTCTTGCCGTTCTTCTATTTCTCGTTGTCGCTCTTCTATTTGTTCTCTTTTATAATTACTAATTCCCTTTTTAAATTCCTTGTATCCTATCTCATCCTTATTCAAACGACCAATCCCTTTATTTAGTTTATACAAATAATCGAACCAATCATTACTTGATATTCTATCATTCTTATACTCGTCCTTTAAAAAATCTTTTTTTGAATTATAACTTTGAGCAGCAAAATTACCAAAGGCTTGATAATCCTTTGATTTCAATAAACTAGGTTTTTTTATTACTATTTTAGCATGATCAGTAAATTTATTCAACAGAGAAACAGTCGTTTTTTTCGGATCAGTTTGTTCAGTTTGTTCAGTTTTCGCTGCTAGTTTTTCAAGTACAGAAATAAGACCCTCTTCCTTTCTCTTACCGTCAGGATCATCTCCCAGTATAGCACGCTCTACCCCTTTCGTTGCTGTGGTTACTGGTTTAAACAACTCTTCAGATCCTGCAGCAAAATCAGTTTGTAAACTCTGTCGTTGTTGCAGTTTATTTCTTACAGAGTCACGAATTGGTATAAATTTCTTAATTGCATCCAGTCGTTCACGAGCCAGTCGGGTTGTTAATGCTTCATTGACCATTATTTGAAATCGCAAACCATTTTTCAATTGCAAAACACTTGACATGTCGGATGATTTTTAACACAGTCATGGAAGTGTTATTTCATCCTATAACAGCTTCTATCATTGATGGAGAAAGTATCAAAATTGTATATAAATAAAATAATACTGATAGTTTCTCCACTTTTTTGACATCAATGACATGTCGGATGATTTTTGATACCACCGTGGAAGTGTTATTTGATTGTTTTAACGGCTCTATCAATGATGGAGCAAGTGTCATAATTGTATATAAAAAAAATAATACTGACAGTTGCTCCATTCTATTTTGATCAATCTGACACATCGTCCATCGATTTTTGACATCCCCTTGAGGGTCGGCTAAAAAAAATGAGAGTCGATGATAATGGTCGGGCAATCAATGGTCGGGCAATCAATGGTCAGGCAATCAATGGTCGGGCAATCAAAATTGTTCATTTTCTTGAATTAATGCTCGTAGGTTTCTAATTTTAGAGTTGACTTCTTTTTTCAATTCGTATTCGTACCCCAATTCTTTTCGTATTCCCTCTACGATAGTATACAACGGAACGAACACACTGATGTCACTGGAAAATGAAAGAGAGTCTTTAATATAATTCTGAATTTTTTTGATGAGTGCATATTTCTTGGGTAGCATATATTTGTTAGTGCTAACCCCGTATTCTATATCCTGAAAATCAGACACAATTTGATCAGGATTTAACCCATCTGATAGTTTGATATCCTGATTTTTCAATTTTGCTATTTCAACTATGATGCTATTCATGTTTTCAGAATTCATTATTCTATAAGAATGACATATCTCTAATTGGAAATTATGACGCATTAGACATAACTAAATTGAAATTTTTGCCCCGTCTTTTTTGAAATAGCCGATCGATAAATCCTCCCTGCAACTTTTTGAACAGAAGTCGGACAAATATCGAAGTGCCTACCGGCTTCATTCATAGATGAAAATATTTTTTCTTCATTAGTTATTGTATTCAAAGATGTCACAGGTCTCTTCCCAACCGTTTTGCAAGTGCCAGTCTTTCCTTGTTTGGAATTCTCACTCTGTGTGATAGCTTGCAGATTGGATACAGAATTACTCTTTGGATTAGAATCCTTGTGGTAAATAACAAAACCATCTTTGATCAATCCATTAAAACATTCAAATACGAAACGATGAATGAGATAATTTTTCGTTTCTTTTCCCTCCCTAACAGTAAACCTAAAATACCCTTGATTAGTCACAACACCGACCGGTTTCTTTAGTCTACGGTTTCTGACAGTACCATCACTGGATGCTTCATATTTTGTAATCACTGGATGTGGTCTGAATTCTTGGTTCATATATACTATTCTATTGTTTGTCTAATTCAGTGTTTGGTTCAATAATTACATCACTGGAAAATCTTTCGATATAGTCTTGCGGGGTTCTTATGATTTTATCCTTGATGTTGTCAGGGTCAAGGGCTTTTTCAGGGTCAAAATTTCTGATGGATTGTCCATTTTTTATTCTTTTATCATAATAACGCTTCAATTCCCTATATCGCTTACCACCACAATCAATACACAATTGTGATCTTCCCTTAACTCCAACCCCACATCGAATACAGGGTAACGGACCAAGACTTCCACGTCGAAAACTTTGCATATGATACCTACAGTATTCATTTTTTTTGCATGATTTGTTACACGGGGTTACATTTCCCATCATGAGCCATTTGCAGTGATTCATTATACATAAAACTTTCATTTAAATGTTTGTTTTTTATATAGCATGAAGGAGTTCAAGAGATTGACTTCGAAAAATGCTAAATTCAATGCTGATAGAGAGTTCAAGAGATTATTGAAAATCAATCCTAGATTTAATCTCGATAGACCAAACAAACGTCAAAAACGTCCAAGAGACGGAAACATGAAAGAGTTTAAGAGATTATTAAAAATCAATCCTAGATTTAATCTCTATAGACCCAAAAAACGTCCAATAGACGGAAACAAACGTAACAAACGTCCAAGAGACGGAAACATGAAAGAGTTTAAGAGATTATTGAAAATCAATCCTAGATTTAATCGCGATAGACCAAAAAAACGTAACAAACGTCCAATAGACGGAAACATGAAAAAGTTTAAGAGATTATTGAAAATTAACCCTAAATTTAATATCGATAGACCCAAAAAACGTCCAAAACGCACAATAGACGGAAACATGAAAGAGTTTAAGAGATTATTGAAAATCAATCCTAGATTTAATCGCGATAGACCAAAAAAACGTAACAAACGTCCAATAGACGGAAACATGAGATCATCATGGAAGGATGCTCAATTCAATCTTGATATAGTTTCTAATACACCCAAGAATAAAATTCTTGATAAACCCATCAGAGACTGTTTTAATGAATTCAAGCGTGATGGAGCATCTTATTGTTGGTCAACATTTCGAATTGATGGTGTTGTTGACGCTACCATGAATGATGAAAAGGCAGCAGTGATCATTTCACGTATTGGAGAAAAAAGTCATTTTTTCCGAATCAAATTCATTATCCGTGAGAATGGCAAATGGATTATTAAGGATAAATTTGAACCCATTCTCAAGGGCAAAAAAACTGTCACCTTGAACCAGGATTCCAAACCGGGAATTTTGACTGGAATTGATAAACCCTACTACGAAAGATCTTATCCTGTCACAGCAGTTGTTTACGGGATCTATCCGCTCAATGAAAAACCTGATATTTCAAAACTAGCACCCATGAAATATTCGACAGGGCTCAATTGTGTAGCAGAACGAATAATAGAACACTTCACAAATGCGTCCCGGGGGAATAAACTAACTGATCTAAGACGAAAAAAAATAACCGAGTGGGAGTTCACGGTAAAAGAGCATGGAGCAACAATTCAGGATATAACTAAATTAGAAACATCATTAAGATTTCCAATATCGGTAAGGACAATCACCGGTGAAGTATTAAAAGAACCGAAATATCAATCAAAAAAAGGAAACCCCATTGAAATTATTGATTATAACGCGCACGCGTGGTCATCTGCAGTAACAATATTTCCACGGGATAGAACCGTAAAATATCTATCCCCAGCAGGGTTGGGACCTGAAGAATGTTTTACCGAGCAGAAATTATTTGATGCTATTTACCATTTGAGTAAAAACGATCCTGTGTTGGCGTGGCTATTTCATAGTAATTCAGACGAGGAATGCAGATTTGATCAGTTTGTAAGACCTAACGGAGAATTATACCGTACTGAAGAACTGCAGAATCAAATGAAACAACTAGCTAGTGAGTTTTCTGAGGACGGAGAAGAAGACGATCAATTATTAGCAAACTGTTTTACAGTACCATCCATTGCAGCACATTTTGCTAGAAAGAAAAACGCGTGGAAACCAACACGAAGTGAGTTTTTATCAGATGTCAAATTGTCCTGTCTTGAATACAGCCATGGAGGATTATGGAACACAAAATACACCGCTGATACCGTTATTTCAGTTGATATGATTGCGTGTTATCCAGGAAGTTTTCTTGGGTATGGAGAATGCGAGAAATATTTCAAACGATTTGGACACCCTGCACACGAAAGGACCCGTGTTGCGATTAATGGACCACTTCCTGATTTTGATTTAACCGGATTCGCTTGTGTGGTATCATTTGAAATGGCTGAAGGGCTTCATCCGTGTAGTTATCTTTGGATTGGTAAACACATGTCTGAAAAACACTGGATGCCAATAGTGTTATTACGGTATATGCTTGATTGTAAGATGTTAAAATCATTAATTGTCAGTGAAGCAATTATATCCTATCGAGCACAGAAATCAGTCTGGTTACCACAACCTGATCTAGAAAAAATAATTAGCGAAGAGCGAAAACTGTTTCCTGATTTTAATGAACAACAAATCATGGATTGGTCCAGACAGTTATTTGAAATCAGAAACAATGAAGCAAAAAATCTTGGACGAAGAATAATCGGTAAATTTACCCAAGGTGGCAAAGATGATAATACGAAATATTCTTCACGATTGATTATAGACAACGCTGAATACGATTTTGTAATGGCGGATCTAACGAATACGGGCCTATATGTCAATCGTAAGGACGCATTTATGTCCGATGGAACCAAATTGGGTACAATTGTTACCTACAATGATGGATACCATCCGCAGTACACACATTTGAGAGCTTCTATGCTTGGTTATGCTTCTATCAATCTGTTTTCAATGATCAATAGATTTCCTACCACCGCAGTTACAGTTGCTACTGACTCATTTTACATAAATAGCAAAATGGCTGATTTTAAGGCTACTGGCAACGAGAAATGGGGATCATGGAGAATTAAGAAAGAAATGATTCATGATTATAATCCATCAGCAGATGTTACCATTGAAAATAATTACTTAGAAAGCAATCAGTGTTCAGAATTTTCTAGTGCACCACCGATTTCTGATCCAATATGCCTGTATAAAACAGTTTATTTAAACGGCTGTGGTGGGTCAGGAAAAACAACCCGGGCAATTGAGTTATTCCGTCGTGGAAACGCTAGCGTTTCTAACATGATTGTGCTAACACCGACTCATAGACTTGCAAGAGAAATGATACAGAGAGGGGTAAATGCTTGCACTTATCACAGCTTTTTCCGATGGAAGGGAGATAAATGGACTCCTGAGCGCATGGGAGAGAAATTTATTCCTGAAATCATGATTTGGGATGAAATAGACACAGTGTCCGAAGATGTCTTAAAAATATTTCTTGAGTGGTTGTTATTGAAAAATACAAAAGTCGTCATGTGCGGTGATCACGGGCAACCACCACCATTTGTTGGTGCATCCCCCCATGAATGGCTAAAGGGTTTTGTAGACTATTATGAAGAAATTGATACCGATCATAGATCACTTGATAATGAATTAAAAGAATTGAAGAAACTAATTAGATTACAACCGGATAGAATCCAGTGTGAAATAACCCGTGAAATAATTTCGGAAACTCCCATGAATGAGTTTTGGGAAATGTGGAGACCAAACGATTTAATCATTGCAAGTAGAAAAATAGTCAGGGACACACTTCAGATGAAGTTATTTGAATTGCATAAACAAAAATTTGCAACACTTCCAGTACCTCTTTGTTATAGGCCATCGGATACGCGAAAACAGAACATCGAAGTTGATATTCCAGGACAAAGTGAAAAACAGAATTTAGTATTAAATGATATTGTGCTGGTTGATATTAATGTTGTTGAAGATGCATTGCGTGCTAATAAATCCCCGTGGAC
This sequence comes from Unio delphinus, assembly GCA_029339505.1. Taxonomy (NCBI): domain Eukaryota; kingdom Metazoa; phylum Mollusca; class Bivalvia; order Unionida; family Unionidae; genus Unio; species Unio delphinus. Next base: position 2,188,356 of record JAQISU010000131.1, read on the forward strand.
GCTAGGTTATGCAGCGACGATACATTCTTCACAGGGATTGACTATATCGGATACAACTCTTTGGATGGTAGATAATCGCATAGAATGGTCGAATTTAGTCTATCTCGCAGTGTCCAGAGTACGAAAAATAAATCAACTTCGAAGAATTGTCCTGACAGAGTCAGGCGATGATGAAATCATTGGCGATGATGAAATCATTGGTGACGATAATGATATTATTGATAAAAAAACTCTCCGGTTACAAACAGCAGGACAAAAAAAAACAACGAGAATTTGATATTGATGCTGAATTAATAATCACTTTGAAGAAACAACAGAATAATCACTGCGCGAGTTGCAATTGTATAATGCGTTGGCAGTATTCGGATAAGGATCCTCGCCAATTCACCGTAGACAGAAAAAATAACAATCTCGGTCATGTCAGAAATAATGTGATGTTGACTTGTCTTGAGTGCAATAGACGCAAGGGTGCTAGTTAAGCCCATGGGGTGGCAATTGAGTATCCTCGGGTATCACTTGTAATTGTTGTCTAGTAAAACCCCGTTGAGGGGCAGTTGAATCCAGTTTATAGATTGGAGGTCTACCCGTAGATCGTGTTATACTAGATATCTTATGCGTAGTGACGCTCCAAATAGGATCAGTAGCCCTTTTTCTATCCCCTTCAAGCTCTCCTGGTTCGTATAAGTACCTCACAATGACATTACTACCAAGAATTGGTTCTTTGAAATCTTTTTGTGGTTTTTCAGGTATCGACTTCTTTTTAATCGCGTTGATAGGTTTCATGTTGATGGTTCTAGTAATCTCGTTATTCAGTGCGGTATCTACACCTGGTAATCTCTTAACCCATTCACGGGATCTTTTTTCTTGGATGAATTCTTTTGCGTATTGATATCCAAATAACCGTTCAGCAAGAATCCGATTAAATCGTTCTACAATGGCCTGATCACGATGCAGTGCAGTATGCCCTCGTCTGATAGCGACATTGTGATATTTCATTGTAGATAACACTGCACCCTGAAATTCCTTGCCCGGATCAACTTGTAACAGATTTGGCCAGTGCAGAGGACTCCTTCGATAAATCCTTTCAAATGCAGAAGCCACTTCAGTGGCCGATTTTGTTTTTAACGGTTCTGCTTCTTTGTATCGACTTGCAATATCAACTACAGTTAACGCATATTTGTAACCACGATCATGTGGCAGAAATAATAGATCAGCCTGATGAACTTCATTAGGAAAGGTCACATCAAAATGCGAGAATAGAATTTGTTTAGGCGGTGGTAGATAAATTTGCCATAGTGCCTGTTTGGATAACCAATGAGCCGCAGTGGTTTTTTTCACTTTTGCAGCACTAGCGAGTTTACTGATTGCAGCGTTACCCTTCCAGTATCCTCTTGGGGAATAATAAATAGATTCCATGTTGTTATTAATTACCAGCACCTAACATCAATTTACTTTTCATAGCCGATTTTATCAAAAATGAAGCCAATTTTTCTTTGAAGGATTTATCAGTGATAGAATTCAACGCATGAATTAATTTCACATCTGCTAGATGCCTGTGTTGCAAATTGCTACTTTTATAAGCAACATCATGAAGGTGACAGGCCTTATCAATAGCGTTTATTGGTTCCTCACCGGGTCGGGGCTGATTTTGATCATTGAGTCTGATATCAAGTCTTGTTCCCGGTCCACAATAACTATACCCTGGAAGGTGTTTTTCTCCGGGGTATTTTGCCCATGGGGTTCCAGGGAGTTTTGCTAATTTGGCAGCGATATCACCTCCTCGTTTTTTTTTAAAGGTTCCTTGGGTTCCTTGGGTTCCTTGGGTTTAGAAACAAATTTAAATTTCTTTGTACTACACTGTAAGCATTTACCAGAAAGCGCTGATCGGTTATTTTTAGTTGTAATCGTCGTCAAGTCATCTGTGCCAGTACGCGCCTTACACTTCACGCAATATAGATCCATAATTTATGTATAGAGATATGAATATAATTGATTTTTCAGCGACTAAAACAAGAGAACCAGTGAAGCATCATGCAGCGCTACCAAACTCTATCCGCGCAATTATAATCGGGCCATCTGGATCCGGTAAAACGCAATTGTTGCTCAATTTAATAATGAGATGGATGAAGTGGGATAAGTTGTATTTAATTGCCCCTAGCGTAGACGACCAACGATGCTATGAAGTGCTAAAAGATTTTAATGAAAACGCTTCAGAGATTGCCGGCGAGGATGTTATTGAATTTATAACCGATATTGACGAGGCGCCATCCGTGAATGACCTCGATGGAAGTATCAACAATTTAGTTGTATACGACGATGTCATGTTAGATAATCAAAAAAATCCTGCTAGAATATTTTCCCGAGGCAGGCATAAAAACACGGACGTGATCTATGTCACTCAACGCTACACTCAGATTCCAAAAGTGATTAGAGATAACTGTAATATGCTTGCTGTATTCAACGGCGTTGATACACATACGCTACGAAATATTTGGCAGACATGGTGTTCTGATATGGACTTCAATCAATTTAGAAATTTCTTTAGTCATGCTCAGTCTGCCCCACACGGATTTGTAACAATAAATTTACATGACCCTCGAACACGATATCGTATCGGACTGGATCAAATATTCGGTTAACCCCAACTGAAAGTTCTAGCAGCAGAGAGGGTAGTGACAACGACGTTGTAGTCCCTTTTTCCCAAAAAATGTAATAGTTGAAAAGTTTTTGATTTCATTAATTTCATTGATTTTTTCATATTTTTTTTTTGGACCTAATCCATGATTCACACACACATTTGGGACCTGATGTCATTGACTTTTGGGCCTGATGTCATTGGTTTCATTGATTTTAAGCGTGATTTCAGTGAATACTTGTCTTAAAATGTTGTCCGGCTCACCCTCTCTGCTGCTAGTGCAGTATGTCCTCGTCGGATGGTGACATTATGATGCTTCATTGTTAACAACACTACACCCAGAAATTCTTTGCCAGGATCAACCTTTAGTAGATTTGGCCACTGCAGAGGACCTCGTCGATAAATCCTTTCAAACACAGAAGCCACGTCAGTTGATGACTTTGTATTTAGCGGCTATTCTTGTTTGTATTGACTCGCAACATCAACTACAGTTAGCGCGTATTTGTAAACACCATCATGCGGCAGAAATAATATATCAGCTTCATTAGGGACGCTGACATCAAAATGTTTAGAAAGTAATTTGTTTAGGCGGTGGTTGATAAATTTGCCATATTGCCTGTTTGGATAACCAATCCTTTGCTGTAGTTTGTTTCACTTTGCGGCGCTAGCGAGTTTGCTGATTGCTGATTTACCCTTCCAGTATCCTCTTGGGGAATAATAAATAGATTCCATGATGTTATTAATTACCAACACCCAGCATTAATTTACTTTTCATCGCCGATTTTATCAACCATGAAGCTAAGTTTTCTTTGAAGGATTTATCAGTGATAGAATTTCTTTTTTTTGTCTGCCCGAAATGGTTTCGCTTTGAAAACCTTTAGGATTTTGTCTGAATAGCTTCGGTCTGTCCACCCTATCCGCTGCTTCTCTGCGTCTGATATCCGGGATAGATAGTACATATGAGTTACAGTTATTTCAGGGAATTGTCAAAGAGCCTTTTTAATCTTCTTAATGGTATGTTATGAAAATAGCTTCCTTTAATTCTGGTAGTAGTGTATTCGGTTGTATTTATGCATGGTAATTGGGTTGACAAGTTGGGCAAGAAGGTCTTCCTGTTCATGTTTAGAAGGATTTAGTATAATTGTCTGCCTTTGGTGTTGTTTTCCTGTTGTATTGACCATCGCTCATCAATCTTGTGCCTAATAAATCTGCGTAGCACATCATATATGCTGTGACTGTTATGGCAATATTTTCATTATTGAGCCTTATTTATGCTTCCATATTTGTTGTTTCATTGCCTGGATTGTTTATGTGAGACGGTAAGTACCCATATGAATTCTAGTATGCTATAGTTATCCGCTAATTTCCTATGTATGTAGTTTACCTCCTTTAAATAATTTTCTCTCCTTGGGTTATTACATGATTCAAGTAATTTGAGCACTCTGAGAGAGTCACTGATCATGAATATTGTTTTATATTTTTTTTGCTTGTTTTCATTGTGGCGCTTCCTGAATTGCCCAAAAGTCTGCTTAAATTTGAAACAGTTATCTGAAAGTCACGCTTACAGCGGGAATTCTTCATCATCAATCATTCCTGCTGTGGAGGTTATATGAGTTTCCCTAAATTTTTACAGATTTTGTTTCACCTGTTTTCATGACAAGATATTGACATGGAATGAGTTGTGTACCGCAATATAGGGTTTGCGTTTCATACCGGATTATAACACATCATGGGCTATCATGGAAGAGAAGGATGTGCTCCATGTCACCTGTTTTCTGTTAACAAACTCAAACAGCTCTTTTAGAGCCATTCAGTCGCCGCCGAAAACATATTCGCAATGCCAATATTTGCTTTGTACTTGTGATGTAAATATGTGTATTTTGTTGTCTCCTTTGTCCCTATAAAACTGCGTTGTATTTATAAACAGTTGCCCCTATAAATCATATGACGTCACCCCTGTCAAATTTGTTTTGTTTCTCAAATGCCATGACCACGTTAAATCTATATGCTCCCCAAAGATACGCCAATATATTAAATGAAAATATTACATTAAGTACCACCAGAAACTTTAATGTTCATTTGCACCTACTTTCCGTGTTCAAGATTTTGTATTGGGTTTCCCATTGTTCCAATAGTGCCCCAAATTAATACTTACATGGTTTCGGGATTGTAGTCCGGAATATATGAATGGCTTATGAAAATAAAATAACACACTGCAACTAAATATCCATATTTTTAAGCAAAGTTTGAACCCCCTAGATTTTTCTCGGTTTGACAAGTGGTTTTTTTTTTTTTTTAAAGTTATGAAATTAAATAACTTGTTGCGAACCTTCGTGCACAAATGCTACTCTGGACATCAGAGCATTTTGTTCCTTAATCGAAAGTTGTCAAATGATTAGCTCGTATACCGATGAGCCGTGACTGTTTGAATAAGGAATAGTTTCTTTATTTGTTTTGGTCGAGTTCCGTCATAGATACACATTAAAGCCTCAATGTCTAATATGTTCAAACATCAGCTTGTCATTACTGTATGTGCAAAGTTGTTATGTTGTTGCCTAAAGAAATTGAAACAGAGCACATGACCACAGCATGCCACCAAAAGTAAGTTACGTTCGCTACCAAAGTCACACCGTTACAGCTTATCCAGGCTAAATTAAATCGCTACTTAAATCGCGACCCTTTCAAACATTACGTGTTTGATGCCCGTAAGTCTTCAGTATCAGAGCAATTGCGGATTCATATATGCAACTTTAATGTATATGATTAAGTTGGTTCAAATGAAAACTGAACACACACACACACACACACACACACACATATATATATATATATATATATATATATATATATATATATATATATATATATATATATATATACACACACACACAATGTATGTATGTATGTATGTATGTATGTATGTATGTATGTATGTATGTATGTATGTATGTATGTATGTATGTATGTATGTAAATAATAATAAAGAGGATATTTAATATTGTCACAAACATATATTAAATTGGTACGTGATACTGTCTATCTAACAAGGTGTTTGTTGGACCAGCAAACGACGGTTATTGGTGAGACGTCACACTAACAAATTGCTGTTATTGTCAAGCGACTCTCCATAAGGCACATACTATTTATCACTGGTATCGATAAAATAGGTTTCAACATATTTTGAACGTAGTTACCAGATAACTAAATGATACTCGTTACCAAATCATGCACGTTGGAAAAAATGACATAGGTTTAGAACATTTCTAATTTGCGATTAAAGGTATATTATAGTCAACGATGTTGACATATAGCATAAAATGTATTAATTTTGCTTAAGATGACATGGTTGCATTGATATATATACACACACAATTTCTACGCTATATATTACACACATACCAACTTTCATGAGTGAATGAATACAACAAGAAAGGATCCGTAGAGAAGAGTTGTAATACCTGCACAGACCATGATTCATTTTACAAAATGCCTAAAACTTGTATCACATTGATTATATTTCAGAAATGATGGATTCCGCAAATTCAGGCTGTGAGGCAATCCCTACACCATTTTTGTATTAGAGTGAATTAATCTTAGTCAAGCAGAGCAAAGAAACACAGACAGATGAGAGTAGATCCTTTTTTTCAAATACCATGATTCATATATTCCCATACGTGTTAATACAGGACGTTACAGGTAAACATATCTATCTATCTACCAATCTATCTATGTGTATATCTTCATATATATTCATACGTGTCAATACTGGACGTTACAGATTAGAATATCTATCTATCTATCTATCTATCTATCTATCTATCTATCTATCTATCTATCTATCTATCTATCTATCTATCTATCTATATTTATCTATCTATCTATCTATCTATCTATCTATCTATCTATCTATCTATCTATCTATCTATCTATCTATCCATCCCTGGAAAATTGCTTGGAAGTCGATGCATTAGGATGTATTCAGAAATAGTGCCCAAAATATCTTTATTACTCGCATTTCATGCGAAAAAGCAAAACCTCCAGGGGTTAATGTGTTAAACAGCCACCAGTTTTCGTAGGCAACGTTTCTCATTTCACATGATATACTTCTTAAAGACCAGCTTACTGTAAGAAGTGAATAAGTAATAAAACAATTACAAAAGTAACTTAATGTTTGATTATACTTACTTTCTTATTTTTCATAACTATGGCTCCGACACAAAACATCACTTGTAAACCATGGTTATATCTGTAGGTCTCTGGAATCGGTCAGACATTACAGATAACCATTTCGTAAAGTTTCAGTTCACTAGATGCCTGCTTATAATGGTATGTTGAAAACATACTAACAGGTAAGATGGCTAGCCAGTTACATAAAATATATGTTTTGTTTCGTCCGCAAGCAGCCTTGCTTGAATGACTTGCAAACGGAAGAAATAATATCTAAAATACACATTTAAAGTTTAAAGTTAAGTCGTTGATCAGATTCATCTACCTGTCAATATTCGCTTCATACATACTTTCGCAAATATACGCAATACACATGGGGAATCATATGATTCTTATGCATAACAAGTCATCAGTAGAAGGCGCCTATCCAGCGCGGTGGCAGCATACACGCATTGCATCTCATTGTTGTTTGGTGGATATTCAAATTTGTATTCACTGATAAGGCCATGTAACGTATGCCTAATGACTAGGGCTATATTACGTCTCCGTCTGCACCGTCTGTAAGTATTTAGAATAAACTGTCATAACATGACGTAAAAATCTAATGTTAATGGACGAGTCATAAACAGGACAATCATTAAAAGGTTTTTTTAAACGCCTCTTATGTTCATTTAAATTTTGTAAATACAGTAATGTTCTAAGAATATATAATGAACGTGATTGAAAGTGTATTTCAGTAAAGTCATTCTTCGTTTATTTGCAGGAAGAATTTGCTTGATATGTCTGACATTGGTTGTATGCCATAACATGTTCTCTCTTTATCTCTGTTTCATACAATTCATGGATGATATTTACAAGCATCATTCCTTGCTCGTAACAGATTGCATGAATTTGATCAAAATTCAGAAACGACTGGCTGTGTTGTTTGTGATCGCACTATTTGGAATAGTGTTACTATATGTCGTATCGGTCAACCGCATGCCAGTAATGTCATCAGACCTGACGATGCCTCTTACAAACTCGACCACACAGACAAAACAAACAATGTCACCTGATATCTATACAACTGAGATTGTGACATCCAGACTGCCTATTCAGCTGAACGAGTACGACACTACGTCAGGGTAAATGGCTGATATACAGCACACTGTGACACAGTGGAGTCCAAATTTTACGCGGATGATAAAAAAAGAAGCACAGATGAATTAGACTTTTTCAACGAAAATCTCATTAAGGGCGATTTTCATAAAAGTCACTTAATCACCATTTCCTTGATTGGTCGTCTTGGGAACAATATATTTCAGTTAGCTTCATTGAACAGCTGCGCAAAAAGAATAAATTACACAGCCATTGTTCCTCCTAATGGGCTGATTGTTTTATATTACCTTCTCAATACAACTAATGATATATATATATATATGACAAATGTGAAAACATTTGATGAAGAAACGTTCGGGAAATATGATACAGATATTGAGGATTTAGATGCGAGTAGTAACTGGACTCTATCAGGGTTTTATCAATCATGGAAATATTTTCGCAATGACGAAGATTTGATTAGTAAGTCATTAAAATTCAAACCAATTATATATGAACCGGCTCGTAAGTTCCTGGGAAAATTAGGATTAAGAAATAAGACGATAGTTGGCATTCATGTTCGTAGAGGAGATATGGCAGAACTGAAAAGCAAAATGAATGGTTATACAACGGCTCCACTAACATACATATATAAATCGATGAATTATTTCAGAGACAGGTATAATGATACATTCTTTGTTATCTGTAGTGATGAAATATCATGGTGCAAGGAAAATATCAGAGGAAATAATGACACTGCCTTTAGCAATTTTGGCAACCCAGGAAGTGTAATGGCGATGCTGTCTTTATGCGATCACGTAATAATTACGTCAGGAACGTTTGGTTGGTGGGAAGCATGGCTCGCAGGCGGTGATGTTGTTTACTTCAAAGGATACCCTAGACCAGGTAGTAATATTAACAGAGGGATGTCTCGCGAAGACTACTATCCACCTCAATGGATTGGAATGGAATGATATCTATTTCAACTGAGTTTATGCGTTTGTAACTTTCATATTTGCATTGTTATACAGCACTTTTGGACATATGTTGGGGCAGGAATAGTATATTTACTTTTAGAAAATATGTGTCACCTTTTTATATACATATATCCCAAGGATGAAAATAAATCTATGCAATTTCGTAATTATTGAAAATGATTAGTCATGTATTATCGGTTTCGAAATGTTACTAGCAACAGCAATTCAATAACTATGATCGAGGAATGTCGAAACTTAGGCACGTGTTATAGTTTGTTACGCAAATGGTAAAAAGAACATGTCTTTGCAGACACTTATCCCAGGTTACTCAGTATTTTTTGTCAAGAAAAGGAAGTTAACTGAGTTAACGATTCTTATGATTTCCTTTATTGTCCAGTGACCATACTGCTCAAATGAACCGTTAATTAAAATGTATGTCATCTCTACACATTTGTTCAAATTAAATTAAGTGTTTGTTTTGTTTCAAAATTTGTCTAATCTCATCGCAATTTAATGGTTTGTGTAATAAAATTCATGATCATTACACTAATTACCAAAAAAGTTGGTACTAAATATTTATGACTTATGTGATCTATACTTTAGCTGGATATTGTTTGTCATACACATATTCATCGAACATGACGAGACATACTAGGATTGTTTTACTTAACAAAACAATATTGATTGACTTCTGACAAAATTCATTACATCCAGTTTGCTTTTATATTAATCATACACCGATAAGCCTATTGCGTAATAGAACGAATTCATACATGGGTCGAATTTTGATGTTTGAGCTGGTTCTGGGCGGCGGTCATTAATGGGACTAATATTTCAGGCCGCAAAATCCCATAATCGAACAGATCTATATTCCATATACGGTAAATTCAATTGCATACGTTGAACCTTAAGTTACTTTGTTTATACATAACACAAAATGCCGTGTTAAGGTGAGATTTACATCGCGGATAAATGCAGCTAATGTGCAATAAATACATGCTCTAATGTTATTATTGTATATTATTGTGTAGGTTGATCATGTAATAGTGAAGGTAGCAATTGATCCATGCATTTTAAATCGTCATAGTTAGGTAATATGTTATAAAGCATGTTGTATAATATAATATTTTCATTTACAATTCTTGCTCTAGAACTCTTCACAACTATGATTAAAATCAATCAATATATCCTTTTAAAATATCGGATAAGATTTACGATTTACGTGACGTTTTCGTGTATAAGAAAATTGCATGAGTACAGATCATGGTTGTGTGCATGAAACATATATGCATACATGCACGCACGCACGGACAAACACACACACAAATATATACATACGTACATACGTACATAGATACATACATACATACATACATACATACATACATACATACATACATACATACATACATACATACATACATACATACATACATTCATACATACTGTTATGTTTATTTGATTTGGGTCATTTATTTTTTGTTTTTAATTGTTTGTTTGTCAGATTCAAATTTGACATTTTAAGTTTAAGATTCATTCATTTGGAGATGACCTGAACTTTACAAATAAACACCTGGTGTTGACTTCATTTCTGACCTGGCTTCAGAGTTGTAAACAAGCTTTTAAAACGATTGGTTGATTCCAAGGACATTATGGCGCTTTGTTATAAACATCTTTCTATTTTTAGTTGTGTACGAGATTGTTTGAACGTAGATTTGTTCTAAACGATTCTAGAAAGAAATTTGACCCCCTCTTTTGTTTACGTAAACACAGGAATATAAATTATGTTTTGGAGAGAACTATTTAGTAGGAGTTGGACTGTTAGAATACTAAGCTGTGTGTCGTTTTGAGTTTTTTTAAATTACTTTGAATTGGAAATTATTTCAATTCGTTTGGATCAAAAGGATTTATTTTTTTATTTATCTGGAAAATAATTGTGCTCATTGAATTTTATAAGACCATAACTTACTTCATTACGTGACATCGTCTTCCATCTTGGATATTTCACTAAGATTTGAACTTGGAATTATTTAGACATTTTATAACCAGGACTTTTGCAATTTCTCTAGTGGATTATATTTGAATTATATTTTAATTAAATTTGGAATTGATTCTTAAAACCGTAAGTTTATTTTTCTTTTCTGTAAAATGTTTGTGCTAAAAAAATTGTTTTTTAAGTTTTTATAAGCTTGTTATTTTCACTCTTTCTTTGTTACTCTATATTTGAGCCTAAGCACGTGACATACATACATACATACATACATACATACATACATACATACATACATACATACATACATGCATACATACATACATACATAAATACATACATACATACATACATACATACATACATACATACATACATACATACATACATACATACATACATACATACATACATACATACTTACATACATACATACATTCATACATACATTCATACATACATACAGTTTAGTGTACTTTCCATTGGATGAATATGTTGGTTGGGTCGCGTTGCTGCATAAGTAATGTGCGTTATATTTTGACAGAAGAATGCTAGGTTGAGTTGCGGCACAAGTAAGGTTGGTTGTGTTGCAACACAAAGAATTATGTGTTGGGACAAGGGTTTTAGTATAGTCGTGATGATGTAAATATAACTGACGTGAATAACAATTATTTCATCCAAAATCCTTTCGTTTTATTTTTGCTCTCTTTTCATGTTCAGTCTCCAGAGGTATTTTTTTAAAAAATTTGTATCAACTTTGAAAGATTCATTTAATGAAATGAACACACACACACACACATATACATACATACATACATACATACATACATACATACATACATACATACATACATACATACATACATACATACATACATACATACATACACACACATACTTCGTTAAGATGTGATTTACTGATTATAATCGGTTATTGAAAGCCACGTTGTGTAGCAGTGCAGACTGACGCAGGTGAAACTGTCCCAGGTGCTTTAATGTCATTAGTAAATAGAGACGTTTTGAATATTTAATTACCCCGTCCTACTACAATATAATGCATCAGTTATGTTAATAAATTTCAAAAACATATAAACCGATATTTTATTTAATGTACTAGTAATTTGTGATTCGTCAGATCAGTAATTTGCGTTTATTTAATTATTTGGTTTGTAATAGTTTTATCAATCACAAAAATTACTGTTTACGTTAAAATATATAGGTGTAATTTATACAGTAGCAGGAGAAGTGATCAAACTAGGTTATTCAGACCAAAATAATCCATTCTACGATGAAATCTCTGGAGAGAGTTTAGTTTGCAGGGTTTTCTCTGGTGATTAAATTCTGTGATAAAAACTTGTGTCTGATTGAGTACTTCAAAAGAGATTAATTAACCGTATAGTTTTTATATATGGCAAACGTCGGAGAATCTTATTATTCTAGACTTGCAAGAGAGAAATTAGCCGCGCTTAAAAAATATATTCCGGTACGAGATAGACTCAAATGAAAACCTCAACGACGACAGGATTTTTATACCAATTTTGCAACTGGTACAGAACAGTTATTTAGGCCGATAAATATGGCCACTGAAAGAGTTACTGAAAAGGCTACTGCGGCTACTGAAAAGGTTATAACTACCACAGCTTAATAGACTACTGCTGGTATTGAAAAGGCTATATTGGGGAATACCCCTGACGAAGATAAGAAAAAAGGAATTTTTTCCGTTGTTGAAACAGCTCACCGGGGATCAGTCACAACTTCAACCTGAGTCGGAAAAGGATACTAATACCAAAGTTTTTTCTAAACCAGTGAACAAAAATATTGAACTAATGACTAAATTTAAGGAGGGAGTAATTTAACAGCTCAGAGGAGTTAATGAATATTACTTACCTCGTGCAATTTTAGCGAGTTAGTCACAAAAATATAGATTTTTAGAGCAAAAATTCCCAACTATAAATGATAATGATTTTATTAAGTGGATGCATCGGGTTTACCATAATAAAAAACAGGTTAGAAATAACGATCGCAATTTTAATAAAATTGTAGGAGAAATGGTAAAACCTAATGAAAAATATAGGTTATCGCCTCAACAATCGCCACCTCTATATTCACCGAATGAGCAATCATATTTAAACGATGACGTTATAGAGAGTCGGCCTGTGCAGAGAAAACTAGTGGGGGGAGGGGGGCACCAAAATAACAATAACCGTCTAAAAAAGAGTCACTACCTAAATTTCGAATGTACTATCGAGACGAAGATGATGACGATATTCAAGGTGAAACCGGAAGTGGTTTTACAGGAAGTGGTTTCAATATCTGTCCTGATAATATCGTCAACGACTTATCTCGACTAGAATTTCCAAATGGAGGAAAATGAGCTGGAAATAATTCTCGTGAAATTGTCAACGAGGCATCAAATATCTGTCAGCGATTATTTCAACGCGGTGTAATAGATATCGAGTTGTATCGAGGTCCCATCGATGAGATCGTAGATGACTATTACAGCGATTAGATAAACGGTCATCATATAAGATGATAACACACAACCAATGACGTCAACGGGTCAGAGTCATAAACTCAAGACTACCCGTATACAGAGTTTATTATGGAGATGGTTTCGGTAATGGTAACCGTGGACTATTACAAGAATTGCTCCTAAGGCAATAACACTCGCTAAACAACTCGGTATGAAAGCAATTGGGGTTAGTCGTGATAAGGGTACAGGCGAGGTTGGGGATCTCGCCGAAGGAGCTTTCTCTCGGGCCAAAGATAAACTAATGAGATTAATCCGTAAGCCCAAACCAGTCCAACCAGTAAAATAACCTGTTACCGATGAAATTTCCGCGAATGTCGGTAAAGTGATTAACTAACTCGCAAATCTAAATTACCAGATCTAGGCGGAGTACCAGACAAACAACAACTAATATTCCCTCGAGTATTATAGCAGCTAGTGGTATTCGTTTCAGACGGTAATCAATTATTATAATATTTTTGAACAAATAGCTAACCCTGCGTTTAATAAGGGTGAAAGTGTAATGATAGATACTTCTCTACGCGATTATCAAATGTATTCATATGACCCAAGAGTCCCAAAGAACGAGGTAGAATTGAACTTCAAGTTCATGATACATGTATATACGTTCTACCATTGTAATGATACATTGAGGTGAAAGATTGACTCTCACATAATGATATTGCCAATACCGGTTATGGGATAGGTGATCGAGTTGGGTTTGTCAATAACGGTATGAAGGCGCTGTTTAGTAGTGCTAGATATATTATCGATGGAAGGGAAATTTAAACTATCCAAGACAATGTCGATATCGCGACTACTATTCTTGGATTAATGAGATATTCAGACGATTATGCGAGAATAGTTGGATCTTCTATGATGTTTTTCAACGATACAAATGACCAACCTGAAAATCTAAATGTGACGATGAACGATGCAGGCAACGCAATTGCGTCTATGAACGAGAAATATAATTTGGGATTTGCGGCTCAATGAGCTATCTTAAATGATAATGAAAAATTCTCCTTTGTGATTCCTCTCTCTCTCTCATACATTTGTATTTTATCGCGATGTTAAAAACGTTATATTCGGTGCAAAACCTACTATTGTACTCAATAGAAAGTGGATGATAACGATGCAATATGGAGTGCTCCAGGAGTTGCAGATGATAAGGTAATTTTGACAAAATTGTCGTTGTGGATGCCGGCGATGACCCCTTAAGTTAGGCATGAATCCCGACTAATGTCTTTTATGGAAACAGGTTGTAAGTCACTATTGTCTTGACAACCGGTGACGACAAATAATACCTCTGGTAATGCTATATATGGTTTATTCACGGGTCATATATGTTCCCAACACGTAATAGCTCCTTCGAAATATGTTTTCGTCGTACTTCAGCGAAATGAGAGAGTGAGTGGTTTAAACGTTCAAGAACGAAATTCGATGGTATATGACCCGCTCGGTGTTTCACAGTCTTAACTACGAGTAAACAGTCATCAAGAACCATTCGAGGATATAATTATGGATTTTAATTATAATCGCGTTGCACGGGAGTATCATAGTTTGACAACTTTCCTAGGACGTGACCTAGATATTGACACGGGAATGCTAATATCTCACTGAGAGTTTACAACGTGGTATCTGATCTACTACTTCTCATTGGAACATATGGATTTATATCGGCAACTCGTCGTCGATATGGTCTTTCGTGCTAATGTGAGTAATTTTCCCGTTGGTGGATACTATTATTCTCTCAGTGATAAGTGAATGTTACACGAGGATGTTGGTGGACGGATGGAACTAGTTGACGCACCAACAGGAAACATGTAACAATTAGATGATCTATTTTTTAAATAAAATGTCACACAGTCACGTTACTGTCACCCTGACTCAAGGCCAGGCAAAGAAACTTCAATCGAAACACTCTGCTACGTGTGGTACAAAGATTACTTTGAAGCGTGAACAAAAAGGTAATGGAGGACCAAATAAATTGTCTTTGACAAAAACCCAACTGAACCATTTAAAAAAGGTGCTAAAAGCAAATATAGGAGTAACGTTGGAATTTTCACCCTCTTCAATTTCTAACATGGTTAAGTCCGGTATAATATTTCCCCTTCTCGCTGAGATTCCAGGGATAATTTCCGCCGCGGCACCTATGGTCGCTAAAGCGGTTGGATTGGGTGCTGCTGGTGCACTTGTGCTGTTGGTGTAAATAAATTATCGGAAAAATATATAAAAAAGAAATGGGTCTAAAACTCCCAGGATCATACCGGGGAAAGAGGCCTGTTACTCCCATGAACCTACCTGAGTTTGGGTTATCCTCTATGTAAAATTTTGATTTAATCGCCGCGGTAAAAAAAACTCCCCAATAAAACATTTCAGAGGCGTTTTCTTTGACGTTCAATTACCAAATCATCCACTAATCCCAGAAACTGGTATAATTACTCTTGATGATAACACTGGCTCTATAACTCAATGGATCACGTATGCGATACACCCTAAATCAATTATTTATTTTGACTAAAATAGGCTATCGCCACCATAGGAATTTCTTAAATATGTTTCCTCGTTAAAACCTCCTGTTTGATATTCAACGTTAGCAATGCTGACATTAACCGATCCTCCGATATGTGGAAGAGAAACCATTAACGTGCTAACCGCTATCACAAAATTGTCCAAACCACCTGAAAAACCGTTCACGAATATACCTGCAATAACATTATAAAGAGATCATAAACGTATAATGGTAGATATTTGGGGAAGATCACGCCTGGAAAGAAAAAAGATTGTGTTTCATTAGATGTTGTAAAGAAGCTTATCTCACAGGCGCTATGAGAAACATTAAACGCGGTAGGTGTGGCACAAGATGAAATTGATGTATTTGAAAATCGTCAGGGTAATTGACAACTAGTGATATTTCCTTTCGCGATATTTTCGTTAAAACAGTCCCGGTACCAAATTATGCTATCACGGTGTTTGACGCTCAAGGTAAGCTTAAATAAGGTGAACAAGTTACAACCATAAACGATAAAATAGCGGCGATAAATATTGATTATCACAAATGTAAGGCAGTTTAACAACCACGTAAATAGTTATGATGTTCACATAAGCCAATTTCCTGAGTTACAAAAAAGTATTACAGATATTCAACTTCCTATTGCTAATATATATGGGGTTCCAATTGTGACCACACCAAAACTAGCTGATCTTAAAACCACCGTTGATAAATTAGTAACACTTCAGTCCGCATATAACATGGAAAAGAATTCGGAAATTTTCAAAGAAATAGCGTTAATAAGTTCGTTGATACCCCGGTAGATAAGATCGATATAAAACTCACAGATATTTAAACATTTATTGATAGTATCATGGAAGATTTTCCTAAAATAACCGAACGATTAGATAAGGTCAAAATTTCTCATGAGAAAAATATCAACGCGGTATGCACGATCTAGCATAGATCCTTTCCTTGGACACCGCAGACTAATAAACTAGATATCACCGCGAGGGTTAAAGGCATTTATAGACTAACACTAGTGTCACCGACCTAGTTTAATATTTCGTCGACGAGTTCAACAGGTGTCAACAATACCATATCAGCGATCATTGACAAAGGAATAACTGAACGATTCACTATAACAGCCACCGATGATAAATTTGTTCAATAACCTGATATGTAGAATTTGTAGTAGATCAGCAAACTACAGAATAAACTCAACTCGTTCATCGAAGAGTATCAAACAAAGATACAAAAATATCGGCGATTAATTACCACCGGTGACGTTATCGTATACTCGGTTTCAGTTGTATTTACCGGAGCTGGTATAATACTCTCCTCGGTGACAATGTTCGAACCCATAGCCGTTCCAATTTGTATATCAGCGGCGACAACTATCGCGGGAGTAATCTCTATAATAACGAAACAAATATCGTCGTGTAGCCAACGTAAACAACAAGACTACATAATTAAATTTCATAACATGTCAAACGCGTACTCACAATTATCCGCGATGATATCGTGGTCTCTCGATGACACATTAATATCCGACGATGAGTTCTCCGCGATGGTATACATTTATGACTCCGCGATGTCAAAATTAGAAAAAAATCATAAAGGATAACTTCAACGAATAGCGGAGAAAACCGCCCCGTTGAAAACAACGCTGATATCAACGACATCAAAGAAACCATAAATCAGCATTGAATATTCAACTCCGATTCCGGTAAAAAAGAAACGCTAACTCAACTAGCTGTTTATCACAGTTGGCCAAATATTATACCAGAATCATTCGCCGGTAAACTACCTATTAACAGTTTTGTATTCGCAAATAAAAAACAAACCCGACGGTACACCAGACTGGCAGACAATATATCTCCCAAAAGGTAGTTACCAGATCGAGGATATCAACAACGAGCTTCAATGCATATAAAATCTCTCACGGGAACAGAGTCTTAGATCGAGCTAACTGTTCATCAGCCAACGCTATCAACTGCATTCGACATAAACTCACCTGGATACACCATGGACATAAGTAATACGTCGATAAAAAACATACTAGGATGGTCTGAAGATCTACATAAATCCCAAAAAGGAAAACTCCGCCTAAACGAGAATAATCAGTGGAAGTGAAACCTCCACGGGTTGAAAAACCGGCAGTGGAAGACACACCTAAACCTAAAAAGAGGATTATACCTCAGATAAAGAGAGTTATCCTGATGCAGCGATATCATACGAGAGAAATCTTCCCGATATGAACTTTTTTACAGGTGTAATAGAAGCGGGTGGTGGATGGATTCGAGTAAATAGATATAAAATTACCAATTATATCACAGAAATCAATAATGTACCAACATGCGCGAGTATTCGTTTATGACAAAGAAACAAAGGAAGACGCTATTAGAAGATCTTTCAAGGAACCACTTGTGGGTAACTTTGATCTTGTCATAGATAAATTTGGCAATGAAAAGTTTCTGTTGACGGATCATCAAATGAAACAACTTAAGCGTGATCCTATAACGATATTTAGCAGTAATCGTTATCAGATCGTGAAGTATGCTCACTCATGTATCTCGTCGGAACGTCTCAAGGAATCATCATCATCAAATCCGGAGGATTCTCCCATAGATTAAATCTCCGCCGATTTCCAATACCAATTTCCAATGAAAAATTATTATAATTTTTAAGGATAAAATATTTTGATTGCCAAATATAACATTAATGATAAAATCGACATAAAAATCCATCTTCGAATTTATCTGTAAAAAAATCATTGTAAAAAATCCAGTAACTTTGACAAGTGATTGTAATTTTTTACTGTAGTTTTAAACTATATTTTTTTATTCCCATGATCTTATATATATATATATATATATATATATATATATATATATATATATATATATATATATATATATACGAAAATATTTTTAAAATCTAAATTGTAATAATTTAAATTTTGAAAAACTACGCGAAGGAAAATGATACTCTGTTATTGAATGTTTTCGAGACTATAATCCGATCTATGCCGGACGCAGCCTGAAACACACTTACAGGTTTAATACCGAAATATTTAGCCGCGAACATCATCGACGGAAATTTATCAGTTAAATCACCGATACTCGATGTCAATGGTCTTGGTTTACGGTTCATACTTCTTTGTGGATTTGAATTTAACAAATTTTTAATTTTCTAGGCGGTTATCAAGAGGATTTTGGTTAATGTTATTTAGTATTTTTAATTTCCTGAATAGCTTCTTCTCGAAGTTTTAATCAGTTATATTATCTCAATTTTTTTTTTTAGGTTTAGATGCAATTTTGTTTTTTATTTACGTCAGTGATTTCAGTACGAACTTTATCTTTACCCTGCAGTATTTCTTGATCGATGGGATGATGTTGTGCTGCAACTTTTTTTGCAGTTTCGTCAGTACTTCTTGATATTGTTTCAAGTTCAGGAAGAACACGTTCTTTTACGTCTTCTCCCTCTCTTGTTTCATATATAACCTCCCTAGTGGTTGTAGTAACGGGTTTGAATAATTGTTTCGTGCCTTCTGCAAAATCTTGTCATTGCTGAAATTTTTGTCTGACAGAATCACGGACGGGTATAAATTTCTGAATCGCTGCTAATCGCTTTCTAGCTAATCTAGTTGTTAAAGATTATCATACCATTATTGTTATAAGATACAAATTAAAAGCAGCAGAGAGGGTGTGACAACGAATATGTGTGTCGGTTGGTATGAAGCCTTAGTACTGTTTTTTCATATTATATTTGTAGGTTTCGTAGTAGGCCTTTGTTTGCCAAATTGACGCTTCTAAAATCTGGTATGATCACCCTCTCTACTGCTACATGTTAGAAATAATAACTCCCACATCATGTTGAACCCTACGCAAGCTCTTGAGATTACATATTAGGAATAATTGTAATTATCATCTCAAAAGCAAGGTCGCAATTGTCGTATCGTTCTTATTAAGACTTGGAGAATGCAACGATACGCATCAAACTCATTCCATTCCTTTTCTAATTAAGCGACATTATATTACACGTCGTGCATCGATAACAATTATCATTGTTACATGTATTTGCTAAACGTTGGCTTTGATTAATGCATCTATTAACAGCCGTCATTATTTCGTATAAATGTATTTATAAACGTCTTGTTGAGCAAAAGGCAGCACGTAACCGTTCATTGGATTTAATAAAAATCGTATAAAAGACATTTTATAAAATTGCAAAGTTCTTATATGAAATCGAATTGATCAGCATATTAGTTGGAGTTTCTATCTCTAAATTCATATGGAAGTATAATCATCCCCTCTTTCGGTCTGCTCACTGAAGGTTTACAGTCGTTTTGATATAAATTGTCGACGTTAACTGTTTAATGTTATCTCACAGCATTTAAAATTTTCTTTAATTCTTTTTCTCCTAATTCGAGTGGCTAATAGCTTGAGATAGGCAACTGAATCTCGTAGATAGTTTGCCTTTTTTAGTTTTGTATCCAGAAAAGTAATGTCAGTCATCAGATGTTTGAGTCCATTTTAAATGTTGTCTATCATTCTCTCTCTCTCTCTCTCTCTCTCTCTCTCTCTCTCTCTCTCTCTCTCCTCTCTCTCTCTCTCTCTCTCTCTCTCTCTCTTCTTCTCTCTCTCTCTCTCTCTCTCTTCTTCTCTCTCTCTCTCTCCTCTCTCTCTCTCTCTCTCTCCTCTCTCTCTCTCTCTCTCTCTCTCTCTCTCTCTCTCTCTCTCTCTCTCTCCGAGTTGTTTATAAATGTTTCTTCGACACACAACAACACTCGTAAACCATGGTTTAATATGTAGCTCTTTGATATTGCAGCGCCAGGTTGCAAAATTCACATGGTTCGCTCACAGGTAAGTTTGATAGTACGATTTGTAAGCAGTGGAAATAATAAGTTCTGTGCACATTTAATGTAAAACGTAAGTCAGTCATCCGATGTATGTGCTTTACGATATTGACTTAATACATAATTTCGGAAATATAACGAATGCAACTTGGCAACCATTTGCCGAATATGTATAAACAATAATCAGTAGAAGTGTCATATAAAATAGGGCGATAAAACAACACAAATCACGAATAAAAATGATCCGTCCGTTTTATATATATATATATATATATATATATATATATATATATATATATATATATATATATATATATATATATATCTATCTATATATATATATATATATATATATATATATATATATATATATATATATATATATATATCTATATATATATATATATATATATATATATATATATATATATATATATAATATATATATATGTATATATTAGTAAGTTATTGACGTTCCGTTAATTTTGACACATGTAATCAAACGTTCTGCATATCCCTGCGGAACACAAATATTATATTGGTAGCATACAGAATGGAAATTTTTTTGAACACTTAAGTTTTGTTTAGTACGAGAGCCCCTCCCACTAAACGCGAAGCGAATACAACTATAGTAATATTATGGATATATCTTGATGGACATACTTGTAGATTCGAGTGTTGATCTTGGAACCAAACATTTTAATATCGTATACGACTAACGGTATATAATTTATCTACCAGCTGCATCGCTAGGAGGTCGTCATTAAGAGGCTAACGTTAGGACTTGTCGGTCTGGAATCACGTGACTGGGTTGACGTCATGTCAGCAGCATCGTTAACGTATCCAAATAATTTGAAGCAAATTATAACTCAAAAGTTTAGTAAATCCGAGCATCATGTGATCATGTTTAAATCACGTACTTCTAACATAACCTAAACACAACTATCCGTTTTGCTATAGAATAAAACAAATTGTTTTATTCACCAAAACTATTTACAAGTCTCGCGTCGCGAATCGAATACAGTCTTGATTTACCTCTTATTATTCTTACATTACGAATGAATAAAATAGTTATTTACTTGATTTTCAATCAAGGTAAGGAACTATATCATCTTAGATACAACATTCCAAGTTTTAGGGCCTCGAATAACTAAACTTAAATTTTAGCAAATATGATGTCCGTTGATTCAATTTACTTTACAATATCATGTAATGAAAAATAATCAAAATTCAAAACTCACATGTAATGAAAAATAATCAAAATGCAAAACTCACATACACAAAGCAATTAAATAAAATATACACCGTTGAATGTGCATTGCATGAAAGCTTTAGTACTGTAGACTGGTTGATGTATCGTGCATTGTCGTACATTGTCGCAATCTTCATTAGCAACGTGTACATACAAGTGATAACATAGCATTATGAAGATTGGAAATAAATCAATTGCTACATCGATAATTATTTGCAACATATCCTATGGATATTAGTTTCTGTTTACCAGCTTGTCTATTCCTGTTACGAAAATGTTTTACATATAATGTTTCAGAAAGGAAGTAATCATGTCAGGTTTCTAAACCAAACTTGGTCTATTGTTTCACGCTAACTATGTGCTTTTCACAATTATCTGTTTATAATTTTTCCAGATGCGTTTTGTTTCAAATATAGTTATTATTCAAAACATTGCTTTTGCTAGATTTATTATTTTCAGAGACGAGCCATATGGATGAAAATGCATGTAAATCCTAATCTATTTATTTGTACACCTTCTCAATGGGAGACATAGTTAAATGGGTATTCAAAACAATGGTACATCTATTTTACTATCTCGTTTATTACACATTTTCTTTGTTTTGGAAATATATCTCGCACTCTTGATTTGATTCAGCTTCGGAAAACACAGAAAGCTAGAACTTCCTCTCCTTCAGACATACATGTATTAACACGAGTATGGACCAGATAACTGAATATAATAATGTTAAATTTTGCGTTAATCAATCCGAGTCCGAGTTGAAGTATTGTCGCATGTTGAAGTTGTTCTGCGAAGCTCATTGTTAATGTCGAAATGTGAAAACATGACATTAAGTTATTTCAAATGACAAATTATAAATAAATCAAATTTCCTCTCATGACTCTTATATAAGTTGTTATGTGAGAAAGCTTGCCAGTAGCTTCTCGTGAGTCGGTGGTTCTTTTTGGGGATTTTCCCGGGTTCTTCCTCCACTATTAATACTGGCTGCCATGTATATCCTATCGTTTGCAGAAAATGGCGTTACCTCTACAAAAACAAAACAAATAGAAGTTGCTAGTAACTTAATGCATTTAAAACTGGATTTCACTCAAAGGATCTCCAAACAAAACAAATCATTTTATTCTGAAATATCAGTATTTTTCTGACTTGTCTGAATTATTGAGACAAGCAACATCGAGTCAGTACATGATATCTCCATAAAACAAAATGTACTCCTAGGATCACATGATGGTAAGGTGACCTACATTTACCATTTCGTTGGAATACCTTGACGGAATTTATTTTTGACTTGTCCATGGCAAGTGACATTGATTAATACATGAAGGTTCACTACGAATAAACATATATTATACACATGAGACGTTACTTTTCCATACAGGTATGTTGTGTATTATAAGACTTACATGATACAAATATTGTTATTAACCATAATGGCGAAAATACAAGCATTGATATTAAATAATATATCATGAACATGTATGAACGAAAACGTTCTTGGTTTCAAACATTTCAAAACTTTTTTTTGTTACTCTTCGGCTACCCTAGCCCTCGACAATTTATAGCACTGATACAAATTACTATAAAGTTGGTAATTCAAGATAATTTTAATTGTGGAAATTGTAAGCCAGTGCTGTATGAATTTGTAATTAAAATCTGACTATATAAAAAAATTATACACAATTTAAAATCATTGATTAAGCCGTATTAAAGATTGAAATTGGCACTAAAAGAATATTGTTTTATACAAGTGTATGTAACACTTCTTATCAATGTGTAACAATAGATTAAATACATGTATGTATACTTATTGAATTATTCAAATCAGAAGAAATGTAGTTTTTCATGAATATGTTCTATATGTGTCGATATAATCAGTATATTTGCTACTATAGCTGCAATTAAACATTCATTGCATTTGATGACATACAACTTCATCTTTAAAATGGGAACAAAATGTAGACGAATCTCGACAGAATAACATTTTACTTGTTATTATATAAAAATAATTTAATTGATACATTTTCGAGAGATATTTTCATACAATATAGCCAATGATGAAAATACTGTCTCAACTAATATGTATGCTCTAGTTTTAATGATCTATTATTTATCAGGACAATTCTAAGTATCTAGTATGTATTATGATTTTTAAATTATCTAGTGTTTTATCATGATTGTTTTAATTATCTAGTATGAATCATGCTTTCTAAATTATCTAGTAGGTATAATGACATTTTTAAATTTCTATTATGTATTAAGATTTTTTTATATTATCTTGTATGTATCATGATATTTTAATTATCTATTTTTGATCATGATATTTTTCGTTATCTCATTTTGATCATGATATTTTAAAATATCTATTATGACTCATCCTATTTTTATGTCTTTCATGTCCAATAAATTTTTAAGTTATCTATTATGTGTCTTGATATTTTTAATTATCTTTTTTGGATTATGATGTTTTTAATTTTTTAGTTTGGATCATGATATTTTTAAAAAATATTATGTTTCATGATATTTATAATGATATATTATATATCATGATTTCTTAAATGAGCTTTTATGTATCATTATTTTTTTAATTATGTATTAAAAATTATTGTAATTTTAATTACCAAGTATGTATCATGATATTTTTAATTGTCAATTTGTTATATTATTATTATTTGCATGTTATGTATCATGAATTTTTAAATGATCTATTATGTATCATGAATTTTTCAAATGATCTATTATGTATCATGATATCTTAATTATCTATGTTGGATCATGATATATTTAATTATCTATTATATATCATGATTTTTTAATTATCTATTATTTATCATGATTGTTTTAATTAGCTAGTATTATCGTGATTTATTTAATTATCTAGTGTGTATCATGATATTTTCATTGTCTTGTATATATCATCATATTTATAATTGTCTATTATGTATCATGATTTTGTATTTATATATTATCCATTAAGATATGTTTAATTATTTAGTATGTATTATGATATTTTTTAATTATTTAGTATATATCATTATCTTTTTTATTATCAAGTAGTATCATCATTGTTTTATTTATCGTGTATATATCATGATATTTTTAATTGCCTATTATGTATCATTATATTTGTATTTGTCTGTTACGTATCATGATTTTTAAACAATTATCTATAATGTATCATTGTATTTCTAATTATATATTATATATCACGATATCTTTAATTATCAATTATATGTCCTGATTTCTTAAATTATCTATTATGTATCATGATTTTTGATTCGTCTATTGTATATCATGATATTTTTAATTATCTAGTATGGATCGTGATATTTTTCTCTAGTATGTATCTTGATATATTTTATAATCTAATGTTATAACGTTTTTTTAATTATCCTATATGTATCATGATATTTTTAATTGTCTATTATCTATCATGATTTTTTAAGTTATATATTATATATCATTATACTTTTAATTGTCTAGTCTGTATCATGATTTTTTAAATTATCTATTCGGTATAATGACCTGTTAAATAGTGGCACAGTTATAGTATTGAGTTCAGGGTCATAATATTTTATAAGACTTAACCAGAAAATGGAATTAGAATGATATTATCATGGTATTGGTTGCTCGAGGACAGGTGTCTACTATTTATCAGTTTCACAACTTCTTGATGCAATTTAGAGTCTTAATACACGATGGTCGGATAAAAGCACAACTTGTATAAAATTATTTGAAAAAGCTATTTTAAAGCAACTAATTAAACTGATTTAATTCCTACCTCGAGATCAAACTAGTACATCTAATTAGGTCAAATAGAAGATTGAAATTGGCCTGAATACTCTTTCAATAAGGTTAACAAAGTGTCCAGAAAAATGCGTCTTAAAGTAAGGAATCTTCACATAGTATTTGCTATAAATGCATTTTGGTTACAAACTAATATATTTGTTGTTGTGCTTTACCTTATTATAAATGACATTTGATTAGTAAAATAACACATATCTGAGGGTATTTGTAGCGGGTGTGCCATTGACTACAAATTATCATAAAAATAATATACGAAAATGTAATGTATGTATAGAAAGGAGGAGTTTTATGTACAAGTTCCAAGGGTTAGATAATGACTTGCTTTGAATGATATTGCTATCTTAATCTTTTTTTTACAAGAACTGTAATTTCAATCCATATATATATCGCGTTTTGAACAAGACTTTAACATATATTGTTTAGAAAAAAATACAATAATATTAACCATTACGAAGGCATACAATATATGAAAAGAATGACATATAAATGCATTGTAGGTTGTTTATAGACAAGTTCTAATCAGTTGATTTCGAAAAGACATCATCTAACATTGATATGGAATTGTAAAATAATTACGTAATAATTATAACATTATGTTATCCTTTAATTCAATTAATCTGATTAGTTTAGTATCTGTATTGGTTACCAGCATTAATAATGAATATGATTATTTTGGTAATTAAGTAGGTAATACATGCAAGGATTCTTTTATTGTTGCTATTAGTAATGAGCTGACTTTGTTAACATTACGAGATGTGAATCTAGCTTACCCACCTTGCACTTCAACCTCTGTCAGGGATAATATAAATATAGAAAATAATGGTGAAATACTTTCATAACTAGATATATCAAATTAAAACCCTATAACCTTTCCCAGGCTTTTCGCTAAGAAAAACACTTTTAAGGAATATACTTTTCAATAACATTTTTCACGAATGTGTTTCCAAATAATATATTTGAGAGACGTACTAAACATATTGATACGCATACTATTCATGTCGGTATCGTAGATATTAAACAAAACGTACATCCAACGTCACAATCCCAAAAGGTTTTACGCGGCTCCGGGGAGCATGGATACGACCGTTTTATCTTTGTTTAAATAGGACATGAGTACAAACAAGCTACTTGCATAGAATGTCATCATATATTATATATGAGTGGGGTGGCAGAATGGATTTTCAAGAGCTTTGGTGTCGTAAATTTTGTTACAAAAAGGACAAATGCCAATCCCTCACGAATGTATGACTAGTGTGGTATTGATGTCCTAAAATAAGCCGTTCATATGTTTATCCGCTAACTCATGGAACGTTTCTAAGTATTGCATGATGTAACCTGTCTTTAACATAAAGCAACATTAGGGTCTAAATATAAAATTAAATCTTTACTGAGCTCAAAAATTGGGTTTTTATAGAGGATGACAAGGTAAACAGGCAAAAGTTTCCAAAGATCTGAATTCAGTTCAGGCATAGGTTTCTAATGCAACTTTGTTCTCAAAACAGCTCAAGGTTTATCTTAATGTCTTATATTTTGCACAGTTATGTAAGTAAAACATCCATGGTGCTTCAAAATGTATAACCAATTCATTTGATTTAGTTCACGAGCTGAACATGATAAGTTAATGTATAAGAAACTTCATTAGTTTACTGATACACCGAGATCGCACGACGGTGAGCAATGATTGTTTTAATATTTGCGCAACATGTGTACAAGCAAGATTGAGTTTCATTGTTACATATACTTTAGGATTCCGGACAAAATCTATGTTTGGTCTTTGTTAAACTTTGAAACAAACACCGGGTAAACTTGGTGTACGTGCATTCATTAATATCGACATGACGTTTACACACACACACACACACACACACACACACATGCGTGCATTCATATACTTGTGAGGACCTTGACATATTACTATATTTCGAGGACCATTAGAAGGAATGAAAGTACATTTGAGATATTTGAAAGTAAGTTTAACTCTAAGATTGGCAATATCTGTATCACTTCATTTTTGCCATATACTTCTTTATGCATTATGAGGACTAACTACTCTGACTTTGCCATCATTGTGATGAGGTCATTGTGAGGACTAATTTACACACAATCAAAGACTACCATCAACCTGAGGACCTGAATGTTTTTGCAAAAACCTAAATCTCAGGCACTGTTTTGCAACTTTGTGACCTCTTTTATTGACACAACGAAAACTACTATCCAGAATAGCCATTATATCAAAATTGTCAATTCATCTATTAAAATAAAAACTGTGATTTCTAAAAATGTAATTTGTCACCAAAGCAACTCAAATGCCATAAGGTAGTTTGCTCAATGCAAATTCACTGGAACTGAAGTTGCCTTTGGGAAATCTGCGCTTGACTCATTATATGATAATATATCAATACCAAAGTTAAAATATTATGCAGCAT
Source organism: Unio delphinus (assembly GCA_029339505.1). NCBI lineage: Eukaryota > Metazoa > Mollusca > Bivalvia > Unionida > Unionidae > Unio > Unio delphinus. The sequence continues at coordinate 2,216,548 of JAQISU010000131.1, forward strand.
AAGACAGGAAAGTTAAAGAAATTGTGTAATTGTACATTTTTTTCTTCATTTTTTATTTGTTTATGCCTTAAAATTATACGCCCATAATAAAGTTATCAAAAAGTGTAAATAAGAAATGAAGATAAAATATGTATGTGAGAAGGAAAGGAAGGGTTAGAATGCATATATATGCATCTGTATATACATACATAAATATGGTATGGTTTTGGAATATTTAGAAATGAGAAAGTATAGATAGAAAGGGGGTTAAAAAAATTGAACTGAAACATTAAATATTTTGTCTTCTAACGGCTTCATCTAACTTGCTTTTGGAACCGTTATTAAATTCACGTATATATGCCATGATAAGCTACTATATCATGTGCAGTAATGAAAGCTAGACTTTAGGAAAAATATTTTGTTCTAAATGCTAATTGTTTTCAGAACACTGGCTTATTTATTTGCTTAAAAATGATCATCTAGTCACCATGAAGTCAGCGATATGCATTTAAACTCTCTCTGACGAGTTGAATTCGGAGGAGCTAGGTACACTTATTTTAATTTACTTCTTTTGCAAACAATACAGTTTTCAGCCTTCTATAGTTTTCAGGTAAACAACCATACAATTGATAATAAACATTGATTAAGTTGCAAGTGTTTAGGTTGATTGATTAGGCATTTAAAGAAAAAGAAATAGAACTTCCTTATTGCATGTCTTAATAACATCAGTTTTTGAGGACTCAGTTTGGATTGCATTTTAGTTAACATATTAACCCCTGGAGGCGTTTGCTGTTTTCGCATGCAATGCGAGTTGGAAAGACATTTCGGGGACTTTTTCTGAATACATCTTCATACGTCGACTTCCAAGCCATATTCCATAAGACAAATGGCTAGTTGTGCTACAGAAAATGTTTTTATTTGGTTAGTTTGCTGGCGCATAGTCAGAAGGTGAAAAAATAGATTTTTTTTTATTTGCTTAACATACCCATAATTTTCGTATGGAGAATACTCTTTATTCAAAATGTCCACCTTATCCTACTTTTTGCACAGGTTTATCGGTCTGTGTGCGCTTCAGATTTTTCCGCCGTAGATATGTGACCAAAAAGTCTAAAACATGAACAAAAATTCGGAATCCAACCATGGGCGAATTTTGGGCGAGAAAACCTCCCCCTCCCCCTCCGGGTCCTCTGTATTTTGTAGTGCAATTAAAAGGTCCAGATTATTTGCTATCATTGTAGAGCTACATCTGTCTACCTTTCTATAATACCACCCACTTTAGTGTATCATGCATGACCTTGACACTGCAAACATTGGAAGTAGGCTACTATCTTCTGCCCCGTAAAGTCGTTACTAGAGGTTAATGTGTTGATATTTAAGAAACTAATTTTTTTAAATTATGAACTGGAATTTCAAGATTCTTATTATTACATATTAGACCTCATTACTATTTTTGATTGGTACTGAACTGATTTAAGACGTTTGGATTATATCCCCCCTCCCCGAGAAGATATGCAAATTGAGTTATGTGCATGTGTGCGATTTGAATATTTACCATAGCTTTCACCATTTTTCAGTCATTTCACTATAAGGTCTGCAGCGTGGCAGTATATAGTGATGTCTAGCACTTGTGTATCATGCTGCTGTCCAACCAAGACACATTATCCTAACACCAGGATAAGAAGTGTCAACATTAAACTCTTACTGCTGAGCATCTATCGCAAAAGCTGCCATTTTTATGGCTTTGGTATATTACTCGACCTGGGTTAGAACCAGCGCCCCCCACCCCAATCTAGGACTGACACTCTTGCAACTAAAGCACCGGAGTGGTCTATAAGGCAAATGGAAATACAAAAGAAGAGATAAAATACAGAGAGAAAAGTCAAATGGAGAAATTCAAATTAGATTAAATATTTAGAATTATAAAGTGAAGAAAAAAACGCTTCGTTTACATACATGATTGTGTTTTGTTGCTATCATAAATAATAGGTTAGTATAAATTATTAGAGAAGAGGAAGTAGATCAATATGGCCAGGACAACATTGAAATATGCTTGTACAAAGTGTACTTATTGGCAAAACTAATACAATCTACACTTCATTGCCATTGCAACAAAGTGTTAAAAATGATGTGCTTCAGGTACATATCTTGAGACGTGAAGAGTTGGTACCTGATGTATATTAACACATTAGAAAATTTAAAAATGGAAACTGGATAAAGTTATATTCCAACGAGAAAGTGCATGCTATTTCTGACTGCTAAAGATTGAAAAATAAGCACCATAATTGAAATAGACTAGTCAAAGGCTCCTATATTAAGAGGCAAATGTCACAGACCTGTAATGAAAGCAATCAATTTGTTGGATCAAACAAATCAGTCTGATTTTATGATTGATAAGTATAAGCCATTTATGTCGAAAGGCTCTTTATCACCTGTGAGCAATTCTACCAAACGTATCCCAATTAAAATATTAAGGGACACAGGAGCTTTTCAGTCTTTTATTATCAGGTACATTGCCTGTCTCTGAGCACAACTCTGGTCACAGTGTTCTTATTTCGGATGTAAAATCAGGCTTTGCTTTTTCTCTCCAGTGTACTGAACTCATGAACATTGGATTACAAAATGCAGTATCCGCCTACTGAGCTGCTAAGGCCACCTATCTAATACTGTTTGAAACCATCAAATTAAAAATAAAAAACAGTAGGAAGTTGAGAAGAAAAAGAAAAAAACATTAAATGGTTAAATTGCATTATAATTTAATTGAGCGAAGCATGTACAAATATGACACATATTTCATTGCATAAAGTAAATGTTCATCTCGACAAAAATGTTTAATATAAAAGATGCAACCCAAATAAAGTCATTTCAGTCATTATGTATGTCAATATTGAATAAATACAAGAAGCTGGCCACAGCCTGCATATTAAGTCCAGTCACACGCAATCAAAATGCTGGTTACAATGGTATTAAAGTGCAAAAAAGTAAAACAACTGTTTCATTGAAGGTAATTAAAGGGTGTTGACAGATGAATGAAAGGACATCAACTTCCTTGTAAGGTGGATGAGTTTTGACAAAAAAATGGCATCACAGGAAGACATGCAATACTGCTGCATTGTTAAATGAAAACATCATCTTATTTATCAATAATATCTGCATGGACAGTCTATATTATATAAAGATATAGTAATTCCTTCCAACCTTGATGAAACGTCACACTGTCAATTTTTGTTTGGAACGAACATCAGGAAGCAATACAATTTCTATTGTAAAATGTAAATGCTTTTTAGTAATTCAAAAATGTTTATTTTTACTTATTTAATGAAAGAAGCAAACACAACTTAAGTTAGCTGTACCATAATTCCAATTAGATTGTCTCCTAGAGTCCAAACTGCAGAATATTAATAATAAATGAGAAATGGCTAGCAGACCTTTGAACACACCCAAAACTGGGGCTAAAATGCAAGTAAAAAATGTAGATGTGGCATAATTTCATTGGTTGACATTTTAAACATATGACAAATACAACTGTTACCTAAACCAATTCATCTGAAAAATGTTAAGTTTTTCATTGAGAAAATTCAGACAAACTTAATTTAGAGAAAAGATATTTTACTGTACATGCATTTACAAGATGCAATATCCCATTTCAAAACTGCATTTTATTTCTTACCAAAGTAGACATGTCTCAATGTACTATGTAAAAAGAAATTAAAATCCAAACTAATCTGAAAAATATATACAGGAAGAACATAATTGTAATATTTTTTATTATTTTAAAATCAACACAATTTAAACATCATGTTAAGAAACAACAATCAATAATTATTATACTGAAGTAAGCATGATGTCAGAGACTACACTATTTTCTGGGCTATATTCAAAGTTATATTTTTGAAACATGACAATAGTTCAATGTTTTTTAATGCGTGACACTGCCCCGAAAATATATTTGCTTAAGCAAAATATTTAGAAAAAGCAAATAACAAAACTATATATCTGAACATTAATTTAAACTTTCATGGCCTGGATGCAAATTAATCAAATGGCCAAACTGACCAAACTGAAATCTAAGAACACATCATAAACACAACTGGAGAATCTATCCAATTGTTTGGCATTAAGTCACTGTGAAGCTTAAGTCAACTTAGCCAGTTTCTGTCCTTCATTCATTAACAAGTAGATGCCAAGTATAAGACAAGGCCAGAGCAATTCATCAACTTTGTCTGTTTCACAACTGTTTGATACACACATGAATTTTATCCTAGCTGTAACACCACAAATTTACCAGTCAGCATAGTTTAATGTAGCTAAAACAACTTCTGTTTTCAGGAATATTACACTGTATGAATAGCTGCCAACCCTCCACACTCACAATTTTGTGAAAATGGTGATACAAATTAGGTAATTTTGACTTGAATTCATGAAAAGATCATAGAGTCTGCGAATATTTGTCGATACAAATGAATGCATGGCAAGTGTTTGGTATAATCCAAACTAAACTTCACTGTATGTGTAATATATTTCCTTTTACTATTCTGAGTTTCCTCTGTCCCTTGCCACACTATTTTTTATATTTGGAGTTATATGGGGGTTTGGTGCAGGGTAAAGGTCTATTTCCCAGACCTCTTCAGCAACTGTCGATATAATAAATAATAATAATAATTAAGGACTTTGTATAGCGCCTAAATTCCCTAATCTTTCAAAGCTCTAAGAACCTTAAACCATCTATAATGATATTACTACGCTACAGAAAAATAATGAAATTGGAAAACATAAAAAACATGCTAAAACATATAAGATACAATACAAATGTTACTGATATCATAACCAGCGTTTTATGAGAAATCAGTTAATTTAAAAAATATTTTAAATAATTGAAAATTGGGGAAATAATTTTTTGCAGAAAGGCGTAAATTTGTGAATCACTGAAAAATGATTCGCAGCTATGTGTATGTATTTCAGATTATGGCAACACTGAAATTGTATCACTACTGCTAAAATATATTTTTCAGAGTTCTGTTTGGATGAGAGAGGGTATTTTATACCTTACTACTGCCCCATTCAGCTTAAGTTTACTTGAAAGAGAAAACAGTAATAAACTAAATTGCCAATGTAAACTTAAATACAAACCAGAATTCTTCAGTTTCTATGTTTAAGTAATCACAATATTTATATCCATAAAGAATCAATTTAAATTCTGAAATGACCATTTGGTCACAATGTGTAATTTAATTTTTATGTATAATAACCTCTCCATGCCCAACGTATAAGAGTATTTGCACATTCTGTAGTTAGGATGCACGTGGTTTTTATATTTGCTCATGTTAGTTGTTACTCTAAATGACACTTCTGTACAAAATGCATCACTGGTTGAGAAACCAACACCATTAAGCACCTGGCATTACATGGTAAGATATTCACAATATCCAATAGGTAGCCTAATTTTCCAATCTGATCTGGACTGCCAAACATTAAGCTCACACCGGTTTTGACAAGAGTGATCGGACTAAATCATCACTTTATTTAATGAGCATATAATTAACACTGCAAACGATTTTATTTTTGAGAAAATGGTTACCATAATTTAGACTAAAAGGAATTGTTGAGAGTGATATCAATTGATAATAGTGCATTGCCTTTGTACAAGGAGTATAATCACTATTGTCATCTAACTTTAATGCAGGCTACAATTCTCTGGAAACCTCTCATATCAGGCCATATTATATCACAAGGAACAAAACTAAAAATGGATTGAATACCTGTCTTTGTCATGGATATTCTTTTTCTATCTGATCTATTATATGTAATCAAATTACTAGTACATGAACAATTACATAAGATGCACCAGAAGTTAATACTGAAATGCATATATATATTATGACAGCCTTATAATATCGGGTTCTAACTCTTTGAATGAAAACTGAATGAAAACATTATTTGAAAGGCAAATTCAATATACACCTTGATGAAGAGTATAAGACAAAGCAAAGATTTTATGATCCAACATTATGGACTTATATGCCAGCAAATATTTATTATCTCTGTGAAATTCTTAGGCAATTGTTTTAGTTCTTTAGCTTTAACATAGAAGGTTTATATTTAAAATATTTTATAAAATATTTGATTTGGTTCCATGGACGCCTTGTCAGAATAGGCATCTTTCTCTTTGCCTCTTCGCATGCTGCTATTCCTAGTAGTGAAGCTGTTCTGATTAATTGTCCAGGTTGTCTTTCTACAGCTGCCTTCTGCTTTAGCCATGATACTCTTGCTGTTTTCTTCTTCTCTGCTTAACAACTGATTTGCAGCTTTTACCTACAAAACAAATAATCCCTCTTCATTTTGGATGATAGATTCACCAAACATTGATACTATTTTACCTACAAATTGTTCAACTGTTTACCATTTAAGAAATGTGAAGAAACCAATACTGCAAAAAGGAAACATTGAAATTAAGGATCTTGGGTTCACGCTAACAAATATTTTAGTTTAGCATGCTATTTAGTTTGCTTTAACAGCAACAGCTACAAGTGAATATCAATTACAAACACAGTAAACATTAGGTAAAAAGTTTAATCTCAGCATTAAGGCCATATAGTATATGAAATCCAGCCAGTGAAAGAAAGAAACAAGTTCAGTTGTTAACATTCTCTAGGTACACATCAAATCACAAAAGGATTACTGTGTTATTAACAATATATTAATTACATTTACTGAAACAATGAGTTATTACATAAAATAAAGTTAAATTGTTTGGGATTACTGATTTTATTAAACAATCTTTATAGTACAGATGTTAGTAATTGATAGTAATTTCTTTCATTAAAAGGTAAAAATCTTGTGGTTTTGTAAAAAGATATTTCTATCAGTGCTGTTATGCTCTGAAATAGTTATAAGCATACAGCAACGGGTCCAAACATTGCAGTATGATACACTTAAGTGCATATACTTAATATGCAAGCATATATTGTTTCCCGGTATGAATAATCTTAGGATCTGGAAAGTCGTTGTGTGACACAACCATAAAGATAGTGAATTCATAGTCTTAGTGGTTTGTCAGGATCATATCAGTATCTTTTTTTTTGGTAAGCATTGCACATCAACTTATTTCCGGTGCTAATCTCCAAAAGCATCAACTTTAATACACTACCTTCACAAAATTATGTCTTTTATTCTTTTTCCTCCACTGAACAACCATCTTGAAGGTCTTCAATAATATCTGTAAAGATAATCTTCAAATATATTTTATATTACATAAAATGTATGAACTGGATACTTGCCAATTGCTGTCATTAATAAAAAAAAATATTATAACAAGGTAACCAAACTATCTTCTGAAATTTAAAACTAGAACCTGACTATCAAATATGTGACAATGTCCAGCTATCATTTTTATTTGCGAATGCTTTCATCGTATATTTCCTTAAGTTACAAAAGCTACATATCAAATACATAAAACAAATTACACAGAAAATGTTCGCTTAACATGACATACTGTCTAGCTATGATACATATCTCGGTTAAATATCAACCAAAGGACAAATCAATTGACAAGCAACACTGCATAATAATAGGACAGACTTTGGATAATGATGATATTTGTAATGATAATGACAAATACTGGATTGCAAAAGAAACCGAAAATGAATGATTATTAAGCTACAACAGGTCAATAAAATCAAAGAGATTGTATTTAAACCAGTTATCTGAAAATTTAACACGCTGAATGTCATCTATACGTAAACTTTGTGCTTTACGTCGTTTCTTTATTTTTAGGACAATTTATCAAGTCCTATATTGAGTGGAGTGATGATAATCAGTCTTTGGTTCTTTCAACGACCCATTCGCAATTTTTATATGCATCAGAAATTAGAAGCTTTATAAAAAAAGCTCAAAAGCTACCAAAGTCCTTCATATCAATGACCTGCAATATCATGTGACAGAAATATCCCTGCTAAGTTATGTTCAGAAGAATCAAAGAATTTCTTTACGTATTTTGCAACGTTTTGATCACTGAATTAATGTAATATACAACTATTCACACGATAAAAATTCACATGGACCTACCATCATTATCAATCTGTATCTCGTCTAGACTTTGTCCTTATGTTCAGCATATTTAAAAGATATTTAAAATATATTTTCTTTGAAAAAAAATCAGACTCCATGCTGTACACCGCTTTATAAGAGTGTTTGCAAGTTTTCGAGGGAGTGGTGTACTTGCCATTTTGATTACATAATGCACCATAAAGTATACATACCGTATCTTAGAAAAACCAGGAAACTTACAGCTAGTTTTTCCTTGTATTACTTTTCCCTCTGGCTACCTTCCTTGTATAATATCAGTTCTCCCTGATATTGTAAAATGTAATCATTTTTCTTCACGCTCCTTCCAGCAAATACATCATGTCCAGTAATATAAAGAATGTTGTTAATGCCTCAGTTAATAAAGGCAAATCATGGCCACTAACAAAGTCAATCTGTCAGATGAAATGTAGAGCTGTACCGATGTCACTTTTTGCCAATTATGCTGATACCGCGTATGGCCGATTATTAAAATTGCCGATACTGATTATGAGATTATCACAGTATAAATACTCGCTTATAAGCTTAATAATTTAGGGAGAAAAAAATTGCCTGGAAGAGGGGGGTGTCGGCTTTTCCATAGGCCAATGTCTAAACTTTACCGTTTTTAGGTCTTTTTGTTTACTACTGTAACAGCTGTAAATCTTGGGACATGAAACAATGATTTTTTCCGTGTCTAAAGATATAGGCATGTTAAAAAAGTAAATTTCGGTGACCCGACAATTATTAAACTGTTATAAAATATTATGATTGATTTTGTTATTATTATGCATGTGCATATTTTCTGATTTCTCCAACATGGAATTAAATAAGGGTAAATACAGACTTCATAATTCGTGGGCCGGGGAGACATGTACTATAATGTACAGTACTTACACAGTGCAAAGCATTATAGCATCACTTAAATCCATATTTATTCCCAAACATACTGGATGCAGATTTTGCTTTATTCATCGTTTCGACCAAATTGCATTCTTCTAGATAACATTTCAGATAGTCGTTAATGGCTGTTTCATTTACAATGAATGTTTCAAGAGTTACTCATTTTCAATGATAAAAGCAATCCTACAAATTGAGGCGATATGTTTAAAAAGGTATGCACGTTTGATTGTACAAGGCACATAACCATCATAATTTACATGCTCACGAAGAGAGGTAATAATGAAAGCTAAAATTCTCATATAGATCGACTAAGATCAAGTTCAATAAATTTTAGTTTTGTCTTTTGGCTGAACAAATATCACAACTTTCCACACAATGAAAAGCTTGATGTTTCGATGTCTCCTTTGAAGATAGTCAGTGAATTTCTCTATAGTTTTGCGACAGCAGTACAGGCCAGTAAATCATTAAAATGCCTGAAACTGGCTTGTGACAAAAGGAATTTTGAATGCTAACTATACCAGTACATTGATGCAGAGGCGTAGCTAGAGTGTTTGGAGCTTGGGGATAAGATTCATTTATACGGTCCCGGGTTCTTCTTCCACCATTAATACTGGCCGCCATGTATAGCCTATCGTGTGCTGAAAAATGGCGTTAAACTCTACAACAACAGCTACAACGACAACATTTAACGATGGTAATTAACATTGGTATATACAGTCTAAACATGACAGATGTTAACTCGTGTAAGTTTCTTTCATGGGAATAGCATTGGAGTTAAGCATTCGCAGTGTGCCATTCTTATTTAGTGAAGATGCGAATTCTTTATAGAAAAGCAATTATTTTGCCACAACAATAATTCACAGTTGATGCAACAGAACATGTAGGACTTTTCTTGTTTGGACGAACATGAAAATCGAAGACATAATATAATAATTGGGAGCTCTCAGCAAAAATCAGCGGTAGTTTAAAGGAAGTGTGTTGAAACAGTAGTTACTTTTAAGATTATATTGTCTTTCAATTAATCCCCAAATAAAAAGTTTCTTCTTTAGTTTCCACTATTTAATTCTGTTTTTAAATTCAAGCCATGTCAAGATGAATGTTATAATTGAAATTATATTTACGAAATTTATTTGCATCGGCACCGATTATTTCTGCCGACACCGATTGTTCTAATAATCGGCCCGATTATGAGTATGGGTGATTAATCGGTGCATCTCTAATGAAATGCTTAATAATTATTTTCAATAACTGTACAGTCCGTTAAGAACAGGATTCTATAATAAGCATTAGCAAGCACTAAACCAATTGGAGATACATGTAGAGACCAAACTTGGTATTAATGGTACTAATCTGTTTTTTAATTCTGTAAAGTCATGTTAGACAACTGCCAGCTTGACACCAACCATAATGCTGATTGATCGAATCAGAACTATTTTCCACTGAATCCTTTGTAGCTGCAAAGAAGTATATAAAAAATAGACAAATCGGCTATATACTATTGAAAGAATCTGATTTTCATGTTTTATATGTACCAGTATTTCATTTTTTGGTCTCAATAGCCAAATGCCGAAATGGTCACAAACAGGAAGATGCATTGACATACATGTACTTAAATGTCTTTGTTTTATATTATGATTAGGTGGTTTATGCATTTCCATGACCGCTAAGTAATTTTTCTTGTGTTTTATTAATATTTATAAAAATTGTTTTTATATTTTCCTAATAAGAACCACTAATTAATAAGACATGTGGATAAAACGACACATAATTGCTTAAATGTTGGTGAACATTTAAGATTTGACAATTTTCCACATTATTTTTAATTTCAACAATAAGTTCAGATTAGTCAGAAACAATTCCCAAATTCTGCTGCTAATGACGGAAACTAAATTTCAGCTATAAAGTACAACATATCAAATTGAATAGCTTTGAATGTTAGAAATGCACCTTTCCCATGCTAAAATTGACGTTGTTTTCTAATGCTAGTTTTATATCTGTGTACAATGGTTACTATCTTTATTAAGTAAAACATTGTGTCAATCTAATTCTATAATAGGATATACCATTTAAATTCCAAAGGGTTATATGATCTAAACCAATTTTATCTTGTCATGTATGAGAAAACAAAAAATGCTCCAGTTGGAAAAAAAAACATAACTAAGAAGTCGCATACAGTAAAAATGCATTGGGAGAATTGGGAGAAGGTTTATAATTGTGTACATGTATATTCAACCTATTTTTCAAGGACTGAACATTTGGTTGCATTAAGTGTAAATTGAGGTTGTTTATTTAGGGCTATTTTGGGGTTGTTTGTTTTAAAAAACAACCGGCTGTAATTGAGAATTGAATTGTTTATACCTGGACTGTTCAAAAGAAGACCAACAAGGTCTCGACATCTGTGCATAAGTTTGTTTAGATTTTAAATACTAAACTTGTTGCAAAATGGGTGCTTAGAAACACCAGAACGTACATCAGTAATATCTTATATACCATAGTGTATATTGGTGGTGAAAGTATAATTCACATTTGTGACATAATATTATTTATGTAATAAATTATTATATAGTTTCTTTTCTGCAAGTGATGCAACATCAAACTAAAAAGAAGCTGGAAAACGCATTTTGGCGACAGTTCGTACAGTAAAAAATTCTAATATTACCAGCCTATATAGCAATTTTTACACAAGTTTAATGCTTTAGTTATTAATAATAAAAACATACTACTATTGATTTAATATTGATTTATAAAGTTGGTTATTATGTTGTGGTTATTAATTATTACATTTGTCTTATTATGTTATGTTCCATGATGTGTGAGATTTGTGCAACGCAGCATGCGAAACAGCTGTATAGTTTGAGTGTAACTATCATACATACACACGATAATGGTCTAAATGCAAAGATTCACCAGATCCTTGCATACATACTAAATGGATGTCCCCTAATTCGAGATCTATAAATAATACGCATTCATCAGAATACAAAAACATTTAAACATGTGTAATTGGTTTAGACACCAATTATTTAAGCTGAAACAATATGGCCGAGAGTTCATCATATAAGTACATAATCAAAGGTATTTATTTTCAATATCTTCTATAGATGACATGTGAATTAGTTTCGGAACAAATAATAACTTTAAAGATGCATAAATTATCCATGTATATGTTACTCAAAATATCAGAAAATGGTAAATAAGAATATTTCATGAAAAGATACATGCATTGGAAATAAAAGTGTAAACGATGATAGATAAAATGTTATGAGTGAAGAGAACATTTATTAATAAATCATTAATAATATGCATTTATTAGTAATATATCAAGCATTAAAACTATGTTACAATCGTATTAGACACTATTATTAGTAAATGGTATTTTCTTTAAAAAATGTCGCAAATTTCACAATATTCAGCAATGGTATACACAAAATTGCATTTCGGTGTTTCTATTGCGTTCTGGTATTTCTATGCACAGTTACGAAATGTGTCCATCAGCTTTTTGTAAATGAAAAAACGTACAGTAGTGTATAGTTGTTTTCGAGACATTCTCAAAGTATTTATCTACAATTTGATTTGGCATATCTATTAAATGGTGTTCATTAGAATGAGAAAATGGGTATATTCATCTGATAACGATGCAGATACATTTGCATCTCTCTCCCTCTTCTCTCTTCTCTCTCTCTCTCTCTCTCTCTCTCTCTCTCTCTCTCCAGGGTAAACTCACCATATTACATTAATTTACCCAGAATGCCTGTGACATTAACTCACGCCCACTCTGTGGTGGTGTCATCCTGAATGACTACAACGATGGAGAGATGGCTACCCACCCCCACCCCCTCTGTCTCTCGCTCTCTCTGCACCACCCACCATTGTATTGTGTGGAATTCCGAAAATATACGCGAGCTGTACTGACATCTATTTAAGTTCATTGCTGAAAATGGGATAAAACCAAGTTGTCACAAATAATAATTATAATAATATAAAAAACTAGTTGTACCCTGACTCCTACGTCGTGGACACTCAACCACAACAAATTAAGTTGAGGCTACGATATCGTAGCTAAAAAAAAACTAGTAGCTATTTTGGAGGAATACAGTTAACAACTTGAAAAATAATTGTTTTATTACTTACCAGTTTGATTCAGCATGCCCTGCCATCTTTAAAGCATTTACTGTAGTATATTATAGGCTAATTCTTGCAGGAATGGAATCAATGTACGCAATATACAACTTTTTAAAAAACGCGCCAAGACACCACACAAACGGAAGCCCCGGGCCTAAATACCGTACTCTGTTCAGGCATCGTTAGTTTGCAATTATTATAAAAAAAAAATTTAAACCAGTAATTATTTTTAAAAGACACATTTATCTGTTATATAAAATTTACAGTTACACTGCAAAGTAGCGATGTTCTGATTGGATGACAGTCTGAGATCACACGCCTTCTGATTAGCACACTAGTCAAGCCTCGAAAGCCCCAAAAGGAAGGCCGCAAATTGTGCGACCTTTACACACGAGTGTAACTCTATGTCAAGCATTACCGACTTCGTGAGGACTTTTACAAAAACACGTGGTTCATCTCATATGATCATTCGTAACCGATTTCCGATATATCATTTCGAGGACTAGTGTTTAAGTCCTCGAAATATAATACAGTCCTCGAGATGTTGGTGTGAAACCCAACTCAAGTCCTCGCAAGTATAGCAAAACACACACACATACACAGAAATATATATATATATATATATATATATATATATATATATATATATATATATATATATATATATATATATATATATATATATATATATATATAATAATAATAATAATAATGAGGACTTTGTATAGCGCCTTATCTTTAAAATCTCTAAGCGCTTTACACCATCAATAATGATATCACTGCACTACAGAACAACAAATGACAAAAACAATGAAATGGGAAACATAAAAACATGCTGAAAACATATAAGATACAAAACATGATTAGGTCGCTTAGTTTGTCCCTGAAGTCGAAACTGTTGAGTCTTGACAGCCTTCTTTAAAGGGACCACTGTGTCTTTGTGTCTAATTTCAATGGGCAATTATTTTAACGTCGCCGGACCCTTGTATGCAAACGAACGTTGTCCATATGACTTTGTTTTCACCTTGGGAACAATGAGTATACGATTATCAGAAGAAGAGCGTAAGGATCTAGCTGGTGTATACACATGGGTGAGGCTGGATAGGTATGTTGGACTGTAGTCTCTCATTGAAATATAGCACAGAGAACAAATTTTGTGTTTGATTCTGTATCGAATTGATAGCCAGTGCAGAGTACACACACACACACACACACACACATATATATATATATATATATATATATATATATATATATATATATATTATTTATCTCACTAATTCACATACCTGGATTGCAAACACAGTTAAAATTGATTGCAAACAACGATGTATTGACTAAACAAATTAATTCGTAAACCTTTTCCAGTGTGCATGCTACAAAATGATGTAGTTGATTACTTTTGCGAGGAATTGCAATGACCTTTGCAAATGATAGTTTGCTTCTGTTATTTTGAACCTTCAATTTCAATCATATTGGTTAAATAAATATAAGACGCGTCTGATTTAAACATGAAAGGTAACGTAAATGAAGAGAGTGAGACATACAGACAGAGAGACAGACAGACAGACACAGAGACAGAGACAGAGAGAGATGTGATGGTGATGTCGGGGTTATGTACCACGAAGACATTTATTCATATTTCGATTGTAACAGAATTGTTACCGAGTGGATGGTGGATTAAATGAACAACACAAACACAATATGTGAAAGATAATGTAAATATATGAAATAAATTATTATTGAAAAAATAATGACGTATCAACGCAATAACTCATGGGTTCAACCAACTATCATACTCCACAACCATTCACAATTCAAAAATAAATTAAATATTAATGCAAAATAAACACAGATTCAAGGAATCTCCTGGACTAAACACAGATCCAAGACACTTCCTGGACTACACAAATGTTTCAAATAAAATGGAGCCTTTACAAAAGTTGTATTAACGCAAGAATAAATTGCGATAACAAATACAAACATCAAACTATACTATCGCACGTATGGATTGCAACAACAAGTACAAACATCTACATGTATTTTATCAAGTTGCTAACTTGTATTGAGATTCATATAATCCATTGAAATACTAATATGATTCAAAGTAACTATGTGTAAAACTAACAATGTGTTCAATTGTAACTACAATTGCAACACACACATGTGTCTCGACCCTCTACAACCGTACGATTCACCAACTGTTGAATCGCCGCCCAGCTTCTCCGAATACCTAGGGTTGGCTCAATACTTTTATCGGCCACTTGCCCTTCACGGATCCACTACAGTTATACGTACAGACAGCATACAGCATCTATTAGAACCATCGGTCCCAAATACCTAGATGCCACCCGGGATGTTTACACCTCTAGACAGCTCGGACACTCGGACATTAAGACTTAAAGATTTCCGGATATTTACACATCACGACAGATGTAGACGGACAGACAATCCGACAGACAGACAGTCAGATACCTCAGTTTGATTGCACAATTAAACAGCATAATCACGGCACAATCAATCACATTCAGCTACAATTCAGAGACATTCAGAGACGTTCAGCTACAGTTTCAGAGACGTTCCGCTACAAATCAGCTACATTAAGATACGTTCAGAGACGTTCAGCTACAATCAGATACGTTCAGAGACGTTCAGCTACAATCAGAGACGTTCCGCTACAAATCAGAGACGTTCCGCTACAAATCAGAAACGTTCCGCTACAAATCAGCTACAATAAAGAAACCAAACTAATAATAGTTGTTTCTAAAACAATCTAAAACTTAGATTACGCTATTGCATTTAAAGTCTAATAGTGACTAATTATTCTAAATATTCAACGTTTTAAATCTGCATTGTAATAAAGGCATCATTACATGGAATGATAAACTGAATAAAATTCACAATAAAACGAAATGTAAATTTAACACTCACCCTTTGTCTGGAGAAAGAGTGACGAGCTATCTCTCCTGTGATAAGATACTTTTGGAATCTTAATCTGATCAGAATTATTCTGCCTTATATATCCTCAAATAGGTGAGCAGAATTCACGGCAAAATTCCCGTGCACCCGTGATTCGAATGTTCCTGACTTCAAGTGATTCGTAGTCAGGCACATGCAAATCGTTACACGTCGCTTACCTTGAAAAAGTATTTATTCACCCCAGGTAACGCATGTACGACGAAACAAAAAAAAATGGTGAAATTAGTTTGTAATTCAAGAAGAAATAAATTCAACTTCCGCCTAATTCTGTGACACCGATTCTTATTGTTCGATTATTCTGTTGACTTGCCAACTAATTCATGGAGAGAGAGAGAGAGAGAGAGAGAGAGAGAGAGAGAGAGAGAGAGAGATAGAGAGAGAGAGAGAGAGAGAGAGAGAGAGAGAGAGTGTTTCGGGAGGTGGCGGTACAACGGCCATCTGACATTGTAATAGTATGTAATATAGGAAGAAAGACAAACAAAGCAATCAACACATTACAGTATGTGTCTTCCTTCAACTTAAAACTGCACCGGATAAACCTGACTGGTTATATTGCTACTTGTGTCAATGATATTGCAAACACAGTATTACAATCCAAAAGAATATGTTGACATAACCGTTACAAAGTCCCAGTTTCTGTAATTTTCTTGGTGTCTACACATTCATTTTGAAGAAATAGATTATTAATATTGGTGTCGTTATATATTACATTACCAAGGATTTATCAGTGGAAATTTAACAGAGATTTAGAGAATACAGAAGATATGGCTAATGTCAAAACAATATATACGCATATTAATGCACCATGGATGGATCATACTTTGATACAGTAAGTTTAGTAAATAAATACACACATTCATGTAAGCTTAGTTCTGAAGTTCGCTTTAAATGTGTATATCATTATATTCAAATTATATTTTCGTTCTGATATAAATAATGAAAGGGAAGAGCAGATGGCCATATTAAATTGCGGTACAATAATTTAGTTTAAAAACATGTTGAAAAGAATGCAAGCATGTAAAAAGGACAGTTTGAAATTGTTATACGTATTGGGAGCAGTTTTAAGTTGATTCCTATTTAGATCTTTTTTAATTTATGCTGATACAAACTGACGATTTAGTCATATGCAAAAAGGTTGGAGGATGTTTATTAACATATGAATGAGTGGGAAAAGTAAAATACTTCTTCCAACTTCATGTCCAAGTTAAAAAATGATGCATATTTGTATAGTGCCTTATGCCTATTATCAAATATATTTTCCTGTTTATTGGCTTGTATAGACGTCATGATGTTCAGCCTGTTATGCAATGTATTTTGTCGTGTGGATCGAAGTTGATAAATTCTCTAACCAAATTTAATGCAGCTACCGACGTATAATTCTTGTTTTCCATTTAACGATAGCAATAATGACAGTAATACGATAATTACTCCTATAATAACATAAAAAAGGAAAGGACAACAAGCTCTGTAAAATTTAACAAATATTTTATTTCCCTATAATACAAAGCCAAAACGAAAAATAAACTTACGGCATTGCTAATCAATTCCAAAAACAATTCCAATAATTAGATCATACAAGTCTGCGAGTAATTTAATGTCCTGATGGAAATTCAGTACAATTCCCATGGAGATCTAAAACAGGCAATGACGTGTCTGTTATAATGTAGAGAACGGATGAGTAAACACCCTTGTTGAATAACAGAAATATAGTTCCTTGCTTGAATTCAGTATACGTTTCAGGGAATGTCTTTATCCAAAAAAATTATTAGAGAACGTCTGTATTTCCATAGAAAGTAATACATTTAGTTCAAATATTTGGTGGAGATAAAATTAAGCTCTAACTAAGCTAGATGTAAAAGCAAGAATGACCAAATCTTCACAATCACAAGTATATATAGTTGTCTACTAAATCGCGGGATAAATTTGGTATGAACTACAATAAGCATTACCTAATGGAAAATAACCTTAAATAATGATCCAATGAACAGTTTTGGTTTATAAAACTAAAACCTGTGTATATTCAGTTAGAAAACTCCATAATCATGACCACCTCAGTTTATTTGCTAGTTCTTGTTTACGTGAATAAACATCAGCAAATATTTGTACAGCGATGAAAGAAGCACTTGAAAGGAGATACTGTACCTCCATTTTTCATATACGTAATACTGCTGTTGCTATATATATATATATATATATATATATATATATATATATATATATATATATATATATATATATATATATATGTAGTATGCATGTGTGTGTGTGTGTGTGAATAAACAATTAAACATATTAAATTATTATAAACTAGTTGTAACAATAAATTTCAAGGTTTAATTCCTGTAGAAAAAGCCATGTAAAGTTTTGTAAACACGGTTTCTGTATTTTACTTGTTTGTCTTGTCTATGTTCTGTATTTGCCTTTGATAAAGACTCATTAAGAGTCGAAAGCGCTCAGGCTAGAGCGATTCTAGTTTTGCACAGTTGCGTGTCAGTTTTTGCATATATATATATATATATATATTTATATATATATATATATATATATATATATATATATAGGTATGTATGCATGTGTGTGTGTGTGTGTGAATAAACAATTAAACATATTTAATTATTATAAACTTCATTTTTCCTGAATTTTCATTAACAGCTGTAGAAAAAGTCATAAAATACTGAAAGAGATTCAGTATTATTTCGCAATGTCATAAGAATGCAATATTGCAAGTGCAATATTAAATTTGTCTGACATCTAAAGATACTAGGTAATATTGGTAATAATTTGCATATTATTAATACTATAATATAATAATAATGTTTCTGATGATTTGTTTAACAACTTGTCAGCTACAAAAGAAGTTTTGTGAAATTTTAAACAACCAGAAACGTTGTTAGCCAAAAGAGGTAGTTTTTCAAGTATCCCTTTAGCGTTTATTTAAATCTGACCCCAGGTAAAAAAGATTGACAAATGCTGGACAAAATCTTTGCATGCGTCTAATCATATTTCTTTCATAGCAATAATACAGTCACTTGAACACTTGTAGTGCATCAATAAAGTGATAAAAACTGAAATTTATACACGTGCACCAAAATACTCGAACCTTTAAATTTAGACCCTGACTATGTGTAGTGCCTTAGGTACGTTATGCATTATTGATATGCTCAATGCAGTCATCATTGAATATCTGTCAAAGTGATTTTATGATCGGTGTAAACAAGGAATTGAGCAAATAAAATACATAACGTAGTGCACGCATGTTAAGACACGTTTCGTTGCTGTAACACGTCAGCAAATATTTGTACAGCGATGAGGGAAGCACTTGAATGGAGATACTTTACCTCCATTTTTCATATACGTGCTACTGCTGTTGCTATCACGTCTCTGTAATGGCCTAGGAGAAGATGAGAGTTTTGTTCGACTTGTACAAAACGCACAATTAGTTTTGACTGATTGGTGGTTTCATGTTTTCATGGATATTTGCAGCCACCATGTCGTTACCGCGAAGGCCAAGAGCGCGCAGATAAATGCGTGCCGACAAAGGCGTGCAGCGAAATATGCCCTTCAAATGCGCGATGTCGAAAGCGCACACCATAATCTATAGGATTAAATTATTATGAGGAATGTGATTGCTAAATGTCTCATTTCTATTGAATTATAATTTTTACTTTGATATTTTGATCAATAAACTATATTTGCTATTTTCTAGTGAGCACACATCAAAAAGTGTAGAATCTGTATGTTTAGAAACAATCAACTAATACTCTCAATATTGAGTAAAAATTAGTAATATCTTAAAACAATGTTTCCAACGAGCAGACATCAAGGTGCGTATTTACGCAGTATAAGCCTAGAAAACGGTAAATACAATAAACTTCGTTACACGATACGTATGAATCTTAATTATTTGACATATTATTCTTTATAAATTTTGGCTTGCGCGCTTTTAAAGGATAGGTTTGGTCTTGCGTGCAATTATCGCTGCGTACATATGTCGGCGCGCATTTTACCTGCGAGCAAACAATGGGACAACATAATTGCCTTCAATCAGAACTGAGCCTATTACCAACAATTTCCACGGTGACAAATCATTAATTGGTTAAACGTACATGATACGTGGAGATCTCAGGGATAGAGAGCTATTTTTTTAATCCAGATTATTATGGTGAAATCCACCCCTATTGTCAGAGAGAGGTGAGCTAATTTTTGGTTTGTTTTCCACATATTTATGTTTAACGAAACCTATATCAGGCAGTATTCTTATTAATAGAATATGTAAATGAAAGTTGTTTCCTGAAGGTAAATGTCTATCTATGAATGAAAGTCAACCAACGACAATGATCTTAACCTAAAACTGATACGTAAGGATTTTAATTTTTTGGGTTTTAAATCCATTTCATATTCAAACCATTAAGATTGTTCTCAAAAAGACAGATGTTTAAGTCCATGTTTAAATTATGTTGATTATATCAGTTTTGTTGCTAATATGATCGTATTTTACATATTATAATATTTTATTTCAAACTAATGTATAGTGTACGTTTCTCTAACTTGACCCAAATGTCAAGTATTGATTTGTGCACAATACATGATAGTCACTATAACTAATACTGTCAATGAAATTATTATAACATACTTGTGAATAAAGAAAGGTCACGACATGCGAAGTACCTAGGTTTGTATTTTTAACTAATAAAAAGAAAACATTTAACACGATATTTATACACTTACGAAAAATTGGCCAATTCAGAATATTGGTATGGTTATTTGCATATTCACGATATCAGGTTTTGTGATATTGTGATTATATATTAATTTTGAAAACCGAAAACAGAATATATGTATTTATGAAACGTCAGATAATCATGTATATCTTGTCTGAGCTCAAACGTACACTATTCTTACACCAGCTTTCCAGCTAACAATTCCACGATGTTACAACGTTGCAGCAACGTTGTGGTAAGGTTATGGCAACGTTGTCAAAAGATGATGTGGCAATGTGATTTGGTGAACATGTGGGAACGTTGCTAAAACGTTGTGTCTAACGTTATTAAATAACCTTCCTACAACATTCTTGCAATATTCAAAACCTATATGGAAATCTGATGAAACTGGAATGTGTTTCTGCAACACATATCCCGCACTTTTGTCAAGAATGTCAAACAAATTAGACATTAAAAGAATGTCAACATTACCATCCAGATAGGAGTTGTGATAGCAGGAATGTCAAGACTGCCATTGTGACAGCATTAAGAGTCATTTCTGCACCATTTTCATTCATGACAAACCAAACATTACCAGTCATTTGACCATAATAATAATACTAATCGGAATAGATAGAACTCTGCATTCATTGATGCATGACTATTCTCACAAATCAGTTTAAAGTTGCAAATTTAATAATGCACTTTCACAATACGGAATTTTTATTTATCATGTTATGCACTTATAAAAAATCTTAGATATAAAAAGTAATGATACTAATTTAATAAAACTTCATACGTCCATTCTGAAGTTTGCAATCAGTTTCGATGCAGGTGTTCTAACACTGTTTATATGCAAACACTGCTTTATGTTCATCATATGAAATCCTCTTTCGCGGTAGCTTTTATAACAGACTTTAGAGCAGGGTCTTTCATTAGATTTAAAATAGACATGTGAGTTCACCAAGTAGGTAGGGGTTTGGGGAGATCTACTCCAATGGGGATAAAACAAAAATTAGGTAGCAGGGTGTAAAGTGAAAAGAAAATGGATAAACCACACTGAATCTGCAGACTGAAGGTTCAAACATTTGTTTCAAAAAAGAAACAAAAAGGAAAAAGAAAACAATGCAACAAATATTGTAATATCAAGTTTTATTTATTTTCTAGATTTAATTAAGATTAGCACTCAAAATTAGTCCCCTCCTCCTCCATCTCTTTCTTCATCTACTCAGGGACCTGCAAATTAAAATATAATTTAAAAGTCACATATCATCTCAGCACCGCTTACATATGCAGAACTTACATTAACAAGAATTTTTAAACAATATGAAACTTTCTTCACTGCACATGTACTGCCCTTATTTTTGTTAAGCCAAGTTACAAGATTATATTGTACTTATGTGTCATTTCAGGCAAGTGGATGGTGAAATCAATTAGCGCAAAGATGAATTTATTTTTTCCAAATATTGCTTATGAATAAAAATTTGAAGTGGCAGCACTTGTCCCATCATACAAGATTCATGAAAATTGCAGTTAGCTGTACTCCAGCTTTAATAGTCCTAGAAACTATGATAAGCTGATTTTGTTTGCAATTTAGAGATGCATCTACAATGCCTTAAAAAACTGAATCCAATATTGATGAAATAAGAGCCAAAAGGCTAACCTGGCATTTTATCCCTATACGTTGGATGGGTGCATATTTAAGGGTCTCTGATATGGCTTCTTCAATTTCAATTTCTTTAGCTTTGCCATATTGTTCTAGTAAGCTTCTGCAAGAGAAACACAATATTTTAAAATTAGTTTCACAACAAAGAATGAATTGTAGTTTTCTAAATGCCAACAATGATAAATGGAGTATTTCTTTATTTTTAGTAAAAATGGAGTATTTATAAAATATGTACTTTGAAATGTGGTCTCAGGTACTTTCATACTGATGTAATTGCAGTAGGCATGAAGAAACATGTAGCACCTTATCCATTCATGGAAAACTCTCTGGCGTGTAATTAAAAAAAAAACAGACAATTGAAATAAAGGAATACTTACTGCTAAAAACTTGGCATATCACAAGGTCTTTAAATGCTTTTTTTCCCTTTACGTCCCTTTAGACGATACTCTGACCAGAGTCTTTTTGTTCGTAGCCGTTTCATCATCCTGTGGACACTATCACTCATATTACACCCGCCTAAGGAGCTCAAATAGTATATCTGAAACTAATAATATAAATAATAATAATAATAATAATATTAATGTGACAAAATATGCTTTAATACAGTTTTTTCCATTGATTTTGCATGCAAATTTGTTTGCTCTAAATTGAAACAATTTGCCAACACCAAGTATCCAACACAATGTACTAACAGCAATTATATAACAAATTAACCACCGTGAATCATTTAACTTCATAAATGACATTCACTCTGAGATTTAATTTAAATAGCCAAAAAATATGTGATGGCGTATATGTAGTAAAACACCCGTAAATGTTCACCTCTATACATATTTTGAACTACATCCATGAAAATTAATAGCTGACCACTACATCTTATCCACCCCACTCCCATGTCTGTAATTATAAAAAATGAACTCTTTTCTAACAGCTATATAAATCAGCATATTTATACATATGTTTAAACATACAGTTATTCGGATTTCATTTCTGATTGAAATTAATTTAAATTACTTGGTATTTTTTTATTTGTATTTTTAAATTATGGTCAAGAACGATTAATCTTACGCTCGTGAGCTAAGCGCGCCTATTTTGAAATGTTACACTAACTGACGGCATTTAATCATTTTAACCTATCATATCCTCGATAGTTTTCGTTCCAAAAATGCACCAGTATAACAATATAATTTAAAAAATTATAAAATTTATTATTTAAAAATTTAAAAAATTTAATTTATTTTAATTTTATTTAAAAATAAAATTAATTTTTTTTTTTTTAATTTAAGATTAAGAGTCGGATTAAAGTAAAAGAAATATGCCAAGCAGTTTGGTCATTTTCACAAGTTGAACATGTTGGTAGATATATCCCATTTTCTTTGTTTGAAAATGCCATTGAGCCTTTGAGACCATGGCAGTGCCTCGAGCCTAGCTCGTAGCAGTTTATAAGTGCTTGATTGCATCAGCAGACATCAACCAATAAAAAAACGTTATTTTCTACAACTAAATATGCGAATATACGTTAACTATTTAATGCTCTTAACTTGGTGGTTACAAATAGCGGGAAACGAGATTCGTCTCTATAGTCACAGTTGTTATTCGGTCGGTACAAGCTGAGCTAGTCTTTGGTTCGTAAAAGCAATGTCAGGACCTCATGTTTGTAATAAAGAAAAGCGGACGAGTAAAATGTTTTTTCTACAAAAATTGCAACCTCCTTTTAGTTATTGGTTTAGAAAAAAAAAACGTATGAACTACGAAACTGTGAGGGTTCTCTTTGATAATGTAAAGTTAACCACAACATCGGTACAGCATTGTAGAAACGTTATATAATTTATTTGGAATAATAATATTCAATATTGTCTATAGTTTTTTGATCAACGCAATTACATACCATTTGTAATTTACTATATCTTTTAGATCAGAGGACCATTTAATTTCATTTTCTTGTGTAACGTTTTAGCAACGTTGCCGAAACGTTATTTTCCAACGTAACCAAAACAAAGCCATAAAGCAACGTTGTGAAAACGTTGTGGTAGCCCAGTGTGGATAAAAACCCTATTGGGAGACACATACTCCCAACAGGCTCGAGTTTATAACTCACATATTGGCTGCTAGTGATTATATAAAGTTTGATTCATTAACATATGAGAACTGTAAATTGTTATCAAAGCAAATCAATGTATTTATCTATTTCATATAATCACCATTCTGGCGTAGAAACAATACCTTGCTAATCTGTGAAATACAGCATGAGTTGTGAAATTCAACATTGGCTTAACTAAACATAAAGGCTGTTTTTTTACAGATGCTGGGACAAGTCATACTCGTTTTTATATTACGAATACTTTCAAAATTATAATTCTGACATTTCATATTTAAATTCGGATATGGTCTGTAATAACATTTGGGATAAGATCATTGGATATATGTGTTTAAAACAGCAATGACCTCTGGCGTAAGCTACAACCTTATGTCTTTATTGTTGTCTATCTCTCTGTCTCTTTCTCTCTCTCTCTCTCTCTCTCTCTCTCACACACACACACACACACACACACACACTCACACATTTGGATACCTATGTAGGTATTCTTGAATCTTGTGTAAGGAATTATCTTCGTTCAGCAACTTGTAGGTTGGGGGTCATATACATACCACGAGAGAATCACGAGATGATGTCATATATATTAACTTTATGTAGCAGCTGTTAATTGTAAATTTAACTAATTAAGACCCTTCTTCTCTATGCGTCTAGAAGTATACCGTTGTAGGAACAATATATCAATTGACAATGAGAGCAACATGTTTCCATGTTGTCGAAGACCAAACACACAACTTCTACTTCAATCTAATTGTGAAGAACAATGCATGTAATTAATATCTCAGAAGTTAAACAAAATAAAAGATATGTTTTTCTCCAATGGAAAATGTTTATGTATATTCTATACATATTTGTTTATATCCGGAAATTGGTAAAGTATGGTTGTTAAGTGTCGGATATATTCCTGATTATTTCCATTATGTCAATTGTGACCTTTAAGACTAGTTTCATTTGCCGTCCTTAATATATATATATATATATATATATATATATATATATAATATATATATATATATATATATATATATATATATATATATATATATATATATATATATATATATATATATATATATATAAAGAATACAATCAATATGGCGAATAACAGTTCTTTCAAGTGCACTTGATCTAGCAATATAATCAGGTGTGTAATATAATGAAAAGGATATATGCAATATTAGGACGACGAACAATGAAAACTAGCATCAAACTAGCCTGAGTGTCTCTACTCTTAAAGAATCCTTTACCTAATCAAATGCAAAACATAGACAAAACAAAAAAATTAAGCACAACATCCGCTGTGTTCGCAAACCTTTACATGGCTGTTTTTACAAGCATTAAACATTGGCGTTCTATGTAAATATAAGC
Organism: Unio delphinus; assembly: GCA_029339505.1. NCBI lineage: Eukaryota > Metazoa > Mollusca > Bivalvia > Unionida > Unionidae > Unio > Unio delphinus. The sequence continues at coordinate 2,242,418 of JAQISU010000131.1, forward strand.
GATCTTACATTATATTCTGATATGTTATTATTGGGCCCCAAGTGGCCGAGTGGTCTAAATCGCTGTCCGTTACGGATCACTGCCATCTCACCTCTGTCTGCGTGGGTTCGAGTCTAACATTCGACTAATGTATTTATGTGAGAAAGTTTGCCAGTAGCTTCTCGTGGGTCGTTGGTTCTTTCAGGGAGTTTTCCGAGTTTTTCTCCGCCATTAATACTGGCCGCCATGTATAGCCTATACTGTGCTGAAAAAATGGCGTTAAACTATAAAAAGCAACAAACAGGTTTATATTTTATTGTATTAGTAGTAATTATAGACTATTAAGCACATTTAGAGACTTACTGAGAAGTAAATGTGTCGGCTGCAAAGAATTCTCTAAATTTACATAGAATAAAATATATCATTTGGCTCATCAATTTCTAGGTTAATACAAATATTTTCCAGCATCCTGAAAAAGTTCATATTAACTAGTTGAAACGTAAGGAATTCAGAGGTTTCAATTATGTTAAAATGCCATGTAATAATATTTTTTAACAATGGACTGCTAAATGCCATGTAATAATATTTTTTAACAATGGACTGCTAATATATAAATAATATCTCGATAAATATCAATTATATAAATACATAAATTAATAAAACACAAGATAAGAAATAATATAAATTGTCATAACGTATTATATTAACTTAACACAAGCGATGCGATCCCTTCAAAATAAATCATGAAATGGTGTCTTGCGGGATTTGCAAATCATCATGTAACCATATGACTCTCTAGCAGAGCTAAACTTAGACTGCTAAGTTTTATCCAACATCGGAGGTGTACATCAACATTAAGATACAGCTGTGTTTGAAACAAAGTGCGTTTGAACCCCGTTCGAAATACAAATGTAAGTAATAACAGTATTAATAAGTATAATTGTCAATGTTAAGAAAACAAAGTAGAGGATGGTAATTCACCCTTAGTAGGATTCGATCCAACAATTAATGAGATCACTGTTTTCTTATGCACCAGAACGTTATGGTACATGGTTATATAATCACCGCCATAATTAAGAATACCAAGGATGAGCTAAATCGACGAGACCCCACTCATTTCACATAGGAAATCTGACACTCGATCATACGCATAAATCCAGAGGAATATGCTGTAGAAATGCAAGGTCTGTACATGATAAAGTAGATGAAGAGATCTTAAAGTATTAAATTTTATCTACCTTTTACATATTTAATTTAATTGTTAGTTAGCTTTAATTTATGATATTGCATTACATTTTTTTGTTATGTAATATTGTATGCTCGCCTTCATCTTGTCCACACTTGAGTTCATTTGTGTCAAAACCTACTACAGGGCGAAAGTATTATCTCTGTGATTGGGATTATTATTAAAAGAAGAAGTATATATAATTCTAGGGCTGAAAGTGTTTGTATCTTTTGCGTGAATTATACTTAATAGAGTTTAACGTTTGGTAAGCATCAGGATCCTGATAGAAGGTTTTTCCAATCGGTACTGTTTTCCTTATAGAAAATGCTAATTGTGACCTATATATATTTATATAAACATTGTAGACTTGGTCATTCGTGTTTTAAAATCTATACGGTATAGCAAACACGTCATCGCCTACAGTGGATTTGTTCGTGATTTAGACCAATATTTGTTCAGGACTTTCAAATAATAGGACTTGTGTATGATCGAATTATTGGATTAGTTTTGAGATTTAATTTAAATACAGTAAGTTTGTGCTTCTTTTTTCACTTTGTGTTAAGGGAAATAAAATGTTTGATAAATATTAATTTTATTATTTGATATATTCCCTTTTTAAAAAGCCTTCTGATGAGGGTGGTCTTGCTCAGGGAGCTTTGTTAATGTCCCTCTCTATTGTATACTTTCGTCTGATTTAGTCTCAGACATGTGACAGTACGAATAGTGTATTATTTAACCATTGCGGGTATTCAGTTATTACTAGGCAACGGGCTAGATGGAGAAAAGGTTGTGATTAATACACTTGTAACTGACAAGCCCTGTTTGGATCAGAATGTCGCTTATATTGGGAAAAAAAAAATTGATTTATACCAGCTTGTTCAGTTACTTGAGGCGTGGCAAAGAAAACGCTTGTGAAATATAATGATTAGAAAAGTATTGCTTTACCTAATACATGCATTGGTCAGGCGGTTGATGAGCTCACTTCTTAGTCTGGCATATGAAACTCGCCTGGACTGTCATTTAGGTTAAAGATCTTGAATTACTTATATTGGCCAAAAAATTAACGTTTTGCTTGTACATACAGCAGATTTTGTCACACTTCTCAAACGGTTGGACAAACGACTTGAATGGTACAGCATTCTCCGAAATATTACGCTGTTTAATGGTATATTGTTTCACTTTATTACCCATGACAAGTCAGGAAACCATTATTTGTTGGTCATAATGTTTAACGTTACCTTATCATTACCTCTGTCGTTACATCAGTCATCACATAGCCCATAATAAATTAGATTGAGCATTCTTGTTTATTTAAGTCAAACACATGCTTTACTAATAACACATCTCATTCGTCATCATGATTCATTTCTTCCCATTAGCGAGGAGATTGAATCTGTTACAACCCGCAACTCCGTATTGAATAGCTCCTTAATGTGTGCAACATGATGTGCATTTATTTCGTTTTATTTCATATAAACACTAGTTTGGTAAAAAAGAGGCTACATGTGACTCAGGAGAGAGGAAAAGCAATTTCAATTAAAAATTAATGACAAAAAGTTGTAATTATTACAGAAAGCAGTTCCTTTTTGGCTCTTTATTTTGTCTAGTACTTATAATTAATTTTTAAATTATATATTACCATTGTTCTGCCTAAACCAGGAACCAATGACATTGGCATAACCATTATAAGAGTATAAACGGCATTGCCTTCTTGAAATTATATAAAGTCACGATCTTGATTTAATTGCATGTCCAACGACAACCTAGTTTTCAGTCTGGGGCACATGCCAAGAAAATGTCTGTAATGAGCATAACTGATATATTTTAAAATAAGTACACGAATGTTTGTTTCCAGTAACATAGATTAGATCACTGAACAATAAAGCTATGTAAAAATCGTAGTTTATACCAAAGGAGCCGAATAAGGGCATGAACAGATTATGGTATTCCAAATTATGTAATGTGACCGTACGTTTGAGAGATTTCTAAACAATGACAAAAGTGGTGACCCTTGCAGACAACGGTAGAAATGTGGCAAATATATCCGACACACGCCTACCAATTTTCAATCGTAGTCACCCATTTCTATCAATACTAAATAGGTCTGAACAATCCATTTTTCCACTGATTGTAAGTCACAAAATAATGGTTTCAGTTCAATGTTCTGATCTCGTATCACTTGGTTTGACTTAAACGTTGCAAATAGCTAAACGGTCATGGTAACGGAATGCATGAGTGTAAATGTTTTCCGGAAAATGAATTCGACAATGCTTAAAATTTTCCTTGTTAGTTACTTTTGTTTTCTTGATGAGAACATAATATTCAAGTTATCATTGACACAACATTAATATATGGAAAACTGATATATACATATATCTGTAAAAAACCAGATACATTTTAATAAAAACGAGAAAGCAAATATGGTGTATGGTGCTGTTGATAAAACACAGTGCAATACACTTGGCTCTACCCCATTATGAGACTTTGAATTCATGCTTGTATTAGCCATCATATGCTGCTTTTCAATATAACTGTTTACTTTATTCATTTAAAGAAATTTAAAGTCTTGGAATGCCACTTAAACATGTTACATATATTTGATATAAGTCATTTATAATTATTTTTATTTGAAGTTTAAGATCTATTCATTGGGAGATGACCTGTACTTTACAAAATAAACACCATGAGTTGACCTCATTTCTGACCTGGCTTCAGAGATGTAAACAAGCTTTTAAAACGATTGGTTGGTTCCAATGACATTATGGAGCTATGTATAAACATCTTTCTATTTTAGTTGGGTCATGCGGTGGGTACGTGAGTTTTTCAACGTAAATTCGTTCTGAAAGATTCTAGAAGATCACGTGACCCCTTTCCTGTTTACGAAATAAACAAGTATATAAACTATGTTTTGGAGCGGGCTATTCAGTAGAAGTTCGGAATTTATAATACTAAGTTGTGTGTCGTTTTGAGTTATTTTTAATTACTTTGTACTGGAAATTATGTCAATTCGTTTGGATACAAGACGATTTATTTTGTTATTTATCTGGGAAAGAATGGTAATTATATAATTGTATTAACAAGAACTGACTTCATCAAGTGACATCGTCTTCCATATGGGATACTTCGCTGGGATTCGAACTTAGAATTATTTGGACATTTATTACCAGCACTTTTGCAATTTCTCTGGTGGATTATATTTTGAGTTATTTTTGAATTAATTTTTTTGAATTGATTCTTAAAACCGTAAGTTTATTTTTTCCTTTTTGGAAAATATTTGTGCTCAATAAACTTAATTGTTTATTAAGTTTTGCAAGCTTGTTATGTTCACTTTTTCTATGTTATTGTTTATTCGAGCCTAAACACGTAACAAACATAACAAGATAACACTATGCGTGTTTATTTTGCAGGACTGTTTATCAGGATATTAAACGTATAAATATGGCAACTTAAATGTGCCACTAAATGTGTTTCTCAAAATTATTCCTCATTGAAGTTAACGTATTCATCATGTTTCAAAATAAATATATTTAAATTCGGTAGAGTAAACGATGAGATTTTACATTGAAATCTGGACAAATTTGATATCAAAACAATATGTTACATTCGGTATATCTCTCATTTAATATAGCAAACGGTGGCATCAGTGCACGGTTGCAAAACCAATATTATAAGAAATCCTCTAACGGCAATGAAGACTGTTCTACATACTCACAATCATAAAGAAGAAACCAAAAAATTCTAGAATCGCACGATAAAATATACATAACTCCTTTCCTTGTGTTTTGAAAACACTTTTATACGTGTTCTCTCAGTCGTGTTCAGGTGTGAGCTCTAAATCTCCATTCTCTTTGTTTTGTATATCTGCGACAATTCCAGACTCGACAAATAGTTTGACCTTGATGACAGTAACTTCAACTACATGTATGTCTGCCTTGCAAACAACTCGGCGATTAATCTTTCTTCTAGTGCAATTTATTAACTTTATTATTTTTTTTAGTATTATTATTATTATTATTATTATTATTATTATTTTTATTATTATAATATTATGCTATTAATTATTATTGCTATGGTTTTATAAAAATTGTATTATTGCTATTATTATTATTAATTATCAGTAATATATTTGTCTTATTATTGCTAATATAATATTAGCACTATAAGTATTATTGTTTGTAGTAGTAGTAATAGTAGCAGTATAGTATTAGTAATTTTTTTATTATTATTATTATTATTATTAACATTATTATTATTATTATTATTATTATTATTATTATTATTATTATTATTATTAGCACTGAGTTTAAAATATAATCTTATTTCATCCCATCAATACTTAATACTAATAATATGACTACTTCTACTAGTAATAATAATAATAGTGAGAAGAAGAAGAATATTACTATTACTACTAATAATAATAAAAATAATAATATAAATAATGATAATAATACTAATAAAAATGCATAGTATCAACCACTTGAAGAATTGTAATATGCTCTGTTACGAAGGCGAATAAAATGATGTTGATCAAAACAATAATAATTAGTGCTTCCTAATTAAACCTGAAGATCCTACATGAAATGTTATATTATATGGGTAAAACATAAGTTAGATCAGTAAGTCAGCCGAATGTTGTTGTAGCATCTTGGTTATGAAGAAAACAAGTTGAAACTGATTATCCTACCCATAATATGAGTTTATACGCACAAAAGGAATGTTTACAATGCAAAGTAATAGAAATACAAAATAGACAATACTTAAGGAAATATGGTATGACAGTGGCGACATTAATTAATATAGTGCATCTAAATAAATAATCCTTAATATATTGATACACAATGTTGAATATTTTATGAAGCAAATACAAGTACGACAAAGTTAAACTATATTCGAATTGAATTTTGACACATCATCAAATCATTATATATGTATATATATTATGCAGAAAAACCAGATATTAATTAAACAAAAATCAAGCGGGTACTTTAATAATGAATTAAGCTGTATAAACAATATTTAGATCTACCCTTGGTGACTTCAACGTAAAAAATATGAACTGAACCTGATTAAAAGGGTGAAACAATGACTCCCAGTTGAAAGCAATAAAGTTCCAACAGGTATTTTATGTATTGATTCAAATATTCGGTGCATGGTTTTACATTCCAGTGTTTATTACTTTATTGGAATACGAACATGTTCCAATGCATTTACAAACGCTAGACGGTTAGATTCGTCACAGATATTGACCAGCAACGTCAAGTCTCGTTATATGGCTTAAGAAGGAAATAAAATGTTTAAAACGATGGGATAAACTATTTTATTGGGCTAACAATTTGTCTTGTCTCTGAAAATCGCACAAAATATTTTTGAATCTGACAGGAAAGTGCATGAAACTGGCAGAACGATAATAATGTTGATTAAAGAGACATCAAGGTATTAATAGAAAATAATACTGCATGTATTGAAGTTACTTTTGATCTTTCTATATCTCGAAAGAAAAGATTAAAATGGCACTAGCACATGTGCCTTAACCTGACAATGATACATAATAAATAGACTTTCTAACATTAAAGTTACCAGTACATTATGTTACGGCTATTGGATTTAATTTATTTATTTTTAATTATTAAATCCAAATTTGTCATTTAGGGTTTAATATTCATTAAATGGAAACTTTTTCTGGAAAATTCAGATTGACCTGGACTCTAGTTACAAACCGGATGACCTTGGCTTGATTACCTATAATTCCTGACCTTGCTTTGGACATTATCAACAAGTATCTAAAACGTTTGGTTAATTTCAAGGACAACTTTTTTTTTAGTAATTTGTGGCTTATTTTCTTCTGGATCATTCTATTATTACGTGACTAGGTGAAGGTAGACTCTTCCTCTTACCTTCTATCAATTTCTAGAAAAGCGCGTGATCACTTGTTTACTTCAGCACAACAGTTATATATAGCTGTATTTTGGAAGCTTACATTAGTAGATGTGTGGACTTTATTATTATTAAGTTGTGTATTTCATGTTTGAGTGTTATATTGTTCTGGACTTTGTGTTAATTCATTGAAGAAAGAGGATTTATTATCTATTTGGAGGAGAAAACGTGTACTCATGATTCATTTGGATGATTAATTTAAACAAGAACTGCATCACGTGACATTGTCAGCCATTTTGGATTACATCGTCTAGATTCGAACCTAGAACTATTAGAACATTTATTTATTAGGACTCTTGCAATTCCATTAGTGGATTATTTTTGTGAATTCTGTATTGGATTAATGTTGGATTTGATTCTCTAAAACTGTAAGTTTATTTATTTTATGAAAATAATTGTACTTATTAAATTCATTGTTCAATTTATACAAGCTTGTTAGTTTTCTGTGTTGCTGCTTATTCGAGCCTAAGCACGTAACATAGAATTGAGGGCTCGTCCGGGATTGAGATTGAGATTTGAGATAAATTTGAATTTAAATTTGAATTTCCCCATGTTTTTTGAAAATTTTAAATCTTTAGTGAGACTGACACGCTTGTATTAAAATGACATCTAAGGTATAAATATTTCTTTCTAATCCTACCGAGGAGCAATTAGATCTTTTCAAAAAAGACGAGTTGGTTCAACTTGCCAGAAAATACGATCTTTCTGAGGTCAAGGCTTCTTTAAGGAAACAAGATATCAAAAAGATTTTTGGTCCAGTATTTGGTAGAACAGGATGTTTGGAACAAAGTGCTTTGATTCCAGTCAGTAAGTTTACACCAGACTCTGACATTAAACTCAAGGAATTAGAATTAAAATTCAAGATGGAATTTAAAGTTAAAGAAGCTGGAATTTCAGAGAGAGAGAGAGAGAGAGAGAGAGAGAGAGAGAGAGAGAGAGAGAGAGAGAGAGAGAGAGAGAGAGAGAGAGAGAGAGAGTGAATTAGAGTTAAATAAGCTGGAGTTTCAGGAAAGGGAGAAAGAGAAAAAAATTGAATTACAAAAAGAGCAAATGCGGATTGATAAAGAGAGAGAGGAGAAAGAGAGACAATTACAATCTGAAAAAGAAGAAAGAGAGACACAAGAAAGGGAGGAAGAAAGACAATTACAATCTGAATTAGAGTTTAAGAAACTGGAATTTCAGGAAAGGGAGAAAGAAAGACAATCTGAAAAAGAGGAGAGAGAGAAAGAGAAGAAAGGGAGAAAGAAAGACAATTACAATTTGATAAAGAGGAGAGAGAGAGACATGAAAGGTTACAAGAAAAACAAATTGAACGAGAGAGAGAGAAGGAAGAAAGGGAATATCAGTGTAAAATAAAAGAATTAGAGCTGGCAAGTGAGAATCACCATCATACTTCAAATCAAAATTTTGATTTAGCAAGGAATATTAGATTAGTGCCCCCTTTCAAAGAAAAGGAAGTAGATAAATATTTTATTCTTTTTGAAAAAGTTGCAGAAAATTTAAAGTGGCCAAGAGAGAATTGGACTCAGCTACTACAATGTGTACTTACTGGTAAGGCTAGTGAGATTTACGCTTTACTGTCTGTTCAGCAAAGCAGTGATTATGACGTAGTTAAAAAATGCATTTTAAGAGATTATGAGTTAGTTCCTGAAGCTTATAGGCCAAAAATTTAGAAATTACAGAAAAGAAGCTGGACAAACTCATATCAAATTTGCTAGACAAATAGAGCAGTTGTTTGATAGATGGTGTTTAGCCAAGAAAGTCGAGCAAGATTATCAAAATCTCAAACAAATTATATTAATTGAAGAGTTCAAAAACTGTTTTCATAGTGATGTTAAAACTTATCTTGAGGAGAATCAGATTGAAACCTTGGAAAATGCTGCTCGAGCTGCTGACGAATATTATTTGACACATAAAGTTCCTTTGGTTAACAAGACTTCTACTCAACAATTTAATGGCAGGAAAGTATTTCCGCCTAATTCAAGCCCTTCTAAAACTCAAACTAACACAACGTTCAAGGATCAGACTTCAGAGAAGTTTGATTCTAGATCCTTGTCTCTTCCGACGTGTAACTTTTGCAAGAAAAAAGGACACGCTGTTTCTGATTGCTACAAATTGAAAAAAGGGATCATAATCAAGACAGACCTGTTCCAAATGTTCTTATTTCCAACAGGTCAAGGTCACAGTCATGTATTGAAAGCAATACATTTGTTGGGTCTAATAAACCCCGGTCGGATTTTATTATGGAGAATTATGAACCATTCATATCAAAGGGTTCTATATCACTCTTGGGTGATTTGGCCAATCTCACCCCTATTAAAATTTTAAGGGACACAGGAGCTTCTCAGAGTCTTTTATTATCAGGTACTTTGCCTTTTTCTGAGAAGTCTTCTTCTAATGAAAGTGTTCTATTTCAGGGAGTAGAGTGCGGCGTTGTTAATGTTCCTCTCCATTGTGTACATTTGTCATCAGACGTAGTATCAAGACCTGTGACAATCGGAACGGTCTCGGTTTTACCTGTTGAGATAATAGATTTATTGCTAGGCAACGACTTAGCTTGGGACAAGGTTGTGGTTAATCCACTTGTAACTGACAAGCCTAATTTGGATCAGAAAGTTGATCCAATTGAAAAAGAAATCCCTGATATATGTCAAGCTTGTAGTTACTAGAGCTATGGTAAAGAAAGCTCTTGAGAATGAAGTTGAAAAGGGCAGTATTTCCTTAGTTGACATATGCATGGGTCAAGTTCTTGTTATTGAGGCCAGTATTCCCTTATCTGATACCTGCGTGGGTCAGGCTTATGTTGAAAAAGCCAGTATTCCTTTAGCTGACATCAGTAAAGGTCAGGTTTTCAATAAGGTCACATTTACTTCTTGTTTAGATCAATCAGAAAGTATTGATCATAGTGATCCTCTTTTAACAACTCATTCTCTTTATTTTAGTCAGGGTGATGATCTTGAGAATGATGTTACAGAAGGAAGCATTCCTTCAATTGACGCTTGTATAGGTCAGGTTTTTGATGAGGTCACGTTTACTCTTGGTTTAGATCAATCAGAATGTATTGATCACAGTGATCCTCTTTTAACAACTCATTCTCTTAATCAGGTGATAAACGACAGTTACTTGTCGTCGAACAGGAAATGATCCTGAGACCTCCTATTTGTTTCAAAGGGTCATAAATGAGACTGAAGTCACTGAAGTTCCTGTCTGTTATGTCATTAAAAATGGAATTCTTATAAGAAAATGGAGTCCTTCCGAGGTACCTGTTGGTGATGAGTTGTCAGTGAACTATCAAATAGTAGTTCCAGAACCTTACAGACAGGAAATACTTAATCTGGCCATGAAACTCCTTTGGCTGGTCATTTACGGATTAAGAAAATGTATCACAAGATCTTGACTCACTTTTATTGGCCAAAAATCAAAAGTGATGTTGCCAAATACTGTAGATCTTGTCATTCTTTTCAAATGGTAGGAAAAACCGATCAGAAGATACCTAAGGCTCATCTGCAACCAATTCCTGCCTTTGATAATTCATATGGTAGAATTGTGGTAGATAATGTAAATTCCTTACCCATGACCAAGTCAAGTAATCAATTAAAGTTAAAATGAAACTATTGTTTGAAAGAACTACAAGGGAGAGAACTTTTGAGTCTGATATTGGAGTTGTGTTACTCTTGCTCATTCTTCTTACTTTTCTTCAGATTAGATATTACGGCCCTTACAAAGTTAAGAAGAAAATGAATTAGTTAAATTATAGTATTAGTGCTCCTGGGATCTAAATTAATTATAGGAGTACCAGTATATTGAAAGAGATAGCCAAGTCAAATATGTAATTAATTTAGTTGTACCAGTCCCACTTAGTGAAAGAATATCATCAGATTTTACTGACATTGGAGCGACAAATTGTTAGAATTCAGAAAATTGTGAAAAATCTAGACCAGAAACTTTCACATTTGCAAGTGCATGGAAGAAATGAACTGAAAATTATTATTATTATATGAGCACATATGTCCCTATATTCTTGCAAGGACAAAGAAAGTACAGAAAGACTCCAAGTTAAAATGATCTTTCTAAACCAGGTACAGATCGTACATATCCTACCAAGTGCCGTCCCGTGGATTTTAAGAGCTGTGAGTGAATTAAAGGAATAAACTATGAAAAGAATGATCAATATAGCGTTTTGTGATATTTGAAGACTAATAATTTAATGTCGTCTATCCCGAGAAGCTGCCGGTGCGGCTAAGCAACAAACATTCCGTCTACAAATTTGTATATGGAACTTTAATCAAAAAGATAATTCATGGTTTGACTGAGTCTATTTAAGATCATGAGTAAGGTTGTACAAGGCCAGGATTGTAATTGTTACGAATAGCAGAGAGAAGTTCCATGGTCGTCTATTCTTTGACTCTTCGTTAACGCGATTAAAGGCAAAAGAAGTGGTGTGGGTTGTGAAAACATCGTTTCATTGGCCAGTCAACCAGCGCTCGCTGGCAGTCTAAAACATTTACGTCGCTGCATATAAAAATAACTTATTAGCTGAAATGAAACTATCGAGAAACTAATAATTATAGTATGCATGATTGGAGAACAAAGGTAAAGTATATTGTAAAATATGCCACATTGGTGATCGCTGAAAAACAAAATTGTGTATTGCACATGGATGTACAAAATTTACGATGCGCGTGCTAGTATGAGAGTATCTAGGCTGAGTGGAAAAGTTTTTTTAGAGAACAAGTAATGTTATAGATATCAAACTGTATGAATGCAACACCAAATAATTCATCACTGCACGACGGCGAGGTTGCGTCTACGTATTATTTCGTAATAGTAGTAAGACGCAAATAAGATTTCGGAAATTATACCTCAAAATATTACATATCATCATTATTGGCCACCAAAATAATGTTAATTGGTAACAAGAGATTACATTGCATCTTTTTCATTATTTTATCAATTATTCATCAAGGTCTGGTTTACTCGATTTAACGTTACCAGCAGAGTTATATGCTGATGTTAATGACAGAGGATCCTGTCCGTGTCTTTATCATCATGGGAAGATACAAATACAATTACCTCATCAAAACTTACCGACATACGAAACATAATAACGCCTCGGTTCGTTAAGAACATCAAACGATATATTCCATTACTTTCTAACTAAATGAACACTAAGCACACAGGACGCGCAAAAACATTATTCGATCTTAAACGTCGTGTACGACACGTGTCAGACCATCTAAAGAGGTTTCTGAACTGCATTAGTATTTACGTGATGTAAAGGTCAAATTCAATGTTGACAGTGCTGTACACAAACATTCTACACTGTATTTTGGGACATAGATATGTAGACTTTTTTCTAATGACTGATCAATTTACGCATTACGGGTGTATTCCACGTTTCTCTCAGAAACTAGGTACATTATCTGAATAAGATGTAGCGCCGGTGGAAAGAACAACGTGTGGGTTGTTAGAGATAAAATGGTTCCAATTCGGGTTGAACGACTTAACGGTGTGTCTAATGTCATTGTAAGCTCTTTGAGTAAGTCTTGGTTTCTGAGTGGTATCGGCAATATATACTTTGCATACCCTGTTATCACTGTGATTTTTTTTATAGAGTTCATCTCACAAATAACCTTAATAAGAATAAATAGCCGATTTACAAACCAGTGAATCAATTCATGTGGCTGCGCGTGTGACTAAACATGTCACATATTATCTTCTGCCATTTGGTCTTACTTAGCAGCGAAGTGCGAATGTTTCTGAGTAAAGTCACAATATTAGATAAATATTTGCTAAACTCAGTGATGTTACCGTAATGGAACGATCACTACAGACGCCAATTATCATCAAAAGTATAAACTGCGAAGTTGACATTGACGGAAAAAAAGCATGGAAAATCTGACAACATTGTGGTAGCGATGAAACGTATGAAGCAATATGCCAATGTATTGTTTGCTAATTTGCAATTTCCATTACACGGCTTTGTCAGAATTTGTCACAGTGGTGTTTACGACACATGTGCAAATGCTTTCAAGAACGACCCTGTGTATTTGTGGCTTCTTTGATGTGAATTAGTTTGTTGATATGTTGACCTTTACAACGGCGAGTCTTAGAAAACAAAGCTCTTTCATGTAATATTATTCTAGATGGCACTATTCCCCGCCCCAACAAAACGCATTGCGACGTTATCGACGGTATTGGTTCACCATGAATGGCGATGCAAATTTAGTTAACGCATCAGAGTGGTCTTAATGTATTTTATCATTGACTCAGCGGGCTTCATCGTTGTCGCGCTCATAACGTCATATTTCCACATGAATGACTATGCAGTAAGTCATTCACCCCATTGTGATGATGGTGATGATTGTTTTTGTTTGGATCAACATTGTCTGCACCTATTGATGTCGAAATGATCGCTCTGCATGTGAGCTGATAAATTGTTCAACGATGGCTTAATCATGATTAATGTCAACATCTCGTCTGCTAGTCTTAACTATTTTACGCTTCATCAACGCCATCACTTCTTTGAGAAAATATCAGTCTTCATCAGCATTCTACAGAGTTGTCTAAGTTAATACTTGTTGGCAGCTTTCGATGTCGACTGTGCAGCTTCCTTGAAGCGAATGGCAATATCAACTATATTTAACGTGTGCCAGAAAACAAAAATATCACCCTGGTGGACTTGTGTACATGTTCTGAATTCAAACTGTCCACGTGAAAGTTTCTTCTGGTACCCGTAACAAATCTACCATAATGCTTCTCGGGCCAATCAATGGAAGAAAGCGTTAGTTAATGCATGGATGGTAATAAATAGTTTCTATTGTGCGAATGTTTGTATCGTCATATTAACACCATCACACCAGTGTTGTGAGTGCTAGCATTTCACGTGTTTTGTCTCTGATGTTAACAGTCCAAATAATTCATCATTGTCACTATATCAAAATTGTCATCGTCGCAGCTATTATTAAACATCGTTGAAGTTGTTCTCGAATTGTTATCGAACTGATATTATTTAATGTGTCAACATGCGTGTGTTAGGAAATGTGTTCGCGACGACACATTTATGTTCCTATATGCGAGATCAAGACGTAAACATGGGCGGTCTATTTCGTTGACTAGGCTATCGCACAATCATGGATTATATACATAATCTAGTTATATGTACAGTCGAGTCATAGGGACACTTTAAATAGACCCAAGTAATTGTTTCTTTCGTGGGTATTTTGCCCACTGCTGAGATGGAACTGAATGATTCACCAATGATGTTGCAATAGTACTGCCGTAGGCGCTAATCACACGTCAATTGGTTGGCCACCTACATATATTTTTATTTCTAAACACCACATAGTGCACACACAATATCGGTTACACACCTTTGACTTTTTAATGTACTGTGTCCGTATTGCTCTTGCATTGCAAACAATATAAACATATAGGCATTTTACTTGCCATTAGAAGTCAATAAACACTTAATTGTCAGAAGAACGCTTACTGTTCCGATATCTGTTTCATACAGTTGATATTTAAGTGACAAAAATCCTCACAACGATAAAATACACCAAACCACTACCCAGCATTGTTTTACTGTGCTGATCACGAAATTAAGGCAGTCAATGTTGAATTAATACTGCTTATAATTGCGATGCGATAATCCCTTCGGCCATCAAGATAAAATCTTATGGGCATCAAGTCAACAATGGAGAATCGTCAATAAAACCTTGATAAAACGGGGGAAGGGTGGGGTGAAGGGGGTGCGGGGTTATCAAGTGAAACTTGCTTGTTAACCTTTGATAAAAGCCCAGACCGCGTAAGATGTCATATATCCCATGTCATCATTATTATTACGTCTAGATTGCGGTTAATCGCACTTATACATGTCTCTATTTAATGATGCTTAGAGGGATGCGTAATAATATGCATTGCAGTCATTTGTTGTTTGTTGTAGGTTTTAACGCTATCTGAAGCACAATACAGGCTATACATTGCGACCAGTGTAAATGGTAGAGGAATAACCCAGGAAAATCCCGAAAAGAACCACTGACCACGATACGCTACTGGCAAACTTTCCCACGTACCCAATTTGACCAAGCCCGTGAGTCTAACCCACGCAGACAGAGGTGGGATTGCAATGATACGTAACAGTGAGTGCTTTAGATAACGCGGCCACTCGAAGCCCCAGTCATTTGTAAAAAAGACAATTATAAGTATTCTATGTTTTTGATAAAGTAATAATTACTTTTGAAGGTTATAAAATATTCTCATTAGACTACAGCTAAAATGACTGCTAAACAAATATTAAGTTTGAATGTTACTGTTGTCTTGGGGTTTTGTATGTAACTTGAACAGAACCAAACATAACTTTAGCACAGATGTGATTTAGTTTTAGAGTCATGTCCAATGATTTGATTAGCTCAGTTATGGTTTCAAATACTTTTAACCAAAGTTAGATTACCTACAAAAGCTCATCCATCAAATGGAAAATACAACTCTTATGACATCTGAAGCTGTTTGAAGCTTCTAATCGATTTCATATCGTGTATGCAATATGCATTAAACGACACTAGTCATGAAATATGTCACGTTCCAATTGTTGAGTAGTATATACAAAATAAACACAAAGCTAGCATTAGAAAATGTGATAATTAGAAGGGGAAAATTGTAGATGTATATGTGAAGGACTTAGGATATCCTAAATATCTTTCGGGATTTCGTTGAACACAGTCATATTGAACTTAACATGTGTTATTAGAGGTAGAGTTTAACATTTCACTCGATGTCTGCACACAACAAGACTGACTGTCAAACGTAAGTAAGAGCTACCTATACACAATAGTAAAGTAACTTGTAAAACAAACAAGATTACAGGTACCTTACGATTTTTCACCAAATTTACAATCAACACCATTTCGTATATATACCTGTAGCACGTTGGAATTCACTAAAATGTAACCGATAAGTCACCGTTGTGAAGAATAACAGATAAATTAAAGCAGCACATGTTTCTTCTTTTCAGCTGCATTCTTGTAACGCAAGGAAAATCTAATAAACCTAGATGACTAGCTCGCTAAGGGATTGGTCATTAATATGACATTCACTGTGAGAGATCTGTAAAGCCCCTCATGTTTCCTACAAGTTAAAATTTAAAATTGTTCTTCCACGACTTTGTAATAAACATGATTTAAAGTTGATTTGAGTTACGTTGATCTTCGTTTCGTTGAATGGTGCTTTTGCTAGAAATAATTCTAATATTAAGATTATTTGAGTGCATATTTTCTCTATCTGTTTCAGAAACATCATGGTTGACATTTTCGTCCAACATTCATTGACATCTATACTTTGGATGACCAGAATAAAGAGCCTATTCGTTTTCCTTTTAATGATAGTCCTTTTTGTGTTATTTGTTGAGTACCCTGTATGGGACATCCGAATCCTAGCAATTTCACCAGCTCTCTCAAATCCTCTGAAAAGCACGAAACCTCAGACAAAACAAACAATGTCACATGATAACGGTCAAACTATGATTGGCATATCCAAGGTGATGCTGACGTTTGGCAAATACAACACTGCAACAATGCCAACACCAGGGATGCAATACAATTTGACACAAGTTACAAAACGGAGACCTAATTCTACGCCGATCATGCAAAGGAGAAGCACATATGAATTAGAATTCGAAATGAAAAAAGACCTTACAGGACATCTTAGTACAAGTAATTATCATAAAAGGCATTTTATTACTATTAATGTAATGGGTCGCCTTGGGAACAGCATGTTTCAGTTAGCTACATTGATGAGTTGCGCCAAACGACTAAATTACACAGCTTTCGTTCGTCCTAATGAGGTCTTCAATTCATATTTTCTCCTTCCTATAACAAGTGATATAACATTGACAAATGTGAAAACATTTTCTGAACACATGTACGCAAAATACGATAGCAATATTGAAAGTCTCGATACGAGTTATAACTGGACTCTCTCAGGATATTATCAGTCTTGGAAATATTTTTACAAAGACGAAAACTTAATTCGAAGGTCATTCGAATTCAGGCCAAATATATTTAAAGCAGCTCGTCACTTCGTGAATGGTTTAAGAGACAATCATAAAACGATTGTTGGCATGCATGTTCGTAGAGGAGATTTCTCAACACAGCGAAATGATATGTTTGGTTATACAACGGCTCCAATGCGATACATAAATAAATCAATGAATTATTTCAGAGGCAGTTATAACGATACTTTCTTTGTTATCTGTAGTGATGAAATATCATGGTGCAAGGAAAATATCAAAGAAAATAATGACACTGCCTTTAGCAATTTTGATAACCCAGGAATTGTAATGGCGATCCTCTCTTTTTGCGATCACGTAATAATTACGTCAGGAACGTTTGGTTGGTGGGGAGCATGGCTTGCAGGCGGAGATGTTGTTTATTTCAAAGGATTCCCTAGACCAGGTAGTGATATTGACAAAGGCATGTGTCGCGAAGACTACTATCCATCTCAATGGATTGGAATGGACTGATATATATTATCTGAGTATGTTCGTTGCTTACTTTCAAATGCATATAATTATAAAGAAATTTTAATCCGATGTTGTGGCACGACTAGTATTTAAACCTTTATGAAATAATTTCCACATTTTTTTATTTCACAAGGATTAGTATAAATTAATACTATTCGATGATCAGTAATTTATTATCTAATTTAATGGATTATATGAGCGTACAATTCATTGTGTGGCAGCTGGATGGAGAAGGTATTGATGTCACCAGTCAGTTTTAAATACCTTAGGAAATCAACAGAAGTGTATCGAATTCACTGATTGCGTACAATCAGACGCGGCACTTTTCAATGTACATGTAACACCTTTTACGGCTAACCAAACCTAAAGTTTCCATTAATTTATTTGCTTTCTAGAACATGTGTTCTAAACTACCACTTTCTTAAAGGACATTACAAAACGCATTTATGTGACTCGTTCACACACATGTAGATGAGGTGTACATGTTATTGTCAGAAATAAAGTGAATGGAAACCATGCTTCTATATTGTAACGTTGTTGATGAGACTGTAAATTGAATGTGCATACACAAACCGACTCTTTCCAACATCGATATAGTTGAGACGAAGATATTGAGTGAAAACATAGATTTCTTAGGTCTTTCGTGCAAATGATACAAAGTCAAATTATATTGGTACATAATTAAAACAAAGACACACGTTGTGTTTGACGCTGGCCACTTACGTGTCTTTGTATCGAACATAAATTATATCAGTGAACAAAACATTTGCTATGAATTACAGCATATCATAACTATTTGAACAAGTCTATATAGTAAGCGTGATATAAATTGGATAATGACACAGCGTATAATACAATATTCTTTAAAGGCTGCAATTGCCGTAATTATGATTGTTATATACAGAGGAGACTCAATCTAAACTGTCTATGTACAGAAATATAACTTCGAAAAAATATATAAAGTAAAGGTGCAAAGAAATGAAACAATGATACTAACAGCATTATAAAACGAGGCTGTATAATAAGTATAACCTTGAAATAGATTAATGAGGATGTCATCGCTCCAAACTGTACAAATGGAGAAATCAAAAACACAAAATCAAAACCGACGATAAACAAACATGTCATGAAGAAGCAGATATCATATAACAATTAATTACAGGGGGTTAAGATGGGGTTGAGGTGGGAAAGATTTCTTCATAAGAAAAATTTTTTTTCGCACTCCTGAATGAATTTGACACAACTGACACTACATGGGCTAACAGAGAATCTCTCTGCGCGCGAAAGGTGAGAAAACATTGCAATTGGATAGGCAAACACGTGATTAAAAAGGTCTATATATATTAGCCCTTAACAGCGTATTACCCGACAAATCTGGCACGAAATTGTAGACCTAATCACACATATAAAAAAGTCTTTAATAGAGCGTAAATAGTTTTTACGTTATGTATGTCGCAGAATTGTAACCGAGTGGGGTATTTGACTAAATGAATAATTCAAACACAATGCGTGAAAGATGAAAATGTATTAACTTAATTAGTAAAGAAATATGTCTGATCTAAAAATACAATGATTATGGCACGCATTCATCATACAATTGATACAATTACTCTAAATTAACATTCACACTTTGAAAAAACAAAGTAATATATCTCTGATATACAGCTTTAAGAAACCTCAGTTTCAAATAATAGTACACACTAAAATATTTATATAGTTTCACGTATAAACTAGGCGTACGATTCAAACAATCTCAAGTTTTCAAATGCGTTTAAAGCGTTGTGCACTGTCAACAAGATTCACAAATCTAATGGAATTCAACTAAGATTCAAAAATAACCTCATGTACATAAGACTATACCAATTTAAACAACAATTGGAATAAACATATGCTTCTTGACCCTTGTACAGTCGCACTATTCACCGTTTTGAAACTGTACAAATGGAGAAATCAAAAACACAAAACCAAAACCAACGATAGACAAACATGTCATTAAGAAGAAGATAGCATATAACAATTATATATAGGGAGATAATACGGGATGGAGATGGAAAATATTTTTTTCAGAAGAAGGAAACATGTCCGCACTCCAGAAAAAATTTGACACAACTGACACAACTTATCACAACTATAAACGATTTCGGTAGTGTTTGTATTGTCCATTTACGATTATTGTATGAAGTGATATATATCTGTAACGCAATGTGCATTTTACAGTCATTCGGAAACTTAAAGAAATAACAAGGTTTCCTAACTTAAATATTTTCAGCAGTTTGACACCATATATATATATGGGCCTTTAACAGCGTAATACACGACAAATTGGCGCGAAATTGTAGACCTAATCTCATCTCCCAAAACTTTTCTTACGCGAGCGTAAATCCTTTTACGTTATGTGCTCATAAACATGTAGAAGAGGGGTACAAGTTATTGTCTGAAACAAAGCGCTTGAAAACCATGCTTCTGTATTATTAACATGTTTGATGAGATTGTAAAATGAAATGTGCATACACCAGCATAAAAAATTGAACAATGATACATCATATACAATAAATATTAATATTTCTGGAGGATGCTACTGTCATAAACGGACATATACCAAATAGTGTTTGGAGCCAACTCACAAACACACATGTCACTGATACGGAATCAACTGGTAATCATAAAATCCAGTAGTACGGAACCATCTGGTAAATATGTATAACGGAAACAAATTCTTATAAGAAAATACGTTTTTCTCAGTAAGATTCGGCTGAGTAAAATATCTAGGATACGAGAAATGTAACTAACGTCAACAGATAAAAGTGGTGATGCCCTTCAAGAGTGCTCTTGAAGCTCACCTTTTTCGACTTCATTAACAAACTTAAAGAAATAACAAGGTTTCCTAACTTAAATATTTTCAGCAGTTTGTTTTGTTTATAATTTCATGGTCATTTTTTTTTCTTGTTTTGTTTGTTGTAGTCATATCATTATAGATGTTGTAAAGCGCGAAGAGCTTCTAAAGATTAGGAGCTATACATTATTATTTTTATTATTTTTATTATTATTATTATTATTATTATTATTATTATTATTATTATTGCAAAGCTAGGAAATCAATATGGCTGCTATAGAAAGGCACATATTTCATGTTTCCTTAAGTATTCAATGAATGATATTGCCTCACTAGAGACGGATTATCACAACTATAACCGATTTCGGTAGTGTTTGTATTGTCCATTTACGATTATTGTATGAAGTGATATATATCTGTAACACAATGTGCATTTTACAGTCATTCGGAAATAACATAAAACTATTCCGATTGAGGATTCCAATGTGGGTATATGTATATGCCTATGTGATAATGTGCAGTCAACGCTGAATAACCACTGTTATTATTTCCCAGTAGTGTCACCTTAATGATAATGCCATGCAAATATAACGATACAAAGGTCCTTGATACTTCACGTCCTTAATATTTTCAACAGTTTAATCTAGTTAGCTAGATTCTGCTTAAAAATATGCTTGTTTCGCTGTACAGTTTCAAGGAAATAATAATTAACAAATCAACTGGTTGTCGTGTTCTTACATGTCTGGGTCTAGGTTGAAGCATGGAAGTTTTGTACTTAATTTCCTTTATTCATCCAATAAGCACGCATCAATGCAACGCATATGAATCAAAGAATAGAATCAGTTATTTGGTATTAAGAGATATATAAACAGCCATGATCTGACGTGTGTTCTATTATTAAGCGAACGAACAACAAGGACAGGCATGATATATCCACAAGACAAATGTAATCAGAAGAGCACATCTTTGACAGAATTAGTTGTTGACAAGACCTTTGCAATCACCATGTTTTATAATGCGAGTACCCTTACTATAGCACATACAAGCTACTAAAGTATCGCATAAAATAATAAAGATCAATAACGCACATAACTTAAATAAAACTATATTAAAAAATAGAAAGTGGTATAAATATTCTTCACAATATGTAACATAGATGAAAAAGGGTAGATTTTTCTCGTGATTTCTCAATAGTACAAAATTTGTGTCAACGTAATGTAATAATTAGTATTAAATGGAGTCTGTTGAAATGAGTTCCAGTTTTCATCCGTACTGAAAAGTATCCATTTTACACAAAACACATCCTGACTTTGCTGTTGATTGATTGATTGATTGATTGATTGATTTATTGATTGATTGATTGATTGATTTTTTTAACTGTACACCAGCGCGTTTAGGCGACTTAGGGTTGTGCTGTTGTAAATTTATATCCTGAACATATTTTAGTATTATTCTAAGTCTGAAACAAATGTGTAATAGAAAGCTAAGCCAGACATTTACATATTACATCAAGTTATCCAAGAACGTGCAAACGATACATGACAGTAGTGTGAATAATTTCCCCATTAATCCAAAGTTTCCTTTCACAAGTTCAGAGTAGTCTGTAAAATCGGAAAGTAAACGAACACTTTCATATTTCCGAAGAAATACATACATCAGTCCGGATCACTTTAAAAAACTCACAAGACTGATCTGTAAACAAGAATTATTATTTGTTGATCAAATCCCTATGTATACACATTTTCAGTTGCCTTATTACGTAATACAATATGAAGTTTCTCAGAAGATAATCTTAGTAGATCAATACGAAAGATTGAACGTAAAGTCTTGTTGCTTAACATGATGTTTTGCAACGTACGGTCGTTTAGAAAATTAAGCTATGAAAACATCCCTTACATACATATTATCTACTCTCGATGCGGAATAAAATGTAAAACATATTCTATATTATCGAGAAAACAAAATGTAGTATCCATCCACGGGAAGGAAAAACCACACATCCCAAAATATACTATCCACAAACGCAAAGGAGAATAAACAAACATAAACACTCTATCCACATACGGGGGATTTGGAAAAGACCATGTAATACAGCAAAAAACAACCAATATATTTTTTCAAACATATGTACCCGAATTCATACAAACCCTAAAATCCATAATTCACAAATGCACAAGCATACAAACCCCAAAATATACTATCCACACAAACATACATGCATGCATACAAACGCACACATTACTTTCCAAACAAACGTACGATAGCGCTTACAAACACACACACACACACACACACACACACACACACACACACACACACACACAAACACACATTAAGAATGGAGTTAGTGTTGATAATCAAACTAATCCAAACTCACACCAATTGACAGTTTGAATAGTCTCTATTCTAAAGGTTTGGTTAGCCACGAGACCGGCTGTATTTTAAACTTTAAACCCGGTTTATGACTACATCTCTCATGACGAGGTCCACACGCTGAATTTGTTTTGGTAGTGCACACAATTCAAGGTTGAATGGGGATGGTAACCGCATCATCAAAGGCTTCACTTTGAGGGATAAAGAAGATGTCCCTCTGTATATGGTGTAGTCAAATGGAATGCAGTACTCGTTCGATTGCGTCCCACACAGTTCAACAAATATTGCTCTAGCCAAAACACGTCTCAGTGCAAACAATACACTAGTTATCAAAACTTTATTCTTTTTTTGTTTTGTTTAGTCGCTCTCAAAGCCATCATTTCTTTTCCAATAAAGCTCTCGTGTCGTATGGTTCACATAACACGCAGGCACCAATATTATGTGTTAGGTATCTGTTCATTACATCAGACGTCAAGATATGTTCCAGGTAGGCACGGTAAGAGAAAGTATCCGTGCTGCTGTAGACTGTTTTGTTACTCAATTACAAATCTACACCGCTGAACAAATAATGTATGAAAAACAAATGTTGACGAGAGCTACTTTTTCATCGCAGTCTTTTGTATTTCCAGTCTTATCTAGAATTGTGTCCCTCAGGGACAAGTAATTGCTGTTCAGATAGTTTTACTATTCGCGTTGTCATTTGATTCCAAACGCGATAGGAGCTGAATCCTTCAAAGAAGGGACATACATAAATTTGACCCATTATGATTCTTGTATTGTCATCATGTTGGGTTTGAGATTGGAACAGGCAAATGACTCTCGATGCACCATTTTGTCACTGTGAATTCTTCATAACTAAACATGTCTAAGTTTTGGACCGTTGTTTTTTGTATTTACCTTTTTAGCTGTATGAGTGTGAAGGTTGTGAACATAACGATGTAAGAACCAACACAGATCAAGCCTCTGAGCAGAGCTGTGCAAGGTGTCATGCAAATGGTTTCTTCAGACAAGCCAACGGACTATTCCACCTCCTTTAGAGATAAAAGACAATATACTTACTTTATCCGTAAGAAGAAATGACATTGGACTTTAGAAAGTATAAACCGTGTATAAAGCAAAAAAGGTGGTAGAAGAGATAAAATAAATAAAATACATGATACCTGTTATCATTGTAAAGATAAATATCCTTTTTGTCTTCAGGTGGTCCAAAGAATAAACAGGAGCAAGAGGAACAGATTGATTCAGAACAGAAGATGTACCTTCCCCTACGGAAGAATCATGTGAAGTCCAGAAAGAGAATAAAAGAAAGCAAGATGACCAGACGAATTTGAGAAAAAAGAGGAGGACAAAACTGTGAATGTGAAGAAGAAATTAATAAAGGAGATAGTGAACAAATGCACAGAAGAAGCTCATGAACATTTTACAATTGTATTGTGTTGAGAATTGTACTTTAAAATTTCTACCAGAATAGACGATGCAGAAACAATTAGTGTCTCTTGCTTATCTTTGTTTAGAATAAGGACCTATACACACGCATTCACACACATGCATCATCCACTGTCAAAGCAATTTAAAATTCTAACGTATGTAGAAACTTTAACAGCATTCCAAAAGAAAGAAGCGGCAGAAATTTATTCACAAATAAATTCGTACAACCGTATGAAACGTAGTTTGCTACACCTCGATGCTATTTGACTCATTTCGCTCTCGCGCATTTAGCATTTATCACGACTCTGACTTACGTGTTTTTATAACCATACACTTATTGTTTCACATACGATTAAATACATACAAATTACAGAAGGTAGATAATTAGCTCTTGCTTGAAATAATTAGCTATTTCTAAAGTTATGACAATTGTCTTTTATCTTAGAACTGAAATTTCGACTTCATTTGTTAAAATACCCAATTGACAGTGTCGAAATAAAAAGGTTTACACCATTTTATTTATGTTACAATCATGTTCCATGTGCAATGTCCCTTACATGTTCCTATAACGCATTTCAAACAATTCACCACATCGATGATAGCATGTAGACTGTGGCATATATGATATGAGTGTATGGCTCTGCATCCGGGTGGCTACCCTTCCCCCCACACACATACAGTCGCAAAAAATGAAATAGTCTTACTTGTTTGAAGATAATATGTTAGCGCACATTTACAAAATACAAGTTCATTGACACGGGAATAAATAAAAGCATATACAATATAATTCTGGCGGATTGGAATTTTAAACTCTGCTTATGAATTCCACGACATAATTTCCGGGCTTTAAAGACCGATTAGATGTTGAGACTTTAAGACTGTTTATTTACAAGTCCAGAGCTCCATTATTGACTGTTCCTAGACCCATATGTGTTATAAATATTACGCTGAGAATATAAAATTCATACAAGGTGACTATAACACTGGATCCCTGATTCAATAGTCATGTTGTGTGCATACATGACATTTTAATCTGCGATCTTATGATCTCTTGAAGGAAATTCGTTTCATGGCCATATCGACTGCATTGCTTTTTCTCTTTCTTTATGCTTGTATTATATTTGTGTTTGACATTACTCGTGGGATCCATTTTCTTTGAACCGTGATATTAAGTTCACAAGGATATATTCATCAATTGACATGCACATGGTACATACACTGACGCCCGAATAGCATAATCAAAACAACCAAAATTTAGGATTTTAGATGAACGAAGGCTGAAGCTGTTTGGTCACTCGATAGCAATGTAAAAGCCGTTAGCGCAGATGATACCATCTAACTCCAAACATCGACTGATGCTAAGATAGCTATGAAAGTGTAAATAGGGCTGGTAGTCATATTTAGACAAATGTAACTGAAGAGCTGTGATAATCAATGGATGAAAGTTGCTTTTGTGGACGAATGATTAGTAGTATCATACATACGAGAAATGGAAACGAAGTGTACTTTACATGGGTGACATAAGCCATAACGCACATCAGTGCCAAAACTCAATGAATCGACACACACAGGCAAAAAAAACCTTCAATGGGCTATTTGAAGCCATTATTGCCTACAGTAAAGCTACTGAACCGTCGTATGTACTTCAATAAAGTGAGAAACCGATTCTTTTGAGACGGAATGCGTGTTGAAACAATGCAGACCAATTTTACAACAGCTCTGATTTTATTTGAGACTACGTTTTCCCAGCACTGTTCTTATTAATGTCCTGAAAGCAAGCAAATACATTAATGCATAATTCAAGAATTATAAATTCAATACCATTTAGTCCTTACAGAATTTGGTCTTTTTTGTAATTATATCAATTTCCTAATTAGCACTTATGTTATAATCCCTCGAATAAGTAATCTAACTTTACAAAAAGTACACAATTATTTAATAAATAAGAGACGTTTACGTATTTTGCAACCAAAATAATTTAATTAGACAAAATAGCGTATCTATATATATGGAAATGTATCAGATATCCTTCAAGATTATATCATGATACATTCTCCTTGTACTTTATCATGATACTTTTTCATTGTAATTTTCTAAGTAATTGCTTTCGTTCTAAAATATGAACCTTATCTTTTCAGTTCTTACGATTGGAAATGTATTATTTCGTTACAGCTTTATTCACACACTAACACTACTGGTACCGACAAGAAACAATACATTATAAGCCAGATTTTCAATCTATATCTTGTATTATCCTATCTATCCTCAATTAGAAATTCATTATTCTATATCTTAAATTGTTGGTGATAGAGTTAAGGTTTTACTATGTTGTGCACTTCCCCGTCTGTGTCCGAAATACGATGTGGTACAAATACATATATAGAGTACAGATATATATAATTAACTAGTCATATACATATACGTACTTTTGTATCCAGATTGATCTTCAAATGTGACTGAAATACTTGAGGAAACAAAATATGAATTATGTGTTGTTAATGACAAAACATGCAGTTCATGTATTTGCTGTCTCTGACAATACTATATTATCCCTGTTGATGCTGATTCATGAATAAAGTTTGCTTGTAATTTAAACTATCGTGTCCTTTTTTCTCCTTATATGTTACCGTAGGAAAATCTAAACGTGCTATCCTCTGTGTTATCTAATTACGCTTCAACTCATAAATCATATCCAGCGTCATAAATGTAATATATATTGTATAAACAGGCGTATTTAATAAAAAAGAATATAACCATTCTCTTCCTGTATATGTAACTGTGCCATTACTTCTATAAGTGGTCAATCACGTGGACCATTGCGATGAAAGATTTAAGAGACATGAACCAGTAGCAGATTCCAAGAATGTAACGAATGGTTTGAAGTCTTGACCTGGAGGAAGGTTTCACAAGAGCAGGAAGACAATCAGTGTAATGTGCATATACGTTTAATCATCGCTTGCGGAAAAAGTTTCAACATATTTATATGTTGCGTATCCTACGGATGTTCTACTTAAAAGATTAAGTTCGGAAAAAATGGGAAGTATTTTGTTTACATAGACAATAGTCCAACTAACAATTCATACTTCATGAAATAAGCTTGAACTAAGTGGCACGAAATTTCAACAAACATCTTATAATCCAAAATATAGAATTGATTCAGTAAAAGCTGCAGTAGACAATGCGAAAGTATTCATGATAACTTCATTCAGTGTGATATAACATTCTAAAAGTTTCTAAATTATCCATAAATTATGCAGTAATCCGGAAAAGTTCAAAACATGTTCTAGATGAAAGTTATAATATGTTTATTTACTAGCAAAACCTATTCCAAATGTGTTGCTTGTTTATAGGAAATCCCTTGAAATTTAAATGCCAATAGTATCATTAAATGTATTGCGGCAATAGGACAATGTGAATAAGTTGCCCTGGCCCTGAATATTTCACACTTATGTATCAAGACATTATCTGCTTAAAGTATATGTTCAGCGCTGCAGTCTGAAAGAATAATCGATAGAGTATTTACATGAACCGAAAAAATTCAAATGCAACACTTTATAAGAAAAGAATAATCCATGTGATGTGAATCCCATCTATGACAGAAAAAGAGGATCGAAAACACTCAAACGAGTTTTGTTTTAAAGTTCAACTAATGGCATAAATAGATTAAGGTGTTCCAATTTAATTGGTGTGATGATAAGTCTGCGAGATATCCCAAAAATGATTCAACGTAATGCGATTTTCGTGGAAATATAATACGATAAATGCTGACCTAATTTCAAAAGCAACTACCCATTTCTATCAAGACTGAATTGGTCTTTACAATCCATTTTTATAATGATTCTAAGATGATTAATGGTGTCGGTAACATATCTCGAGTTATGAGCATCTACTATGACAAACAGTTTGTTAATTGGTCAAATATTTATTTAATTAATATTTTTTTATTTATTTTGTATTATTATTATTATTATGATTATTATTATTATTATCACCATCATTATCAACATCCTCTTCATCCTCATCATCAGCATCATCATTAATAGAATGCTATAATTGTTTTTGTAATTGTAGCGAAATAAGTGGTACTTATAATATCAATATCAATATTCAATGAATATGTTCGCGCTTGAAGGGAGCTGATTAATTTCTTTGCGAACTTTAGATACGTTATCCAGTCTATAATGTGCAATTAGTTTATGAAACAACTATCTGCCGATAATTGGGCCATTTCGTTTGACAACATCTTTAAAATTACGGAGGATAAATGGTATGATACCATGGAAACGTCACCCGCTTTTGACTGTGCATAGTCAGCATTGTGTTATCTAATTGATATGTTCTATACATACATAAATACATACATACATACATACATACATACATACATACATACATACCTACCTACCTACCCATAATTAGTTAATTTTTTGACTTTCAATAGTTTTATCAGTCACCAATTATGACTGTGTGATTTTAAAATTACGAGCGTAACTAGCTATTATAGAAAGTATATGAAAAACATTTAACTTAATTGCTCTACAAGTTACATAAGAGATGTATAGCGTTTCTATATTAACGAGTCATTAATGAAAACTTGTATTTGAACTTAGAAAATACTGTATTATATCATTTAAAGGTAATGCATTCTTTGTAGTGAGAAATTATTAGTATGGAATGTATCGTCTTTCCTGATGCACCGTCACATATTATTATATTATGCTTGATGTGAACTGTATTATTTAACATTCTTGTGTTCTATGTAATTATAATTCTAAGGTATGCTTTGTAAGGACTGCTAGTAAAGCATATTTTTGGATTTGTAGTTTCAGAGTCGCAAGATTAGTAAGTTAGATTAATATACATTTTGCTTCTGTAATATTTTTTTTTGTATTCACTTCCAAATGAGGCTTGTGTTTGCCTTGAGACTTTATTAAATCTAAGCGTCACATACATACATACATACATACATCCATCCATCCATACATACATACATACATACATACATACATACATACATACATACATACATACATACATACATACATACGTGGAGATTTAGTATTGGGTAATAGGCGATTATGTGCCATGGCATTGTAGCAGTTTCGAAAATAATCTATGGATTAGACGGTCGTAGGTAAACGTGTCCCCAGGTGTTATAATCCGCACCAAATGTAGATGTATAACTGTTTAATTGCTCAGTTGAAAAACACTCTAATGCTGCAGGGATCTCAAAAACTATGACATACAAATGCACCGGATTTTTATTTACTGGACAAGTAGTTTGGATTTCGTCAGATAGGTAATTATATTTAGTTAATTTTTTGACTTTCAATAGTTTTATCAGTCACCAATTATGACTGTGTGATTTTAAAATTACGAGCGTAACTAGCTATCATAGAAAGTATATGAAATACATTTAACTTAATTGCTCTACAAGTTACATGAGAGATGTATAACGTTTCTATATTAACGAGTCATTAATGAAAACTTGTATTTGAACTTAGAAAATACTGTATTATATCATTTAAAGGTAATGCATTCTTTGTAGTGAGAACTTATTAAATGTATTCACTATCTGGTATAAAGTCTTTCCTGATGCACCGTCACATATTATTATATTATGCTTGATGTGAACTGTATTATTTGACATCCCTGTGTTCTATGTAATTATAATTCTAAGGTATGCGTTGTAAGGACTGCTAGTAAAGCATATTATTGGATTTGTAGTTTCAGAGTCGCAAGATTAGTAAGTTAGATTAATATACATTTTGCTTCTGTAATATTTTTTTTTGTATTCACTTCCAAATGAGGCTTGTGTTTGCCTTGAGACTTTATTAAATCTAAGCGTCACAAGCTGCCTTAGAAAGTATATAAATAAATAGTTATATATGTTCTCTTTTAAGTTTTCGGTATTAATACAAAGCAGGTAATATATAACCCAGTCACAAGTGAAAACGTTTTTTAACTGTGACCAACTATCATGTAAGTTATATCGTGAATTTCTAAGCCAGTTCTCATACCAGATAAAAGTTAGATATTTTGAAAGTATTTGACTTATTTTATTGCAAGCTAACTAAATTGTACTATTCGGAAATCATTCAAAGAATTCACGACTTATAGGTATGTTCTTCATTCATGCACAAAGTCTGAACCATGCTTTATCTAAAGAGACGTCAGCATTTCATTACATTTAAAATCTTTTCGTCTAATTATTTTAGTATCAAAAGCTTTAGTGGTGGGCCCATTTGAGTCGTTTTCACTGATGCCACGTAAGCTGATGACGTCCCGCCACGTTTATTACTGTATTTTGTTCTTAGCGATGTACAAATGCTCTATTAGTTGATAACTTAGAATCAATGCCGTAATTTAATAATTACAAATTAGCTTTTGGAATTTGTATCTGCCTGACTTATGCAAAATTATACACTTTAATATTTCTCTGAATTCAGTATCTTGTATTTTAGTTATAATATTATAACTGAAGTGTATATGTTCCAAAGACTGTCATTCAAGTAGCATTATTGGCTTTGTGCAGCTGGATATGTAGTTTCGGATTTGTCAAAGTCCAAATATTTACTAACCTGTATATATTATCTAAATGCATGGTTAGCCAAATGTCGTTAAAATGGAATGAGTTAGGAATAAAACCTAACTGTTTATTGAGTTCAACATAGCTGCATATACAACCAGGCTGATGGTTTGAAAGGGCCAGCCTACGTGGATAGGCGATTATAGGCCCGAATGGCTCTCAGTCCAACCTTTACACAGTCAGTCAATACTGCTAATCTGCCTCACTCAAGGTCACACAACGGGTATACCCATGTGTCTAAGATATTGTGTTGATATAGATGTTGTTTTGTATGTTGTTAATTGCTATACGGCTATAACGAACATAAAACCAATTTCTTTACTGTAGCTGATAATGCACATCTAAATTCTCATTTTTTGTAAATACCTATTGTACTCAATAAGTCCATGTAAAAGCTAAGTACATTTAGAGATTTCAAGTTGGGTTCAGATTATCTTCTCTAGCAGCAGAGAGGGTGGACAGACCGAAACTATTTCAGACAAACCGAAACTAATTCAGACAAAATCCTAAAGGATTTCAAACCGAAACCATTTTAGGCAGACCAAAAAGAAGAGAAATTGTTTCGGTTTCTCACACTACGGAGATAGACCGGGCGCTTATGGAGCCGTGGAGACAAAATGAAAATCCTTTACGATTTCACAACAGACTGATTTGTAAAATCTCTCGTAAATCAATCAGATTATTGGACTGGTCAGTGAGTTTGAAATTAATTCTCGTTAATCAATTATTATGACATCGCATTTAGGCCGACTTAGTCGGATCTTCAATTATTACAAATCCGGGAGGAGCCGTTGGTGCAAATACATATAAACATGTATGACTGCTGGGCTTAGTTTAATTTTTCGAGATTTATTTGGTAACTTCCTTCGAAAGCATCACATACTAAATGTCCTGCAATCAATGAGGATATATTCACATTTTGAGAGGCAATATGCCTGCCACCACCATCTGGGTCATTAGTATGTTTGAGGATAGTTGTTTGTGGCTGTGTTATTTTTTCCCATGCGGTAAGTATCAGAGAAAAGTTTTCCTGAATAAGATCATTAACAGATTTGTTTAGTTGATTTGCGTTATAGCCAGGAAATTTGAAATCGGGTAAATCAGTTTCTTTGATATTGTAACCAGTTAGGAATTCTTGTTTATCCCCGTTCCTGTCATTAATTATTACTTGAATTATTTGTTTGTTGATATATTCCATGTCTGATACAAGCTGATTTAATATCCTAATATGCGTTATAATCTCATCACGTGGTCTTGTTATATCAGATAGATGCTCCTGGAAACTCTGTCGTAGTCGTTCTAGTTGTGCTTTATGTTATTGGTTAATCTCTCTAAAATAATAAACGATGTTAGTTAGACTAATTAACTAATCATTTTTGTTTCTTCTCAAAAACAAAATCAGATTGCATGAAATTGTTAAATGGTATCAAGAAATGTAAATCTGTTGGTTAATTTTTCATTTTTTATATCAGATAAATCATTTCGATATGATGGGGCGATTTCATGATATGATGTTTCATCTGTGACATAATCAGATTTTTAAGGTTCGGGTATTTGATAAGATGTCCGAGGTGGGATTTCAGGCCATCCTAGCACGCTTCTTATTAAACTCTGATAGATGTCCACTGCGTATCCAGATGAGCTCATTTCAATCACGGATGATAGTGTTGGTTCATGAACTGTTATAGCGAGCGATTTTCGATTCTCTTCCCGTAATTGACTTTATTCTGTGTTGTAATTCATTATTGATCTGTTCGATTTGGTAAGAGCCAGATGGTACGAAAACAACGTTCCAGTCTGGAGTACCATCGAGTTTAGTCTTACTCGCAAACACCAGGGAATTATTTAGTTGTTCACCGCCGAATGGTGCTAATCTAATATTAGGCCAACTATGGTATATTCGCAATTTTGTTAGTGCTATTTCCTTAACTGGAATCGCAGTAGGGAAATTCACACTGAATTCAGGGTTTGTTGAGGTTATTGATATCATCGTGGTTTATACCGGTGTGGTATTTTCTACTATTCGTTGAAGAAGTTCTTGCGATGTTGCCATTATATTCATGTTGTTTTTCTACCTCTGACATCGATGATTCATAAACACGTAACATCGCGGATATTAATGTGTCATCGAGGGAGATCGATATCTTCAAGGATAATTTGGAGTACGCGGTTGACACAACATGGAACTTAACTACGTCGTCTTGTAGTTTACGCTGGCTGCATGATGATATTTTTTTGTTATTATTAAAATTATCCCCGCGATTGTTGTCGCCACTGAAATCCAAATTGGAACAGCTATCTGGGCAATCATTGTCACTGAAGAAAGTATAATACCGGCCCCGTTAATTACACATGTTACCGAATACACGATGACATCAGATGCGGTAATTCTTCGACGATGTTTTTTTTTATTTTTACTTGGTACTCTTCATTGAGTGTTTTGAGTTTAGTTTGAAATTCGCAAACTTGATCAAAGCGATACTGCTGTGACGTTGTCCTTGATGACATTTTATTTATTACAACAGATTTCAATTAGATTGTTTACTTAAATCCTCTACAAAGTACGCATACCATGTTATTGAAACCCTAGCCAAATTTTTATCGGTGGATGCTATTGTGAATCGTTCAGTTGTCGCCTTGTCGATGATCGTTGATATCATATTGCTGATCCCAGATGAACTCGCTGATGAAATATTAAACTGAGTTGGTGACTTTATTGTTAATCGATAAATACATTTGACGGTAGTTACAATATCTAATATGTTAGTTTGTGGTGTCCATCCTTGTTGAATCGTGTATTCTACTTTGTTGGTTTCTCATGCAGAATCTTTGTTTTTTTAACAATTTTTACTACTTGTTTTATATCATCAACGATTGCATCATTAGTCTTTTTCATCTATTCGATGGATTTTTTACATCTATGAGTTTTATGTCGAGTTTATCTAATGAGGTTCCAAAGAATTGCTCAATTAGAATTTTGCGAAAAAATTAAAACTTCTCAACATGATCTTCATAACTAAATTTGAGTGCTGCTAATTCTATGATAGCTGTTTTTACGTCTGAGATTTTCAATATGGGATGAATACGTGGAATCCCAAAGAAATTACTTATTGTGGTTTCGTTATTATCAATTATACTCTGTTGTATTTGATCAAATCTTGTTATTTGGTCGTCATACTTATCATTGAGCGATTTCAATGAATTTGCCGTGTTATCGAGTATTGATTTTTTGTCCAGAATAGTTGAAACGAGGACATTTCGTTTGAGCCCAACCTGATCGGTAAATACCGCGATAGCATTTCAGCTGCTTCGCGGTTTTTAACTAAAATATCATCGTGGGAAACATTACTCGTTTTCAATTTCCCTTGTTTGTCTTAAAATACGACTATTTCATATGGATCAACACTTGCGAGGTTTAACATCTTTGATTATTGTTTTTACTTTTTTGGTTGCAGATATTTTCCCGGTGGGTTATTTCAACCTTGAGAGAGATCTTCCCCAAATACCAATCATTATATTCAAAGTTCTCTCTAAAAAGCGATTACTCGTATATTCGTGTACGGTTTTATGGGGTGGTTAAACCGATGATGAGATAGCGTCGAGGACATTTAATACTTCTATGCAGCATATTGGTGGGTAGGTCATTTTCTGTGTTGTTAGCGTTGAGTACCAAGAAGGGGTGTTTAATTGTTGTATATAACGCATAAACTCTTTAGGAGGCGCTTACCCATATGAATCGAAATAAACAATTCCACGCGGGTCAATCGCGTATGCAACCCAGTGAGTTCCATGTCCGGTGTTGTTATCGAGATTAATGATACCGGTTTCAGCGTTGTTTGTTTAATGTGGTAATTGATATCGCATAAAAACGCCTCTAAAGATTTTTATCCCTAATTTTTAGTAACATTGAGTAAATCAAAATTTGACATGGGAACTATAGACTCTCATGATGAAACACTGGGCGATATCTGCGATATCGGAGTTAGCAAACTGTTCCTGGTATTCTCAGGCCGTTTCCGCTGTACAAAGAGTAAGGAGTTCCTGGTAGTCTAAGACCCTTTCCTGATCGTTTCCTTTTATTTTGGTATCCTTTTCCAGCTGCTTGATTTAGTGCCATCCCTGCCGCGTTACCACGGCTCCTAACGCAGCAGCCTTCGCCACCGCTGGGGCCTCAGCCGCAATTAGTGCTGGTAAAGCAGCTAACAGCGGGAATATTCCTCCGGATTGTATCATGTTCTTGATGACGGCTGCAGAGAGAGCGATCTGAACACCTTTTTATTTTTGATTTCATCATTGAAGTGTTCAATCTGACGAGTTGTTAGTGATAGTTTATTCTGACCACCAGACATCTGGTTGTTTTAGCGAGATCGTAGTTCCACATATTTTAGCTGATTCTGATTGCAATTTCTTAATCTGACCAGGAGTTAACAGTAACATGACTATAGGACATTTGATTTAATACGAGATTGATATAATTGTCTACATATTTTTGGAAAACATCTAATTGTTTTCAACTGGTGCATCAACTACCCTCATTTGTCCACCAACACATTCGGGCGGCATTGATTTGTCACTGAGAATGCCAGCAACTGCTTTGTAATTCGGGACAGTGATAGCACCTAATGCATTGGTCGGAAGAGTTACACGAGCTCGAAAGTGTATATCAACGACAGACTGTCTGGTTAAATCAAGATGTTCCAATTAAAAGTAGTAAATGAGATATAGTTTTCTAAAATCCAATTGTGATATTTGCAGAGCAGTATCTACATTATTATCACGTCCCATAAATGTCAGCAAACGATGATACTCGAGTGCTATTTGGTTTTGATCGTAATTAACTTAAATATACTCGGATGGTTCCTGTTGGCCGTTTATCCTCAAAGAGTCTTCAGAAACACATAGTTGAGCAAATATCATATGGCTGCGTGTTTGTGAACCTACTCGAGTCTTATCCTGTAACGCAACAAATAGATGTCGCGGCGCTGCAACACCTTGTTTTGATGCCAGGTGCCAAGTAAATATACCATTAACAGAACTATTAAAAGTATCTGTTGTTGTCGTTAGCCATGATAGCAATGATTTACCACCTGTATACATAAATGATAGTAATTTTGCCTCTGTGGTGATTGATGGAGTCATTACTGGCATCCACAATGCGAGTTTTGTTATATTTGCAATACCAGCAGCGACTGGAGCTATAGGAGGTGGGAAAAGTGGGCCAGCACCCCGACAGATTGCATCATTATCATCACCTTTTCGCACAAAGACCACCGTATGTTTCGCTCCATATATAACTTTTCGAACATTTCTTCAAAATCGAAAATATATGAGATAGTGGAATCGCGCATGAAAATAATCTACGCTGTCCTTGCAATATTGCTGCACGCGTTGCAAACCCAAGGTTGTAATTAGGATTAATGTCTTTTATAACATCAAAGGCAACAAAGGTCTAGCCTCGTGTTCAAAAGTGCCAACTTTTTGTGAATCAGATCCGCTATCTTATGGTGTCCGTAATTTAGTATACTGAATATGATCAGCGTGATCATTAACATCCTTATCGAGCATCATAGACGGACCTGCTGAGCCTGTACGATCATCGGAATATCTAGCTAAACCCACTATTGTTGTACCAACATCAACATCATGTTCCATTTGATTCAATCTCTCTTTCATCAATCATATATCTAGCACTACTAAATAACCCCATAATACCGTTATTGACAACACCAACTCAGACATTTGGGTCATCTGCATATGGTATTGGTACACCATGAACATAATTTACATTTGTTACTATTTCTCCTTCTATTTCCATAAACACTTCAGCGGGTAGAAAGTATTGGTATCTTGGACCTGTAGTTTAATTCTAGATCGAATCTAGGTCGTACTGCATTATAGGCATAGAATTGATAATCGCCTACAGAATCATATTTGCACACTGGGGCATTTAAATGGAACGCTGTGTCAGGTGACGATTTGAACATTTTATTATATATTTCTTGATCTAAATCGCGATATCGATGACTTCGTCATGCCACCTACAGTATTCATATTTGCAGAAATATTTTCCTGAGTGTCATATCCTCCGTTGTTTAGTGATGCTATTTTTTGATCTACCGCGTTATTTATTATTTTACTAATACTCGCAGGCACACTCTCCGTAGACGGTAGTTTCTCTAGTGACTTTGTCACCAGTAGCTTCTTTTTTCGTCGAACTAACGCTACTAGTTTTTCTTTAGCGGCGGAAAATGCTTTCCCGGCAACATCACCAACAGCGCTAATACCCTCATCACGAATAACTTCAATAGCTTTCATGGATAACTGTGTTGCGATTGGTGCTTATTTGGAGCCATTCTTGCAAATAACCCTGCAATGGTATTCCCGAGACCATCTCCATAGTACGCTCTATAAAGAGGCACTCGTGAGTTTACTACGTAAGCCATGGTTGGTTTATTGTGGATGTAGTGTATTACCATCTTACTTAAATGCTATTTATCTAATTGCAAAAATCCTACGGATTTTCATCGCAGACGATTTTCATTGCTTGCGATTTCAGTGATTAGTCACTATGATAACCGTCTTCTAGCTCATCAATAATCTCTCGGTATACACCAATATCCATGATACCGCCCTCAAATAGTCGTCTGCAAATATCAACTGCCTCATTAATTATTTCCGGTGTGTTATTTCAAGCTCGTTTCCCTCCTACGAAAGTTTCTAATCGTGATATATCCCCGAAAGCGAACAAGTCCAATACATTAACCTCCACTTGGAGCTCCGCTTGGATATCCATCTCCATCTTTTTAGTGATATCAGTTGCACCATGTGCATCATCTTCATCTTCTTCTCGATCAGATGGCATATAATACTCATGTTGTATGTTTTGTTTCCGTGTTTGTCTCCGTGTTGGTGTTTGACGTTTCTTTTCTTGTTGTCGTTCTTCCCTTTCATAACTAGTAATTTCTTCTTTAAATTCTATATACCCCAACTCCTTTTTATTTAAACAACCAATTCCTTTGTTCATTTTATTCCACCTATCAACCCAGTCATTGCGCGATATTGTATTTCCTTTATAATCGTCTTTTAAGAAATCATTTCTTGAATAATAGCTTTTTTAACAGCAGAATCACCAAAAGCGTGATTATCACTGCTTTTTAACAATTGAAATCGTTTTATTAGAGTTTTAGTCTCATAGGCAAATTTGTGCACGAAAGAAACACTCTTTGTTTTACTAACATCACCATGTTGTTGTTTTTCTTCGTAATGTGGTTGTTGTTTATCTCCAGCTATCTGTTTTAACAATGGGAGAATGCCCCTTGTTCTATCCTGTTCGTCAGTAATCTCTCCCAATATAGCTTTTTCAGTGGTCAATGCGACTTCCTTAGTAGCAACAGCTACTATTTTAAATAATTCTTCAGTACCTGTTGTAAAACGGTCTGAAATTCTCGCTTGCAACTTCAGTCTAATAGTCATGAACCGGAAAAAATCACTTTATTGCGATTAAGCGCTCGCGTGCTAATCTAGTTGTTAAAGACTCTCCAACCATTATAAATATAATATACGATCTAAATTGTAAACGCAAATCCACAGGTAGCTTCGCGTTTCATTTTCTTTATAAAAATCAAAAATTAAACTTTAAGGGTGAAAATCGCAGTAATTCATTTAGAGAAAATCGATTTTCATGAAATTTCGTCGGCTGGTTGCACAAAAAGAGTGAAAAATCACTTTAAAAGCATCGACAATTCGACTTTTTCTATGACAAGCACCAAATTTCATCAAAATCGACTTTCTCTAAATAAATTTCTGGGGTTTTCGCCGTCGATCTTTATGAAATTAGGTCGACGGATTGCATACAAACACCACAAAAATGACTGAAAACGACCAAAAATGACCAAAAATCAATAAAAACATACATCTTTGAAAATATTTGAGCAGTTTAGAAATAAAATAAAATCAATAGATGGACAATTACTTCCGCGTCAGTGATAAATCAATGACAAAATCTCCATTCAAACAAAAGTACACAATACTTGGAAAGGTATTATAGAGTTCCGTGTGAGTAAGCATACCTGTCTGTATAATTTATCAATTGGGCCTATATAATTTCAGTCTATACAATTTGTCAAGTATGTGGATTATTCATACCTGCAGTTTGAACATGTCATTTGTGTTCACTACGTTGAAGTGTTATGGAAGGTTTTTACGCTACGATGTGTCAGATTGATGATTTAACAGCTCTATCATCGATGAACCAACTTCGAAATTTACTATAATAATATAATATTTCAAAGTTGCTCCACTTTTTCATTCGAATTGATTATCATAGTTGACACATCTCGGATCCGTGGAGAGATTTTTTGCTGTGTTGGGAAGCTGAGAGGATCATTATTAGTGTTTTTAAGTGCATTATTCTGCCTGATAATGCTTTAGAGATTGTTATGAGTTTTGAGTTGATTGTGCGTCTGATTTGATACTGCTGGCCATGTTCGGCCCTGATCTTTTTGACCGCAGTGAATAACGGGGTGAATATATTTACGTCATTGCTATATTCAAAAGAGTCATAAATACCGTGTTGAATTCTCTTAATAAAAGAATATTCCCACGACTTGACGTACCTATTATTCCGTGCGCTATCATCAATATCTTGAAAATCAGAAAGAATCTGATTACAATATAATTAATCTGACAATTGTAATTTTGATTTTTCAAATTTGAAATCTCATTTATAATGTAATTCATATTTTCGAAATTCATTATCTGATATTTATATATCTAAAAAATTTATATATCAAATATAAAAAAATCTAGGGATCAATTTTGACCCGTTTTCGTACGATATGAACTCCATTCACTCTAAGGTGTCATCAACATCTTATCGCGCCTAGAGATATACATGCAATTTATATATGATATGAACTTCATTCGCTCTAAGGTGTCATCAACATCTTATCGCGCCTGGAGATATACATGATAAACAACATTCGGAACCTCTCAGGTGTTATTAACATCTAAGCAGGCCTAGGCGTACCACAAAACAAAGTCTCCTTGAGAGGATCTAAACCTGTCAAATAACGGTTTAGAACCTCAAGAAGGTATGCTTGGTGAATGACGTTACATATATACACACATGACAACACATCCCCATATGAGCCTCTCAGGTGTTATTAACATCTGAGCATGCCCAGGGGTACCACAAACCATAGTCTCCATGAGAGAATCTAACCCGTCAAATAACGGTTTAGAACCACAAGAAGGCATGCTTGGTGAATGACGCTACATTTACAAGTATTTATAAATGATATATGATATATTTACATATATTTACAAGTATTTACAAGAGTTTTTTACACACACAAATATGACAATACAGGACAATACAATACAAATAGGACAATACATGACAACACACAAGGGTCTGAATCTACATTCAACTTGAAACCGCCATACCCTCAACAAAATCACCCGGGGTTGAATGCAAAAACACATTCACAACGTGTGACGGTGTGTGGCCTCGGGTGGTTTCATGAAGTTGAATTTCGAATGGCTTAAAGCCCCAGTTATATACAAAAACCATCAAGAACGGTACCGTCGACAATAATGCCTGCCACGAGATTAGAACGCTGGGCCTGTGGACGAGATCCCAACCGCGTACGGAATACGCTAAATGTCGATATCTACAGCTATTTAATTTTTAATATAATATATAGCTAAATTGCTGTATATGGCGTAATGAATTTAACGAATTAAAAACATAATAGTGTACACTGTAGATAAAATCGTAGATCACTCATAGGTGAAAATAGTAGATTTTTCACTGTAGCTAGAAATCATAGACGAAACAATTATAAAGTTTCTAGTCAAACCAACACAAAAGCCTTTGAGCCACACCATGAGTCATCGAAAAATCAAACTGAGCTCCGTGACAACAAAAGCGTTACCTCTGTTTTTAGAAACTACACATACAAGCCCACACGAGTTATTCCCCTTTGGTGTTATATATAATAGTACAAAATGAAATTTAAATGTACATGAATTGAATTATATGTCTAGTTCGTTTGGTGAGTGCGGATTTAGTGATATTCTCTGCAACATATCGTACTGAGGACATACAAATATCAAAATACCTACCGGCTTCATTCATGTATTGAAATACTCTTACTTCATTAGCTGCTGTAATTATAGATTTTACAGGTCTTTTCCCAATTGATCTACAAGTCCAGGTTCTTCTCCGTTTGGAATTTTCACTCCGAGTAATAGCCTGTAGGTTCTCCAATTTGTTATTTTGGGGACATCCATCAATATAATCAATTACATACCCATCTTTTATTAATCCATGGAAACACTCATATTTGATTCTGTGATTAAGATGACCATTCCCTTCAGAATTAAATATAAGAAATCCCTGATTATTAAGAACACCGAATGGTTTCTTCAACCTTCGGTGTCTGACAATACCATCACGAGATGCTCCATAATTGCTGATCGTAGGACGTTGATCGTAGGATGTGGTTTACTTACCCCGAACACCTACCCCACATCGTATGCAAGGTACCGGCCCAAAACATCCATGTCGTACGCTTTGTAAATGATATCCGCAGAATTCATTTCTGCATAATTTGTTACAAGCGGTTACTGATCCTTTTATAAGCCATTTGCAATGGTTCATTATATACTAATTCTTTAATTAAATATTTGTTTTAATTATAATATGGAGGAATTCGAGAAATTATCGAAAATTATGCCCTGGAAAAATGCTAAATTCAATCTCGATAGAGTCTCTGTAGATGTAACAAATGGTCTAATAAATGATAGAAGCATGATAAGTAATGTCCGTGATGCATTTAATGATTTCAAGCGCGATTGAGAATCTCACTATTGCTCAACATTTCGAATTGATAGTTGATGCTACCATGAAAGACGAAATGGCAGCAGCGATAACCTCACATCTTCACCATATAAACTATTTTTTTTAGAGTGAAATTCATTATCCGCTCAGGAACGGGAAATTGGATTATACCCGACAAATTTGAACCCATCCTGACAAATAAACATAAAAATAAAAAAAGAAACTATCACTGTGAATCAGGATTCCAAACCAGGAACTCTGACTGTGATGGACAAAATAAATATTACGAAAGAGCTTATCTTGTAACAGCGCTTGTGGAAATATCCGTTAAATGATAAACCGAGCATTGAGAAACTAAAACCCATGAAATTGTCAAGAATTAATTGTGAAGTAGAACGAATAATAGAACATTTTACAAATGCGTTGCGTGGAAACAAATTAACGAATCTAAGACGTAAAAAAATAAACGAATGGGGACTAACAGTCCGGGAGAATGAGGCTACAATTCAAAATGTAGCCGTGTTAGAGCGATTACTAAAACTCCCAATAACCGTAGCGACAGTAACAGGCGAGATATTATATGAGCCAAAATATAAATCGAGAGGATCTCCATTCAAAATTATTGACCATAATGAACACGCATGTAAATTCGCAGTAACAATAGTTCGGCGAGATAGAACCATAAAATATCTACCCGCGGAGTTCTCCGCCGCGGATTTTAACCCGGAGGAGAAATTATTTGATTTTATTTACGAGCTAAGTAAAAACGATCTTGTGTCAGTGTGGTTACTTCACAGTTTTGAAGACGAAGAGGGTAAATTAGATCAATGTGTAAGACCCAACGGCAAAATATATCGTATTGAAGATCTTTACAACGAGATGAGTAAACTAGCTCGTGGTTTGTCAACGGAACACGACGAACTGTTTTACAATCACGTCAGTTGCAGCTCATTTCGCGAGAATGAAAAGTATGAGGAAACCAACACGAGCTGACATGGCGGATTATGGAATACCAAATATGGCCCCAATCAGTTTTTTTTTGGATGATATGGTTGCGTGTTATCCAAGGTGTTTTCTCGGGTACAGAGAATGCTTTGAGTATTCTAAACGATATGGGCATCCTACACACGAAATGACCCGTGTTGCGATTAATGGGTCACTTATCAATTTTGATCTAACCGGATTCGCTCGTGTAGTATCATTTGAATTGGCTAAAGGACTTCATCCGTGCTGTTATGTTTGGTTTGGTAGACCGATCTCTGAGAAACAATGGATGTTAATAGTGTTATTACGGTATATGATTGATTCTACAATACTAATATCGCTGATTGTCAGTGAATCGATTAT
Source organism: Unio delphinus (assembly GCA_029339505.1). Lineage (NCBI taxonomy): Eukaryota > Metazoa > Mollusca > Bivalvia > Unionida > Unionidae > Unio > Unio delphinus. Next base: position 2,285,494 of record JAQISU010000131.1, read on the forward strand.
ATCATATGGAAGACAAACTGAAGTCTGTTTACCACAACCTATAATCTAGATAGTATAATCAGCGAAAACAAAAACAATTTCCTGATCTCAACGAAGAATATATCGTGAAATGGTCCAAAGTGATCTTTGAAGTTAGAAACAATCACGCAAAAGATCTCGGTAGAAGAATAATTAGTAAATTCACCCAAGGTGGAAAAACTACGACCACAAACGATATTCTTCTCGATTAATTATAGATGATGTAGGGGTATATATGTCAATCGTAAAGACGCCTTCTTGTCCGATGGAACAAAATTTGGTACAATTGTTACTAATAACGACGAATATAATCTTCAGTACCCGCTTTTAAGGGCTTCTATGCCGGCTTATGCCTCTATCAATTTACTTTCGATGATAAATATATTTCCTAATACCGCGGTTAGAGTCGCCACTGATTCATTTTATCCAAATATCAAATATAAAGAAGCAGTGGATTAAATTACAAATTCCGACGAGTGTTTGGGATCATGGAGAATTAGAAAGAAAATATTTTATGATTACTCTAAATCAGCAGATGTTACAATTGAAAATAATTACTTGACAGATAATCAGATATCAGAACTATCTAATGCACCTTGGATATCCGATCCAATATGCATTTATAAAACCAGTTACCTACACGGCTGTGGTGAATCGGGCAAGATGTCTCGTGTGATCGAATTATTTCGAGGGAAATCAAACATAATTGTACTAACACCAACAAACAGACTTGCAAGAGAGATGAAACAGCGGTGGATTAATGCTTCCACTTATCATAGTTTCTTTCGATGGAAAGGTGACGAATGAACTCCTCAACGTATGGGTGAGAAATATATTCCTGATGTAATTATATGGGATGATATATGCACAGAGTCGTTAGATATGTAATAAACGTTTCTCAATTGGTTATTGCTAGCGAATACAAAAGTGATAATGTGTGGCGATCATAGTCAGCCACCAACATTTGTCGGTTTGTCCCTACATAATTGCTTGAAAAATTTTGTATTATGAAGAAATTAGTACTGATCACAGATCACTTGATAATGACTTAGACGAGCTCAAGAAACTAATCAGATTAAAATCGGATAGAATCCAGTGTGAAATAGCGCGTGAAATAATTTTTGAAACACAAAATGATTTCTGGGAAGCGTGGAGACCAAACGATTTGATAGTGGCAAGTAGAAAGATAGTCAGAGACACACCTCTGATTTATGTCATTTAACACGCACAAACAAAAAATTCGCAACACTTCCAGTGCCGCTTTGTTATAGGCCCTTGCATACACCAAGACAAAATATCAAAGTTGCTATTCCCGGACAGACAGAAAAGCAGATTCTTGTGTTAAATCATATTGTGTTGGTTGATATCAGTGTTGTCGAAGATGCATTGCGTGCTGAAAAATCCCCATGGAAGCAAGGATACTCAGCAACGATACATTCTTCGCAGGGGTTGAGTATATAAGATACAATTGTTTGGATCGCAAATAATCTCATCGAGTGGTCGAAATTAGTTTACTTAGCAGTTTCCGGAGTACGAAGCATAAATCAAATTCGAAGAGTTGTTTTAGATGCTGATTACACCAGCAACATAGAAATTGTCAATTATGAGATAGTCAGAAAAAAACTCATTGGTTATAACCAACTTGACAAAAAAAATAACAGAACATTTGACATTGATAAGTTTATAATTACACTGAAACAACAACAGAATAATCACTGCGCGAGTTGTAATTGTATAATGCGTTGGTGTTTGTCGGATTACGATCGTCGCCAATTGACCGTAGACAGAAAAGATAGCAACGTAGGTCATACCAGAGATAATGTGATGTTGACTTGTCTTGAGTTCAACAGACGCAGAGGTATCACTTGTAGTAGTTGTTCTTGTGTAAATCCGCGCCGAGAAGCAGTTGGTTCCAATCTATAAATTGCTGGTCTACCCGTGAATCTTACTATGCTAGATATTTTATGTGCGGTAACACTCCATAAGATAAGTAGCTCTTTTTTACAACCTTCAAGCTCTCCTGGTTCATATAAATATCTAACGGTGACATTGCCGAGTATTGGTTGTTTTGTAAAATCATTTTGTGGTTTTACGGGTATATATTTCTTTTTAATCGTGTTGTTAGGTTTCATGTTGATAGTTCATTAATTACACCCGGTAATTACACCCGGTAATCTCTTGACCCATTCACGGAATCGTTTATTCTGAATAAATTCCTTCGCGTATTTATATCCAAATAACCGCTCAGCAAGTGTCCGTTGAAATCGCTCAACAATTGACTGATCACGGTGTAGTGCAGTATGTCCTGGTCTGATGGTAGCATTATGATGCTTCATTATTAACAACACTACACCCTGAAATTCGCTGCCAGGATCAACCTGCAATAGATTTGGCCACTGCAGAGGACCTCGTCGATAAATCCTTTTAAACGCAGAAGCCACCTCAGTTGATGACTTTGTCTTTAGCGTCTCTGCTTGTTTGTATCGACTCGCAACATCAACTACAGTTAGCGCGTATTTGTAAACACCATCATGCGGCAGAAATAATATATCAGCTTAATTAGGGAAGCTGACATAAAAATGCGAGAAATTAATTTGTTTAGACGGTGGTAGATAAATTTGCCATATCGCCTGTTTGGATAACAAATCCTTTGCTGTAATATGTTTCACATTTGCGGCGCTAGCGAGTTTACTGATTGCTGATTTATCCCTCCAGCATCCTCTTTTGGAATAATAAATAGATTCCATGATGTTGTTAATTACCAGCACCCAGCAATAATTTACTTTTAATCGCCAAATGTATCAACCATAAAGCTAATTTTTCTTTGAAGGATTTATCAGTGATAGAATTTAACGCATAACTCAATTTCACATCTGCGATATGTCTGTTTTGCAGATTACTGCTTTTATAAGCAATATCATGAGCATGACACACCTTATTAATAGCATTTATTTGGGTTTCACCGGGTCTGGGTTGGTTTTGATCATCGAGTCGTATGTCAAGTCTGGTCCCCGGTCCAGAATAACTATACACTGGAATGTGTTTTTCTCCAGCATATTTTGCCCATGGTGTTCCAGGGAGTTTTAATAACTTAATTGCAATATAGCCTCCTCGATTTTTTAAATCCGTAGAAACAAATCTAAATAATTTGGTACTACATTGTACACACTTACCAGCAAGTGCTGATCTGTTGTTTTTAGTTGTAATTGTTGTTATGTCATTTGTATTAGTACGCTTCTTACATTTCACATATTATATATTCCTACTTTATTTATAATATCATGAACGTAATTGATTTTTCGGCGACAAAACAAGAGAATCAGTTAAGCATCATGCAGCGCTGCCAAATTCTATTCGCATGATTATAATTAGACCATCTGGAAGTGGCAAGGTACAGTTGTTCCTTAATTTAATAACGAGATGGATGAAATGGGACAAGTTGTATTTAGTAGCCCCTAGTGTAGTTGATCAGCGGTGTTACGAGGTGTTAAAGGATTTTAACGAGAAAGCGAAATCGGAAATCGATGCGGATATTATTGAGTTTATAACCGATATAGAAAAAGCACCGAGTATTGATGATCTTGATAGAAGTATTAACAATTTAGTCGTATGTGATGATGTGATGTTAGATATACAAGCAAACCCTGCCAGGATGTTTTCCAGAGATATGCATAAAAATACTGATGTGAAATATGTTACTAAGAAGTATTCAAAAATACCAAAAGTGAACAGGAAAAACTGTAATATTCTTGCTGTATTTAATGGAGTTCACACTCATACGCTACGAAATATTCACCAGACCTGGTGTAGTGGAGATATGGATTATAATCTCTTTAGAAATTACTTTAGTCACGCTCAGTCGATCCCACATGGATTTGTAACGATAAATTTGCATGACTCTAGATAAAGATATCGTATCGGACTTGATCAAATCAGTTTGTCTCCGCAGCGCCATAAGCTGTATTCGTAGTGTGGGAATTAGTTGTCTGAATTAGTTACGGTTTGTCTGAAATAGTTTCGGTCTGTCCACCCTCTCTGCTGCTTCTCTGATGCTTCTCTGCGTCTGATATATGGGATAGATAGTACATATATGTTACAGGATTTCAGGGAATGGTCAAAGAGCCTTTTTAATCTTCTTAATGGTATGTTGTAGAATTAGCTTCCTATAATTTTGGCAGTAGTGTATTCGGTTGTATTTATGGATGGTAATTGCGTTGACAAGTTGGGGAAAAAGGTCTTCTTGTTCATGTTTAGAAGGATTTGGTAAAATTGTCTGCCTTTGGTGTTGTGATCCTGTTGTATTTACCATCGCTCATCAATCTTGTGCCTAATAAATCTGCGTAGCACATCATATAGACTGAGACCGTTATGGCTATATTTTCATTATTGAGCCTTAGTTATGCTTCCATATTTGTTCTTTCATTGCCTGGATTGTTTGTGTGAGACAGTAAGTACCCATATGAATTCTAGTATAATATTGTTATCCGCTAATTTCCTATGTATGTAGTGTTCTTCCTTTAAATAATTTTCTCTTCTAGGGCTATTACATGATTCGAGTAAATTGAGCACTCTGAGAGAGTCACTGATCATGAATATTTTTTTTGTATTTTGTTCACTTGTTTTCATTGTGGCGCTTCCTGGATTGCCCAAAATTCGCCTTAAAATTGAAACAGTCATCTGAAAGTCACGCTTACAGTGGGAAGTCTTCATCATCAATCATTCCTGATGTGGTAGTTATACTAGTTTCCCTAATTTTTTTTTACAGATTTTGTTTCATCTGTTTTCATGACAAGATATTGACATGGAACCAGTTTTGTACCTCAATATAGGGTTTGCGGTTCATACCGGATTACGACACATCATGGGCTATCATGGAAGAGAAGGATGTGCTCCATGTCACCTATTTTCGGTTAACAAATCAAATCAGCTCTTTTAGGTCCACTCAGTCGCCACCGAAAAGATATTCGCATTGTCAATGTTTGCTTTGGACTTGTGATGTAAATATGTGTGTGTTTTGTTGTCTCCTTTGTCCCTATAAAACTTCTTTGTATTTATAAACAGTTGCCCCAATAAATCATATGAAGTCACCCCTGTTAAATTTGTTTTCTTTTTCAAATGCCATTACCACGTTAAATTTATATGGTCCCCAATGTTACGCCTATATATTAAATTACAATCTTACATTAAGTACCACCACAAACTTAAATGTTCACTTGCTCGAAATTTCCGTGTTCAAGATTTTGTTTTGGGTTTCCCATTGTTCCTATAGTGCCCCAAATTAATACTTACATGGTTTCGGGATTGTAGTCCGGAATATATGAATGGCTTTATGAAAATAAAATAACACACTGCAACTAAATATTCATATTTTGTAAGCAAATTTTGAACCTCCGAGATTGTACTCGGTTTGACAAGTTTTTTTTTTTTAAGTTATGAAATTAAATCACTTGTTGCGAACCTTCGTGCACATACGCTACTTTGGACATCAGTTTTTTTTTTGTTCCTTATTTGAAAGATCTCGACTGATTAGCTCGTATACAGATGAGCCGTTACTGTTTGAATAAGGTATATTTTCTATATTTGTTTTGGTGGAGTTTCGTCATAGATACACATTAAAGCTTCAATGTCTAATATGTCCAAACAGCAGCTTGTCATTACTGTATGTGCAAAGTTGTTTTGGTGTTGTGTAAGGAAATTTTAACAGAGCACATGACCACAGCATGCCACCAAAAGTGAGTTACGTTCACTCCCAAGGTCACATCGTGACAGCTTATCCAGGCCAAATTAAATCGTTACTGAAATTACGTGTCTGATGCCCGTAAGTCATCAGTAAGCTAGCAATTGCGGATCCATATATGATACTTTAATGTATATGATTAAGTTGAATAAAATAAAATCTTAACACAAATACACGAACACACACACACACACACACACACACACACACACACACACACATATATATATATATATATATATATATATATATATATATATATATATATATATATAGATATATACACACACACACAATATATGTATGTATGTGAATATGTATGTATTTATTAATGCATGTATGTATGTATGTATGTATGCATGCATGCATGTATGTATGTATGTGTATGTATGTATGTATGTATGTATGTATGTATGTATGTATGTGTATGTATGTTATGTATGTATGTATGTATGTATGTATGTATGTATGTATGTATGTATGTATGTATGTATGTATGTATGTATGTATGTATGTCATCTTCTTTTCCATTCTCCTCCAGTACGCCTTCAGGGACTGCAGCGAGGGTGTGTATATACACACCAGGACTGACGGAAAGCTGTTTAACATCGCCCGTCTCCGTGCAAAGACTAAAGTTACAAAGGTTCTCATCCGTGAATTGCTCTTCGCCGACGATGCAGCCTTGACATCACACACGGAAGATTGACTGCAGCAGCTAGTATGCCGCCTCTCCCACGCTTGCAAGGAGTTCGGACTGACCATCAGTCTGAAGAAGACGGATGTAATGGTGCAGGATGCAGACTCCTCTGCCACCATCGCCATTGATGGGTACAACTTGGAAGTTGTTGAGGACTACACATACCTTGGGTCCACCATCTCCAACTCACTCTCCGTTGATACTGAAGTAAATGGCCGGATTGCCAAGGCATCAGCAGTTATGGCGAGACTGGACCAGAGGTTCTGGGACAATCACAACCTCACCGAGAAGACCAAACTGCGCGTCTACCAGGCATGCGTACTCAGCACACTCCTTTACCGCTGCGAGGCATGGACCACTTACGCGAGTCACGTGAGGAAACTCAACAGCTTCCACCTGAGATGCTTGCGTCGCATTCTGCGTATCCAGTGGCAGGACACAGTTCCCAACACAGAGGTTCTGAAACGCACCGGCATGAACAGCATGTTCTCCATTCGCAGCGGGAGGTTCCTTCGCTGGCTAGGCCATGTTAAGAGAATGGACCCAGGCCGCATACCCAAGGACCTGCTGTACGGCGAGCTAGTAGAAGGTGCACGAACGACTGGAAGGCCACGTCTGCGATACAAAGATGTCTGCAAAAAGGACATGAAGACAGCCAACATCAACATAAACAATTGGGAGAGTAGTGCTGACGACCGCTCCGCGTGGCGTCTTGCTGTCAGACAGGGCACTCAGAAAGCTGAGAAGATTAGAAACACAAATCTCGCTGCAAAGAGAACCAGGAGGAAGGAGAACCAAAAACATCCTCAGCAAGCATCAGCATACACCTGCAGCAAGTGCAACAGGGACTGTCACTCAAGGGTCGGATTCTTCAGCCACTCGCGAAGGTGCAGATAGGACACCCAAATCGGAAGCTACACCATCGTCTCTCGAAGACGGACGGATGCCGACGATGTATGTATGTATGTATGTATGTATGTATGTATGTATGTATGTATGTATGTATGTATGTATGTATGTATGTACGTATGTATGGATGGATGGATGGATGGATGGATGGATGGATGGATGGATGGATGGATGGATGGATGGATGTATGTATGTATGTATGTATGTATGTATGTATGTATGTATGTAGGTATGTATGTATGTATGTTTGTGCGTGTGTGTGTGTGCGTGCGTGCGTGCGTGCGTGCGTGTGTGTATGTATGTATGTATAGGATATTTAATATTGACATAAACATATATTAAATTGGTACGTGATACTGTCTATGTATGTATGTATGTATGTATGTATGTATGTATGTATGTATGTATGTATGTATGTATGTATGTATGTGTGTGTGTGTGTGTGTGTGTGTGTGTGTGTGTGTGTGTGTGTGTGTGTAGGATATTTAATATTGACATAAACATATATTAAATTGGTTCGTGATACTGTCTATCTAACAAAGATTTTGTTGGACAAGCAAACGACCGTCGCTGGTGAGACGTCACAATAAAATATTGCTGTTATTGTCAAGTGACTCTCCCTAAGGCACATACTATTTATCACGGGTATCGATAAAATAGGTTTCAAGATATTGTGAACGTAGTTACCAGATAACTAAATGATACACGTTACCAAATCATGCACGTTGGAAAACTTGACATAAGTTTAGAACATTTCTAATTTACGATTAAAGGTATATTATTGTCAACGATATTGACAGATAGCAGAAAATGTATTAATTTTGCTCAGGGTGACGTGGTTGAATTGTTATATACACACATACAATTTCTACGCTATATATTACACACATACCAAATTTCATGAATGAATGAATACAAAAAGAAAGGTTCCGTAGATAAGAGTTGTAATACCTGCACAGACCATGAATCATTTAACAAAATGCTTAAAACTTGTATCACATTGATTTTATTTTAGAAATGATGGATTCCGCAAATTCTGCCTGTGAGGCATCCCTAAAGCATTTTGTATTAGAGTGAATTAAACTTAGTCACGAAGAGCAAAGAAACACAGAAAGATGAGAGAAGATCCTATTTGTCAAAGACCATGATACATTATTCTCGTGCGTGTTAATACAGGATGTAACAGGTTAATCTATCTATCTATCTATCTATCTATCTATCTATCTATCTATCTATCTATCTATCTATCTATCTATCTATCTATCTATCTATCTATCTATCTATCTATCAATCTATTTATCTACCTATCTACCTATCGATATATCAATCTATCTATCTATATATCTTCATATATTCTCATACGTGTCAATACTGGACGTTGCGGATAAGAATATCTATCTATCTATCTATCTATCTATCTATCTGTCTGTCTGTCTGTCTGTCTGTCTGTCTGTCCCTCCGTGCGTCCGTCAGTCCGTCCGTCCGTCCATCCATCCATTCATCCATCCATCCATCCATCTTTTATATATCCATCCATCCATCCATCCACGGAAAATTGATTGGAAATCTTGGATATCTTTATTACACGCCTTTAATGCGAAAGAGCAAAATCCTCCATGGGTTAATGTGTTCAGCATCCACCAGTTTTCGGAGGCAACGTTTCTCATTTCACATGATATAATGCTTAAAGACCAGCTTACGGTAAGAAATGAAAAAGTAATAAAACAATTACAAAAGTAAATTAATGTTTGATTATACTTACCTTCTTTGTTTTCATAACTATGGCTCAAACACAAAACATCACTCGTAAACCATGGTTATATATGTAGGTTTCTGGAATCGGACAGACATTACAGATAACCATTTCGTAAAGTTTTAGTTCAATTGATGCCTGCTTGAAATGCTGTGTTGAAAACATACTAACAGGGAAGATGGCTAGCCAGTTAAATAAAATGTATGTATGTTGTGTTTCGTTCGCTAGCAACCTTGCTTTGAATGACTTGCAAACAGAAGAAATAATATGTTAGATGTACATTTAAAGTTAAACTTAAGTCGTTGATCAGATACATCTACCTGTCGTTATTGGCATCATGCATACTTTCGCAAATATACGTAACACACATGGGCAACCATATGATGCTTATGCATAACAAGTAATCAGTAGAAGGCTCATATCCAACGCGGTGGTAGCATACACGCTCTGCATCTCGTTGTTGTTTGGTGGATTTTCAAGTTTTTATTCACCGATAAGGCCATGCAATGTATGTCTAAAGACAAGAGCCATATTACGTCTCCGTCTGAACATGACGTACAAAATCGAATGTTAAAGGAAGAGTCATAAATGGGAGAATCATTAAAGTTTGTGTTAACGACTTTTATTTTCATATAAATTTTGTACATACAGTAATGTTTTACGAATATATAATGAACATGATTGAAAGTGTATTTCATTAAAGTCATTCTTCGTTTATTTGCATGAAGAATTAGCTTGATATGTCTGACATTGGTTGTATGCCAAAACATGTTCTCTCTCTATCTCTGTTTCAGACAATTCATGGATGATATTTACAAGCAACATTCCTTGCTCATAACAGATTGCAAGAATTCAATCAAAATTCAGAAACGGCTGGCTTTGTTGTTTGTGATCGCACTATTTGGAATAGTGTTACTATATGTCTTATCGGTCAATCGCATGCCAGTAATGTCATCAGACCTGACGATGCCTCTTACAAACTCGAACACACAGACAAAACCAACAATGTCACATGATATCGTTACAATTGAGATTGTGACATCCAGACTGCCTATTAAGCTGAACAAGTACGACACTACGTCAGGGAAAATGGCTGATATACAGGACAGTGTGACACAGTGGAGTCAAAATTTTACGCCGATGATACAAACTAGAAGCACAGATGAATTAGACTTTTTCATCGAAAATCTCGATAAAGTCCATTTTCGTAAAAGTCACTTAATCACCATTTCCTTTATTGGTCGTCTTGGGAACAATATATTTCAGTTAGCTGCATTGCTCAGCTGCGCAAAACGAATAAATTACACAGCCATTGTTCCTACTAAAGAGTTGATCGTTTCATATTTCCTTCTCAATACAACTAATGATATATATATGACAAATGCGAAAACATTTAATGAAGAAATGTTCGGGAAATATGATACAGATATTGAGGATTTAGATACGAGTAGTAACTGGACTCTATCAGGGTATTATCAATCATGGAAATATTTTCGCAATGACGAAGATTTGATTCGTAGGTCATTAAAATTCAAACCAATTATATATGAACCGGCTCGTCAGTTCGTGGAAAAATTAAGATTAAGAAATAAGACGATAGTTGGCATTCATGTTCGTAGAGGAGATATGGCAAAACTGACAAACATAATGATTGGTTATACAACGGCTCCACTAACATACATATATAAATCGATGAATTATTTCAGAGACAGGTATAATGATACTTTCTTTGCTATCTGTAGTGATGAAATATCATGGTGCAAGGAAAATATCAGAGGAAATAATGACACTGCCTTTAGCAATTTTGACAACCCAGGAAGTGCAATGGCGATGCTGTCTTTATGCGATCACGTAATAATTACGTCAGGAACGTTTGGTTGGTGGGGAGCATGGCTTGCAGGCGGTGATGTTGTTTACTTCAAAGGATACCCTAGACCAGGTAGTAATATTGACAGAGGGATGTCTCGCGAAGACTACTATCCACCTCAATGGATTGGAATGGAATGATATCTATTTCAACTGAGTTTATGCGTTTGTTACTTTCATATTTGAATTGTTGTACAGCACTTTTGGACCAATTGTTCAGTCAGGAATAGTATATCTACTTTTAGAAAATATGTGTCACCTTCTTATATACATATATCCCAGGGATGAAAATAAATCTATGCAATTTCGTAATTATTGTAAATGATTAGTCATGTATTATCGATTTCGAAATGTTACTAGCAACAACCATTCAATAACGATGATCGAGGAATGTCGAAACATAGGCGCGTGTTACAGTTTGTTACGGAAATGGTAAAAGAACACGTCTTTGCAGAAACTTCTCCCAGGTTATTCAGTATTTTTTCTCAAGAAAAGGAAGTTAACTGAGTTTACTATTCTTATTATTTTCTTTATTGTCATGTGCCTTCTACTACCGTCAATTAAATTGTATGTCATCTCGGCACATTTGCTCAAATTAAATTAAGTATTTGTGTTGTTTCAAAATTTATCTAATCTCATCGCAATTTAATGGTATGTGTAATAAAATTCATGATCATAACACTTATTACCTAAATAGTCGGTACTAAATGTTTACATGACTTATGTGATCGATACTTTAGCTGGATATTGTTTGTCATACACATATTCATTGAACACGAAGAAACATACTAAGATTATTTTACTTAACAAAACAATATTGAATGACTTTTGACAAAATTTATTACCTCCAGTTTGCTCTTATATTAATCATACACCGATAAGCCGATTGCGTAATAGAACCAGTTCATAAATGGGTCGAATTTTGAAGTTGAGCTGGTTCTGGGCGACAGTCATTAATGGGACTAATATTTCAGGCCGCAAAATCCCATAATCGAACAGATCTATATTCCATGTACGGTAAATTCAATTGCATACGTTGAACCTTAAGTTACTTTGTTTATATATAACATAAAATGCCGTGTTAAGGTGAGATTTACATCGCGGATGAATGCAGCTAATGTGCAATAAATACATGCTTTAATGTTATTATTGTATATTATAGTGTAGGTTGGTCATGTAATAGTGAAGGTAGCAATTGATCCATGCATTTTAAATCGTCATAGTTAGGTAATATGTTATAAAGTACGTTGTTCTTGCTCTCGAACTCTTCACAACTATGATTAAAATCAATCAATATATCTTTTTAAAATATCGGATACAATTTACGATTTACGTGACGTTTTTGTGTATAAGAAAATTACATGAGTAAAGATCATGGTTGTGTGCATGAAAAGTATACGCATACACGCACGCATGCACGCACAAATACACAAATACATACATACATACATACATACATACATACATACATACATACATACATACATACATACATACATACATACATACATACATACATACATACATACATACATACATATGTACATTACATACATACATACTGTTACGTTTATTTGATTCGGGTCATTTTTTTTTTATTTTAATTGTTTGTTTGTCAGATTCAAATTTGACATTTTAAGTTTAAGATTCATTCATTTCGAGATGACCTGTACTTTACAAATAAACACGAGGTTTTCACCTCATTTCTGACCTGGCTTCAAAGTTGTAAACAAACTTTTAAAATGATTGGTTAATTCCAAGGACATTATGGAGCTTTGTTATTAACATCTTTCTATTTTTAGTTGGATCGTACGTTGTGTACGAAATTTTTTTAACGTAAATTTGTTCTAAATGATTCTAGAGGATGATGTGACCACTTTCCTGTTTACGTAAAAACAGGTATATAAATTATTTTTTGGAGCGAACTATTTAGTAGAAGTTGGGCTTTTAGAACACTCAGTTGTGTGTCGTTTTGAGTTATCTGAAATTACCTTTTACTGTAAATTATTTCCATTCGTTTGGATCAAGAGGATTTATTTTGTTATTTATCTGGAAAATAATTGTGCTCATTGAATTTCATAAGACGATAACTGACTTCATTACGTTACATCGTTTTCTATCTTGAATACTTCACTAAGATTCGAACTTGAAATTATTTGGAAAATTTATTTCCTGAACTTTTACAAATTCTCTAGTGGATTATATTTTGAATTATTTATTGTTTGATTAAATTTGAAATTGATTCTTAAAACCGTAAGTTTATTTTTCTTTTCTAGAAAATATTTGTGCTCATTAAATTGTTTATTAAGTTTTAACAAGCTTGTTATTTTCACTCTTTCTATGTTGCTGTTTATTCGAGCTTAAGCACGTGACATAAATTAGTGATCTCGTCCGAGATTGGGATCAATAGGACCTTGGCTAGAATTTTTTTCAGTAAACTTTTGTTTTAAATTTGAGTTCCATTTGTTCTTAAAATTTTTACAAATCTTTAGTGAGATTGACAGGCCTGTATTAAAATTACATCTAAAGTAGAAATATTTCTTTATACTCCTACCCAGGAGCAATTAGATCTTTTCAAAAAAGCTGAGTTGATTCAACTTGCCAGAAAATATGATCTTTCTGAAGTCAAGGCTTCTTTAATGAAACAAGATATCAAAAATATTTTGGTCTAATATTTGGTAGTAAAGAATGTTTTGGAACAAAGTGCTTTGATTTCGATCAGTAAGTCCGCATCAGATTAAAATAAAAAAATTAGAATTAAAATTCAAGATGGAATTAGGGATGAAGAAGCTAAAATTTTAAGATAGGGAGAAAAAAAAATTATTACAATATGAAAAAGAGGAGAGAGAGAGAGAGGAAAAGGAGACAGAAAAACAATTGCAATATGAAAAGAGGAGAGAGAGACAGGAAAGGGAGAAAGAAAAACAGTTAGAATATGACAAAGAGGAGAAACAAAGACAATTTGAATTACAGAAAGAGCAGATGCACATTTGCTCACAAGAAAAAACAAATTGATCCAGAGAAAGAGAGAAGGAAGAAAGGAATATCAATGTAAACTGAAAGAAAAAGAGCTGGCAAGTGAAAAACGCCTTTATACTTCAAATCCAAATTGAAGTTTTGATTTAGCAATGAATATTAGATTAGAGCCCCTTTTCAGACAAAAATAAGTAGACATAATTGATTCGTTTTGAAAAACGTTGCAGAAAATTTCAATTGGCTAAGAGAGCATTGGACTCACTGTCCGTTCACCAAAGTGGTGACTATAATGTAGTTAAAGAATTCATTTTAAAGGGTTATGAGTTAGTCCATGAAGCTTTTCGAGAAAAATACAGAAATTACAGAAAAAAAGCTGAACAGACTCATGTCTAATTTGCTAGAGAAAAAGAGCAGTTGTTGATAGATGGTGCTTAGGCAAGAAAGTCGAACAAGATTATCAAAATCTCAAGCAAATGATATTAATAAAAGACATAAAAAACTGTGTCCATAGTGAAGTTAAGTCTTATCTTGATGAGCATAGGATTGAAACCTTGGAGAATGATGCTCGAGCTGCTGACAAATATTCTTTGAAACATTAAGTTCCTGTTGTTAACAAGACTTCTACTCAATTTTCTTCTGGCAAAAACGTATTTCAGCCGAATACCAGCCCTTTTAAAACTCAAACTAGCACAACTTTCAAAAATTAAACTTCAGAGAAGCTTGATTCTAGATCCTTGTCTCGTCCGACGTGTACCTATTGCAAGAAAAAAAGACACGTTATTTCTGAGTGCTACAAATTGAAAAATAGGGATCAGAATCAAGACAGACCTGTTCCAAACGCTCTTATTTCTAAGAGGTCGAGGTCACGGTCATGTATTGAAAGCAATACATTTATTGGGTCTAAAAAATCCCAGTCTGATTTTATTATGGAGAATTATGAACCATTCATATCGAAGGGTTCTATATCACTCTTTGGTGATTCAGCCAATCCCTACCTTATTAAAAGTTTAAGGGACACAGGAGCTTCTCAGAGTGTTTTATTGTCAGGTATTTTGCCTTTTCCTGCGAAGTCTTCTTCTAATGAAAGTGTTCTTATTTAGGGAGTAGAGTGTGGTTTTGTTAATGTTCCTATCCGTTGTGTAAATTTGTCATCAGACTTAGTGTTAGGACCTGTGACGGTCGGAATAGTCTCGGTTTTACCCATCATTTATTGCTAGGCAACGACTAAGCTGGAGACAAGGTTGTTACAAGGTTACATGCTAATTTACTTGTAAGTGATAAGCCTGATTTGGATCAGAAAGTTGATCCAATTTAAAAAGAATTCCCTGTTATATTTCAAGCTTGTGCAGTTACCAGAAGTATGGCAACAAAAGTTCTTGAGAATGATGTTGATGAAGCCAGTATTCCTCTAGCTGACACGAGTATAGGTCAGGCTTTTGATGACGTCACTTTTACTCCTTGTTTGGATCAATCAGAAATTATTGTTCATAGTGATCCTCTTTTAACAACTCATTCTTTTTATTCTAATCAAGGTGATAAACGACAGTCACTTGTCGTCGAACAGGAGAAACATTCCGAGATCTCCTGTTTGTTTCAAAGGGCCATAAGTGAGAATGAAGCCACTGAAGTTCCTGTCTATTATTTCATTAAAAATTGAATTCTTATGAGAACATAAAGACGTTCCGAGGTCCCTGCTAGTGATGAGTGGTCAGTGAACTATCTAATAGTAGTTCCAAAACCTCACAGACAGGAAATACTTAATCTGGCCCATGAAACTCCTTTGGCTGGTCATATAGGGATTAATAAAATTTATCACAAGATCTTGACTCACTTCTATTGACCAAAAATCAAAAGTGATAATGCCAAATACTGTAGATCTTTTCATACTTATCAAATGGTAGAAAAACCCAATCAGAAGATAACTAAGGCTCATCTACAACCTATTCCTGCCTTTGACAAACCATTTAGTAGAATTATATATGGTAGATTTTATAGGTCCCTTTCCCAAGACCAAGTCAGGCAACCAATACATGTTGACCATTATGTGTGCGTCAAAAAGGTTTGCAGAGACAATTCCGTTGAGGAATATAAGATATAAAACAATATTAAAAGCTTTGATAAAGTTTTTTACTCAGTATGGACTCCCCAAATCTGTTCAGTCTGATCAAGGTTCAAACTTCATGTATGGAATTCTCCAACAAATTATGTTTGAACTAGGTATTCAGCAATTCAAATCTTCTGCCTATCACCCCGAGAGCCAAGAGGCATTAGAAATATTCCATCAGACTTTGAAAAATATGATCCAATCATATTGTTTTGATACGAATAAAGATTGGAATGAAGGCATTTATTTACTATTGTTTGCTGTTAGAGAATCAGTTCAATAATCTTTAGGCTTCAGTCCCATTGAACTAGTTTTTGGACACACGGTGCGTGGACCATTGAAGTTATTGAAATATAAACTTCTTTATAATGAAGATACTGAGATCAATCTTCTTGATTATGTTTCCGATGTTAGATACAAGTTGTCAAGGGCTTGTGAGGTCGCAAGTGCAAATCTGCACTCTGCTCAATCTAACATGAAATGAAGATGTGATATAAAATCGAAGGAAAGGAGTCTTCAGCCTGGTGATAAAGTCTTGGCTTTCTTACCAATGCTACAAAATCTTCTTCAGGCCAAATATTATGGTCCCAACACAGCTGATAGGAAAATTAATGACTTAAATTACATCATAAATACTCCTGGGAGGCGCAAACAAAAACTACACTGCCATATAAACATGCTTAAAGAGTATATTGAAAGAGATAGCCGTGTTAAACATGTAATTAATTTAGCTGTACCTGTCCCACTCAGTGAAGGAATATCATCAGATTCTATTGATATTGAAATGACGAATATTTTTGATTCAGAAATTATGAAAGATCTAGACCAGAAACTTTACATTTACAAGTGCAAGATAGAAGCGAACTGAAACAGTTATCATTTGAATATGAGCACTCATTACCAGATGTTCCTACAAGGACAAACAAAATTTGTCATGACGTTGAAATTTTAAATTCCAAACCTGTCAAACAACATCCATGCAGGATGAATCCTCTCAAACAGGAATACTTAAAAAAGGAAATTCAATATTTGCTGGAGAATGATTTTATCGAGCTCAGTAAAAGTGATTGGAGTTCACCATGCATACTTGTTTCAAAACCAGATAAAACTTTCCTTATGTGCACTGATTATAGGACATTAAATAGATTCATTCCCATTACCAAGAATTGACGATTGTATTGATAAAGTCTTGAAAGCCAAGTATGTCTCCAAATTTGACCTTCTAAAAGGATTTTGGCAGATTCCACTAACGGAAAGAGCATAGGAAATCTTGGAATTTATGACTCCAGATGGACTTTACCAATATAAAGTAATGCCATTCGGGATGAAAGGGTCATCAAGTACATTTCAACGTCTCATGAATATGATATCCTCTGGTCTAGAAAATCGTGATGCCTATATAGATGACATCATTATCTACAACGACACCTAGAAAGAACATCTAGCAACAATTCGAAAATTCTTTGACAGACTCAGTGATGCATGTTTGACAGTTAATTTATCTAAAAGTGAGTTCTGCCATGCTAGTGTGACTTTCTTAGGACATATTGTGGGACATGGACAAGTTTAACCAATAGATCACTAAGGTGGAGTTTGTTTTTTCAGGAATATAATCTTGACATCCGGAACATCAAGGGAAAAGATAATTTATTATCAGACGCTTTTTCCCATGTATAACAATATATTATATTATATACACCGTGTAATTTATACGAGTTCTTTTAACATCAGGTGTAAATTGGTTTGTGGTAAAAAGAAAGTTTTATCATATAGACCTTTCTATTTATTTAATGGGGGATGGTGTTACGTGTATTTGATTTGAGTCATTTATTTTTTATTTTAATTGTTTGTTTGTATGATTCAAATTTGACATTTTAAGTTTAAGATGTATTCATTAGAGATGAATTTATTTTACAAATAAACACCAGGTGTTACCTTCATTTCTGACCTGGATTCAGCGTTGAAAACAAGCTATTAAACTGATTGGTCAATTCCAAGGACATTATGGAGCTTTGTTATAAACATCTTTCTATTTTTAGTTGGGTCGTACGAGATTTTTTGAACGTAAATTTGTTCTAAAAATTTCTAGAAGATCATGTAACCCTTTTCTTGTTGACGTAAAAACAGGTATATAAATTGGAGCGAACTGTTCAGTACGATTTGGGTTGTTAGAATACTAAGTTGTGTGTCGTTTTGATCTATTTTAAATTAACTTGTATTGGACATTAAAGCAATTCGTTTGGATCAAGAGGATTTATTTTGTTATTTATCTGGAAAATAATTGTGCTCATTGAATTTCATAAGAACAGAACTGACTTCATTACGTGACTTCGTCTTTGATCTTGGATACTTCACTAAGATTCGAACTTCGAATTATTTGGACATTTTATAACCAGGACTTTTACAATTTCTCTAGTGGATTATATTTTGAATTATTTTTTGATTAATTTTGGAATTGATTCTTAAAACCGTAAGTTTGTTTTTCTTTTCTGGAAAATATTTGTGCTCGATAAATTGTTTATTAAGTTTCTACAAGCTTGTTATTTTCACTCTTTCTATGTTACTTTTTATTCTAGGTTAATCACGTGACAATAGATGCATACATACATACATACATACATACATACATACATACATACATACATACATACATACATACATACATACATACATAAATACATACATACATACATACATACATACATACATACATACATACATACATACATACATACATACATACACACACATACATCGTTAAGGGGTGATTTACTGATGAGAATCGGTTATTGAAAGCCACGATGTGTAGCTGTGCAGACTGACGCAGGTGAGACTGTCCCAGGTGCTTTAATGTCATTAGTAAAAAGAGACGTTTTGAATATTTAATTACCCCGTCCTACACAAAATATAATGCATCAGTTATGTTAATAAATTTCAAAACCTATAAACTGATATTTTATTTACTGCATTAGTATATTTTGTTTCGTCAGATCAGTAATTGTCCCGTCCTACACAAAATATAATGCATCAGTTATGTTAATAAATTTCAAAACCTATAAACTGATATTTTATTTACTGTATTAGTATGTTTTGTTTCGTCAAATCAGTAATTTGCGTTGATTTAATTATTTCGTTTGTAATAGTTTTATGTTAAAATATAGAGGCGTAATATATACAGCAGCAGAAGAGATGATCATACTAAGTTATTCAGACCAAAACAATCCCTCCTACGATGATATGTCCGGAGAGAGTTTAGTTTGTAGGGTTTTCTCTGGTGATTAAACACTTCCATTAAAACGTGTGTCTGAAAGTCTGTCTCCGGGTTGAGTACTTCAAAAAAGATTAATTAAAAGTATAATTTTTATATATGGCAAACGTCGGAGAATCTTATTATTCTAGATTTGCAAGAGAGAGATTAGTCGCGCTTAAAATTATATTCCGGTACGGGATAGACTCAAAAAAAACCTTCAACGACGACAGGATTTTTATACCAATTTTGCAACTGGTACAGAACAGTTATTTAGGCCGATAACTATGGCCACTGAAAGAGTCACTGAAAAGGCTACTGCGACTACTGATAAGGCTATAACTACCACAGCTTAATAGACTACTGCTGGTATTGAAAAGACAATATTCGGGAATACCCCTGACGAAGATAAGAAAAATGTAATTTATCCGTTGTTGAAACAGATCACCCGGGCTCAGTCACAACTTCAAACTGACTCGGAAAAGGATACTAATACTGAGGTTTTTTCTAAACCAGTGAAAGAAATTATTGAACTAATGACAAAATTTAAGGAGGGTGTAATTAAACAGCTAAGTTAATGAAGATGATTTACATCGTTTAATTTTAACGAATTTGTCACAAAAAGATAGTCTTTTAGAGCAAAAATACCGAACTATAAATGATAAATATTTTAAAAAGTGGATGTAACGGGTATACTATAATAAAAACAGGTTAGAAATAACGATCGCACCTTTAATAGAATTGTAGGAGAAATGATTATACTTGATGAAAAATATAGGTCATCGCCTCATCAACGGCCAATTCCATATTCACCACCTGAGCAATCATATTTAAATGATGTCGTTATTGAGAGTCGGCCTGTGCGGAGAAAAACAGTTGGGGGCCAAAATAACAACTACCGTCTAAAAAAAGTGTCACTGCCTAAACTTCGAATGTACTATCCGTCTGACCGAGACGAAGATAATGACGATATACAAGGTGCAACCGGAAGTGGTTTGAAGGGAACTGCTTTAAATATCTGTCCTGATAAAATCGTCAACGACGCATCTCGACTAGAATTTCCCATCGGAGGAAACGAGCTGGAAATAATTCTCGTGAAATTGTCAACGAGGCATCAAATATCTGTCAGCGATTATTTCAACGCAGTATAATAGATATCATTTGTATCGAGGTCTTAACGATGAAATCATAGACGACTATTATTGTGATATATCACATCGATTAAATAAAAGGGCATCATATAAGATGATCATACATAACCATCGACGTGAACGGGTCAGAGTCATAAACTCAAGACTACCCGTATTCAGAGTATATTACGGAGATGGTTTCCGTAATGTTATCCGTGGACTATTTACAAGAATTCCTCCGAAGGCAATACCACTCGCTAAACAACTCGGTATGAAAGCAATTGGGGTTATTCGTGATAAGGGTGTCGGCACGATTGGTGATCTTGCCGGAGAAGCTTTCTCTTGGGCCAAAGATAAACTAGTGAGATTAATCCGTAAGCCCAAACAGGTCCAACCAGTAAATTACCTGTTACCGAAGAAATGTCCGTGAATGTCGGTTAAGTGATTAACCAACTCGCAAATCAAAGACAAACAACAGCAAAGAAATATTGCCTCGAGTATGATAGTGGGTAGTGGTATTCGTTTTAGACGGTATTTAATTATTATAAAATGTCTGAAGAGATATCTAACCCTGCGTTTAATATCAGTGAAAGTGTAATGAGAGATATTTCTCTACGCGATTATCAAATGCATTCATATGACGCAAGAGTCCCATACGAACGAGGTAGAATTAAACTTCAAGTTCAGGATACAAGTAGATACTTTCTCCCATCGGAAGGATACATTTAGATTGAAGGTTGACTTTCACATAATGATATTGCCAATACCGGTTATGGAATAGGTGATCGAGTTGGGTTTGTCAATAACGGTATGAAGGCACTATTTAGTAGTTCTAGATATATTATCGATAGAAGGGAAATTGAGACTATTCAAGAGAATGTATATTTTTCGACTACTATTCTAGGGTTAATGAGATATTCAGACAATTATGCGAGAATAATTGGACCTTCTGTGATGTTTGTCAAGGATACATCTGACCAACCTGAAAATTGAAATGTGACGATGAACGATGCAGGCAACGCAATTGCGTCTATGAACGAGAATTATAATTTGGGATTTTTATGCTCGAAGAACTATGTTAAATGATAACGAGGAATTGGATTTTGCCGCGATGTTTAAAAAGTGTTATTCGGTGCAAAACATACTATTGTACTCAATAGAAATGGGGATGACAACGCTGCAATATGGAGGGCTCCAGGAGTTAAAGATGGTAAGTTAACTTTGACAAAATTGTCGTTGTAGACGCCGGCGATGACCCCTTAAGTTAGTCACGAAACCCGACTAATGTATTTTATGGAAACAGGTAGTAAGTCACTATTGTCTTGGCAAATGGTGAAGATAAATAATAATACCTCTGGTAATGCTGCCCCTGGTTTATTCACGTGTCAAATATCTTCCTAACATGGAATAGCTCCTTCGAAATATGTTTTCGTGGTACTTCAGCGAAATGAGAGAGTGAGTGATTTAAACTTTCAAGAACGAAATTCGATGGTATTTGACCCACTTGGTGTTTGACAGGTTTCACTACGAGTAAACGGTCATCAAGAACCGTTCGAAGATATAATTATGAATTTTGATTATAATCGCGTTGCACAGGAGTATCATCGTTTGACAACTTTCCTAGGACGTGACCTAGATATTGACACAGGAATGCAAATATCTCAGCGAGAGTTTACGATGTGGTATCAGATCTACTACTTCTCATTGGAACATATTGATTTATTTCGGCGACTCGTCTTCGATATAGTCTTTCTCGCTAATGTCAGTAATTTTCCCGTTGGTGGATACTGTTATTATCTTAGTGATAAGTCAGTGTTACTCGAGGGTGTTGGTGGTTGGATGAAACTATTTGACGCACCAATGGTAAACATATTTAAATAAATGTCATACAGTCACGTTAAATGTCACCCTGACTCAAAGCCAGGAAAAGATACTTTAGTCGCAAAACTCTTCTACGTGTAGTACAAAGATAACTTTGAAGCGTGAACAAATAGCTAATGGAGGACCAAATAAATTGTCTTTGTCAAAAACTCAGCTTAACCGTTTCAACTAGGCGCTAAAAGCAAATACAGAAGTACAGTTGGAATTTTCACCCTCCACCCTCTGCAATTTCTAGCGTGGTTAAATCCGGTGTAATATTTCCACTTCTCGCTGCGATTCCAGGCATAATTGCCGCCGCGGCACCTATGGTAGCTAAAGCGGTTGGATTGGATGCTAATGGTGCACTTGTGCTGCTGGTGTAAATAAAATTATCGGAAAAGTATACAAATAAAGGACTGAGTAAAAGACTCCCAGGAACATACTGGGGAAGAGGCCTGATACTCCCAGGAACGTACCTGAGTTACGGTTATCCTCGATGTCAAATTTTGATTTAATCGCCGCGGTAAAGATCTCCCCGATAAAACATTTCATAGGCGTTTTCATGGAAGTACAATTACCAAATCAACCACTAATCCCAGAAACTGGTATAATTAATATCGATGATAACACCGGACCAGGAACTTATTGGGTCGCGAAAGCGATACACCTTCAATCAACTATTTATTTTGACTTGTTAAAACATCCTGTTTTTATATTCAACGTTACCAATGCAGACATTAACCGATCCTCCGATATGTGGAAGAGAAACCATTAACGTACTAACCGCTATCACAAAATTGTCCAAACCACCTGAAAAACCGTACACGAAATATACCTGCAATAACATTATCAAGAGATCATAAACGTATAACGGTAGATATTAGGTGAAGATCAATTCAACCTGGAAAGAGAAAAGATGGTGTTTCATTAGATGTTGTAAAGAACCTTATCTCATAGGCGCTATCAGAAACATTAAACCGGGTAGGTGTGGCAAAGGATGAAATTGTCGTATTTCAAGATTGTCAGGGTAAATTGAAAACTAGTGATATTTCCTTTCGCGATATTTTAGTTAAACCAGTCCCGGTAACAAATTATGCTATCATGGTGTTTGACGCTTAAAGTAAACTTAAATAAGGTGTCACCTACCGAAAGTAACCAAGTTTCTGTCAGGAAGAAGACGTCAATATTCTGGTCATTGATAAAATTAAAAAGTTCTGTGCGCTTTTCGGTGATCTTACTGATTGAGCCTTGAATAATGCAATACGTAGTGGTATCCCTGGGAAAGTTGACACAACGGTTGACGATTTTAGAGGAATTTGAGCCAGGTTATTGAAATTAACGGCAGAATTTTTAAGTTGTTTATCCGTTACGGGCGAAAGGGAGATAACTGGATTCCTTCTTCCTGTACTACGCCGGCCGGCTTTGAAAGAACGTTTCTTGTTTTTGCTTCTGTTTACATTTAAGAAATGATGAATGAATTCCCAGTTTGTTCAATCTTGAGCATAATGTAGTATCTAGAACCAAGGTGTGGTCATTTAATCTAATTAATAATGATTCGTCGTAGTGTAAGCAGTCACGTGACGGCGGTTTATTTAAACAAATTACGTCTCAACAGCGGGACAAAACAGCTGAGGAAAAAATCAAATTGCTCTCGCTTCCAACACAAATAGATGAACCAACTTACACGAACGGAACAGCCAATGAATGATGAAACACTACAATGTAGACGATGACAGAAAACAAGCACAAATGTCACAAATATAATACAAAATCGGTAGAGCTCACTTCCATGCAGTCAAACGATAGCGGCCATCTTTCCAGAAGATAAGGTCAAATTTTCTCATGAGAAAAATATCAACGCGGTATACATGATCCAGCATAGATCCTTTGCTTGGACACCGCAGACTAATAAAATAGAAATTACCGCGACGGTCAAAGGCACTTATAGACTAACACTAGTGTCGCCGACCCAGTTTAATATTTCGTTGACGAGTTCAACATGTGTCAACAATGCCATCACAACGATCATTGACAAGGGAATAACTGAACGATTCACTATAACAGCAACCGATGATAAATTTGTTCGGGTATCAATAACCTGGTACGTAGAACTTGTAGTAGATTTGAGTACAGCTTAATCGAAATATTATATTTTTAATAAAATGTCATCACAGCAGTATCGCTATAACCATGTCCGAGAACTACAGAATAAACTCAAGTCGTTCACCGGGGAATATCAAATAAAGATACAAACATATCGGCGAAGAATTACAACCGTTGACGTTATCGTATACTCGGTTTCAGGTGTAATTACCGGAGCTGGTATAATACTCTTCCCGGTGACAATGTTCGCTCCGATAGCCATTCTAATTTGTATATCAGCAGCTACAACTATCGCGGGAGTAATCGCTATTATAACGAAAAGAATATCATCGTGTAACCAACGTAAACAACACGATTACATAATTAAATTTCATACCGTGTCAAACGCGTACTCACAATTATCCGCGATGATATCGTCGTCTCAAGATGACACATTAGTATCCGACGATGAGTTCTCTGCGACGGTACACGTTTATGTTTTCGCGATGTCAAAATTAGAAAAACACATAGAGGATAATGGCAACATCGCAGGAATTACTTTAACGAATAGCGGAGAATACCGCCCCGCTGAAAACAAAACTGATATCAACGACGTCAAAGAAACTAGAATTAAGCATTGAATATTCATCCCGGTACACAAAATAGCGCTAACTCAAGTAGCTGTCTATCACAGTTGGCCCAATATCAGATCAGAATCATTCGTCGGTAAACTACCTATTAACAGTTTTCCATTTGCGCATAAAAAACCGACGGTACACCAGACTGGCAGACAATATATCTCCCAAAAGGTAGTTACCAGATCGAGGATATCAACAATGAGATTCAACGCAGAATAAAATCTCTCACGGGAACAGAGTCTAAGATCGATCTAACTGTTTATCAGCCAACGCTATCAACTGCGTTCGAGATAAACTCCCCTGGATACACCATAGACATATATAATACGTCGATAAAAACATACCAGGATGGTCTGAAGATCTACATAAATCCCAATAAGGGAAACTCCGCCAAAACGAGAAAATCAGTGAAGTAAAACTTCCACCGGTTGAAAAACCGGCAGTGGAAAATAAACCTGAACCTAAAAATTATTTATAATTATACCTGGCATAAAGCGAACTATCTTGATGCGACGATAACATACGAGAGAAATCTTCTCGATATGAACTTTTTATAGGTGTAATAGAATCGGGTGGTGGATGGATTCGAGTAAATAGATATAAAATTGCCAATTATTTCACAGAAGCCAATAAAGATTCTGAAAATATAGATCTCTACGTATGTCAAACTTTAATGGAGTTGCCTCCCAAGGTGAAATTGTCAAACACATAGAGATATTTAATATCGTCGATATGTAAGTATTAAACGTGCAAATTATTCAAAAAGTGATAGGTCATGAAAATCCTACAACGATAACATAATTTGCAGATACGTATAACATTCGAGTAGAAGTAATTCTCGCGTATAAACTTCCAGGGTATAATGTGCCCGGAACGAAACAAAGATTAAATAAAGTTTTAGACGAGGGCTTTGGTTATATGAGTCATTGGTTGAGAGATTTAAGGGAAAAACCTATAAACGATGAATCTGAAAATGATTTCAAACAGAGACATCTCAAATACAAAACCGCTTACGACGGAACAGGTAGACATATCTCTCCGCACAATTTCGTCATAACTTCAGTTATCGCAATAAATCTTTTATGTGATATCATCGATGGAGTTATCACGTGAATACAACCCTATCAAATCGAGCAGCGCAGGGTTATACAGGATATACGTTTTCCCCGCGAGCACTCCCTGGAAGTTTAATCGTGCAGAGTCCGATTTTATCCTGTGTATTTGTCATATAATAATAATTAGATAACGAGAACGAAAAGTCTACCTTGTTTGATTTGCAGGATGAAGAATTGCAAAAAAAAAACTTGGATTTAAAATCGTGAATTTCCAAAAGGGTAAAGTGCTATATTTTTTACACGTTAAATTCCATAGACTTTTCAATTTCATGAAATTGTGTCGATGTATAGAGAATCAAATCTGTAGACGATTCACCTTAAAACCAATACAAATTTAACTCTGCGAGGTGTAAAAATCTAACATTTAAAACACTTTACGTCATTGTTACGGGAAAATTGAAAACGTAACACGTATTTGTCGACTCTTTCACCAAAAGTACCATAAAAACAGTGAAACATGTAAAAAAAATCAGTGAAAAATGACCAAACTTACTAATTTTGAAAATAATTTTTTCATTTATAAAAAAAAATATTTTTTCTTTGCTAGATCGCCTATCATGTCTTTTTTCATCGTTGAAATTCAAAGATTTTTCATCGTAGACATTTCAAATTTAGAAATCATATTTACAATAATGTACCAACTATCGAAAAGTGAATCGGACAGGCGTCGATTCGGCAAACTAAGGCTTCCTCGAAATCGTAAAAAAGGCATGCTTAAGATGCCATGGTCGTTGTCGCCGCCCCCTCTGCTAAAATGGGTTAACCGAATATTTTATCAAGTCCGATACGATATCTTGAGTTCGGGTCGTGTAAATTTATCGTTACAAATCCATGCGGGGTTGATTGAGCGCGACTAAAGAAATTTCTAAATTGATTATGATCCATATCACCGCCGCACCAAGTATGCCAAATATTTCGTAGTGTAACTCCGTTGAATACGGCAAGAATATTGCAGTTATCTCTGATTACCTTCGTAATTTGTGTGTATCGTTGAGTGACATATATCACGTCAGTGCTTTTATGTCTGGCTCTGGAAAATATCCTAGTTGGATTCTTTTGATTGTTGAACATGATATCGTCGTATACGACTAAATTGTTAATACCTCCATCAATATCACCAATGCTCGGTGCTTCATCGATATCGGTTATAAACTTAATAACATCCTTGCCGGATTCTTCTACCGCGCTGTTGTAAAAATCTTTTAACACATTGGAACATCTCTGATCGTCTAGACTTGGAGCTACCAAATACAACATATCCCATTTCATCTATCTCGTTATTAAAGTAAGTAGCAGTTGTGTCTTGCCACTTCCAGATGGTCCGATTATAATCATTCTAATTGAATTCGGCAACATCGCATGGTGTTTAATAGGTTCCCTTAATCGGGTAGTTGCATAATCAATTACATTCATGTTATTATATATAAATTATGGATCTATATTGTGTGAAGTGTAGGGCGCGTACTGGCACATATGACTTGACGACGATTACAACTAAAAATAACCGATCAGCACTTTCTGGTAAATGCGTACAATGCAGTACAAAGAAATTTAGATTTGTTTCCCTCGATAAATCAAAGAAATTAAAGAAAAAACGTGTAGGTGATATTGCAGCCAAGCTAACTAAACTTCCAGGGATACAGTGGGCGAAGTATCCAGAAGAAAAAACACCTTCCTATATATAGTTATTGTGGACCCGGAACCAGACTCGATATCCGACTTGATGATCAAACCAACCCCGACCGGGTGAATATCCGATAACCGCCATTTATAAGGCATGTCATGCTGATGATGTCGCTTATAAAAGCAATAATCTGCAACACAGACATTTAGCAGATGTAAAATTGATTCACGCGTTGAATTCTATCAAAGATAAATCTTTTAAAGAAAACTTGGCTTCATGGTTAGTAAAATCAGCGTTGAAAGGTAAATTGATGTTAGGTGATGGTAATTAATAACAACATGGAATGTATTTATTATTCTCCAAGCGGATACTGGCGGGATAAAGCAGCAATTGGTAAACTCGCTAGCGCCGCGAAGGTGAAATATACAACTGCGGCTAATTGGTTATCCAAACAAGCGATATGGCAAATTTATCTACCGCCGCCTAAACGAGTTAACTTCTCTCATTTTGATGTGACCGTTCCCAATGAAGTTCATCAAGCTGATATATTATTTCTTCCGCATGATGGTTGTTACAAATACGCGCTAACCATAGTTGATGTTGCGAGTCGATACAAACAAGCAGAACCGCTATCGACGAAATCATCTGAAGTGGCTTCTGCGTTTGAAAGGATTTATCGAAGAGGTCCTCTGCGCTGGCCAAATCTATTACAAGTTGATCCTGGCAAGAAATTTCAAGGTGCGGTTCTATCAACGTTGAAGAATCATAATACCGCGTTACGACGAGGACATACTGCACTACATCGCGATCAGGCAATTGTTGAACGATTTAATCGGACGCTTGCTGAGCGGTTATTTGGATATCAATACGCAAAAGAATTTATTCTACATAAACGATCTCGTGAATGGGTCAAGAGATTACCAGCTGTGATTACTGCGTTGAATAAAGAGATTACTCGAACAATCAACATGAAACCTAACAACGCCATTAAAAAGAAGTATATACCCTTACAACCGCAAAAAGATTTTTCAAAAGAACCAATTCTCGGTAATGTCACTGTTAGGCATTTATATGAACTAGGAGAGCTCGAAGGTAGTAAAAAAGTGCTACTGATCCTATTTGGAGTGTCACCGCGCATAAAATGTCCAGTATAACACGATCCACGGGTAGACCAGCAATCTATAGATTGGATTCAACTGCTCCTCAGCGTGGGTTTACTCGACAACAACTACAAGTGATACCCGAGGATACTCAATTACCGCCGCGTGGTCTTAACTAGCACCTCTTCGTCTATTGCATTCAAGACAGGTCAGCATCACATTATTTCTAGTATGACCTACGCTGCTATCTTTTCTGTCTACGGTAAATTGTCGAGGATCTGACCAGCACCAGCGCATTACACAATTGCAACTCGCGCAGTGATTATTCTGTTGTTGCTTCAGTGTAGTTATTAATTCAGCATCAATGTCAAATTCTCTGTTATTTTTGTTATCCTGTTGTTTATAACTAGATAGTTTTTTTCTGATTATGTCCTTGACGCTGTCAATATTATTGACTGAAGTGTCGTTATTGTTTAAAACAACTCTTCGAAGCTGATTTATTCTTCGTACTCTGGACACTGCGAGATAAACTAAATTCGACCACTCTATGTGATTATCCACTATCCAAACAATTGTATCGGATATAGTCAATCCTTATGAAGAATGTATCGTCGCTGCGTATCCTAGCGTCCACGGGGATTTATCAGCGCGTAATGCATCTTCGACGACGCTGATATCAACCAACACAATATCATTCAACACTAAATTCAGCTTTTCACGCTGTCCTGGAATATCATCTTCAGTATTTTGTTTTCGTGTATCCGAAGGCCTATAACACAACGGTACTGGAAGTGTTGTAAATTTTTCTTTATGCAATTCGAATAACTTCATCTGAAGTGCGTCTCTGACTATTTTCCTACTTGTGATTATCAAATCGTTTGGTCTCCACGCCTCCCAAAAATCATTAATGTGAGTTTCCGAAATTATTTCACGCGCTATCTCACATTGGATTCTATCCGGTTGTAATCTGATTAGTTTCTTGAACTCGCGTAAGTGTTCATCAAGTGCTCTATGATCGGTGTTAATTTCTTCGTAATAGTCTACGAAATTCTTTAGCCAATCATGTGGGGATAAACCGACAAATGGTGGTGGTTGGCCATGATCGCCGCACATGACGACCTTTGTATTCGATTGCAATAACCACTCGAGAAACTTTTGTAATACATCTAATGACACCGTGCATATCTCATCCCAAATTATGACGCCGGGTATAGATTTCTCACCCATTCGATCAGGGGTCCATTCGTCGCCTTTCCATCGAAATAAACTATGATAAGTACAAGCATTAACCTCTCGTTGTTTCATCTCTCTGGCAAGTCTGTGTGTCGGTGTTAACACAATCATGTTTGATTTGCCACGAAATAATTCAATCGCGAGAGTCGTATTTTCTACCTTGAGTGAATTTACCAATTATGCTTCTACAGAGATCTTTTGCATCTTTGTTTCTGATTTCATATAACAGTTTGGACCAATTCATGATATATTCTTCGTCGAGATCGGGAAACTGTTTTCGTTGTTCACTGATTATACTATCTATATCAGGTTGTGGTGGTAACCAGACTTCAGTCTGTGCTCGATATGATATAATTGGTTCACTGACAATCAGCGATATCAGCATGCTACAATCGGTCATATAACGTAACAGCACTATTGGCATCCAATGTTTTTCCGACATATGTCTACCAATCCAGACATAACAACACGGATGAAGTCATTTAGCCAATTCAAATGATACCACACGAGCGAATCCGGTTAAATCAAAATGTGGCAATTGTCCATTAATCGCAACACGTGCCATCTCATGGGTGGGATGTCCAAATCACTTGAAGTATTTAGCGCATTCTCCGTACCCCAGAAAACTCCCGGGATAACACGCGACTATATCAACCGAAATAATGGTTTTGGGATCGTATTTTGTATTCCATAATCCACCGTGATTTTATTCAATGCGACTTGATTTGATATCCGTGAGAAATTCAGCTCGTGTTGGTTTCTACGAGTTCCTCTTTCTCGCAAAATGAGCTGCAACCGACGGAATCGTTAAGCAATTTGTTAGTAATTGTTCATCGTCGAAGCTCTTCACGAAACTACTAGCTAGTTTTTTGATCTTGTCATGGAGGGCTTCGGTACGGTATAATTCTCCATTGGGTCCTACAAACTGATCGAATCCACCCTCGGGGTTTTCAGCACTGTGAAGTAACCACACTGACACCGGATTGTTTTTACTCAACTGGTAAATAGCATCGAACATTTTTTTTTTCTCAGAGAATTATGGAGTGGAAAATTCTTCGGGTATATATTTTATTGTTCGTTCCCGAGGGAATATTGTTACCGCAGGTGTCCATGCGTGCTCGTTATGATCAATAATTTTGATTGGAGCTCCATTTGATTTATACTTAGGCTCGTGTAATATCTCGTCGGTTATCGTCGCTACGGTTATTGGGAATCTTAGTGATTTTTCTAATTTGGCTATATCCTGAATTGATGCTCCGTTCTTGTTAACCGTTAATTCCCATTTATTTATGTTTTGGCGTCTTAGATCAGTCAATTTGATCCCCCGGGATGCATTTTTTAAGTGTTCTAATATTCGTTCTGCTACACAATTCATTCTTGACGAAGTCGATGTCGATGTCATCAATGACAGTTTCATGATTTTTAGTTTTTCAATACTCGGTTTATCATTTAACGGATATATCCCATAACAACTGCTGTTACAGGAAAAGATCTGTCGTAGTACGGTCCATCAATACCAGTCAGAATTCCTGGCTTGGAATCTCAACTCACAGTGACAGTTCTTTTATCCTTCAAGATGGGTTCAAATTTATCCCTGATAATCCAATCTCCAGTGTCTGAACCAGTAATGAATTTTATTCTAAATAAATATTTTTTTCCTCGTAAGATGTGAAATTATCTTTGCTGCGTTTTCGTCATTCATGGTAGCATCAACGCTACTATGAATTCGAAATGTTTACCAACAGTGAGATGCTCCATCACGCTTGACTTCATTAAAACAATCGCTGATATTTCTTTTCACGGTTCTATCACTTATTAGACTCTTTGGTTTATCAGAGACTCTATCGGGATTGAATTTAGTATTTTTCCAAGGTGTAATTCTCGATAATCTCTCGAAATTCTTCATGTTATAATTAAAACAAGTATTTAAATAGAGAATTTATTATATAATGAATCATTATAAATGGCTCATGATTGGATCAGTAACCCCGTTAACAAACCAAAAGGAGTTCTGTGGGTATCATATGCAAAGTGTCCGTGGGGGGGGGTATGGCCCGCTACCCTGCTTACGATGTGGGGTAGGGGTGAGAGGAATATCACAATTATGTCTTGGCTGTGGTGGTAAAAGATACAGAGAGTTGAAGCGTTATTATGATAAGAAAATCAAAAATGCGATCAATGACTATACCCATGACAGCGTCCTTGACATAGTCAACGACAAAGTCATTAGAATCCCTCAAGATTACATTGAGATATTTCCAAATGTAATAATTCAACAAAACAATGAATTAGACAAACAATAATATAGTATATAAATGAACCAAGAATTTCAACCACATCCCGTGATTCCAAACTATGAAGCTTCTCCTGATGGTACTGTCAGACACTGCAGATTGAAGAAACCGGTTGGTTCTGACAATGGTATATGATATTTGAAGTTTAGCACTGGAGGGAAAACTTATCTGAATCATAGAATCATATACGAGTGTTTCCATTGTTTGATCGAAGATGGTTTTGTTATCGATTACATTGATTCTAATCCATGGAATAATTCTTTGAATAATCTAGAAGCTATTTCTCAAAGTGAGAATTTAAAACGAGGAAAGACTGGTACTTATAAATCAATTGGGAGAAGACTCGTAAAATATTTTAATACAGTAACTAACGAAGAGATTATGAATGAAGCCGGTAGATATTTCGATATTTGTGAATCCTCAATATGGTTTGTAGCAAAGGGAAGAACCCGATCAGCGATTTCCACAAGGAATGGAAAAAAAATTTAATTTATTTATGTATAAAATCTGATTGATTTACAAAAAAAAAATAAATCTACTATTTTTTTGACTGATTTTGATCGATTTTCGACTGATTTTGGTCGATTTTTGACTGATTTTCAGTGGTTTCAGTTGGTTAAAGTAGGCCATTTTGCATGGGATTTCTCGTAGACTTTTTAATGAAAATCATTTTTTGCGATATTTTTGTCATTTTATCGTTAAAAATCAGTCGAAATCAGACAAAAAACAACAAAAAGAGACAAAAATAAATAAAAAAACACCGAAATATTGCGGTGGTCTCAGTCGGGTAAAGTAGTCAATTTTGCATGGGATTTCTCGGAGACTTTTTCACAAAAAATGACTTTCGTATGCCTGATTATATTTTGGCATTATTCTATATAGTATAAACGGAGTTAACTCGTTTAGGTGTGTTTACGGCCTATGAAATAGTTATCTCCGTTAGATTGTGTCACCGATTTTGATGGATTATCTTCTGATTGGCTGTTATAATTATCACGATTCTCAATGGAGATAATGAATTATCGGTTTTTATAGGAAAACGAATCAAATACGAACTGTTTAGAAACAACTATATTCTTTTTTTTAGTGTTTTTCAAACATTCAGTCTTGCTTAAATGCCGTTAATAATCATTATTAAGCACACAAAGGATATAGCGATCACACACCTTTGTGTTCAACTTTCATCTATAACCAGCTTATATACTATATCGTCTGTGTTATTATTGGGCTTTAGCGTCGAAGCTTATATGTGACCAATTCATACAACTCGCACACTATTCCACGGTGTGTGAGTACTTTTTGTATCCATACAGTCTGGGAATTTTGTTCTGGGTTGTATGAATTAGGTCCGTATGAATGTAGACCCGCCCATCATCCCATCCCATCATTCATTTCATCCCATCATTTCATCCATCATTTCATCCCATGATTTCATCCCATTATTCATTGTATATACCATCCCATCATTCATTGTATATACCATCCCATTGTATATACCATCCCATCATTAATTGTAAATACCATCCCATTGTATATACCATCCCATCATTCATTGTATTGTATATATGTAGACGCCCTTTCCCCTAAGCATATCTTCCTTGGTTACAAACCCGTTATTTGACGAGTTAGGTCCCTTATGAAGGGGGAATATGCTTTGTGGTGTATGATATGGACGTCGGAATAAACAGTAACGTATATTTAGCTTTCCATCACATTTGGGTAATTATCAGTCAATGAAACTGTCATAGGGTCTCATTTCAAAGAGAGAAAATCATTCATTGTAAATATCATAAACTCACTGCATATAACCATCTACCATTCATTGTAAATATCATAAAAAATACTCACTGTATATATCATAAACTCACTGTATATAACCATCTACGGTTCTTTGTAAATATCATAAAAATACTCACTGTAATACATCTACCATTCATTGTTCAACCATCTACCATTCATTGTATATACCATAAACAACTCTCAAAGAAAGAACCCTATGAAGGACATAAGGGCTTTATAAGGAACCCAATGAATGAATAACCGCTTATCACGATTACTGTTTATTTTTGAAAAAATATATCAACGTATTTTTGTATTAGACATATATTATATAATTATATATGAACTCTGAAGATATTGATGAAATTATAACTGAAATATTAAATCTAAAATCCCTAAAAGTACCATTGTCAGATGGTTTAGATTGTGATAAAACCCTCTCTGATTATCAGGATATTTATTTCGCTTCTATGCATAATAAATACGTATTACCAAAGAAATATTCTTTGATAAAAAAGATCCAGAATTCTCTTCGTGATACCCTTACACAATGGCACGATATCAATGTGTTTGTCCCGTTATTTACCATCGTAGAAAGAGTTAGAGGAGAACTAGGCCAACAATATGAGATCAAAAAACAGGTTAATGCAAACATTAGAAATATACGGACATTAATAAATGAACACGAACAAAAACCGCTAGATAACGACCAAGTGATTGCAAGAATTTCCTTGTTGTCCTCACCCCTAGTTGTATGACATGTATAACGCGTAGTAAAATTCTCGCTATAAATACACTACTGCATGTTGCAAATACAATGGAAAGGTATGTGCGCTCAATTGTATAACCAATAACAACTTGCACAGGAGTAAATTGCCATGGTGAAAAACCTTTCAGCGAGTGATTTTTTGTTGTTGTTATTTTTCATTAATGTTTGCCTATTTGAGTCTGGTTAAAACGTAAAATCATTTTATGATGACAAAATCACTACATGAAAATCTCTTCAAGACTGTTTCAATAACGGTAAACGAAGCATTCCCGCTATAAGCTTGTAACTGCAAGGTAAAATTTGTACTATAAATACTCCATGGACTGTAATACAGTGGAACAGATGTTGCCATGGAAAGACATGTACGCTCAATCAATACAGGCTTGATTAAACAACACGGGAGTAAATTAACACGGTGAAAAACATTTCAGCGAATGTTTATTGTGTTGTTATTTTTCATTGATGCTTGTTGGGTTAAATAGTCAATTCTTTTTAAATGAATCAATTTGAAATTCTTTGGAATTTCGTGTATGATGATAAAATCTCTACATGAAAATCTCTTCGAGATTCAAATTGGGAGATTGTTTACGATTTCAGTAATGGTAAATGAAGCATTAACCACTCGATTAGCGAGAGAGAGACTGGCGAATATCAAAAAATATATACCCGTCCTTGATTCTGTCAGGGTCAAATTAAAGAATCGGCAGAGTCTTCAGACTGACCTTTCCGTGGGATCTGAACAGTTATTTCAACCGATTACTATAGCAACAAAGGAAACAGCAAAAGAGGTATTTTCAGCTACTGAGCGAGCAATATGTGAGGATGTTCCCAAGGACAAACCAAGAGAAGAGAAGCCTCTTATTGGTGAACTTGAAAAAATAGCAACAGGAACTGAAAAAAAAAACATCAGCGTTGTTAACAAAACTACCTTGTAGTTTAAAAAAAAACTAGTGTTTCTTTAGTGGATAAACTTAACAAGGAGGCTATATGAAAAATACAACAACAGAGTAATTACGATTTAAGCGGTTTTGCTATTAACAAATATAATTCAAGGAAGAGTTTTTAGTGGACGAGCATAAAGACGATCCAATATCACCCGATGACTGGGCTAATGCGTTGTATAAAAGAAATACTGGGGGTTTAGATAAAAGGATGAGGGAGTATAGAACCTTCAAAAAAAATTTGATAGTTATAAAAAAACAAGAACAACAACAAGAACAACAACAAGAAAGAAAGCGCCAAACACCAACAACAAGACGAAAAAGACAAGAAGACCCTCAATGGGATGATGATGATAATTTAGAAGAAATGGATACATCACTGTATGAATTATCTAGTAATCAAGGTGCAACTGGTAAAAGCGGAGATGGATATCAAAAGGCTTTTTCAGATAGTGGTTTAGTTAGTGGTCCTGGTAATATTCTCTGTGATATAGCACGATTAGAGGTTCTCATCGGAGGGAAACGAGCCGGAAATAACTCACCTGAAATAATCAATGAAGCAGCTGATATCTGCATGCGGTTATTTCAAGGTGGCATCATGGATATCAAAACATATCGAGATTTCATTGACGAGTTAGTGGAAAATCCTACGGATGGTTACCACAGTGACTAATCTGACGACAAAGTCGAAAATAATTTGGATTGAAAATCATTTACGATTTCCACATTAAATAAATATCATTTAAATAAGATGATCATACACTACAACCATGATAAACCAACCAGCGTCTATGTAGTAACTCGCGGTTTCCAGTTTATAGCACATACTATGGTGATGGTCTCGGTAATACAATTGCAGGATTATTTGCAAGAATGTCTCTAAAAGTAGCGCCGCTAGCAAAACAGTTATTAATGAAAGCCATTGATGTTATTCGTGATAAGGGTATTAGCTGTTGGAGATGCTGCCGGGAAAGCGTTTTCGGCCTCTCGGGATAAACTAACAGCGCTATTTCGACGGCGAAGGAAACAAGGACCACTGCCATCTACAACGGAAATGCCCGCGAGTGTTAGTAAAATTATAAATAACGCAGTGGATCAAAAACTAGCATCGCTAGTGACTAACACCCAAGATAACATAACTGCAAATATGACAGCGGGAAGTGGCTAAAAAAAACACGACGACGTCGATGATTTAGACGCTGATTTATCAAAGTGATATATATATAATAAAATGTTTAAAAGGTCACCTGATCCAGCGTTTGATATGGAACCCCAGTGCGCAAGGATGATTCTGTACGTGATTATCAATTTTATTCTTATCAAGCAATACAAGCAGATCTTCGATCAAGAATTAATCTTCAAGTTCATGATACCAGTAAATACTTTTTGCCTTGTGAAGCATTTATCGAAGTACAAGGAGAACTTGCAACAAATGTCGAAGCTCATACAGAATACGCAAATGACCCACTTATCCTGAGTTGGTTTTGTCAATAATGGGATCATGGTGTTATTTACTAGAGCTAGATATCTCATCGATGGAAAAAAATTGAAACCATTGAGAATGATGTTGATGTTGCCACAACAATAATAGGGTTAGCAAGATATTCTGACGATTATACAAGATCGGCAGGTCCATCTATGATGTTCGCTAAGGATATTACTGATCACCCTAATCTCTCTCCGTATATTAAAATACGGATACCACAAGGTACTGGAATTGACCCAAACTACCCGGATACCTATGAACACAGAGCTAGACCAGGAGCTGCGTTTGATATTGTCGGAAGCGCTAACCCTGATTACAATCTAGGATATGCAACACGCAAAGCAATGCTACAAGGAGAGCGTCGACGATTCTCATGCGCGATTCCACTGCATCATATATTTGGATTCTGCAGAAATGTCCGAAAAGTCATCTATGGAGCAAAGCATACGGTAGTACTCGTGCGAAAGGGTACTGATAATAGTGCAATTTGGCGAGGTGCTGGTGTTGCTGAGGGTAAAGTTAGAATATTTAAACTATCACTGTGGATGCCAGTGTTGACTCCATCAATCACCACAGAGGATAAATTACTATCATTTATGGACAAAGGAGGAAAGTCGTTGATGAGTTGGTTATCGGTGTCCACATATAACATAGATTCTGATATTAATGGTACTTTTACATGGCACATGGCAGCGCGACAAGGTGTTTCAAGTCATATATTTGTTGCGCTACAGGATAAAACGCGAGTTGGTTCACAATTACACAGCCATATGAAATTTGATAAATTAGGTGTTAAAGAAATCTCGCTGAGAATAAACGGCCAACAGAACCATCCGAGGATATACATCTTGATTATGATAACAATTATATTGCACGAGTGTATCACAAGTTGTTGACATTTATGGCACGTGATCAAAATGTTGATACTGGTCTGCAAATATCACAGTATGATTTAAAAAATTTATATCCGATCTATTACTTTTCGTTGGAACATCTTGATTTAACAAGACAGTCCGTCGTTGATATACACTTTAGAGCTCGTGTAGAACCCCCTGGTGGTGTTAATTATAGAGCGGTTGCTGTCATTCTCAGCGACAAATCAATGCTTCTTGAAGGTTTTGGCGGAATAATGAGAGTAATAGATGCGCCAGTAGAAAACATGTAACAATTAAATCAATCTGTTATTGTATAATGTCATATAGTCATATTATTTTACGTTAACTCCTGGTCAACTCAAGAAATTGCAATCGGAATCGGCTAAAAAATGCGGAACTACAATAACATTGAAACCCAACCAGATGACTGGAAGGTGAATAAATTATCGCTGACAACTCGTCAAGTAAAACACTTAAATGATGCTGTCAAAAATAAACAAAAGGTGTTCAGATCACACTCTCTGCAGCAGCAATCAGCGATATGAAAAAATCCGGTGGTATTTTCCCGCTGTTAGCTGCGATTTCGGCTTTGATTGCGGCAGCGGCTCCAGCGGTGGCTAAAGCGGCGGCGTGAATGGCCGTTGGTACAGCGGCAGGAATAGCACTGAAGAAAGCAACTGGGAAGGGATATAAAAAAAGGGAAAGGGTCTAAGACTGCCAGGAACCCCGTACACATGTTACAGCGGAAAGGGTCTAAGACTAGGACCAGTTTACTAGTTGAGAAATCTTCGACTAAGGAACATATGGTTAGAGTCTTTGACTGAGGAACCTATGGTTCCCATGTCCAATTTTGATTTACTCGATGCAGCTAAAAAACTCGCGATTAAAAACTTCAGAAGTGTCTTCATAAAAGATCAATTACCGGCACAACCAAACAGCGTTGAAACCGGTATTATTATTCTTGATAACAGCACCGGACCTGGTACTCACTGGGTTGCATACGCGATTGATCCTCGTGCAATTGTCTTTTTAGATTCATATGGATTAGCTCCGCCGAAGGAGTTTATGCGTTATATAAACCGCTTTAAAACACCTCGTTGGTATTCTACGCTACCATCACAACAGATGAATGACCCCCCCCCCCTTATGCGGCAGTGAAGTATTAAATATCCTTGACGCTATTTCAATATCTGGAAAACCACCACATTTTTTCGTAAATGAATACACTAGCAGTCGCTTTTTAGAGAGAGATATTATATAGAATAACATGATTGATATTTGGGGACGACCTCTATTACCGTCAAAGAGACCCGATGGCGTTGCAACCGGTGATATAAAAAAAATAATCGAAGATGAAATAGCTGAGACGTTGAACTTAGCAAGTGTTGATCCTAATGAAATAGTTGTATTTCAAGATCGTCAGGGTAAATTGAAATCTAGTAATCTTTCCCTGGATGATATTTTAGTTAAACAAAGCAGCTTACCCCAAGGCACTATCGCGTTGTTTTCCGATCAGGGTAAACTCAAACCAAGTATACTTGTTTCAACTATCATGGATAGAATTAACAATAATGACAAACCGTTATTAGATTTCCTTGGAAATCCATCTGTGACCACACCGAAGCTCACAACGATAAAATATTCTATGTTGGAACTAGCAATACTTCAAAGCAAATATGCAGATCACGTTGAAAAATTTACATCATTTCGTAAAAATATCATTGAAATTTTTTTTGCAACCACGCTGGATACAATTGATATAAAACTTCCTGATATTAAAAAATCCATTGATGAGATGAAAAACACCATCGAGGCAATCAGGGAAGATGCAACGAGGAGGATAACAATCGTTGAAAAAACAAAAATCCCTCATTTTAAAACCAACAACGTAGTATACACGATCCAACACGGATACTTTGCGTGGACACCCACAAACAACAAATTAGATATCACTGCAA
The DNA here is from genome assembly GCA_029339505.1 of Unio delphinus. Lineage (NCBI taxonomy): Eukaryota > Metazoa > Mollusca > Bivalvia > Unionida > Unionidae > Unio > Unio delphinus. The sequence continues at coordinate 2,325,685 of JAQISU010000131.1, forward strand.
CCGTCAAAGGTATTTATCGATGAACACTAGTGACACCAACTCAATTTAATATATCATCGTCGAGTTCATCTGGGGTCAACAATATGATATCAACGATCATCGACAAGGATACAACTGAACAGTCCACGATAGCATCCACTGATAAAAATTTGGTTAGAATTCGGTATCATGATATGTGGAATTTATAGATGATTTAAGTAGACAATTAAACCGCTAGATGTTTCAATTGAAATCGTAAACTGATTTGGAAATAAAATGTCGTCATCAACGGTACCTTCGGTATCTCAATATTGCTATGATCAGGTCAGATAATTTCAAACTAGACTCAAAACCCCTCGCCGAGGAGTATCAAAAAAAAATAAAAAAATACCGACGAAGAATCACCGCAATTGATGTTACCGTGTACTCGGTGAGGGGTGTAATCGCCGGAGCTGGTATAATACTATCTTCAGTGACAATGATTGCCCCGATAGCTGTTCCAATTTGTATATCCGCGGCGACAACAATCGCGGAAATTATTTCGATTATAACAAAAAAAATATCATCATGCAGCCAACGCAAACTGCAAGATTACACGGTTAAATTTCATGTTGTATCAACCGCGTACTCGCAATTGTCCACGTTGATATCGTCGTCGCTCGATGATACATTTATATCCCATAGTGAGTTCTCAGCGATGGTAAGTATTTATGATTCCGCGATATCAAAATTAGAAATACAACATGAATATAATGACAACACTGCAAGAACTACTTCAACGAATAGTGGAGAACACAAACCCGAAAACCAGCATAATCTCAATAACCTCAACTATATCAGATAGTAAGTTCTCAGTGATGGTAAGTATTTATGATTCCGCGATATAAAAATTAAAAATACAACATAAATATAATATCAATGACAACACCGCAGGAACTACTTCAACGAATAGCGGAGAACACAGCCCGGATAGTGGAGAACACAATCCCGAAAACCAGCTTGATCTCAATAACATCAACGAATCCTGAATTCAGTGTAAATTTCCCTATCTCAGTCCCGTGAAGGAAATCGCGTTAGCAAAATTACGAGTGTATCACAGTTGGCCTAATATTAGGTCGGTAGCATTTGGCGGTCAACAACCGAATAATTCCATGGTATTTGCGTAAAAGAATCGCGAAGACGGGACTCCAGACTGGTACGTTGTTTCGATATGATCAGGATCCTACCAAATCGAACAAATCAATGCTGGATTCCAGCGTAGAATAAAATCAATTACTGGAACAGAAGAATCAAAAATCGCTATAACAGTTCATGAACCGACGTTATCATCCGCGATCGAGATAAAATCGCCCGAGTATTCCGTAGACATCTATCAGAGTTCTATAAGAACCGTACTAGGATGGCCTGAAATCCCACCAGAAGCATCTCAAATACCCGAACCACAAAAATCTGATTATATCACAGACAATAAATATCACGATCTTTAACCCAGAATAATCGATTCTACTTATACGACAGTTTTAACAGAGCCTGTTATTTACAGTAATGGAATATGGTTCTTTGCACAGCGGGATGGTGGTTGGATCGAAATTTCTTCAGATAACATCTCGGAAAATTTTAATAATTTTAAACGAAAACATAAGAATTATTTAGATAAATTACGACAGAGTTTTCAAGAACCATCCTCGAAAAATTTAATTATCAAATACACGGAAATATTAAATCACATTGTACACGATATAGAATTGTTTCACATACGACTTATTCAAGGAGTATTAGATGCCAGGGTCGGTTCTGAGAAAATAGAATTTGCCAAGAAATATAATATACGCATTGAAGATATTCCGACACATAAGTTTCCTGAGTATAATATTCCAGAACTAAAAAACTCAACCAATGCCTCGATGAATACTTTTCCCAAATACTCGCAGCGTGGAAGAAATTGCAACTACTACCAACAATACTCAAACATAATAACGACCCAGACGGAGGTGGCAGGCATATCGCTCCTCAAAATGTGAATATAACCTCAGTCATAGCATTGAATTTAGTATGTGATGTTATCGAAGGAAGCTATCAAATAAATCTCGAGCGATCAAATCAAGCTCAGCAGGGATATATTTCATACTTTTTTGCACCAACAGCTCCTCCAGGATTTCTAATTATTGAGGATCCAACTAATTCAGTTTATATGCGATATCATAACGATTCACTGACGAGAATTAATTTTTCAAACTCACTGATCAGTCCAATAATCTAATTGATTTACGCGGCGAGGTCCTACAAATTAGTGAAGTCCTAAATGATTTTCATCGTAAAAGTAATTGTTAACCCATAGCAGCAGAGGGGGCGGCGACAACTACCATGGCATCTCAAGCATGCCTTTTTTATGATTTCGAGGAAACCTTAGTTTGCCGAATCGACGCCTGTCCGATTCATTTTTCGAGGAAGACTCAGTTTGCCAAACAGATGCCTATAAAAAGTTGTCGGATTCGACCCCCTCTGCTGCTAAAGCACCCACACGCCCACACCCATATATATATATATATATATATATATATATCTATATATATATATATATATATATATATATATATATATATATATATATATATATATATATAAAAATGACTCGCCTGAAGGTTGTGGACAATATCACACACACACACACACACACACACACACACACACACACACATATATATATATATATATATAATATTGTCCACGTCCTTTAGACTAGTGATAATTGAGTATAGATGACTTAATATTACATGCAAAATGGGTGGTATTAAAAACAGAGGAAAGTCGGCTCCAAACAATGTTTATAGAAATGTGAAACGTGCCCTATCTCCAATTTTACTCAATATTATCTCAGTATTGATGCGTGTAAATTTTGTCTTGAAGGAAATGAATATATATGTAAAATATCAAAAGAATATGTTTGTGATTTTATAAAACTTGTGATCCAAATTTTTTTTCTAATTTTCTTCAGCTTGGTAATAAAAATGTTGGGAACAGCAAAGGTTAGTCCTGTCTCCGTCGTATGCATCTTTATTTATTGTGAAATTAGAAAAATACAATTTTTTAATAAATGCCTCTTAAAACAAGATGACTTTTTAAGATATTTAGACGATATCTGTATGATTTGGAGTAATTTGAAGACATTTATTATTTTATAGACTCTTTAGACACCCAACAATGAAATGTACATGCAATATCTATAAAACTAAAGTTTCATGTTAGGACGCTGAAGTCACTAAAAATGAAAACAACTGACACCACTACCATGGTTCATGTTAACAACATGAATATACATCAATATGTTGATTATTCTTCATACCATCCTAAATCATGTAAAAACGAGATACCATATAGCCAGGCGAAACGATATAGAAACATAATTCAGATGACATTGTTTCTAAATCATCATTAACAGATTTGGATCAGCATCTTTGAAATAGGTATTACCATATTGACATCATTATTACTGCTTTCCAAAAAGTATCTTCTTTTACACAACTTGAACAATTACAATGTAAAATCAAAATTATAAATGAAGATATCATTCCTATTGTTATTGAATATAATCCAAGTTTGCCTAATATAGTTAAAGTATCATTAATTATTAGGATGTATTCTCATTATCAAGTAAAGCAAGTGTTCATCGCTACACAAAAGCATACCCATAGTTGCTTATAAAAGAACTCAAAATCATAAAGATTTCCTAATTATTGGCAAATTGGAAAAGTAACCAACCATGGTGTTCGAAATGTTTTTTAATAAATGAAAAAACTTCTTTCAATAATAATAAGAATAAAGAAACATGTAATATGCTTTGTGATACTAATTTTGCAACACCAAATGTTATTGACCGCTCCGGTGGCCTAGTGGTTAGAGCGTTCGCCTCGGAAGCGGGAGGTCGCGGGTTCGATCCCCGGCCGAGTCATACCAAAGACTTACAAAAATGGTACTAACAGCTGCCTCGCTTGACGCTCAGCATTAAGAGGTTAGTGTTAGGACTGGTCGGCCTGGTGTCAGGATAATGTGACTGGGTGGGACATCATGCTACATGTCTGCGGCATGATGCCTCAGTGCTAGACATCACTATAAACTGCCTCACAGCAGACATCGTAGCGATATGACTGAAAAATTGTTAAAGCTACGTTAAAAAAAATCCTAACCAAATGTTATTTATTTGATGACATGCAAAATATGTGGCATCCACTATATTACACAAAACAGTCAATACATAACGAAACGTATAAACCAACATAGATCACACACAACACAAATATATCGATCAATCATTTTCATAACATGTTTCCTCACATTTTAACAATTATTCAACAATTGTGTAGGATTTCTCCTTTCAATATATATTTTATAGCTGATTCTGAGATGGAATGTCTGTTTGAGAAAACTTACTGGATTTACCGTCCTAATACAACTTATCCAAAAGGTCTTAATTTCAAAAAACTTTACGACATTCATTAACCTTTCTTATGTCCTATGTTACCAATTAGTTAACGATAATTGAATATTATTATAATGTACAAAAAACGTTATAAACTTATATCATACAAATAAATGTACTTATGGTTTATCAACCAACAGGCAGTTATAAATGAATTCTCATCTAAATATGATTAATTATTTATGCAATGTTGATTATAAGTATTATTATCACCAAATGTTTATTATATATACCGAGTTCTGATGACATATTGAAGATTCCTCAATTATTTTTCTAATATGTGTGTCTGTGCATTATACATACTACAAATATTAATGAAACTGGTAATCTCTTTTAATTCCTGTAGAATTATATATATATATATATATATATATATATATATATATATATATATATATATATATATATATATATATATATATATATATATATATAGATAGATAGATAGATAGATAGATAGATAGATAGATAGATATATAGATAGATAGATAGATAATTTCTTATGGGTCACTAAATGCACAAAGGAAAAGCACAAGTGAAACAATTTACGTGCACCAGATCGTTGACTTATATCATCACTTGGTTCCGTTTCCAGATGGAGTTTATAACACATATTTGATTCTCATATTACAATCGACATTATTTTCTGATAGTTGCAATGTGATTAGTACATATTATTATACCTAGCGTCTAATCGTATCAACATACCTTCGTTGTGAAGTTTTCCAACCTCGGAGGTAGTTTATACTTGGTTGATAATTCGGTTTCTGATACTAAGTATGCAGATGGATACAATGACTTCCTTTGTATCCATACGCACCATTTCACCATTTTGTCTTGAATTCCTTTGCAACCGTGTTCATGACATTGCACAGTTTTTCCGCAGACATTTTCATTGATAACATATGGTCTTGGTGTTGCAAGTGTTAGTCGTTTTATCACTAAAATAACCTCTTGCGCTTCTCTGATGTATCTCAGGATTTTTGCATTGCACGTGGAAACGGTTTGATTAAATACATTGTATATAATGAGAGAGAGAGAGAGAGAGAAAGAGAAAGAGAGAGAGAATACAAGTAAACATTTGTCTAAATTTAAGACAATTATATTCTAAATTGTTTTATTTTCTATCTACCAGTTAATAAGGAGTGACTTCATGAGAGCATAATATACACGTCGAGATTTTATTACGCTCTATTTTATGACATAAATTAAATATACAAGAAACTACCCCATCAAATATCAATTTTTACCAATATGCTAATATTCATTACTGGAACGTGTTAATTTATGTTGGTGTTATTTTATATTAATTAATTTTACGCTAATATGAATTGAAACATTTCTTCATTTACTTGTTTGATTGAATGGTAACAATACAAATTATACTTGAAAAACTGACGATCGTCCTGCCTCTGCACTTAACGTTTTCGCTACTTTCTGCATCTTGCTTTCTAGTTAATATATTATTAGTAAATTTTGTGTTGGGGATATTTCTCCTCATTTTCATTGTTGACGCGATGTACAAATTTACAAACCTAGTCTAAAAGTAACCACGTATGATGTTATCCCACACACAAATGTCTTACTGAGTTGGATTATAGGGATTAACAAACTAAACCAAACTAAATTAAATGTTAGCTGTTACACGTGTTTGTTTCATTATAACCAACATATAATGCACTTTAAAGCATTTTATTTTGTTCCAGTGTACATATATAACAGTGTACATCGGTAATGTGTCAGTTGCGGTAATTTTCACGCACTACATCATATTGATAATTTAGATGAATAAGGATAGAGTGAATCGAAAGAACGAATAAAGCATATAAAAACTTATAATAGCATACATGAAACATACGTAAAGCAAATGCTTGTATATCAATAAACGTCTATTACCTGTTCAAGTCGTTCATTGGCTGGATAACCACGGCTGATTATATAATCACTTTTTCTGAAATTACATTTAATTTTACAATGATCCTATAAAATGCTCAAACCGTAGCTCTGTATATACACCAATTGAAGCAGCGTATTAAAATCCATAATTGGCTGATTTGCAGTCAATGACTACTGTGTCAATATATGTAATTGTGACCACCTTTTTCACTTAATACTCGTTTAGGTTTCACCGCATTGAAGGTATCTCCCTTGCGTCTGAAATGCATATCGCATATTTCGCAGAACTAGGATGAACCGACTAAGAATGGGTTTGAACGCTTTTTCAAGTAAGGGGTAGTCAATCTCAAATACAGTGTCAAGATGTATGACTTAGGAATCCTTGGATCGTTAGACGCAGACCCTTTGGAGCATGTAAAACATTCAATGTGCAAACTTGATTTTTTCACACTCGTAAACGCAGAACCAGGCAAGATGACATAATGTCATTACTTACAACACACGCAGGCCTGCATTCGTAAATGCTTTGGGTGGAGGTACATGTACGCCTAATACAGAGAATAAAAGACTTTCGTTGCACTGTCGTTAATAATGTAAGTATAAAACTTGAGGGAAATAACTTGGCTTGCATTGACTTTTGATAAGTCATGTTTGTGATATTGAGGAAGAAGAAAGTGCAAATTTCATTTTCTAGTGGCGATTGTTTAAATTACTTTGACACACCAGCAGGGAGAAACAAACACTTTGCAATTTAGATTTTAAATTTATAATAAAAAACAAAACGCATGAATGATTATTCAAGATATTTTGTAATTCGTTGAAAATTTGAAATGTATATAAAGCATGATTTGGTCGTTCAACTGCTAGTTGTCTTAATATGTGTACCTAATATCAATAGCCGTTCTGTACTTCAATTATAATATAATATTATGCAGTACCTTGAGAAAGGCTTAAGTCCTATGTTTCGTATCCAGGTTCATAAGCAAATAAGGTAACGAAGAAACATCCTCGTTGATACCTTGTTCAGATTTATTTGAAGTACAACCTAATCCAACAAACGTATATTTGTAGCACTGGTAATAATGAAACTGCGCCTTGATTTTAGTATGTGTTCTGGCTTCCCAGCAGTTCATAATCTGTTATAATGCATGCTCAATGCGAATGCATATTTTGATTGGATGTTTCTCGAAGTAATTATGTTTTGTTGTAGTTTCTTTCCCTTAATTCTAACTGACAGTTGCAAAAGTCTTAATGACTAAACGTTAAGAAGTAAAACATGTATTTAGAATGTTTTGAATAAACGATCTATTGTTATCTGCTTTATAAACTTGACTGAACATATGCTAATGTTTCGGAGTCAAGAGGATGTCAACAGTTCTTTAACAACCATCCAATTAAACCTACGTAAACCGTCTCCAAGTCTTTGCGAATGAACATGATGCATGTTTAAAACAATTGCTCGATTATAAGTGAATGAAACATTATCGTTTACAACATTAAAACACAAGTGAAACACATCTAAATTTCTAAAACACAACCCACACACTCATGTGTTTCCTGCTGATTTGTTTTAAGGCTATATTCATCAAGAGACTTGTTATTTTAGGATAGAATAAAAGTCACATAAATACGTGTTTAATGTATTATGTTTTCAATTTGCAAATTCAGTTTAAAAACCAATACAAATTAACCACATCAAAACCCTTCGTTAACAGTCTACCAATAGCAAGGGATGTAACTCTTACTGGTACAGCTGACACTTTTAATTAATTCCCATTATTATTATTCGTACTATAAACACATTTAATTTAATGTACAATATACATATTAAATTTGGTCAAGAGACTTGAGCGTGTGGGTTGTGTTTTATAAATTTAGATGTTAAGCACGGCTTATAAAGACATACGTGTCCTTGCTTTCTTAGATCCACCCTAGTGTATAATGAAGACTATATACACTAAATAATATCTCGACGTTGGCAAATAGTTTATATAGGACGCATTATTTGAACTTCGTTTAAATTGCAAACTCGAAAGTTGCCATATGACCATATAAAGCAAACTAAAAGACAGTACTATGTGCTTAAGAATAAAGAATGAATTACTTGTTGAGTCAACTGAGACGCATACATCTTCCAAACCCAAGAAGCGAAGACTCCGCTAAAAGACTTTAGACGGTGCTGTTTGGGGAATGCATAAAGGGTCATGTGATAAGATGATGCATGCGCGTCATGATACTGATACTCTCAAAGAGCTACACTAATACTTCGACGTATTATCCTTGAAAGATAAGATATATTGCTTCTTTCATAAAGGTAGCGTGAACCTCCTTTGATAGATAATGGAAATAATAATGCAGTAGTAATAAGAAGTGCAAGACTTGAGGTGCCGCTTTTGAAACAAAATGTCACATTTTAATTATATGAACTCGATATTGACCTCATATAATTAATCAGCCTTATAAGTATGTATGATGGATTCAATGTTCAGTTTCCATAAATGCTAGAACAACCCAACCAAAATCGAGATTGTGGACTTGTTCGTACTACACAAGTGTATTATATTTCAGCCCAAGTTACCCCATAACATATAAGAATTTAGTAAAAACAAATATTTCTTTTTTTGAAACGTGTACCACTTTATTATAGGTCAATTTTTTATTTTTTTTTTAAATTTCATGAAAATATGTAACATTGTCAATTGTTTCGGCAACTGGGTCATGCCTTGTAAACCAGTTATTGACATAGCCACTCGTAATTCATTGGACACTTATAGAATCATGGGTATAACACTATCCTGATTCAAGAAAAGGATGACTATGCGTTCCCCGTATACGTATTACTTATTTAGGTCTTAAAAAATGCCTGCATATCCAATTTCTTTCATATTAACGACGTTTGATATGGGGCACGACATACTGTGTAATAAGACAAAATGTTCTCGCCGATTTCTTTGTTTTAAAAAGTAAGGCAAATAGCAGACAAGAAGTGTTGCAATATAAACACAGAACTATCTTGAAAAAAAATCATTGTCAAGAAGAAAACTACTCTCGTAAGACACAACCCATACCTGTTTGTCAGTAGAATTCATTATTTATTTCTATATTCATTTGCACAGCGGTTTTCCTTACTAACGCACGAATATATATATATATATATATATATATATATATATATATATATATATATATATTAACTTACTAACGCGCGTAGATTCTGTGAAAGCTGGTCCGGATTGGGCCAGATGGGTCCAGTTGGCACAAGCATGGCACTGCCTATCTATATTGGTTCGGCTATGTAATATATTGTGCAGAAGGATGCTAAATAATTATTGACTTTGCGACATAAAGTTTCAGACGTTTTGGTCATTCTGATGACACCAATGACAGGATTCGATATCGATCCGTATAAAGTTGTAAATCTGTACCAGCAGCCGAGAGCACGTATGAAAGAGTATATTAGAATAATAACATCATTGGTGAAATGTGCCTGTTGCCTTTCATTTTCTTCAGACGGTTATATGAAATATTTACAGCATCGTATTTCCTGGGGTTTGCTCGCATTTATTACTGATTCTATTTTACAAAGATGCTCAACGTATCTATATTATACAGCTCTGAAAATGTGTGTTCCTCTTACAGTTTAAGGTGATATTATTTTGGTTTGGGAACTTAGATTTAATCAACTGTGTAGACTATTCCATATCTAATGTACCAAATGCTGTGCAAAAGGATACTTAATAATTATTAATTTACATTGAATTATTTAATTATAAATACCTTAATATATTTATAATTTTGTTTTAATGTTCCGCACGATCGAATTTTAATGCATCAAATACATAATCTGATTACACTGATTATATTTGACAAACAATTCTAATATTTACACATCGTTATACTACACCCCACCCACATTTTCAACGTTTACCAAAATGTGAGTTATATATGTTCATTAGATGAAAATTCAAGTAAATGTAGGAGATGAGATATTTACTTGTCCTTCCTGCCATATGTTCGTCGCAAATTGGCAACATCTTGTGTTTAAGTCAAATTAGAAAATGTATTGCGGCATCCGTATTCCATGAGCACATTCTTAGTTTCGATCAGATGTTGTTATTTGTTTTTCTGTAGTGTAGTCATACCATTATAGATGTAAAGCGCTTAGAGCTTCTAAAGATTAGGCGCTATATAAAGTCCTCATTATTATTATTATTGTGTATTCTGTATTAGTGTGTTGCATTGCATTCATGTCGTAATTCTTTTAATATATTTGACCTGGCTTTACATTGTCGAGTTTCTGGTTAGGTATTTAGCCGATAGAGGGCATTGTTTCAGATATACGCCCAGCTACAGATAGCCAAGGTCTTTTCCTTGGGATATCCTCTGTTATCTATAATCACCTTTCGTTAACAAATGCAGTTTTATACACCAAAATATGTAACCCTAGACTACCTGTTCTATTGGAGGTCTTAAACTGCGTCTCTATAGTTAATCCATTTTGAAATAAACCGATTGCACATGTAACACATCCTGACTGCGCTGTTGTAAAGTCTAAATAATGCACATACGTTTTAGCGACTTATCATAGCATTCTTATTTTCCATTGTTATATTAACATACCGTGTCTATTTATTTTATCCTAAGCCAAAGTATCAACCTTAGTCACGCTAATACTAAGAAACCTTTTTTTTTGCGGAAGAAGGACAATAATACATTAGACTAAACTTTTATATCAGATTTTTGTGCAGCTTTATCAATCAACAATCAGAATTTCCTAATTCTATGCATTATTTTATTCGTATTATAGTTCTGCTTTAAATTGTTTTTTTTTTTAATTTCCTCATCTGCACGTAGGACGTTGAAGGATATACTAACTATTTAAAATAACTAAATTTAAAGTAGTATGGATGTGTACACTTTATTACGTACAAATGCATTTGTATCGATATTCCTCTTGGAATAGGACTAAAATATTCAACGATATAAAGTAAGGTTCACTAAAACCAAAGCTTTGTGTTTCGCCATAGAGATTGATATACAATATTTACGAATATTTAAAACAAAATAATTTTAAGTAAATGAATTGTCTTAGGTTGTTTGATCAATAATGTTCCCATTCGTATAGTGTATGTTAAACACGCTCTTAAGTCTATGTATGTATTTACAGCTTCAAAAATGTATCTAGTGGTTGTTTCAGTCATTCTCGTCCAACATAACGTTTATCTCACAGACAAAGTATCTAAGTTGTCAACTGACATATTAAACTTTAGATTCCCTTCAGGCAGGTCAATAATTACAGTAATACGGGCGTATCACAAGGGTATCACGGATTTATATGCTTGTGTGATATTTCACTGAGTTGTAAAAATTCAGCATTGAATTAGTCAATATAATCTTGTAAAATCATTATCTCCATACAGTCCTTTTAATTCTGGGTATGGTAATAAAATGGCGAATGTCAAAAGGAAAAGAATCATAAAGAAACCAATATAATTTAGTTAAAAGAAAACCATGCTTTAATATGAATGCAGTTTCTGTGTTTTCTGTGACAAGACTATATCCTCCCAGTCTACATTGTTTATATTTTAAAATTTCGTGTCATTTGTTTACGTATTCTTTGCCATAAAGAAATAAATATGTACTATGTCACATTGTACAAAATTACACTTTAAATCACTACTAATATTCATTATCAGGAATTTAACTGAAAATTATCATGCACGGGTTTATGATGAGTACAAAAAAAAATAATGGTCCACATAACGTTCTGCTTTGCAGTTTTTCTGCCTACACATTTGCAATCATTTGTTGGAAAAATATAATCCACTTGCCAGGTACACGTCGCTAAGAATCCATGATTTCAAAGTCATGACCCCGAAAACGGTCCCAATAGGACTGAAATACATAACAAACATGTATATATATATATTATTATGGCATTATAACTTGTTTGCATAATTCGAAATTGATGAAAATGAACACTGCTCATTCCGCTATTTTGAATATTAATCGCTTCATAAACTTTCAATAAGTAGTTTAAGAGTTATTGATTAAAAGAAAAACAAAACCAGGAAGCTTTTGAAAATGTGGGCCACGACAAGTTAGCAATCGCTATATCCGGAAGTCCTGACAAATGGTGATGCAGAGAGTCGCTGATAAAATAACAAGCTCGTTGTATTTGTCTGAATATACTGACGCAAGATTGCTAGAAAGCGTTACTTCATGTTCACACTTAACTAGAATTAAACAAGATGATTTGTTCTGATGTCTCCACAAGTAACATTGGTATCACCAACAGTACGGTCTTGATTTGTGTTTTCTAAGAAATTTATTGCATTTAGTTGTATCGAGGACAACGCTGCTATGACTATTTTGTAAAGAACGAATATGTTGCAAATATCTTTCAACGCACCCGTCAGTGAATATGCCCGATGGTTTAAGATTATCCACAAAATCTGTATGCCACGTATAATTGGCCACATGAATAAAATACCTTCCGCATCACTGGAATTGGCGTTTCTTTAATTGGATCACTTCGTTATTAACAATAAAGAGCATAATTCGGATACTTTCACGATCAACATAAAGACTCTCACATAAAACATTTTGTGTACATCCAGCGGTATTCATGCAGACAACAATTGTTCGGAGCTAAAAACCAATGCGTCATATTAGATCTTTTCTTGTCTTTTCTGGAGGGTTGAAGACATATCCCGCATAACCTGTCAGTATGATTAAAGGTAAATAATACATATATCTTCCATTTTGATCCCTTTTCTTCGGTTCTATTGTTTCTGCGCATGGCCCATTTATTTTACTGTTTCACCATTAAGATTCTTTACTATCTGTATCATAGTCTCTCAACTTGGGCATATCATGCGTTATTTTAAATATCTAAATCCGTACATTATTCTCTACTAACATTACAATAATTTAATTTATCGCCATTAAAACTCAACTCTATCTAACAATATTAATGTATTCAAATATAGTTACACTGTTTAAGTTTATTTGAGAGGAGAGCACTATTACCGTTCTTAGCCTGCTATGTTATAGATCTTTAATCATCAACAATTGTCTAATAAATAAAACTAAGAGTTTAAAGACTTGTTACGTGCTTAGGCTCGAATAAACAGTAACATAGAAAGAGTGAAAATAACAAGCTTGTAAAACTTAATAAACAATTTTGTAAGCACAAACATTTTCAAGAAAAGAAAAAAAAAACTTACGGTTTTAAGAATCAATTCCAAAAATTAATCCAAAAAATAATTCAACATATTATCCACTAGAGAAATTGCAAAAGTCATGTTAATATAATGTCCAAATAATTCTAAGTTCGATTTCCAGCGAAGTATACAATATGGAAGACGATGTCACTTGATGAAGTCAGTATTTGTTAATAACATTTCCATGACCAGAATTCTTTTCCAGATAAATAACAAAAAATTCCTCTTTATCCAAACGAATTGACATAATTTCCGGAAAAAGGTAATTTATAATATCTCAAAAAGACACAACTTAATATTCTAAAAGACCAACTTCTACTGAATAGCTTGCTCGAAAACATAGTTTATATACCTGTTTTTACGTAAACAAGAAAGGGGTCACGATCTTCTAGAATCTCTCAAAACAAACCTACGTTCAAGAAATCACGTAAATACCGTTTGACCCATATAAAATTAGACAGATGTTTATATAATACTCTACAATGTCCTTGGAACCAACCAATCATTTTAAAAGCTTGTTTACAACTTTGAAACCAGGTCAGAAATGGTAATGTCCTGGTATTTACTCTGTAAAGTACAGGTCACCCCCCTCCTTCAATGAACGAATCTTAAAACTTAAAATGCCAAATTTAAATCTAACAATCAAGCAAAAATAAAAATAAATATAAATGACTTATATCAAATATACGTAACAGACTATGTAAAGTCATCATAAATAAATTACTCTGTGCGCAATCATTATATATTTACAAACTGACCCATTACGGCTTATCGAACTAAATTTAAAAAAATATTTAAGACCTCGGCACATGTTTAATAGATAAGATATCATCCAACAACTTTTATTTTGCTTTAACATATTTTATAAAAGGAAGTCATAGATGTTCAACTAGTGCAAGCGTCAGGGTCTCTGATTTATGATATATGCATTTGGCGTTAATTTGAAACGATAGTATATGACAGAGCAACGTTATGGCTCTACTATCAACGTTATTATTCTGAAATAATTATCAAAATTACCCTAAAGTAAAAACGATAATATTTGAAAGATTGTACCCTATATTATGCACACATTAAAGTTCTTAACAAAATTAAAGTCCGATGGTTCATATGAGTTAAGCATGTATGTTAATGACATTAAGGAACGTTAAGTGATACTGATTGAGGTTTACATATTATACTGACTTTAGTTTATTTCTTTCACTAGTGAACATCAATAAAACATATATGCTCAATTATATCGTCGTTTCCCTCATTTCATCCCTCAATGCCTGCCGTTGCTGGCACATACAGAGGTATAAATGTCATTTGTATCCACTAGGTGCGGGATGGTGTCAAACGAAGCCTTTTAGAAAACAGGCAGTCCGACCGGTGATGGTAAGATTTATATGTTGCCTGGAAAAATGTTTTGTTCTCTCCAATATTTCGGATTCGGAGAATTCCTAATTCATCATACGTTTATTGGAACCCTTTCGGACATTGCGCTGTGGAGTATAAACTGATAATTTTAATTTATATTTGCAGCAAGTCCGCACAACATACTTAATTACAATTAAATATAAATGCATAAGAAACATTGGTGTAGCAACTAAACAGAAATCAAGATGGTGGAAATAACAGAGAGAGACCAATAATAAAACTATAAAAGCCGATAAAGTAATTATCATTGAATTCCTAACTTAAGACAACCAACTATCCCCATCGTCACACATAGACAATTAGTAAATATTGTATCCATCCCGTGTTAGACATGGTACAAAAAGACAACATATGACATAACATGCATAGAAAAACGTAGCGGATAAATGAACGAGATGATTGAAGAATGTGATACAACAACAAATTGGGTTAGGGTTAACCTAATCCTAACTTAATAAATTAAATTGGCTGGACACGATGAATCTCCACCAACCTTCAGAGCACGCTTACAACATAAACTTCAGATGTAAGAGAAAAACCGCACCCCATCCTACCCGAAAAGAGGAAAAGATATTTAAATTGAATAGCTGCGGCAATAAGCAAACAATATGACAACAAGCAAATCTTCACATCTTGTTTTGACTCGTAGCTCTCCTTGCGACTCTTTACGGCACAAACATTATGAAATCAGAAGAAACAAAACGAAGTAAACAGTTTGACTAACATTATGAACACTACTTTTATATGACATTAGCCAAATCAGTATATGTGTATACCGGTCATATAGTTCATTTCTACATGTGTACACGTAACTGCCTTATACATCCTGCCTGGGATACAGCATTGCATTGTGTATTGCTGAATAAAGACAATATCAGTTTGCTCTAGTTATTCTAATTCAATATATTTTATTTTAAGGATTGCCATTAAAAGGTCATTATTGAATTGGTTCAGCTGGATGTTTTTTTTTTAGTCGTGATTTTGGTAAGTACTGATCCAATCATGTTTGCCTTTGTACTAGTTGTATAATTTACTAATAATTGTGATTAGGGTTCGTTGTAAAAATAGTCTAATTCCACGCCTCACCGTTGATCATAAAAAGTAAAATATAGTTTCTATATGACCGTTCTCGTGTGCAGGAGGCGAAGCATATAATGCATTCACGAGTT
Organism: Unio delphinus; assembly: GCA_029339505.1. Taxonomy (NCBI): domain Eukaryota; kingdom Metazoa; phylum Mollusca; class Bivalvia; order Unionida; family Unionidae; genus Unio; species Unio delphinus. Next base: position 2,341,851 of record JAQISU010000131.1, read on the forward strand.
AGAACATATATAGGACAAACCTGAAAAGCTGTTATAAATATTATGTGATATAAGTTAAGTCAGTTTTACTAACAGTTTGACTAACATTATTAACACTACTTTTATATGACATTCTCAAAATCAGTATATGTATTTACCGGACTCAATGTTCATTTCTACCAGTATCGACTGCCACATAACATCATTATAATTATGAAAAGCTAACAATTCAAAATGAGTATTCGATTTGATGTCTTTAATGTTGCGAAATCATCAGACGGATTATGTACATTTATTTAGTTAAATGATTTATATTATTGCATTTGTTACGTGTCAGTTGTAGAATTTTTGTCTCTAGCCGTCTCGCCCGTAACGCCGTTTACGAAAATTAGAAACATGATAAATTATTTCATTCAAAGGTTATGATATTACTGTACATAAAAACTATTTAATTAATTCACTGACACGTTTACACGCAACTTCCTTAAACACCCTGCCTAGGATATAGCATGGCATTGTATGCATTTGAATAAAAACAGTATCATTGTGCTCTATCTATTCTACTTCAATGTAGTTTCTTTAAAGGATTTTCATTAAAATGTCATTATTGGATTGCTTCAGATGGATATTTTATTTTTAGTCGTGATTTTGGTAAGTACCGATCCAGGCATGTTTGCGTTTGTAATAGTTCTATAATTCATTAATAATTGTGATTAGGGTTCGTTGTGAAAATAGTCTAATTCCATGCCTCACCATTGATCATATAAATAATAAAATAGTTTTTATATGACCGTTCTCGTGTGATGGAGGCAAAGCATATGATACATTCACGAGTTAGACCATATTTAGGACACACCTGAAAAGCTATCACATATATTATGAGATGTATTTTAATTTAGTTTTACTAACAGTTCGACTAACATTATGAACACTACTTTTATATGACATTCTCAAAATCAGTATATGTGTATACCGGTCTTATTGTTCAATGCTACCAGTATCGACTGCCACGGACATCATTATAATTATGAAAAGCTAACAATTCAAAATGAGTATTCGATTTGATGTCTTTAATGTTGCGAAATCATCAGACAGAGAATTCCCCTTTTTTTTAGTTAAATGATTTATATTATTGCATTTGCTACGTATCAGTTGTATAATTTTTGTCTCTCGCCGTCTCGCCCGTAAAGATTTTATGACACTTAGAAACATTATATCATTTCATTGAAAGGTAATGTACATACAAAATATTGAACTAATGCACTGACACGTTTACACGCAACATCCTTAAACACCCTGCCTAGGAAATATGATAGCATTGTGTGCAGTTGAATACAGACAGTATCAGTGTTCTCTGAAAAGCTATGATAGACATTATGTGATATATTTTAAGTCAGTTGAATACAGACAGTATCAGTGTTCTCTAAAAAGCTATGATAGGCATTATGTGATATATTTTAAGTCAGTTGTGATACTTACAGAGAGTATGGTTATTTCAGTGCAGGATTATGACACTTAACACTTTGAAGTTATTATGCTATTTTCTGTCTTATGCTCGAAGTAAAATTGTGCTTTATGCATGTAGACGTCTGGTACACGAATTTAATTGTCTTTCGTATTTGCCCTGAACACCGAATTTAAAAAGCCAACGGAATTTTGGTCATGTATGATGACAATCCAACCCATTTCACAAGTTCATTCAGTGTCTCGTTTCGTGAGATTAACAAAGCTGAAAGTATTTGGTAAATCAAAGCCAGTAATGTACAGGTGATTGTATTATTTTAAACGTGTAAAAGACGAACATACATATTTGAATATGGTTAAAACGCACACGGATAAATAAAGAACCAGTTTATCATACAATTTCATTCAATAAGTCAGTAGAGTATGAATAGAGAGCACATTACAAAAATCAGAAGGTTTTCAAACACTAGCAACACTGAAAATACAGGACGCTTAGTACATTTATTAGTAAATGAACGTTAAATCTAATATCAATTAAAATGTACCCCTGATTCGCGTACAAATGCTCTTGAAAAGGTTACATCCCTCTAAATCGAGGTTTCTCTTCCTGGATACATTTTAATTCAATGGCACGATACACGTGTCAAATACAAAAACTGCAACTGTAAAATTAAAAGTAGCTATGCACATTAATTACTTGCAGTTTAGTACCAAATATCAGACTTGAATGATTTTAAAATATGGCCACGTTATGAATATTTTTATAGTTGACCCCACTCTGACTTTTAAATAAATAAGACACGAAGCTTTTAATGTGTTCAACTTTAGTCTAATTTTTAAAAGAGGTTTTTATCTATATGTTTCATCCTTAAGTATGATGTTTTGACCATGATACAAATGAACAAATAAACAATGTTCTGATATTTGATACTGAATCCCATTATTGATGTTTGGACTACCTTGCAAAAGTTCCATTTTCTTTGATTGATTCATTTCTTTGTATGTAAAGCATACAAATAACGGAAGACAGAAACAATATAGCAAAAGAGAATTCAAGACTTTATGTTTGATAGTAATATCAAAAACATTTACAGTTTTCTATACTTAAACTAAAAAAATATGTAAAAAAAAAATTAACAAAAATTGTTCTGTATGTATGCGTGTACGCTGTGCGTTTGGTGGTTGGTTGGGTGGTGGTGAAATATAAAATTGATATTATATAATGTTTGTATGTTTTCCATACTTTGTACGATGAACTAATAAAATGAATCAGCGCCAATAATAATAAGTCAGGCTTTATCAAATTACAGAAAACACTAGGTCAATTATAATAACAATTGTCACTTAATGTATTATTTGTAATTAATATAAACTGGAAATAGAACTCAGGAGAAAACATCTGCAGAATAAATAAAATTAATTTTCATTGTAATTAGTTTTAATTAACTAATGAAAGATTTAATCTTAAATCGGGCCTATAATCACGCTTCCGATAACCAAAATAAGACATTATAAACGCTTGTATTCATTGACATGGACATTTCATATATTCCATACAAAATATGGTACAGATTGGAGCAGTTTCGACTTCATTAATGTAGAGCAGATGGATTGTAAATATACTTATAATTGACGTTGATACTGAAAAGTATTCATACATGCCCCAAATTTTGGCTTCATTTGCATATAAGTGTGGCCTGCCAACACACGGTTTACAACATTCTAATGCACCGAGGACCCCATACCTACATTCTATACCATTCGTTTACGTTGAGGATATTTGATCTGGTTAATATATAACTGAGGTTTTATAAGACACCACGTAAATAACTTTAATATTTTCCTTACAAAATGGATGATGTAAACATGTTTACATTATACGTACACTTAGGCTAGGCAATCTGCCTTTTCTCATATACGTACCACAAATATACCGCTGTAAACCATTTATTGGGTGTCAGAATCAAAATAGAATTACTTGCTTATAATGTTTAACAAACAATTACTAGTAACAATACTACATGGTTAATTCTAAACCCGTGTATTAGCATTATCCTATTTCCACACACAGAAGTGTTGTGATCTCCAAAACTTGATATAGTAGCAATACTAAATATCTTCCCACGAAACACATGTAGTAACATTTACCTATCTCCAGGCAATGCCTTTTTAGCCTTGAAACTTTGATGCAGCAACAATACTACAACTGATGCAGTAATAATACTACATTGCTCTCCTGGTCACCCTCAAACCCATGTAGAATATTTACCCTGTTTCGAGGTACTGTGTCGTGACCGCCAAAATTCGATCTGGAATTAATAATACATAGCATTTACACAAAACCCATGTAGTGATATTACCCTATTTCCAAACAAAATTATTTTGATCTCCAAGACCTGACGTAGCAACAATGCTACAATTGATGTAGCAACAGTAAGACATTCCTATCCCGGAAATACATGCATTTGCATTACCCATTTTCAAGGCAGTGATTAGTAACTTGCAAAACTTGATGTAGTAATAATACTACATCGCTGTCCCGGAAACCAATGTAGTGACATTACACTCTGTCTAGGCGAGTGTTATGTGATCTCTGTATCATTATTAAGGAACAAAACTACATTGTATATCACCAATCCAATGTACAGTATTAATATTTTAACGTAATATGTGTTTTAAAGGAGACTTGAAACCAATGGAAATATAGAATAATAATAACAACACTAATGAAGTAAACCTTATTCTGAAGTATTATATGCGACCGCAATCCCAGTATTTAAATATTGACATATGTTCAAAGAGCTGAATTTCCTTGACCTCGTATGCAAAATTTCCGCACCTATTCGGTTACTCTCGTGCTGCGACGTCATAGTTGCGACTCCAGCATCCCGACTGGCGATTTTGTATTTCTTACGGGTGTAAATAGCACATGAAGAAAAGGCTGTGGACAGCAATTTTTTTTCTCTTTTCCAAATGATAAAGGAATAAAGAAAGTATGAATACATTATTACAAGCGTGTCGATTTCAATGTAACACGATACAGCACACCGTGCTCATTACATTTCTCAACACCGCTCCGGTGGCCTAGTGGTTAGAGCGTTCGCCGTGGATGCGGGAGGTCGTGGGTTCGATCCCCGGCCGAGTCATACCAAAGACTTACAAAAATGGTACTAACAGCTGCCTAGCTTGACACTCAGCATTAAGAGGTTAGTGTTAGGACTAGTCGGCATGGTGTCAGGATAATGTGACTGGGTGGGACATCATGCTACTAGTCTGCGCTATGATGCCTCGGTGCCAGACATCACTATAAACTGCCTCACAGCAGACATCGTAGCGATATGACTGAAAAATTGTTAAAGCTACGTTAAAAATCCTAATCAAACAAACAAACCTTTCTCAAAGGAATGTTACCAGAGGGATCCTGAAAAAAGAGGCTCTAGGATACGCGAATGCGAAGACTAGACTAAACGTTGAAACTGTTCCAGACATGCCATTGTATATTTTACATCATGGTAAATAGTGTCAAACGTACGCGTTACTAAAATAGGCAGAAAGCCGAGTAAGTGCTAATAAAAATATAACAGCCCGACAGTTGATCGTGCTGATGAAATGAGTAAATGTTTTTTTTTTCAAGATCACAATCAAAATAAAGTCATCACTGTCCTATGTGAAATTGAGATCTGACTTTAATCAAATGGAAGCTTTGCTAAAATAAAATAATAATAACATTCTTAACCCCTGACACGGTCTTGTTTCGAGAAAAACAATTTTAAGTAATCTTAAAAAAATAAGACAATTAATAAAAAAAAACACAACCTTTAAGCCTATTACATTTAAAATGTATGAACGGTAATCTGTAATGATTGAAACTGATATAAAACTGTCCCTTGGGCAGTTTAAAGAGCAGCGATTAAAAGAAGGGAGATCCGATATAAAATCAAAGTTTCACATTAACTGGCTCACAATAGAAATTAAGGGAGACGACCATTAACATAATGGAAGTTTAACAAATTAACAACTATTCCTTATCATTGCACTTATCTTGTGAAATAGACTGGCCTTCGGACATAATTCAAAGAATCCATGTGCTACAGAGTGTGTATGTAAGCACCAGAAATTCATTGGCAAATGAACGATGCCCAATTTTGTTGTAACTTCGAAGCCAAAAACTTCATTTTAAGAGTTCAAATCTGCAGTCAAACGTTACCGTACATGTATGTGGCCATTGTTTTCCCACATTTTATATCCCACCCTATTTCCTTTAGCGTAAGTGTTAAGATATGTTACACTGTTTACTGAATGAAATATTTTTTTTAAATTAGATTTTTAGGGGTACATATACTGCGTCGTATATTTTATTTATTCCTTCTTTTAATTTAATCATGGTAATGAAACTTTACATATATGGTAGAGGAATATCAGGTGTTAACTGGCCGAGTTTCTTTGGCGAAAATGGAGATTGTGTTTGCAGATAAAATTACGCAGCCTTCAATGTGATCATTCATGGGTTTTAAACTAATTGGTGACACTTGTTTTTTTACAGGAAGTACTTTTGTAGTAGTTAAACAATCTGAAATTTACATGAATAATGTTTAATCTTAATCTATTTACTGAAGACAAAAAACTGTCGTGTGATATTAATTATTTCTGAACTACAATATTGACAAGCGATTAAATAGAATATGGAATCAGTGGATTGCACATTTGATACAAATTTATGTATGGTTTTCCTATTGTTTTCTTTTCGTTCTTCTCCCGGCTTGAAAGTTAACATATATGAACTGTTCGGATTTGTGGAATTTCAGTCAGGGCTAGTAAGCTTATTTAAGTCATCAGCCCGGGGCATGTGCTTAAAACATTTATTTCAGCACTGACCAGTACAGAACATAATCTATTTTAACGAGGCATGTATATACTTCCAGATTTTATTTTATAATACAACGTCTAACTTGTCGCTAAGAAAGCTTACACAGGTACCTCTGTTATATTTAGGTGTACATATTGCATATATGTAACCTAACGGAAGTCTCAATAATGAATTTTGATATACTCTATTACTTATTGTGAAAGTCAATCCATTCATTCTCAGTTTTTACATATTCAGTAGAGTGCTTATTTTATTCTCAATTATAATAAGAAATCAAAATATGTTTTAATTCATCGTATAAAATAGAACTTAGTATCTGATCTTAAGAAAGTGTATCCTCATCGTGATTAAAGATTATCTAGAATTCAAAATATGTAACTAAGCCCCTTAGTTGAAACCGCACAGAATATTCCACTGCTGAATGGTAATTTTCACAATTCGCATTACAAAGAAGATGTCCCTAATACAAAGTCCGAGATTGATTTTATTTTATTTTACTCAAGAAGGCATATCATCATCATCATTATCATAATCATCATCATCAGTCTGCTGGCCTAGTGTGGTCGTTGAGGCACTATGCTGCTGAATATCTGACCAGTTCCCTCCAATTGTCTCGATCACGTGCCAATGCTTGTGTCTCCGTAAAATCTTTCCTGGTCCATTTTGTGATGGTGTCAGTACACTTTTTTCTACGTCTACCTCTCCTTCTCCCACCTTGAATACTGCCCTGCAGTACTGTTGTGGATAGACTGTTGGCTCTAGTGACAAGGCATATCATTTCAAATCATGTATTTAAGTAAAATATTTATTGCAAATAATTTTGAAAAATTACAAAGACAATGTCAGGTTGTTACTTGGGAAAGTGTATTTTCTGTAAATAAACTGCACTCTAGAACTTTATAAGCCGTACTTTGATGTATGAAGAATTTTATTTTTTCCAAAAGCTTAACATATTGTCACTTGAATGGTTTGAGATTAATTAAACGTTTAAATCATGCATTTGAAATATTTCGTTATATTAATGAAAATCACTTCATAGTGAACACATAGTTCTTACATAACGGTAGATTAGTTCAATATTCTTAACAACATTTATTGATTGTATAAAAATCACTGAATAGCTGAATAGTTTAGACATGAATGACATCCATTATTTAATTTGTGTCACTGCCGACATCACATATTGAATCTTCATTTAATAATTCGTGATTTTATGCATAAAACTAAGTACGAAACGCAGTTGGTAGAACATCCCAAATTGAATCTTTAAGTAATAATGCGTGATTTTAAGCATAAAATTAAATACAAAACAAAGCGAGTAGAATGCCTGAAACTTCCGAATACAAAATAGCTAAAGCAACCAGTGAAGATTACGGCAACAAACATCAATGATTAACAGAGCTGGGAAACAGGAAAAGAACGTTGAATTAAATAGTACAATGGGAGATGAATAATTCGAAAGGCGAAGAAATTACTATAGTCAAAGCCAAAATTCATCCCCAATTATCATCCCAGTATACATCCATATGCAGACAGGTGTCAATGCGTACAGGGCTAACATATCAATACATCATTAAAATACAAGAAATGTAGCAGCCGAATCCGACAACTCTTTAGAAGCGTCTATATGGCAAACCAAGGCTTCCTCCAAAATCGTTAAAAGATTTTTACCCTATAGCAGAAGAGGAGAGGGCGAATCCGATAACTTTATAGTAGCGTCTATTTGGCAAACCAAAGCTTCCTCCATCATAAAAAAAAATGTTTCCTTTGGAGACGCAAAGTCGTTGTCGCGCCCCCTCTGCTGCTATGGGGGTAAAAAATCTTTTTACGATTTCACAAACAGACTAATTTGTAAAACCTCACCTCGTAAATCAATTAGATTATTGGACTGATCAGTGAGTTTGAAATTAATTCTCGTTAACGAATCATTATGACATCGCATCTATACTGGATTAGTTGGATCTTCAATGATTAGAAACCCTGGAGGAGCTGTTGGTGCAAATGAGTATAAAATATATCCTTTCGAGATTTATTTGGTAGCTTCCTTCGATGATATCACATAATAAATTCACTGCAATCACCGAATATATATTGACGTTTTGACCCATCTGGGTCATTATTATGTTTGATGATATTTGTTTGTGGTGGTGGTATTTTGTTTCCATTCGGCGAGTATCAGAGAAATGTTTTCTTGAATACGATCATTAAAATATTGTTTTAGTTCATTTGCGTTATGCCCAGGAAACTTGAAATCAAGTAAATTAGCTTCTGTGATATTGTAACCGGTTAGGAATGTTTGTTTATCTCCGTTCTTGTCATTAATTAATATCTGAACTATTCGTTTGTTGATATGTTCCATGTCGAATACAAGCTGATTAATATCATAATATGCGCTATAATCTCATCACGTTGTCTTGTTATATTAGAGAGATGCTCCTGGAAACTCTGTCGTAGTCTCTCTAGTTATGTTTAATGTAATTGATTAATCTCTTTCAAATAATCAATGACATTATTTAGAGTGAATACAATGGCAATGGATGAATCAGGAGTTTTCTCAAAACCAAATTCCCATTGCATGGCATTGTTATCAAGAAATGTAAATCTGTCGGTTAATTTTGCTTTTTAATACCAGGCAAATAATATCGATATGATGGAGCAATTTCGTGGCATGATTGTACATCTGTGACATATCAGATTTTTGTGGTTCTGGTGGTATTTGATAAGATGTCCGAGGTGGGTTTCAGGCCATCCTAGCACGGTTCTCATTCAGCTCTGATAGATATCTATGGCATACCCGGGCAAGTTTATCTCAATCGCGGATGATAGTGTTGGTTCATGAACTGTTCTAGCGATTTTCGATTATTTTTCAGTAATGGATTTTATTCTACGCTGAAATTCATTATTGATCTGTTCGATTTGGTATGACCCAGATGATATGGAAACAACGTTCCAGTCAGGAGTCCCGTCTTCTCTATTCTTACTCGCAAACATCAGGGAATTATTCGGCTGCTGACCACCGAATGGTACTGATCTGATATTTGGCCAACTATGGTAAACTCGTAGCTTTGTTAGTGCTATTTCCTTCACGGAAACCTCAGTAGGGAAATTCACACTGAATTCAAGATTCGTTGAGGTTATTGATATCATGCTGGTCTTCACCGGGAATGTTTTTCGCTATTAGTTGAAGTAGTTCTTGCGATGTTGCCATTGTTATTATACTCATGTTTTTCTAATTTTTACATCGCGGAATCATAAACACGTACTATCGCGGAAAAAACTCATTATCGGACATTAATGTATCATCGAGGGAGGACGATATCATCAAGGATAATTGTGAGTATACAGTTGACACAACATGGAACTTAACTATGTAATCCTGCAGTTTACACTGGCTGCATGATGATATTTTTTTTTGTTATAATCGAAATTATTTCCGCGATTGTTGTCGCCGCTGATATACATATTGGAAAAGCTATCGGGGCAATCATTGTCACCGAGGAGAGTATAATACTAGCTCCGGTGATTACACCTTATACCGAGTACACGGTAACATTAACTGCGGTGATTCTTCGTCGGTATTTATTTTATTTTTACTTGATACTCCTCAGTGAGTGTTTTGAGTTTAGTTTGAACTTCTCTGACCTTATCATAGCGATACTGCTGTGATGTTGCCAATGCTGACATTTTATTTATTATAATAGATTTCAAATTGCTGCCGTTAAAATCGACAGCGTTGAAAATCCTATGGATTTTTAATTCAGTTGTTTATTTAAATCCACTACGAATTTCACATACCATGTTACTGAAACCCTAGCCAAACTATTATTATTGGATGCTATTGTGAAGCGTTAAGTTGTTACTTTGTCGATGATCGTTGATATCATATTGTTGGCCACAGATGAACTCGTTGATGAAATATTAAATTGAGTCGGCGACACTTGTGTTAATCGATACATACCTTTGGCGGCCGCGGTGATATTTAATATGTTAGTGAATGGTGTCCACGTAAATGATCCGTGTTGGATCGTGTATATAACGTTGTTGGTTTTCTCATGAGAAATCTTTGTTTTTTCAAGTGTTTCTATCATCCTTGGTAAATCATCTTTGATTACCTCGATGGTGTTTTTCATATCATCGATATATTTTCTAATATCCGGGAATTTTATGTTGAGTTTATATAATGAGATCCCCCCAAAGAATTTCGCAATCAGATTTTTACGAAAAGTTGAAAACTTCTCAACATTTGAGTGTTGCTAATTTTAACATAGTGGTTTTTACGTCTGAGATTTTCAATGTGGGATGAATACGTGGAATCCCAAAGAAATTATGTATCATGGTTTCGATATTATCAATTATACTCTGTTGTAATTGTTCAAATTTTGTTATATGGTCATTCAGTTTTTGTTGGGAGTCCACACTTGTTGAAATGAGAACATCTGGTTTGAGTTTACCTTGATCGGAAAATACCGCTGTAGCATTTTCCGTTACACCGCGTTGTTAAACTTAAATTTCATCAAGGGAAACATTACTAATTTTCAATTTACCCTGACGATCTTGAAATACAACTATTTCATTGGGATCAACGCTTGCGAGATTTAACATATCAGATATTTCATCTTCGATTATTTTGTTACATCACAATTGCAGATCTTTCCGCTGTGGGTTTTTCCGGCTTGATAAAGATCTCCCCCAAATATCAATAATTGTACGCTAAGATCTCTCTAAAAAGCGATTACTCGTATATACGTGTGCGGTTTTGTGTGGTGGTTGTCACGATGATGAAATAGCGTTGTGTACATTCAATACTTCTATGCCGCATATTGATGAGTCATTCATTTTCTGTGTTGAAAGCGTGGAATACCAGATAGGAATTTTTTAGCGGTTTATATAACGCATACATTCTTTAGATGGTGCTAATCCATATGAATCGAAATAAACAATCCCACGTTTATCAATCGCGTATGCATCCCAGTGAGTTCCAGGTCCGCTGTTGTTATCGAGATTAATGATACCGGTGTCAGTGTTGTTTGGTTGTTGTGGTAATTAATCTCGCATAAAACACCTCTAAAGTCTTTTACCGCTAGTTTTTTTTTAACAGCATCGAGTAAATCAAAATTGGACATAGGAACTATTGTTAGTTAACTGTTGCTAGTCTCAAGCCCTTTCCGCTGCACCATGAATACGGAGTTCTTGGTAGTCTTAGACCCTTTCCTGATCGTTTCTTTTTTTTTGTATCCCTTTCTGGTAGCTTTCTTTATTGTCATCCCTGTCGCTGTACCAACGACTCCTAGCGCGGCGGCTTTTCCTACCGCTGGGGCCGCTGCCGCAATAAACGCTGGTAAAGCAGCGAAAAGTGGGAATATACCACCTGATTTTATCACATTTTTGATCGCGGCCACACAGAGAGTGACCTGAACACGTTTTTATCTTTGATGACATCATTGAAATGTTGTATCTTTCGAGCTATCAATGACAGTTTATTCTGACCACCAGACATCTGATTGTGCTTCAGCGATATTGTGGTTCCACATTTTTTAGCTGATTTCCGATTGCATTTTTTTAATTTGACCAGGAGTTAACGTAACACTAACATGACTATATGAAATTTTATTTAATACGAGATTGATCTAATTGTCTACCTACTTTCCACTGGTTCATCAAATACTCTCATTAGTCCACCAACACCTTCGAGTAGCATTGACTTGTCACTGAGTATGACAGCAATTCCTCTGTATCTACCACCAACAGAAGGAAGTCGTGTTACACGAGCTCTGAAGTGTATGTCAACTACGGATTGTCTGGTTAAGTCAAGATGTTCCAGCGAGAAGTAATAGATGAGATATCGATTTTTTAAAACCCCATTGTGATATTTGTAAAGCGGTGTCTACATTATTATCGCGTCCCATAAATGTCAACAAACAATGATACGCGCGTATCTTCGGATGGTTCTTGTTGGTTATTTATCTTCAACGATACTTCAATAACACCCAATTGATCAAATATCATATGGCTGCGTAATTGTGAGTTTAATCGCTTCATATCCTGTAACGCAATAAATATATGTCGTGACGCAGCAACACCCTGTTTTGATACCAGGTGCCATGTACATGTACCATTAACAGATGATTGCATAGAATCCGTTGTTGTTGTTAGCCCTGATATAAACGATTTTTCTCCATGATCCATAAATGATAGTAATCATTCTTCTGCGGCGATTGCTGGAGTCATTAATAGCATCCATAGTGATAGTTTTGGTATATTCACCGTGCCACGGTCATTATCCGGATGTGCAGGATCTGCTGGAATCATCCAGATTGCATCATTATCATCACCTTTTCGCACTAAGTCTACTGTATGCTTCGCTCCATAGATAACCTTTCTAACATTTCTGCAGAATCCAAATATATGATGCAGTGGAATCGCGCATGAACATAATCTACGCTGTCCTTGCAACATTGATATGAGTGTTGCAGCTCCTAGGTTGTAATTAGGATCATCATTTATAATCATATTCTCTGTATCAACATTAACAACACCAGCCTGATGTTTTTGGTTGTCTTATAATATATGGAGTCGGTCCAGCGTGATTATTAATATCCTTAATGAACATCATAGACAGACAGGCTGATCTTGTAAAATCATCAAACTATCTTGCTAAACCCATTATTATTGTGGCAAAATCAATATCACGTTCTATGGATTCAATTACTCTGTTATCAATCATATATCTTGCACTCTCAAATAGCGCCATGATACCATTATTGACAAAGCCGACATGGGCACCAGGTGCATATGGTGCTGGTACAGCAGGAGTATCATCAGCTATTACGAGTTCTCCTTCTACATCGATAAATGCTTCAACGAGTAGAAAGTATTTGCTGGTATCATGGACTTGAAGCTAGATTCTTGATCGAATAGTTGGTTGTACTGCATTATAAGAATATAATTGATAATCGCGTACAGAATCATTCTTGGGCACTGGTGCGTCCATTTCGAACGCTGTATCAGGAGCTGATTTGAACATATTATTATATATTTCTTGATCTAAATCGCGATCTCGCTAGCGATTTCAAACCACTTCCCGCTATTATATTTGCAGTAATATTATCCTGGGCGCTGCTCAGTGACGTTACTTTTTGATCCACTGCGTTATTGATTATTTTTCTAATACTTGCAGGCATAATTTCCGTAGATGGTAGTGGTCCTAGTGACTTCGTCATCGGTGTTTTCTTTCTTCGCCGAACTAACGCTAGTAGTTTTTCTTTAGCCGCGGAAAATGCTTTCTCGGCAACATCACCTACAGCACTAATACCCTTATCACGAATAACATCAATAGCTTTCATTGATAATTGTTTTGCGATTGGTGCTATTTTGGGCCATTCTTGCAAATAACCCTGCAATGGTATGGCCGAGACCATCACCATAGTACGCTTTATAAACAGAAAGTCGTGAATAGACTACATAGACCATGGATGGTTTGTTGTGGTTGTAGTTTATGTTCATCTTATTTAAATGACATTTATCTAATCGCAAAAATCCAAAGGATTTTCATTGCTAGCAATTTCGCTGATTTAATCACTATGTTAACCGTCCGCTAGCTCATCAATAAACTCTCGATATACACCAATATCCATTATACCACCCTCAAATAGTCGTCAACAGATAACAGCAGCCTCATTAATTACTTCCGGTGAGTTATTTCCAGCTCGGTTCACGTCTACGAGAACTTCTAATCGTGATATATCCCCGAGAATACCATTAGGACGACGAACTAGACCGTTATCTGAAACAACTCTTGGATATCCATCTCCATTTTTTTCAGTTGTACCAGTTGCACCTTGTTTTTCCCTTTCCTGATCTTGTAAGTATCTAAAAATTTCATCATCATCTTTAAGTGGTGTATCCCATTGAGGTTCTTCTTTTTTTTTGCTGTATCCGTGTTGTTGTTTGACGTTTCCTCTCTTGTTGTAGTATTTCTTGTTGTTTTTATATATCATAATTATCAACTCCTTTTTTAAATTCTATATACCCCAATTCTCTTCTACTTAAACGATCAATCCTCTTGTTTATTTTATACAACCCATCAACCCAGTTATCGCGTGATATTATATTTCCTTTATAATCGTCTTTTAAAAAATCATTTTTTGAATAATAACTATTAACAGCAAAATCGCCAAAAGCGTCATAATCAATGGGTTTTAATAATTGAATTTGTATTATTAGAGTTTTAGCCTCATCTGTAATTTTATCCACTAAAGAAACACTCTTTGTTTTACCAATATCACCCTGTTTTTCTTCTTCATCATGTGGTTGTTGTTTATCTCCACCTATCTGTTTTAGCAACGGGATAATACCTTTTTTTCTATCTTCTTCGTCAATAGTCTCTCCCAAAATAACTCTCTCGGTAGTTGAAGTGACGGGTTAAATAACTATTCAGTATCCGTTATGAAAGCAGTTTGAAACTGTTGTCTTGCTTTTAGTTCGTTTCGAATGGAATCACAAACTGGAATAAATCTCTTAATCGCTGCTGCTAAGCGCTCACGTATTAATTTAGTCGTTAGTGCTTCATTTACGATTATAAATTAATGTATGATTGAAATTGTAGTAAAAAAAAATTCGTGGATCTGCTCACCCACCCCCAACAGTGTGTTCATTACTTCCGGATAGTGATAAATCACAATACAAAAACGAATTACACTATCTTACCTGTCTATAGAATTTTAACTCATACAAATTCGTTCTAGGTGAGTAAGAGCATACCTGTCAATATAATTATTTATCTCGGTGATTTAATCGCTGGGTTTATATAATTTCTGTTCCGTACCTGTATATACTCATACTTGCAACATGTATGGGTATTGTACATGTCAATTCATGGTGAGAATTTCATTCACTGTGTTGATTCAATCAGGGGGAAATTTTCATTTGGCGGATAATCTCTTTTATTGTTTGAATTTTCGAGTTATATGTGCGTTTGATTTGATATTGTTGCCCCAATTCACTTCTGACCCTTTCGACAGCTGTGAATAACGGGACGAACTTGTTGATGTCATTGTTATATGCGATTTTGATATATACATATTTACATATTTACATATATACATATTTACATATATACATATATACATATATTTGATATATACACACAATACAACACATCCCCATTTGGAACTCCTCAGGTGGTATTCACATCTGACCGGGCACAGAGGTACCACGAAACATAGTCTCCAAGAGAAGATCTAACTCGTCAAATAACGGGTTAGAACTCCAAGAAGGTATGCTTTGTGAATGGACGTCACATTTACATATAGATACATCCATGGTATTTACAAGTATATGCATAACGGTATTTACAATGCATAGATATGGTATTTACAATGAAATGATATGGTATTTACAAGTATTTACATAATGGTATTTACAATTAAATGATATGGTATTTACAATGTAATGATATGGTATTTACAATGAAATGATATGATATACACACATCACATACACACACGGGGCTGTTCTACATTCAAATTGAAACCACCATACCCCCAACAAAATCACCCCGGGTTGAATGCAAAAACACATTCATACCGTGTGGCGGTGTGTGAGGTATGGTGGTTTCTCGATATGAATACCGAATGGCTTAAAGCCCCAATTGTATAGAAACACCTTCCGATCGGAACCGTTGACAATAATACCTTCCACGAGATTCGAACGATGGGTCCTAGAACGAGATCCCAGCCGTGTATGGAATACACAAGTGTTCGTAATCTACAAATATATAATTTTGAATACGATATATGTGTATGTGAACCACACAAAAAAAGCGATTCAGTCATCGAAAAGTCCCATTGAGATCCGTAACTCTTCTCTCCATTTCAAAAACCGTATACAAGCTCACGCGAGATATTCCTCTTAATGCTACATGTAATAGTTTATATGTAAACAAAATGAATTTTATCTCCGGTTCTCTTGGAAATCGCTGATTTATATATTTGTTCTAATACTTTTCGTACTGAGGGTATACAAATATCATAATACTTTCCGGCTTCATTTATTGATTCAAATACTCTTTCTTCGTTATTTTCTGCATTAAATGATTTTAGAGGTTTCGCATTTTTCGAGTGTTTTCCAGTCTCTCGTTTGGTGTTTTCACTCTGAGTAATAGACTGTAGATTCGATAAAGAATTGTTGATAGGATTGAAATCAATGAGGTCGATTACAAATCCATCTTTTATCAACCCTTGGAAAAACTCGTATACGATTATGTGACATTAATATTTTTTCCCTCCAGCACTAAACATAAGATACCCCATATTATTATCAAAACCGACTGATTTCTTCAGTCTGCGGTGTCTGACAATACCATCACGAGATGCTTCATAATCGATGATCATAGGATGTGGTTGAAATTCTTGGTTCATTTACGTACTATAATATTATTTGTCTAAAAAATTCTTTGGTTTAATTATTACTTGAGAATCAATCAATGTAGTCTTGAGGAGTTCTTATGATTTTGTATTTGACAGAGTCAGAGTCAGAATCTTTGATGGAGTCTTTGACTCGTTTTTGATAATAGCGTTTTAGCTCTCTGTATCGCTTACCACCACAATTGAGACACAATTGCGACTTACCAAGCACACCTACTCTACATCGTATGGAAGGTAAGGTCCCAAAACTTCCACGACGTACGTTTTGTAAAAGATATCCACATAATTAATTTCTGCATGATTTGTTACAAGCGGTTACTGATCCCATCATAAGCCATTACAATGAGTCATTATACAATAAATTCTTTATTTAAATACTTGTTTTAATTATAACATGGAAGAGTTCGATAGATTATCGAAAATTACGCCTTCGAAAAATGTTGAATTCAATCTCGATAGAGTCTCCACTGATGTACCAAAGGGTCTAATACGTGATAGAAGCATGATAGGTAAAATCCGTGATGGTTGTAATGAGTTCAATCGCGATGGAGCATCTCATTGTTGGACAACAATTTGAATTGATGGTACTGTTGATGCTACTACGAATGACGAAAGAGCAGCAGTGATAATCTCTCATTTTGACAAGAATTTTTTTTTTTAAGTGAAATTCATTATCCGCTTAGAAAGAGGGAATTGGATTATACGCGACAAATTTGAACCCATCCTGATAAATAAGAAAACTGTCACTGTGAGTCAGGATTCCAAACCAGGAATTCTGACTGAGATTGACAAACCATATTACGAAAGATCCTATCATGTAACCGCGGGTGTTAATAGGATCTATCCGGTAAATGATAAAGCGAGTATTGAAAAACTAAAACCCATGAAACTGTCACCTTTGACTTTGTCAATGATAAATTCTGTAGCAGAACGAATAATAGAGCATTTTACAAATGCGTTTCGTGGAAACAAATTGACGGATTTAAGTCACAAAAAATAGCCGAATGGGGATAAACAGTGAAGGAAAACGGTGCAACAATTCAAGATATAGCCAAATTAGAAACATCATTAAGATTCCCAATAACTGCAATGACGATAACAGAGAAGTATTACACGAATCGAAATTTAAATCAAATGGAGCGCCAATCAAAATTATTGACCATAATGAACACGCGTGGACACCTGCGGTAACATTTCCGCCGGATAGAACCATAAAATATTACACGGAAAATTTATTTGATTTTATTTACTAGTTAAGTAAACACGATCCTGTGTCAGTGTGGTTACTTCACAGTTCTGAAGACGAAGAGGGTTAATTCGATGAATTTGTAAGACCCAATGGCCAATTAGACCGTACTAAAGCCCTTCACAACGAGATGAAAAAAACTAGCTAGTGGTTTTTCAACGGATTACGATGAACAATTATTAACAAACTGTTTTACAATACCGTCATGCAGCTCATTTCACGAGAAAGAGAAATATATGGAAACCAACACACGCAGAATATCTCTCAGATATCGAATCAAGCTGCGTGAATTATGACCATGTTGGATTATGGAATACAAAATACAACCCCAAAAATATGATTTCGGTTGATATGATTGCATGTTATCCAGGGAGTTTTCTCGGGTATGGAGAGTGTTTTGAGTACTTCAAAAGATTTGGACATCCCACACATGAGATGACCCGTGTTGAGATCAATGGACCACTGCCCGATTTTGATTTAACCGGATTTGCTCGTGTGGTATCATTTGAATTGGTTAAAGGATTTCATCCCTGTTGTTATGTTTGGTTTGGTAGACACATCTCTGAAAACACTGGATGCCAATAGTGTTATTATGGTATATGATTGATTCTAAATTGCTGATATAGCTGATTGTCAGTGAAGCAATTATATCAAATCGGAAACAAACTGAAGTCTGGTTACTACAACCCGATAGTCCACATAGCATAATCACCGAAAAAAAAAAATTCCCCTATCTCGACGAAGAATATACCGTGAAATGGTCCAAATAAATCTTTGAGGTTAGAAATAAACACGCAAAAGATTTCGGTAGAAGAATAATTGATAAGTTCACACAGGGTGGAAAATACGACCACAAACGATATTCTTTGCGGTTGATTATAGATGATTATACGATTTTATAATCGCAGATGTAACATCTAGGGGTAGATACGTCGACCGCAAAGACGCTTTCTTGTCCGATGGAACCAAATTAAGTACAATTGTTACTTACACAGACGGAGAAAAACCTCAATATACGTACTTAAGCTCGTCTATGCTGGTTTATGCTTCTATTAATTTACTTTCGATGATAAAAAGATTTCCTGACTCCGCAGTTAGAGTCGCCACTGATTCATTTTATATAGACGTAAAACATAAAGAAGCAGTGGCTGAATTCACTAATTCAGACGAGAGATGGGGATCATGGAGAATTGAAAAGTAAATACTGCGTGATTATTCTAAATCAGCAGATGTAACGATTGAAAACAATTACTTGAAAAATAATCAAATATCAGAACTATCTAATGCACCGTCGTGTTCCGATCCAATATGTAGATATAAAACTAGTTACTTAAACGGCTGTGGTGAGTCAGGAAAGACGACTCGTGCGATCGAATTTTTTCGAGGGAAATCAAACGTGATTGTGATAACACCAACACACAGAATTGCAAGAGAGATGAAACAACGAAGAATTAATGCTTGCACTTATGACAGGTTTTTTCGAAGGAAAGGTGACAAATAGACTCCTGATCAAATGGGTGAGAAATTTTATTCCTGAAATTATCATTTGGGATGAAATATGCACAGTGTCGTAAGATGTATTAAAAAGGTTTCTCGATTGGTTACTGCTAGCGAATACAAGAGTGATAATGTGTGGCTTTCAAGGTCAAACATCACCATTTGTCGGTTTATCCCTACATAATTGGCTGAAGAATTTTCTAGACTTTTATGAAGAAACTAGTGCTGATCATAGATCACTTGTTAAACAATTACGCGAGTTCAAGAAACTAATCAGATTACAACCGGATAGAATGCAATGTGAAATAGCACGTGAAATAATTTCGTAAACCCCATTAAATGATTTTTGGGAAGCGTGGAGATCAAATGATTTGATAGTCGCAAGTAGAAATATAGAGATACACTTCAGATGAAGTTATTTAACTCACACAAAGAAAAAGTAGCAACACTTCAAGTGCCGTTGTGTTATAGACCCAAGGATACACGAAGACAGAGAAGCAGATTTTAGTGTTAAATGATATTGTGTTGGTTGATATTAGTGTTGTCGAAGATGCATTGCGTGCTGATCAATCCCCATGAAAGCTAGGATACGAAGCGACAATACATTCTTCGCATGGGTTGACTATATCCAATACAATTGATTGGAGCATAGATAATCGCATCGAGTGGTCGAATTTAGTTCATCTTGCGGTGTCCAGAGTACGAAGAATAAATCAACTTCGAAGAGTTCTTTTAAACTATAATGACACTACAGTAAGTGATCTTGTCAGCGATGATTTAATTAGAAAAAACTCTCAGGTTATAAACAACAAGACAAAAATAAAAAACAGAAAATTTGACATTTATGCCGAGTTTATAATCACACTGAAACAACAACAGAATAATCACTGCGCGAATTGCAATTGTATATTGCGTTGGTGTTGGTCGGATAAAGACCCCTGCCAATTTACCGTAGACAGAAGGAATAGCAGTGTTGCTCATACCAGAGATAATGTGATGCTGACTTGTCTTGAGTGCAACAGACGCAGAGGTGCTAGTTAAGACCACGCGGTGGTAATTTAGTATCCTCGGGTATCATTTGTATTTGTTCACGAGTAAATCCTAGCTGAGAAGCAGTTGAATCCAACCTATAGACTGGCGGTCTACCCGTAGATCTCGTTATGTATGCTACATATTGTATGTGCAGTAACACTCCAAATAGGATGAGTAGCTCTTTAATTGCCACCATCGAGCTCTCCTGGTTCATATAAATACATAACAGTGACATTGCCGAGTATTGGTTGTTCTGAAAAATCTTTATGCGATTTTTACAGGTATATACTTTTTCTTTAACCGCGTTTTTAGGTTTCATGTTTATTGTTCGAGGAATCTCATTATTCAGCGCGGTAATTACGCGTGGTAATCTCTTGTCCCATGCACGAGATCGTTTATCCTAAATAAACTCCTTAGCGTATTGGTATCCAAATAACCGCTCAGCAAGTGTCTGATTAAATCGTTCAACAATTGCCTGATCGCGATGTAGTGCAGTATGTCCTCGTCTGATGGTGACATTGTGATGCTTCATTGTTGATAGCACTGCACCCTGAAATTCCTTGCCAGGATCAACTAATAGATTTGGCCAAAGCAGAGGACCTCGTCTATAAATCCTTTTAAAGGCAGAAGCCACTTCAGTTGATGATTTTGTCTTCAGAGGTTATGCTTGTTCGATTCGACTCGCAACATCAACTACGGTTAGCGATACTTGTAAACACCATCATGTGGCAGAAATAATATATCAGATTGATGAACCTCAATAAGGACGCTGACATCAAAATGCAAGAAGTTAATTTGTTTAGGCGGTGGTAGAAAAATTTGCCATATCGCCTGTTTGGATAACAAATCCGATGCAGTGGTATTTTTCACCTTTGCGGATCTAGCGAGTTTACCGATTGCTGATTTACCCCTCCAGTCTCTTCTTGGAAAAAAATTAATAAATTCCATGTGATTATAAATTACCAGCACCCAACATCAATTTACTTTTCATCGCCGATTTTATCAACCACGATGCCAATTTTTCTTTGAAGGATTTATCAGTGATAAAATTCAACGCATGAATCAATTTCACATCTGTGATATGTCTTTTTGCAGATTACTGCTTTTATAAGGAACATCATGAGCAGGACACGCTTTATCAATGGCGTTTATTGGATACTCACCAGGTCGGGGATGGTTTTGATCATCGAGTCTGATATCAGTCTGGTCCCGCGTCCTCAATAACTATATACTGGAAGGTGTTGTTCTCCTAGATATTTTGCCCATTGTGTTCCTGGGAGGTTTACTAATTTGGCTGCAATATCAAGTCCTGATCTGTTATTTTTAGTAGTAGTCTTCTTCAAGTCGTTTATGCTAGTACGCTTATTACATTTCACACATTATATAGATCCATAATTTATTTATAACAACATGAATGTAATCGAATATTTCCAGTTAAGCATCATGCAGTACTACCAAATTCTATTCGCATTATTATAATTGGACCATCAGGAAGTGGCAAGAGGCAACTGCTACTTAATTTGATAACGAGATAGATGAAATGGGACAAGTTGTATTTAGTAGCCCCGAGTGTAGACGATCAGCGATGTTACGAGGTGTTAAAAGATTTTAACGAGAAAGCAAAATCGGAAATTGATGAGGATATTATTAAGTTTATAACCGATATCGAGGAAGCACCGAGCATTGATGATATTGATGGAAGTATTAACAATTTAGTCGTATATGATGATGTCATGTTAGACAATCAAAAGAATCCCGCTGGTATATTTTCCAGAGGTAGGCATACAAATACCGAAGTGATATATGTCACTCAACGATAAACTCAAATACCAAAAGTGATCTGAGATAACTGCAATATTCTTTCTGTATTCAACGGAGTTGACACACATACGCAACGAAATATTTGGCAAACTTGGTGCGGCGGTAATATGGATTATAATCTCTTTAGAAATTTTTTTAGTCACCCTCAGTGAATCCCACATGGATTTGTAACAATAAATTTGCATGATCCTAGATCAAGATATCGTATCAAATATTCAGTTGAAATCGTAAAAAGATTTTTACCCCCATAGCAGCAGAGAAAGCACGACAACAACTTTGCGTCTCCAAAGGAAACTTTTTCTTTCGATTTTGGAAGAAGCCTTGGTTTGCCAAATAGACGCTTCTATAAAGTTGTCGGATTCGCAATGTCTGCTGCTAATGTCTTTACCATTAACAACATATAGGCTGAACAGATAATTTATTCTTAGCGTGATTTGGATGAGTAGTCACAGACGTATCGTAGGTTGTGTAGAGGCAGAAAAGAGTAACCGATAAATGTATGACTTAAAAGTAAAGATATAAACACGGTCGCATCATACGAAGGAAGCTTTTATGAAGTGAGCGATGAATGAATAAACTATCACAGGGAGAGGCTAATAATTATAACATCAAAGTGCTGGGAAAATTCATTACATTACTATGCTGGTACATTATTCGTTGAAAATTCCTTTTCACACGTAATAAGCTCAAGATTAAGGAACTTGCAGCAACAATAACAAATTCATATTGTACCTTGAACTTCTCAGTGTGGATAGTCGAATCAGTTTCATGAATTTTTGCTCCAAGCAAATAGATTAACTGGGATGCCAGGGTTATGCCTTTCCAGCTTAGACATGTCGCTAACGTCTAGCGGAAATTTAGTTACCACACTTAAACCAACATAGGTACGATTTGGTTACTCTAGTGTGGATTTGATGCCCCTCGCTTGATGCAGCGCTGATATTGATTGCCAACATTCCTTTTATTAATTAGAGAATACGGATGCCATTTTAATGTAAGCTGATCCTCCAAAGACCGTACCGGGGTAATGTAAAGCTGAGCGTTTAAGACGCTATCCATAGTCTATTAGAACCCGGCATTAGTAAATTGGTCCATCGCCTTAAGACTTCGTGACAACGATTTGTCGATGACCTCGTTAATGAATTATATTATCTTCCCATGGGCTTGTTAATTTAAACCAATTAAGAGGAAAACTCAAATGCACACGAAGAACAATTGTTGACATAACTCTCGAACGCATACTTAAAAAATGTTTCATCACGTGACTTGTATTAGTGATGCATATATATCTAATACTCTTGCAAATCACCGCACGTTTTAATTGTATTTTGAGGCAGCCGCAGTAGCGAGAACATTAGTGATAACAGCTGTTTCATTACTAATCACATGTGTTATTGTAGCTTACTTGGCTAGTGGCTGAATACTCAGACACCATATTGAATGCATGGTCACGCACCGAGAGCAACAAGTAAAGGAAACAAATGTTTTATAAAGCATACACCTTTACAGTGAATGTGTCCTAATACCATTTTATTGTTTTATCTAAATTGGCCGAGAACACAGTATCATGTAGTGTAAGCCTTAATTTATGATAATCTGAAATACTGCAAGAGGGCCGTTTATATAAACAAGTATGTAATATGAATAATGTGAGAGAGTAAAATTATATCTTAAGTTGACGTCAGACCAAATTAGTTTAAACCATTTACGATATCAACAAGAAATGCACGAACCTGCATATTTCTGTTCTCAGAATCACATCAAATTTTTCTGAACTTTAAAGTTTAGGATTCTTTGTAGAGTTCAGCTATGGAGTTGGATGCAACTTGCATATAAAAGGATTCGTGATTTCTGTCCCAATGGGTAAAACGCGTGAATGCACTGTAACACCACAACATACAATATTTCTTTTACGTGTTTTGACCCTCGTTAGCTTCACTGTCACTGTGGACGCAACTATCGTTGCAGCTAGAATCACTCATTGACGTCAGACACGTGAAGTCTTCTTGCACAATATCAACTAATGTCTTGAATGTTTGTTCTGTTTATAAGCTTTACCGAACTTGTGAAATTGTGATTTCTTTAACATCCTTCATTCATTAGTTGATGAAGATCTTATATATATATATATATATATATATATATATATATATATATATATATATATATATATATATATATATATATATATATATATAAATTAATCAATGACTGTTGAACCTCCTAAACAAGGTTGCATGATGCATTTTTCGACGATATTTTAATAACCCCACCCCAACTACACCTTATCTTTGTACACCACCCCAGAATAATTGTACGTCTCCAGTGCAGTGTCTTTAAGCAAAAACGTCTACAAATTTATATATAATTTTCCGTCAGCTCATAATAAATTATTGCAGATAGATTTTGCATTAACATTTCTCATATAAGACAGGTTTCTTACCCTTGTCGTGCTATCCACAATGACTTGAATATCTTTCGGTGATGTTAGGCTCAAGGAATGACATATGATATTAACTGAATATTCCTTCTATACACGTAAATGGTCTTGACAGAGATTATTGTTAGCGTTCATCATGCAAGTATTGAATGACGTCGGTGGATAGTAACGGTAAAGTAACATGCAAAACGAACAATATTACAGGTACGTAAAGATTTTCCACCAAATGTGCAATCAACACAAGTTCGTATATATACCAATAACACGTTGGAATTGACCTAAACATACCTGATAAATCACCGGCCATATTTACTCGACGATATTGACTAAATGAATAAAGTTCGGAAAGACAAGGTAAACACCCGATTAACCATATGTAGATGATATGTAATCAGTAATCAGTAAAGAAGGTGCACATCAATATAACATACACGCTTTGCCTGTAGTTATGTTTGTAAGGTGATGCAAGGTATAATAAACGGCTAGTCCTACATCACACTTAGTAGTATCTAGCATACCGTTCCTAAAATATACGTCATAACGGACTTTAAAGGGATTGATCATTAATATGACATTCACTGTGAGAGATCGGTATAACCGCTCATTTCTCGTTAACATTTGTAATAAACATGATTTAAATTTGATTTGAGTTACGTCGATCTTCTTTTCGAAACATGGTGCTTTTACTTGAATTAATTGTAATATTAAGATTATTTGAGTGCATATTTTCTCTATCTGTTTCAGAAACATCATGGTTGACATTTGCGTGCAACATTCATTGACTTATAACCTTTGGAAGACAACAATAAAGCGCCTATGCGTTTTGCTTTTAATGTTAGTCCTATTTGTGGTATTTGCTGAGTATGCCGTAAGGGGCAGCCGCATGCTAGTGATTTCACCAGCTCTCTCAATGCCTCTGAAAAGCACGAAACCTCAGACGAAACAAACAATGTCACATGATAACGGTGGAACTATGATTGGAATATCCAAGGTGATGATGACGTTTGGCAAGTACAACACTGCAACAATGACAACACCAGGGAAGCCATATAATTTGACACAAGTTACAAAACGGAGACCAAATTCTACGCCGATCATACAAAGGAGAAGCACATATGAATTAGAATTAGAAATAAAAAAAGAACTTGCAGGACATCTTAGTACAAGTAATTATCATAAAAGGCATTTTATTACTATTAATTTAATGGGTCGCCTTGGGAACAACATGTTTCAGTTAGCTACATTGATAGGTTGCGCCAATCGATTAAATTTCACCGCTTTTGTTCCTCCTAATAAGATCCTCAATTCATATTTTCTCGTTCCTATAACAAGTGATATAACATTGACAAATGGGAAAACATTTTTTGAACAAATGTACGCAAAATACGATAGCAATATTGAAAGTCTCGATACAAATTATAACTGGACTCTATCGGGATATTACCAGTCTTGGAAATATTTTTATAAAGACGAAAACTTGATTCGTAGGTCATTCGAATTCAGGCCAAATGTATCTAAAGCAGCTCGTCAGTTTGTGGATGGTTTTAAAGAAAAACATAAAACAATTGTTGGCATTCATGTTCGTAGAGGAGATTTCACAATAGAGGGAAATGAAATGTTGGGTTATACCACCGCTCCACTAAGATACATAAATAACTCTATGAATTATTTCAGAGACAGATATAATGATACTTTCTTTGTTATCTGTAGTGATGAAATATCATGGTGCAAGGAAAATATTAATGGGAATAATGACACTGCCTTTAGCAATTTTGATAACCCAGTAACTATAATGGCGATGCTGTCTTTTTGCAATCACGTAATAATTACGTCAGGAACGTTTGGTTGGTGGGGAGCATGGCTTGCTGGCGGAGATGTTGTTTATTTTAAAGGATTCCCTAGACCAGGTAGTAGCATTGACAAAGGAATGTCTCGAGAAGACTACTATCCACCTCAATGGATTGGAATGGACTGATATATATTTCATCAGAGTTTATTCTTTGGTTACTTTCAAATGTATATTGTTATAAAGCAATTTTTGTCAGTCATTTATTATCGAATTTAGTTGATTATATGACCGTCCAATTCCTTGTGTGGCAGATGGATAAGAAGGTAATTACGTTCACTAGTCTGTTTTGAATACCTTACGAAATCCGAATAATTCTATTGGATTCAGCGGCTGCGTACAGTCAAATGCGGCACTTTTCGATGTACATGTTAAAATTTTACAGCTAATAAAATACACATTTTACATTAATTTATTTGCTTTATAAATCACGTGTTCTGAAATACCACTTTTATAAAGGATATTACAAAACGCATTTATGTGACTCGTTCACACACATGTAGATGAGGTGTACAAGTTATTGTCAGAAATAAAGTAAAATGGAAACCATGCTTTTATATTTTAAATTGTTTCATCAGACTGTAAATTGAATGTGCATACGCCAGTCTACTCTTTCCGACATCGATATAGTCGAGACGAAGATACTGAGTGAAAACAGATAAATCCTTAGGTCATGCGTGCAAATATTACAAAGTCAAATTATATTGATACATTATTAAAACAAAGACACACGTTGTGTTTGACGCTGGCCACTTTCGTGACTTTGTATTGAACATAAATTATATCAGAGAACAAAACAGTTGCTATGAATTACAGCATACCTTAACTATTTGAACAAGTCTATATAGTAAACCTGCTTTAAATTGAATAATGGCACAGCGTATAATACATAATTCTGTAAAGGCTGCAATTGCCGTAATTATGAATGTTATGTACGGAACAGACTCAATCTAAACTATGTATTTAATGCAATATATAAAGTAAAGATGCAAACAAATGTAAGAATAAGACGAACAGCATTATCAAACGAGACTGTAGAAACCGTATAACATTGTAAGAGATTACTATGTATTTCACCGCTTCGAAACTGTACAAATGGAGAAAGCAAAAACACAAAACCAAAACCAGCGATAAAAAGCATGTCATTAAGAAGAAGATAGCATATAACAATTATAAACAGGCAAGTAAGATGGAATGGAGGTGGGGAAGATTTCATCAGAAGAAGAAACCATGTCCACACTCAAGAAAGAATTTGACACAATTGACGCCTGACGCCTAGAAGAGAAACTCTTGGGGCGCAGAAGGTGCGACATGATAGGCAGTACACGTGATTTAAAACGTCTATATATGTTAGCCATTAACAGCGTATTACACGACAAATCTGGCACGAAATTGTAGACTTAATCACACATCCAATAAATGTCTTTACGTGAGCGTAAATCGTTTTACGTTATGTGTTCATAGACATGTAGAAGTGAGGTGCAGGTTATTGTCGGAAACAAAGTGCATAAACAGCATGCTTCTGTATTATTAATGTTTGATGAGATTGTAAAATAAAATGTGCATACACCATCCTAACAAATTTGAACAATGATACAGCGTATAATATACACATTTGTGGATGATTCAACTGTCGTAAACAGAAATACAGCAAATAGAGCTTGCTGCATTTCTGGCAGCCACATAAAGGTGGGTGGTTCAAAGAACAAATAGGTCCAGCATCAAATATAAGGCAATACCAATGTTAATTAAAATTAAACATATATATATATATATATATATATATATATATATATATATAGTGACTGGGCAATAGTGCACCCTCATTCTCAAAGGTAGTTAAGATATATACATCATGTACGGAGGATAGGAAAGAAACCTTAAACGGATGCGCGTACTTCCTCCAAACATTCGTGATCTTCTGGATCTGTTAGAGTACCCTTATACTCTCCTGGTGGTCAAACAGGCAGGTACACATAGATTAGTCTGGGTCGAGTGAATGATTTTTCAGCAAAGAACAGTCGATGCCCAGGGTTATAAGTCTGCGAAACCCACGAGACCTGAAAGAGAAAGTAGCACACATGGCATAATGTTGATCTTTACGAAAGAGTGATTGAAGGTTTGCAAATATGAGACCGTTTTGCCTAACATTATGTATGTTTTTAATTGCATCTGATCTCAAGCTGCCTAATTCCTTTATTTGGTTGTGACTGAAACCTTGCATTACTGCCTCAGTGGTGGTGCCAATTCTAAAAATGTGGGATTTGAAATGGTTGAGTTAAAGCCACAAATGCAAAGCTATCTTCAAAGTTCTGTACTAAATTTTACTATGTAAACTGGCTGCCCGTTTTGGTTTATATATAAAGGGATTGGAGTGGACAGTTTTACAGACGAGCTTACAAATTGTGATTGTGGAAATCCCTTGGAAACAAAAACGATTGCGACAACAGTACAAATTATTAACAGCTGTACCTGTAAAGTAATATGTGGTTTCCTCAAAAGCGCGAAATACCATGTATGATGCTGGTTTGTTGTGTGTTGCTATGGAGGATCCAAGTTGAAAGCCAGTTTGTGGAATATTTTACGTGGACGGCATGAGCATAGCTACCAGCTGATATACTTTGGTATGGATCTCCTTTGTCATTTAGGTGAGCATGCGGTAACATCATTAGGAAAATGGGGGCCCGCCCAAGCCCCTTTGCTGCATGTTTCAGGTTGAGGGTTGGCGGTCGTTGGTGTTGACAATGGTGCCTTTATTCTGGACCACTTAACCGCCTGGTCACTGCAATTTGCGAGCCGCGGCAGATTTCTTTGAAGTGGTCATTATGTAAGGATGCCACAGACAAAACGTAAACAATTATTTTAATGTCAGTGAATTACTACGTCTCAATCGTTGCAAATAAATAACCCTTATTTTAATATTATGAACATGACTGTTTACTCTAGTGAGATGAATAAAGAACTTGATAGTAGTAGAACATATGATCATTTTTAAAATTATGAGTCATAGTTTTGAGGTGCGTAAGGCAACATAAAAATCAGTGCTAAAATAACAATTTTCATGTCGTCATTGGGACTAAACGTGCTGAAAAACATAAAGCCCATTAACAATTTTTTTGAAGCAGAAAGCATGATTGAAGAAAAAAATGTATCAAGTGATGAGGTAGGGGATCCAAGTACGCCTAGCACGAAACTCGTAGAAAATGTAAAGTAAATAGCCAACTCGCAAACACACAGAATCAACGGGCAATTATACAATCCAGTCGTACGGAACCAACTGGCAAACACAAGGCTACCATATATAGTGGTACGGAACCAGCTGCCTAAGACACAAAACCAATGGTAAGGAACCAGCTTGAAAAGCACATGCTAGTAGTACAGAGATAATTGAATTAAACAAAAAAAAGAGTCGTTTGCAAGTCGTTTTCGAAAGTATTTCAAATTTAAAAAGGACAGGGGTCAGACAAACTACATTTAGGCACATATATTGATAAAATGAATCGATGCAAAAAACAATGGAAAGTATATCTACATATAGCTTAAAGGTTATCTGGTTTAAGAGATCATGGCCGAAAATTGTGTTGACTACTCTGCCATCAACATCATGAATGTGACGTGATGGATAACAAAATAAAGGTTAGCTCAATATGTAGAATGGGAACAAGTTATTCAAGTTGATAAAAAAAATCCAGGATACGAGAAAGGTAACTAATGTGAACGGATAAAAGCGGTGATGCCCTTCTAGAGTGGTCTTCAAACTCACCTTTCTCGAATGCAGAAGCAAACGCAAATAAACAATAATGTTTCCGAATTTTAATATGTTCAGCAGTTATTTTTTTTTCTAATATCATGGTGATTTGTTATTGTTTGTTGTTGTCATATCATTATTGATGTTGTATAGCGCTAAGAGCTTCTAAAGATTAGGAGCTATTCAATGTCATTATTATTATTATTATTATTTTTATTATTATTATTATTATTATTGCAAAGCTACAAAAGTCAATATGGCGGCTATATAAATGCACATATGTCATGTTTCCTTGAGTATTCATTGAATGGTATTGCCTCAATAGAGACGGATTATCACAAATATAACCAATTTCGGTAGTGTTTGTATGGTAAATTTTATGATTATGGTATGAATTCATCTATTTCTGTAATGCATTGTGCATTTCAAAGTAATTCAGAAACAACATAAAACTATTCCGATTGAGGAGTCCAATGTGGGCATGTACCTATGCCTCTATGATAATGTGCAAGCAACACTGAATAATCACTGTTGTTATATCCTAATAATTTCACCCTAATGATAATCTTACAAGTCCTTAATATTTTCAACAGATTTATTTAATTAGGTATGTTATGTTTCAAAAATATGCTTTTTCAATGAGCAGTGTGAAGAAAATGTTTTTAAATAAATCAATTTTTGTCCTTTTCTTACACGTCTGAGTATGGCTGAAGCATGAACGTTTTTGTACCTAATTTTCTTTTATATGTCCAATATTCACGAATCAATGCAACGCATCTGAGTCAAAGAATCGATCAGTTTTTTAATTTATTTGGTATTGTGAAATGTATTGACATCCATGATCGGACGTTCATCTAATTATTGAGTGAACCTACAACTAGCCAAGCATGTATTCCAAAGAGCTCGTCTTTGAGAGAATTGTTTGTTGACAAAACCTTTGATATCACCATGTTCCATAATGCGAGTACTCCTACAATAGCACAGACCAGCTACTGAATTATAGAATTAAATACTAATTATCATTAATTCAAATAACTTAAATAAAACGTTATTATAAAAACACGTGGTACAAATATCCTTCACAATATGCAACATTGCTGACAGAGGGCAGACTTTTCTTGTGCTTTCTAAGTCATACCCATTTTGGTCAAAGTAATGTAATAATTATTATTAAATAGAGTCTCTTAAAATGAGTTACAGTTTTCATCCGTACTGAAAGGTATGCATTTTACACAAAACACATCCTGACTTTGCTGTTCATTAATTGATTGATTGATTGATTGATTTTCAACGGCACACCAACGCGTTTAGGCTACTTAGGATTGTGCTATTGTACATTGTACATCCTGAACATACGTTAGTATTACTCAACGTCTGAAACAAATGTGTAATAGAAAGCTAAGCCATACATTTAGATTACATCAAGTTATCCAAGAACGTGCAAACGATACATGACAGTAGTGTGAATAATTTCCCTAATAATCCAAAGTTTCCTTTCACAAGTCCAAAGTAGCATGTAAAATCAGAAAGTAAATGAGCACTTTCATAATTACAAGGAAATAAATACATCAGTTGTCATATGGACAACGTTCGTTTGCTCACCAGGGCCAGGCGACGTGGAACGAATTGCCCATTGAAATTAGACACAAAGACACATTGGTCCCTTTTAAGAGTGCTCTTAAGACTCACCAGTTTCGACTGCAGGGACAAACTTAGCGATCTAATCATGTTTTGTATCTTATTTGTTTTCAGCATGTTTTTATGTTTTCCAATTTCATCGTTTTTGTCATTTGTTGTTCTTTAGTGTAGTCGTATCATTATTGATGGTGTATAGCACTTAGAGCTTCGTAAGATTAGGCGCTATACAAAGTCCTCATTTTTATTATTATTATCAGTCCGGATCACTTTAAACAACTCCTATGACTAATATGAAAACAAGAATTAATTTTCGTTGATCAAATCCCTATGTATACACATTTTCAGTTGCCCTATTACTTACTACACTATGACGTTTTCAGCAGATAATCCTAGTAGACCAATAAGAAAGATTGAACGTAAAGTCTTGCTTCTTAACATGGTGTTTTGCAAAGTACGGTCGTTGAGATAAGTAAAGTATGCAAACACATTGCTTACAACTAACACGTGCATATCAACGCACATGGCATATTATCATATTAAATATTTATATTGCATTCTTAGAAGATAGTTTAGTAAAATAGGTGCTGTCATTGAACTTTGTTTGATTTTGTTGTTATTTGCGTTTGAATCTGGTCACAAAATACGTAAATTAATATTTGTGTCTTGCGTCTATCCTTTAGTCCAGCCGGTGTTAACTAGAGAACCAAGTATTTATTGTTTACATTATGGGATCATTACAAGCGTCACCCCTACCCCCCTTCAACACTGGGACCCGTTTGGGTGTTTCAGAGCACAGAAACACAAGATGGTTATTTAACACCGATGCGAGATAAGTAAAGTTTCTTTCCACACTATGTATAAGTTACATTGAACGAAGATTTAAACAATATTATTTGCCAGTGAGAAGTAATATTTACTATTTGCTTCTAGTGATGTTTGTATTCGATGAAAACTATTGATAAGTCGATCTAAATAACATTGATAACGAGTCAGAGATGGTGCTTCATTACGTTTTATAAACCATACAAGACATGTCCGTTCTAGTCTCAACTGATTCGTCATTTGATGCTGATGTTCACACTTAACTTTGGTTTTAAAACTCCATGTACTTCGAGTACTTCCAAATAAAATTGTTTGTATTCTACCACTGCATATTTAACATACATCGGTCCAGTTAATGTATTTATACTGTCCATATAACCAAATCTGATGATTTTCTGTATCATATTTAAATTAAAATTACTTCAAAACACATTGTAGTTAAATTTGGGTGAGGCGATCGTAAACTATCGAAACGTGCTTTTCAGTTTTGCGTGGTCTGTATACGTAAACGTGATGTGCTTCTTATAAACTAATGTCAAATGACTTGTGAAAGTTTCAAACCTTTATTCATATATAATCAGCTTAAATTTGATTGAAGTCAGCGTAAACTGTTCCTAATTGGTTTTATCAGTTTTATTTAAACATTGTAAAGTTCAGTTAATATTCTTACTTTAATTAATGCGATTATTGTTTCACTGTTGTTTTTTAAATTAGGACTTTCTTTCAGTATTGATCTGCCCCGATACGTGAATCATATAAGTAGCGAATGGGGATTACAAGGTTTTTAAGTCACTACAACCGTTTAGAGGAAAGAGAAATTGAACATGAGTATTATTGGGCATGTATAGTTTCAAGGGAAAGTGGATATCTATAATAGGACAATATGTATAAAAGAGGTGAAATGATGTTACAGTACTTAAGATTGACAACATGGTTGCGAGAGAATGACCTGAATACGCGCTGTTCTAGGGAGAGACTCGTCCAGGAGATAAATAAACATAGACTTAAACAAGGCATATTAGACGTATATATATATATATATATATATATATATATATATATATATATATATATATATATATAGATTGATGAGAATCAGTATATTGCACCTATTTAAACTCGTCTGACAATTTATTGAAGGCAAGAGATTACATTTTTGGCGACAAAAGATATAATATAAAATGTACAACACAAAATCAACTAAAATGAATTTGCTATCGGCAAGAAAGCAAATTGTTTCGATGCATATGAGTGACCTGGAAATGGCTTTTGTGTGTATTCTAATTTCTTACTTTGCTTAACCAACTTCTTACCTTCTATCTCACACTTTTTGTTGTCTTGTTCAGTTTCATCTTCTCATTTTCATTCTCCTTCTCCATTTTATTCCTCTTCCTATTCTCTTCTTTCTTTTTCTGTCTTAAACCTCCTTCTACTCCTTTGCCTGATTCAGTATCTATCTTAATATTCCCCTTTAAGGTTTCAAGTCGTTGATTTCCAGTTTTGTGTGATGTGGGTTGTAATTAAAACGAGCATCAATCAGAATTGCCATCAGCTCCTTTATCATATCTATACTATCCAATACTTCCTGCAAATCTTGATTTTTCACATTTCCTCCATGGCATTACTTGCCATTGTTTGTGGTTGTTTCACATAATGGCGTGAATTAAGGACGGTGGACTGTATGTGTCAAGCACGGACGTTTACATACATGTCACATACAATCTACTATTCATACAGAATAAAATGTAAAACCTATTATATAATATGGAAGAAACAAAAATAGAATATCCATCCACTGGAAGGAGAAAACACAAATCCCATAATATGCTATCCACAAACGCAAAGGAGAACGTACAAACATAAATATTCTATCCACATCAGGGGATTTGAAAGCAAACCCAAACAATACAAGCAAAAAGCAAAAATAACAATATATACAATCCACACAAACGTACGCGAACTCATGCAAACCTTAAAATCCACTATCCACACACATGCGCACGCATCAAGCCCCCAAAATATACTATCCAAACAAACATGCATATACGCTTACAAACGCACACCCTACTTTCCAAACAAACGTAGCGCTTACAAACACACACACACACACACACACACACACACATTAGAAATGGAGTTAGTGTTTATAATAAAACTGCTCCACACTCACACCAACTGACAATTTGAATAATCTCTTTTCTAGAGGGTTGGTTAGCGATGAGACGGGCTGTATTTTAAACTTTAAATAATAATAATATTAATAATAATAATAATAATAATAATAATAATAATAATAATAATAATACTATTATTAATAATAATAATAATGAGGACGTTGTATAACGACTAATCTTTGAAAGTTCTAAGCGTTTTACACCATCAATAATGATATGACTACACTACAGAAAAAAATGACAAAAAAATGAACATATAAGACACAAAACATGATTAGGTCTTTAAGTTTATCCCTGCAGTCGAAACAGGTGAGTTTAAGTGCACTCTTAAAAAAGACCACTGTGTCTTTGTATCTAATTTCAATGGGCAATTCATTCCACGTCGCCTGGCCCTATTATGCAAAAAATTACATTGTTTTCACCGTGGGAACAATGAGTATAGGAGTGTAAGAAGAAGAGCGTAAGTATCTAGCTGGTGAATACACATGGGTGAGGCTGGATAGGTATGTTGGACTGGAGTCTTTCAGTAAAACAGCACATATAACAAATTTTGTGTTTGATTCTGTATCGAGTCGATAGCCAGAGTAGGGTACAGAGCAGTGGTGAGATGTGCTTTGATCGAGATACTCTAAAGATGATACGTGCAGCTGTGTTTTGACCTTTTTGAAGTTTCTGGAGTAAATATTGTGACAAACCAGACATAATTGAGTTACAATAGTCCAGTCTTAAAAGTACTAATGAACACATAAGTGTTTTAGTGACAAAGAAAGATATTTACGAATGGAACTGATGCGTCTCAGTTCAAGATATGCAGCCTTGCATATGTTCATGACATGTTGGTGGAATGTGAGAGTACTGTCTAAAGTAACGCCTAGGTTTCATACTGATTGTGAGAATTTAATGTTGGTGTATATATATTTTGATATATTTTGTCTGGATGTGAATGAGAAGGTCTTTGAGTTGTGATCAGAATAATCTGAGCTTTATCATCATTCATCTGCAGCTTGTTACATGTCATCCATGATTTCACATCAGAAATCCACCGCGATTTGCCAAATATATTTTTATATTCAAAGTGTCAGCGGTTTTTATAAAATCTTCATATCCATCATTTATATATTTTCCCTCGTCTTTTTGGGAAAAGAATTAACAGCAAATTTAGCTAGATCATTCGTGGAAATGTTTCTAATTTCATCTAACGCCTCCTTAGTAAATATCTTTTGAGGTGTGTATTGCCCCCTCTCTCTCCTGGAATTTCTTTGTCTTGAAGTTGTTGTTCCTGAAATCGTGCAGCTTCTTCTTGTTCTTGTTGTTCTTGTTCTCGTTGTTCTAGTCGTTCTTTTTCTCGTTTTTCACGTTGTTCTCGTTCTTCTTGTTCCTGAAGTTGTACAGCGGTTACTATATCATCAGGAAGTGTTTTTAAAGATTTCTTTGCTTGCTTGGATCTCTTTGCTATTTTTTCAAGTACAGGAAGAAGGGCTGGTCTTTCTTTCTCTCCTTGTTTTTCAGGAATATCTCCCCATGTGGCTTTTTCAGTGGTTGATACGACTTTTCCCGTTGCAGTGGTTACTGGTTTGAATAGCTGTTCAAAATCAGTCTGAAATTGTTGACTCGTTTGGAGCATATTTCGAATGGAATCACGAACTGGAATAAATTTCTTAATCGAAACTAATCGTTGTCGTGCTAAGTTAGTTGTCAGTGCTTTACCCACCATTATAAATATAATATACGATCTAAATTGTAAGTGAAAAAAACTCACTAGAAATTCTTTTGTGTTATATACTTTCGCGTAGTGATAAATCAAAAGTGACACCTGTCTATATAATTCTGTTTTAGGTGAGTAAGTGCATACCTGTCTATCGTGCTTCTGTTCCATACCCTGTATTACTCATGTATGCCGTGTTTACTATGTTGAGGTAATCAAAGGGAATTTTCATTTTGGCGGATAATCTCTTTTATTGTTTTGATTTTCTAGTTAATTGTGCGTTTGATTTCATATTGTTTCCCCAATTCACTTCTGACCTTTTCGACAGTAGTGAATAAAAGGACGAACTTTTTGATGTCGTTACAGAATGCAAGGGAGTCATAAATAGCGTGTTGAATTCTCTTTATAAATGAATAGGATTTTGATAACACATACCTATTATTCCTAGCGCTATCATCAATATTTTTGTCGCATTTCTACATTTTAAATCTAAACATCCTTTTGTAATTTTGCTATTTTCTGGGATAAATACCAGAAAATTAGACTTGAATTTTTCACCTCATATAAAACTGAAACAATGAATCAAACCACATCCCGTATCACCCACCAACAAATTGTGTTACATAACATGTGTTAAGCTTAATATTAACAATACTTATAAAAATGAAATTATGGACAAAATTTTTGCACACATCGAGATTATATCAAGGAATAAATGATCAGCATTTTTTCATCAACTTTTTATTGGGTCAACCTTCAGAAATATGTTGATACATTTCAATCATGACAAATTTTAATTCATTAGAGATGAACTCGACAACACAACTTCAGTAGACTCATTGTCACCATAGTGTTGTGAAAGAATATAAAACGCAACCTTTAACAGCATTTGAATTTGTCTATATGGAGTTGGTCCCTGCATTTGAGCCAATATGTTATAAGTATTTTATTATATATATATATATATATATATATATATATATATATATATATATATATTATAATGATTAGTATATATGATGTTGTAATATCACTTCAAGTTTTATGATAAACCACTTAAATTAGACACACAAATCAGTTTTGTGATTTCTTTGTTAATTTAATTTTGTTTGCAAAAGTTATACTATTATACTTATTAATATATATATATAGATATATATATATATATATATATATATATATATATATATATATATATATATATATATATATATATATAATACTATAAGCACGTCATGCACTTGGCTTATAAAGTTTCATAGCTGTTACCGTAAGTGATGCAAGTTGACGAAACAATATTATCAACGACATATATTGATTAATATATATCAACCACCAGAATTACTACACTAAAAAACTATTTTTTTCTATTCAGCAAGTGCGTTATTCAAATAGGAAGAAGAAGAATTATTAATGAAAATCAAATAGTTGCTGGAACTATCAACTGATCAGGGTACATGCAATTTGTTCATACAAATCTGACCTACTGACGATTTCATAGATTTCATTTGCTAATTTGTCATGGTAGAGAGACATTTTATAGAGTCGGGATGTTTGAGGACAATATTATGTTACTATAGATGATATTTAACAGATGTCATCGATCCTTATATAAAAGAATTGGCTTATATTGATGCATCACATATAACTTTCGTAGGACCGTATCATAGCCGTTTATCATTCACTGAGCATGCGCAAGAATGATCCAGTATAGTCCAGCCATAGTTGAAGCAATATGAGTATCAAGCTACGATTCAGCTATAGACTTGGATCAATTATCGTTGGGCATGTAACACACAGGTTTAAGAGGTAATATATAAAGACAGGATGTCTACTTTAAGTTATTTTAGTTATTTTTATAATTTTTTAAAATATTTATTTTGCAATTATGTTTAATGTATTAAAAATTTCTTTATGGAAATAATTTTAACATACACTTTGCTAATGATGTAGTTTCATTATTTAAACTAGAACTTAAATCTCACTTATTATTCTAACTTAACAGTTTCGTTATTTTTCATATTTCATCTAGAAACAATTTGCATAAGTTTTATGTATTTATATATGTGACAGTTCGTTTCTGTTCTTTGAGAGGATTTGTTTGCAAATCC
Source organism: Unio delphinus (assembly GCA_029339505.1). Taxonomy (NCBI): domain Eukaryota; kingdom Metazoa; phylum Mollusca; class Bivalvia; order Unionida; family Unionidae; genus Unio; species Unio delphinus. The sequence continues at coordinate 2,380,665 of JAQISU010000131.1, forward strand.
CAGTTGTATAAATGTACAAGAGTTCGTCTTCACGTCAGGATAAATTTCAGCTAGATAACATTATTTGGGTGATCATTGGTGACGTATTTTCACCACATTTCCCGTTCTAATTAGTCGTGTGTGGTTATTGAATGGGTACAATTCCTCTGCACAGACCACGCATTTTCTAATATTAATTGCACTTGGTCATTGAATAAGTTCATTTTCTTCACATCCTACATTTTATATGTATACATTGTGTGATTATTAAATGGAAATAATTATCTATGATATCACACCTATTTAGTTCCATACATGTATGTGTGATCATTGAATGTATATATTTATCTTCAAATATTACACTTTCTTAGACTAAATATCGATCTGCTGAACTTACATGCCTTTTTCAGGTAAACATAATCCCCCATACAAACTTCATGTAGTCCAAACTCCTACGCCGTATAAGGGAAACACTTGTTTTTAAAATCGGTTACACGACAAGCAGTCTCCCTTAAATTGATCCACTCATTTTGATTCTAATAAACATTATCTACGAGAATACTAAGTGATTATTGTGTATTACATAAATACAGTCTTCTCATTAGTACCACCCCTCGCTTTATCAATGCCAGTAAATAATAATAAGCTGAGTAGCAGTGAATCCACACATATACAAAAAGTTCAAGATATTAATATATAATAATAATAATAATAATAATAATAATAATAATAATCATAATAATAATAATAATAATAATAATAATAATAAAAATAATAGTAATACAAATGATAATAATACAACGAATAATAATAATAATAATAATAATAATAATAATAATAATAATAATAATAATGAGGACCTTGTATATCGCATAATCTTTCGAAGCTCTCAGCGCTCTACAAGACATAAAAAACAAGCACCCTGAAATTAGAAAATATAACAACATGCAGAACATAGTTGAGGTTGGAAACATTATTCGATCATTAAGTTTGTTCTTGCCGTCAAAATAGGTGAGTTTTAAGAGCACTGTTGAAAGGGATCGGTATGTCATTGTGTCTACGCTCAATGGGCAATTAGTTTCATGTTGCTTGGACCTGGTTTGCAAAACGACGTTGTCCATATGACTTCGTTTTCATAGTGGTAGTAATGAGTATGCGATTGTCAGAAGAGGATCGTAAGTATATTATTGTGTGTTCATATGCGTGAGATAGGTATGTTGGACTCGAGTCCGTTAGTCAAGCGTAGCACAGAGGGGAAAAAATTGTGTTTGATTCTGGATCGAATGGATAAAAAGTTTATGGTACAGGGCCGCGGGAAGTTGTGTTCTGATCGTGGTACTCTAAGGATGATCCGAAGAGCAGCTGTATTATGAACTGTTTGAAGTTTATGGAGTAGATATTGAGACAAACCAGAGAGAATTGAGCTTCAATAGTTCAATTTTGATAATACTAATGAACATACGGGTGTTTTGGTGGTATCAACGAAAGGATATTTGTGAATGGAGCTGATTTGTCTCAGCGCAATATTTTGCAGCTCTGCATATGTTCATGTTATGTTCGTGCAATGTGAGAGTTCTGCTAAGAGTAACACCTAGGATCTGTACTGACTGTTAATGTAATGTTCATGTTGAAGATATTCATCGTTTGAGGCACATTATGCGAATGGGAAAATATTTGTGATGTGATCAGAATGCCCTCTTTATTATTATCATTTATCTGTAGCTTGTTAATGTCATCCATGATTTCGTAAGTGACTGCAAGCAACAATAAAGGATAACCGTGTGAGAAGGATACCCGAATGTTAGACCTGATGCAGAGGCGTAGCTGGGGAGGGGGGGGGGGCAGGGGGCGCCAAAATGGGCTTTGAAATAGGTTGTAGCCAGTAATGGTGATTTTATTGATGAAAATAATTGGTTTCAGAGTTGAGGTTGGGGGTGGGGGGAATGAATATTGTCCCCGGGCGCCAAACACTCTAGCTACGCCTCTGACCTGATGCCAAAGTTTACATCTTCGTCATTGTGGCGCGTTTCTGAGAAGCTACGTGATTGCTGAATATTCAATTTATGGCTGCAAAATGTTTTTTTGAATCTTGCATCTGGAATAGAACAGTTTAGTATGCATTACAATTCTGACCTTGTCATGATTTGAATCAAGTTTATTGCAAAGGTGTCTATATCAAATAAAGGGTCAGTGGTGTCTAAGGTTGTCGTATCAAAACATGATAGAGAAATAAAGTACCCAACGGCAAAACCTGTTACAATATATAGCCGAGGCATCAAAACTGCACACCGGCGGCTCAGGCCATTAGGGTCGTTCACCACTGATATGGAACACCAGTGGAGTGTGGAAACCCCCTGAGCGACTGATCAGCACTCTTCAGGAATGCACTGCTAACCTTACTTACATGAGGAAGTGGCTAGAATAGGTGCCGTAAACATTGCCCTCTTTATACTCCCCTACCAACAATCTTGCCGCTGCATGGGACCCTACTGCAGCGGTCAAAACATAAAAAAGAAAATTAGGATTGCTCCTCTCTTACATGGCTCATGGAAGATGCGAACCTTATTGGACAGAGACGATGCGGAAAGACCTAAGAAGAGAACAGCCCTAATAGGAACGGAAATTGCCATATACAACGTGGAGATTGCTGCCTTGAGCGAGAAGCGACTTGCATGAGAAGGCGAACTCTGTGAAAGGGTTGTCCGGATACACTTTATTTTGAAGCGGCCGAGGGTGTGAAGAGCGCCGTGATGCTGTTGTCGGCTTTGCAGTGAAGGCAGCACTGATTGGCAAGTTGGCTAGACCTCCAAAAGGGAGTAAACAACAGACATATGACCATGAAACTCCCCCTCGTGTCTGGAAGAAGGCAACGTATCATCATCAGTTGCTATGCTCCAACCATGACCAAACCAGATGAAGTAAATGTCAAATTATATGTGGTTCCTCACTCCATCATTGCTTATTTCCAATGGCAGTTAATCTAGCTCGGCATACTTGGTGATTTCAATGCAATAGTAGGCCTTGAACACATTGCATAGGATGGAGTGCTAGGAAAGCACAGAGTGGTCACTGTAACAGCAACTGTTCCCTTTTTCTCCATACTTGCCTCGAACATGAACTGCTGAGCACCTATACAGTGTACCGCGTCCCTACCCGTCACCGGACACCATGGATGCACCCACGTTCTACGCACTGGCACCTTATCGACTATGTCATTGTCAGGAAGAGGGACAGGCAGGATGCGCGTGTGACGAAGTCCTTGTGCGGCACTGACTGCTGGATATACCATGCCTCATCATCACCAAACTCAACATCCGCATTCTGCTCAAAAGACGAACACAGTGAACGAAGGCACATAACCGACTGAATACAACCAAGCTGAAATGCTCCAGTACCAAACATTCTCTCGTAATGCCCTGGAACAACGTCTGAAATTCATCCCTCTTGACAACCTGGATGTGGAAAACGACTGGAAAGCATTTAGAGAGCTGATCTACGGCAGTAGTTCGGAACTCCTAGGACCCTCGTCCAGAAGCATCGATACTGGTTTGCTGAGAACTGCGACAAGATGAAACAAATTCTGGCGCAAAACATCGCCTACTTCAAACCTACTTCAACTACCCCAAGTCCACTTGTAGGAAATATTTGTACAACAACATACTCAGAACTGTACAGCAGAAGGTCGACCAGATGCGAGACACATGGCTGAGCAACAAAACTGAGGACATACCTTGATGTGCAGACAGCAGGACATGAAGCATTTATACAAAATATTGAAAGATGTTTATAGACCTGCATCATCTGGATTCTCAGGGCAGACGGGAACACACAAATTACTGACACAGCGAGGATAATTTAGGATGGGCTGAACACTTTGACAGCGTTCTGAATCACCCTTCATCCATCAATGATGAAGCCATAAGTCGTCTACCCCAATTACCCATCAACGAAGCACTGGATAACCATCCGACACTGCTAGTGACACTTAAAGCGATATGTCTTCTCTCAAAAAGCAAAGTACCTGGTTCAGACTCCATCCCAGTTGAAGTCTACGCGGAATTAGGCACAGCCTTGATAGAAAGGCTCCAACAACTGTTTTTATTGATACCGAAGCAAATACGATCACCTAGAAATTCAAAGACGCTTCCATAATCCAACCGTATAAACGCAAAGGGAACCTCATTGCACGCCTTGGGCATGGACTAATGCCAGAAAGTCAGTGTGGATTCCAAAAAGAACGCTTAAGTCCAGCGAAATACCCTCGTCTCCTGTGTTTTGCCATCTTAGGCAAAGTCACTGCTCTGCCACTCTCCGTCCATGCTAGCAGCATCTGTTAACTTTGATCTTTTCACACCAGAAACTCTTCGCTCAGTTGGAAGTAATTCAGTAGTGCAATGGTTCCCAATTTCGAACAGAACTTTTTCCTTTATGCAAACTGTTTTTCATACTTACCTTTATTCTTGAAACACTAAAATATGTTGCATGGAATATGAATGAAAGTACATTATTTCAAAGTTTCATACTTATTTAAAAAAGCATATAGACATTATTGAACTTGCATTTCTGTCCTACAGATAAATGAAAACAGACTATGACTAAACCTGTAAGATAAGTATGTAGGTGGGTAGGTAGGTAGGTAGGTAGGTATGTATTTTAACAACCGAACTAGATCCTAATAATACAGAATTATCTATTGATTACGAAACCTTGAATTGTTGTTTGTATACAAGGTCAAAATTATATCATTGTCTATGGAAATTTCATACAAGATCAGAGTACACGTTAACACTACAATATTATAGTCCTTTAGATGAATGAAAATGATATAAGATTGACCATATTTGGATTTAGTGGAAACGTTTACTACAAAAGAGAAAATATGACTTGAGTGTACTATGTGAAATGTGAATTCTGCAAGGAAAACGCTTACTTGATTGAACATTTCAACAATAGCGTAACACGTATTTGAAGTGAATTGATACTGAATGAAGTAAATTTACTTTGAGGCCGGCTGAGGAAAACATTCACAATGACTTAGACAACAAGTAAATTATATAATAGAAACCTAAATAAATGTTATCTTTATAGATTGCTCAATTAATCAAGTATTGTTGAAATGAATTTGGTAAGCTGCAAAATGAAGCACACACAATGACTTATAGATTACTTTTGATACGAACATGTTTGTGATGATAGTTGTTATAAAGGATTGATATGACACTTCTATAACGCCTTTATCTTCATGAAACTGATTAAAAATTGAAAAAAAAAAAATATATAAACCCATTGCACTGTGAGGACACCACTCGCTTGACTGTATAACCAATTTTCAAATAACCAATGGTATGACAATATACAGTTATCTTGCAAAAACAAACTAGAAACTACTAGAATGCATTAAATGTAGCAACAAAAATAAAAATGTAAAAACAGCCAAATATTTTCCTGTAATAAATATTGCTTTGTGCTTCAAATGTTTACAATATTTATTGTTTAAAACCTTTGCAAAATGGTACATATCCCTATCATGAACTATTAATTAACAAAATAAAAACAATATAACTCAAAATGACTGTGATGTAGCTATAGTTATTGCTGCTGGCCAATTGAACCCCATGCGAAACTTTATTGTTTTATTTTGTTGGGTTTGTGGGATATATATATATATATATATATATATATATATATATATATATATATATATATATATATATATATATATATATATATATGATAAAGACCACAGCCAAAAGAGCCCGAAACATCCCACAAACATTGTTGGAATATTTAAACAATCATGAACCAGTATCGCATGTGTATATTTAATCAATTTTCACAATGATTATACATAGACAGTATTAACTCGATATTTTACACATAGGTAGATTGTGACTATGTTGCCACTAGAATACAATCATTTTTTTTTAAATTTCGTGGCACATACTGTAGCTCGTAGCAATATTTTGGAACCTGTGTTATGCTAAAAATATTACCGAGGCAACCCGCGTGACAGAGCAGTCAACATCTGTATGAACAAAAAAACAAATAAGAGAAAACTAAACTAAAATGTAATGTTGCATAAAAAATAAAGGTGCTATACACGCGTTGGTAATGTATCATATAGTCTAAACTGTTAACTGGACATATTTATTAAACAAACTATCAATAATGCCAGCCACCTGAATTGATATTTTCATTTGCTCTGACTCAAAAAATGTAGACTACTCCATATATCAATTAAACAATGCAGTAAACAAAATAGAGCATCATACAAAATAGTTATGTTAGATAAATTGAGCAATTAACTGGTAGGGCCCTGATTTAAAACAAAATGCGATTGAATTGTGCTGCATGTATGAAAAGTGTTTACCTTATACATGATGTATATTTCACTCCATAAATGCAGTATGTATGTATGTATGTATGTATGTATGTATGTATGTATGTATGTATGTATGTATGTATGTATGTATGTATGCATGTATGTATGTATGTATGTATGTATATATGTATATATGTATGTATGCATGCATGTATAACCCATTCGTGGTATACCCATGTGCGTGTTTGTCATGAGTGAGTGATCAAGTGATTGATCAATCGTGGTGCATGATTCCCGTGCTTCACGAGTAGTAAAATCAATTAGCCGCCAAACAATATGCTTCTGGCATTCATGCCGTCTTGTAGATGGACAACACCTCGAATGGTACGATTTGTGAACATTAATGAAATGCCAGAGATTGAATATAATTTGGAAAACGTATACCCATCGAGTCTGGTAAGATATCATTTGTATTTGTTGTGATAAAATTAGAAATGGCGGTGTTTGGTTTGTGTACTGTGTATTGTATTTGTGTCGGTTATATTCTGCTTTGTGTTTGTCTTGTTTTCTAAGTTTGCGCTTTGTATTTTGCTAGTTTTATTTCGTACCATTTCATTTTACAATACATCCCACAATCGACAAACGAGTGTTCTCGTTTCAACCCTAAATAAGCGACAGAGCACATATGTGCGTGCGTGCGTGCATGCATGCATGCATGTATGTATGGATATAGTAAGGACTATCGTGACGGCGAGTGCAGCAAAGTTATGTGAACTTGATTCAATTCCAAGAACACTGCTGCTTTAGTTCTTATACCCAAGATAGCCTTCACTAACATGTAGTAATAATAGCTCTTTCTCATCAGAGAAATTCACATCATTTTTCAAAACTTCCATCGTAAAGCCTCTCCTACACAAAACAGGAACACAAGGATATACAGTACAAAATACACAACTTGTAAAATAAACACTAAGCATCTTAGTTGTACTTTCTTTGACAAGCTAGAAGACTGCAATACAGATTATAATAATGCACTGGTCATGCAATATTTTTGCTTGCACTATCTTTTGTAAATCGTCAATGTATATGTTAGGGTTATTTGGCATTAGGCGTTTTAAGATCTTTTCGTTCAAATTTAAATCTTTAGGTTGTTTAAGTTCATGATCGAGATCGCCCTACAATCCTCAAAATCCAAGGTGTAACTTGCTCAGATCAGATCCTTGCTTTCAGGCAACGCATAATCGCATTACATTTCTGTTTATCACGCGGTTCGCATTACATGTGGTGGTATATCACGCAGTTTGCATTATATTAGGTTGTTTATCACGCAGTTCGCATTACATTTGGTTGTTTTGTATATCAAGCAGTTCTCTTTACATATGGTTGTATATTACGCAGTTCGCTTTTCATTTGGTTTTTTTTCACGCAGTTCGCAATACATTTGGTTGTGTATCATGCAGTTTGCATTATATTGGATTGTATATCACGCAGTTCGCATTACATTTCATTGTTTATCACGCAGTTAACCTTACATTTGGTTGCATATCACAGAGTACACATTACATTTGGTTGTATATCACAGAGTTCGCATTGCATTTGGTTGTATATCACGCCGTTCGCATTATATTTGGTTATATATCACGCAGTTTGCATTACATGTGGTTGTATATCACGCAGTACACATTACATTTGGTTGTATATCACGCAGTTCACATTACATTTGGTTGTATATCACGCTGTTCGCATTATATTGGATTGAATATCACGCAGTTTGCATTACATTTGGTTGTATATCGCGCAGTTAATCTTGCATTTGGTTGTATATCACACAGTACACATTAGAATTGGTTGTATGTCATGCAGTTCACATTACATTTGGTTGTATATCACGCTGTTCACATTACATTTGGTTGTATATCATGCGGTTCGCATTACATTTGGTCGTATGGCATTCAGTTTCCATTAGATTTGGTTGTATATCACGCAGTTCGCATTACATGTGGTTGTATATCACGCAGTTCACATTACATTTGGTTTTATATCACGCAGTTCACATTACATTTGGTTGTATATCACTCGGTTCGCATTACATTTGGTTGTATGTCATGCAGTTTGCATTAGATTTGGTTGCATATCACGCAGTTCGCATTAAATTTGGTTGTATGTCACGCAGTAGGCATTATATTTGGTTGTATATCATGCAGTTTGCATTACATTTGGTTATTATATCACGCAGTTCGCATTACAGTTGGTTGTATATCACGCAGTTCGCATAACATTTGGTTGTATGTCATGCAGTTCGCATTACATTTGGTTGTATATCACGCAGTTCGCTTTACATTTGGTTGTGTATCACGCAGTTCGCATTACATTTGATTATATATCGCGCAGTTCATCTAACATTATTTTATCTCAATCTGGTTTGTCCTGCTCGTTGTCGCGATCACAACTGTAATACATCGTTATTGCGTCCACTGCGTTCTCATCTAACTGCTGGTCTAATGTATTATAAGGTCAAGAAATATTTAGGCCTCACAATGTCAGCCGCCTTTTGGTTTTTGAGACTCACCAATACGATTGATTGTATCAATACCAAGGAAATATTACTTCACAGCAATTACATTTCGTGCAGTAAGTGACCATTTTATCTTGCTAAAGACAAATATATCAATCGGATTCACATTTGCATGTTTTTATTCTTAGCTTTTAGTCGACGACAAAATTTCGGTCAGATTTTAAATAGTAAATGTTTGACTCATTTGGTCAGACTTTAAAATTCTAATACACGTTTTTGAGAAATTCGGTCACATTTTAAGATATTGTTAAATAATTTGATAGATGTTTCACCTATTGCCAGATTTTGTGCAATTTGCACGAACAAATCATAATTTTTGACCGGGTTTCTCGAAGAGTACAATTATCGGTTGTTTTATCTCGTTTATGGGGTATCAATATAACGAGAATTTTAACCCGCTTTTTCAAAGTAAGATATTACTTTATATATTTTAATTTTTATAATTTAGTCTGCACGGATTAGAATCAGTATGGCTGTTATTGCAGTGTGTTGAATTACATCTATATCATTGTCGGTAAATTAATGCGACTTTAGATTTGTTTTAGTAACGACGACAGACCGGACATCCTTTTTAGCATTATTATGTTTTTGTGTATTTTTCTTAGCTGCTTTTTTTCTTTCTCCAAAGTTTTTTTTTCTTCTGCTTTTCAAGCAATGTCATTTATATTTCATTGCTATATACAATTACAAATGATATCATCGTGTGATTGGACGTTTATCAAACTAAGATAAACGTTAAAGAATCTTAGTTGGATTGTGACATAGGTCTGATAAACTAATCACAGTAATAACTATATAGCAGTTTCAACTGGTTGCGGACGATAAGATGATTAAAATGATTACATCGTTTGTTGTATATATTTCACTTGCAGGATACCCAAATTGAAATAATTACTTTTGCAGACCGTAATAGAGAAACTCCAAATTGAAGATCTTAATGATATGCCAATTTCCTGCACTTGTGCAATATCAAGTTCGTGTTCAGAATATACACCGTGAAATCTTTTAACCGATTTGAGTAAATACAGTATTTCAAAATAATCTGGTCTACGCAAACATCAGCCAGCGACCTTTGACTCCATGAACTATTCGCAACAAATTAGTAATTTAACTTACTGCTATTCCTGCCGGAAGTGGCCCCAAAAATCTGCCCTGCAATTCTTTTGCTGACGTCTTTATTGGTTTATCAATGTCTTTATTCGTTTAATGGTTTAGTTGTTTTTTGGGTTTTTTTGCTGTAGTTTTTCTTCCTTACATAATTTTGCTATTGCCACAAAATTGCTAATAATGCTAGACGATTTGTGTGATATAGTATCTCAATTCCATCTTGTAGTTGCGCCTGATAAAGCTCCTGATGCTGCTGCGATTCCCACTGTGCCAACTACAGCCCACACATTGGTAGTATTGGTTTTGCTCATTCAGCCGAAGCTGGACATACAAACCCACCATGTGGCGCATTGTAATTTTCGCCATAAACAGATTAACCACGGAAGATTTTTCTCTTATCTAAACGATTTATTGTTGCGCTAAAATTGATTTCATCTGTGTACCGTTTATTGTCGCGGATGTTTTTTTTAAGACAAACCGCAGGGCACGTCGTTTAGCAACTGAGGTCGATAATACTTTTTTTCAACTTGCGTTTGATATTTTCCATTTGTAATGGTTTTTTTCCAGAACATTTGTCAGACGAAAATTGTTTGATAAAAAAATTTGATTCTAAACAATACTAAACTTGCACCACAATTCGTTTTTCGGTAGCGTCGATGATCAAGAATCCGTCTCTGGCAACAACCGCACATCCGGTGGTATTAGCTGGAACAGCATCAATCATCTATGAGATTTCAGCCTAAGCATATGATCCGATAGTTCTCTCAGAATGACTTGATACGTCAAACTAAAAGATCGGTTACAGCGTCCTCAATTCGTATATTGATAGCTGATAGCCTCTGACTGCGTCCTGGTGTTAATGAATAGCTTCCATCATTCGATTATAAGCACGTGATACATTGGTTACTATCAGCAAAGTTTAAATCGATTCTCATAATACCATCAAAAACAGTTGTTTCAATGTTGAATTCCATAACGACTATTTTACTGAAAAACAATGTTCCTTGGTAATTGCTGACTGGGCGCTTTTTTATTACGTCATGTGCAATCAGATGATTTAACGTGTGCTATGCATATTGTTTTGTGAAAATACCTCTTGTTCGTGTACGCGGTCAACATTGCCATGTTTGTTAGAGTTTAGTATTTTCAAACTTCGTATGAGCAATACCAACAGCTCTTATCAAATTATCATTATCATAAGCTCCTGCGTGATTCCGCCAAATACTTTGTTGAAATCGCAGCAAAATGCAACGATTGTACTGAATTCCAACATCATTGTTATTTTACCCGATTCTGCTATCATCGATATTCGTTTATCATAACCTTTGTTGTAAAAATCTTGGGAACCAAATTACGTTCTTTTTCTACCGCTAATAGTGTGGTACCATCCATCTGGAGATGCAATGTCAAGGTAGCTACAAGCCGATGTCAAACATTATTTCTCAGCATGTACATAGTTAGCTACATTTATATGCCCATTTGCGGTATCGGATTTGGAAGTTTCATTGGCGATGCCTTTGAAATTCTGGTGTTGGGCCCATTTATACTGACGGTAGGAAGGATCTGCTGACATAACCTGAACAAAATTGTACAGAACAAAAACATGTATTTTTAAACAGCAGTGTACTTTAGTTCCAACCGCAAACATTACCGCTGTTAAATAACAATATTTTCGATTAGACGATCTCTCTGTGGAAATCCCGAATATAGTACTGACTAAGTTTCAAATATAAAAGACACGACGATCAAATTTTCTCTGACGTTGTATAATGTCACACAGCGACATACCCTATAATTGTAATTCTAGCAAAGGAATTTTATAATATTTGTGAAAGTAAAAATATTGTTCATTTTGTTAATCTCTCTCGTATTCAAAAATGTGAGGAAAAAACTAGAAACGAAATCGGTGAAGCAAAAATGTTACTTGATTACTCACATTCTCTATAATTTATGAATTTAGCAAGCGAGTCTGTTAATTGTATTAGTTCTATGCATGCGTGGGCAACAACTAAAAGATTTAATGAAAGATTTTGTTCTTGTTCGCATATTGTCTTCCTGATGGTTGTGGTGTGGAACACAAAAAGATCATGAAATAAGTGTTAAAGTAGCTCAACATAGAAAATATGTACTTGATCATTAATTCGTCTGATTAAAGCGGAGGTACATTGATGCAACAAACCTTAAGAAAATATGAATAAAACGAGTACATATAAAATTTAATGAATCAGAAAATGAAAAAGGAAAATGTTCCCCATCAATCCCAATTTGAGCGAAATGTTAATTAACGTCAAATATTTATCGATTATAGTATGGATTATCCTCCTAAAAAGAACACTACTGGATTTTATAGAATAGATGCAGAAAAATGTTTAGAGCGCATCATAAAATGCACTGTAACCAATATATTTTGATGATCATTTTGTTTTATAAGTATTGAAAACAAATTAATAAAAATCGAGGAACGTGATTCGATGATCGAATCGTACGATGACAGAGAAAAACCTAGTTTTTGATTAGACTGAACCTGAAAGATGTTAGCACGACATTAAGTTATGACATCTATTATATTCCATTACCAACACTCCAACGTTCTAGAGAATTATCAAAAAAGAAACTTTTACAACGAAATCAAAATATATTTACAAAATAATACTATATACTGGGCAAACATAGTTTATACATTCGGCTCCTCAATCGAAAAAGATGCAATTACAAAGGTAATGTTGAATATTTTTGTGACCGCGTATGCAATTCTTAGAAAGCATTCTATAATTAAAATTCGTAGTTCAGATGCAATAATTTTAGCAGTTGCTGTTATCGATAAGACGAGAAAAAGATATATATAAATAGATCTATATATATATATATATATATGTATATATATATATATATATAGATATATATGTATGTATATATGTATGTATGTATATATATATGTATATATATGTATATATATGTATATATATATGTATATATATATGTATATATATATGTATATATATATGTATGTGTATGTGTAATTTTATATGTATGTGTATGTATATTTATATATGTATATGTATATATATTTATATATGTATGTGTATGTATATATGTATATATATATATACATATATATATGTATGTGTATGTATATATATATAGATATATATATAAAGAGATCGCATATAAATACATAAGGTATCTACATATGTAACAATATAAATGTGCGTGCGATCGGGGAGGAAGGGGAAACCATTCTGAACTAGGATATTATGTCGCTTGCCAGAATAAAATACACAAATAAGCAAACTTTGTTAATATCTTTTATTGACTTTTAACCTAATAATGGAATTCTTTGTCTGATCTTAGTGGACAGTTAATACCTATTTGTTTTATGAGTAAAATGGATACGTCTCAAATGACTACATGACACACTTTGCTGTAGTTGATTGATGTATAAGTTGTGAATTGATATATACAAATATGAGAGAGATAAGGGGTTGCGAGTCTTTATACCGGTCTCAGAGTCCTATCCTTGAAAAAAGTGAATTTTGCTCTGTTGGGGCGACATTTAGCTGAGTAGATATAGCATATATAAACATAAGTAAACAGGATACATTTGCGTGGTTAACATGTAATTTCAACTTTAATGTGGTTTTACCAAGTTATAACAGTAACCTTGTAATGCTCAGCGCCACGCAGGGCAGCTGTTAGTACCATTTGTACAAGTTTTTGGTATGACTGTGTGCTGATTGCCATCCCAAATATTCAATTCACTTAAGTATTTGACGACGTGCTGTGAGCTCGTGTCCACTACAAAGATTCTGAATAACATGTACACATCTCTGCCTTATAATAAAATGCAAAGGGATTGTTTTTTTTATTAAGTCTTTCTTTTTCTTGCATTAAATTTAACTAGATTTATTTATTAGTAAGATTTGATTACATGTTCATCTTTCGGCACACTCGTTCTCTTTGTTTCAGAATCATCATAGTTGAAATAATTAAGCGCCATTCTTTAGTCGTCAAATTCTCGAAGACTTGGAGCAAAGTATGGAACATACATTTTTTCGCATTTATGATGGCCATGTTCGCAGTATACGTAACGTATGCCATATGTGTCAAATACATGGTAGTACATTTACAAGATCTGACAATGCCTCTGACAAGCACGAAGTTTCGAACAAAAGGAAACGTATTGCATGAGAACGTTAGAAGTATAAATGACCCATCACGTTTGACGCTACAATTTAGCATGTACAAGACTACAACAAGGAAAACAGCAGATATGCAATACAATTTGATGATGATCACAAAGATACCTAATTCTACATCGATATTACAAAATAGTAGCACCGACAAACTAGGATTATACACCAAAAACGATACTATTCGAAATGTGATTACGAATCATCAGAAAGGCAACTTCATGACTATTTTATTAATTGGCCGTCTTGGCAACGTCCTGTTTCAGTTGGCTGCATTACTCAGTTGCTCGAAGCGACTAAACGTGACCGCTGCTGTACCTGCGAATGAGTTGATCAGTTCATATTTTCGCGTTCCGAGAACTAGCAATATAAACGTGACAAATATGAAAACCTTCTATGAAGAATTGTATGCCAAATATGATAGCAATATTGAGCATCTCGACACGAATATGAACTGGACTTTATCAGGGTATTTTCAGTCATGGAAATATTTTTACAAAGACGAAGATTTGATTCGTAGGTCATTTAAATTTAGGCCAAATATATATAAACCGGCTGCCCAGTTTGTGGAAAGCTTTAGATTGAAACATAAAACTATTGTTGGCGTTCATGTCCGTAGAGGGGACATGGTATCAAATTTCCTTGAACAATTGGGTTATACAAAGGCACCACTAACGTATTTATATAAATCTATGAATTTTTTCAGAGAAAAGTATAGTAATATTTTTTTTATTATCGTTAGTGATGAAATATCATGGTGCAAGGAAAATATTAAAGGGAATTATGACACTGCATTTAGCAATTTTGATGACCCATGGGTTGATATGGCGATGTTGTCAGTTTGCGATCACGTGATCATTACGTCAGGAACGTTTGGTTGGTGGGGCGCATGGCTTGCAGGCGGAGATGTTGTTTACTTCAAAGGATTCCCTAGACCAGGTAGTAAACTAGACAATGGCATGTGTCGTGAAGATTATTATCTTCCTCAATGGATCGGAATGGAATGAGACCCATCTAGATTGTTCTCATTGCTATAGTTTTATGTGTATTTTGTTATAAGTTTATATATATCGAGACAGTAATTTTTAAACTTATGCAAGATCATTGTAAGTTCAAATGTCATATACAAATGTGATAAACTTTTTATTGCAAAATGCCGTGCTTCGGATAGCCTATACTTAAATCCAGGAGCCAAGCCAATATGACTGAAAACTGACTCCGTATTTGCTAAAACCAGTGATGGCTCATGTGCTCGTTTGCGAGTGAAGCAAATGTGTAGTTTTGTTGGTGATACCATGTATAAGAAGATTGGCTTAATAAACGTTTTTCAGCTGATAAGATGGTGAAAACGCTTTCAGCCGAGTTAAACCCTCATCTTCCATGAAATCATAAAGTTTAAAATCGAATTGTGAGGTAATAAACCAAGCTATATTCTTATTTAATGTTATAAGATTGTATTGTAGGGTTGATCGTTAAAACGTAAACACATTGTAATAGTTAGTACGAGTGTAGCGATTTGATTTTAAAATGTGTGGAGTCTCCAGTAAAGTCTACGGCATTCAGTACATTAACTGATTTTATACTTTTAAGGGGAAAGATGTCGGTTAGGCGATGAAGTCCATAATAGACGGAATTATGTCGAACTGACATGCAAATCGACCCAAACTGCTACAATTTTATACCACACCTATATTAGTATATCAAAGTAGAGAACACGGGAGCTTGTAAAGAGGCATCTAAAATGAAGTGGAAAACGATGAGACTTCAAATGTTCTGTTTCACACCTACGCAAGTACTGCGATGGTGATAAATGAAATGTATGCACCTTTATAATATTCCTCGCATGCTTTACTGTTTTAATAATTAATCATTGATACCTGTATATTATCTTTAAAATGCATGTACTAATTGCAGAGCAATTTAATTGTTTGTTAGATCATTTGTAACATTATACTTTCTCAATCACTGTAAGTATTAAGAATCACCTGACCACCTACAGTAAGAGTCGGTTAATACATTTGTATGGGGAAATAATTTCTATGATATTGCATGAAGTCATGCATCAATCGATAAAAACATTCATAAGTTTCTATTCAGATTCAACATCTATATTTAATGCTTACCTTTATCTAGCAAGGAGTGATTCTAACATGAATTCGTTTATTTTACTAAAGATACCGATGAGCGTGTCGCCCTCGTATCGCGAGCTGTAATGATCTTTGATATATTCGTATTCCATCACTAATGTTCAGGTTGTATTCTTAAACATTGTAACAATGAAGACAAGTGTGTATACATTATCCGATGCTTTACCACACAATGAGCGGAAATACAAAAAATAATAAGTCATTTCTTTTTCTTCCGCTAGATTAGGATTTTGCGAATAAGCTCTATGCATGTAATACAGAGACCATGGTAGGATAGGCACGCTGTTGTATTACACAACAAAATACAATTGTCATAACATTAGCAAAGTTCAGGCCAAGCTGCAATTATTGTGCGTCTGCGTGTGTGTTACTTTGGATTTTAAACATAGCCTTAAAAACCGGTTCAGCCGCCAAATTTTTTTGCAGTTTGACAGTTTATAGCAATGTCTCGCAATGAGGTATCATGACGCAGACAAGTGGCATCATGTCCAACCCAGCACTTTATCCTGACACTAAGCCAATCAGTCGTAAAACTGACCTCGTAAAGCTGAGCGCCAAGCAAGGCAGCTGTTAGTACTATTTTAGAAAGTCTGTATCATGAGTCGGCCGGGGATTGATCGCACGACGTATCGCATCAATGGCGGACGCCCTAAACACTAGGACACCGGAGCTGTAGCTAAGAACCGTAGTAATAGTTATGTCCATAAAATGCTCAGTAATTTCATATCCTACAAATGCAGTATATGTATTTAGTCCTTCTGGACAAGACATACTGAGGTAAACAGAATGCTGAAATATTAACACATGGTTGTGTATGTCATGCTAAATTAATATCATGAATCTGCTTTGAATCGAGCATTTTGATCGGATAAAACGTCCTTAATTGCACATTGGCGTCTACTTTGATCGAGACGGCTTCTTTTCAATGATAACACTGTATATAGCACGTAAATAATAATATGGCTGTTATGAGTTGGGCTATACTAAACAGTAGCACAGAAAGTGAAAACAAGCCTTTTAAAATGTGACATAATTTGTTTCCTTGTCAAACGTTGAAAAAGGAAACAAGTAAGATGTTTTAAGAATCAAATCCAAAACGAATCATAAGATAAATCAACGATTTAACTTGCAAAAGGCCTAGTAATGGAATGTTCTAATAAATTCCGAGTTCTAGTCATATTGGAAAATCCAAGATGGAAGAAGATGGCTTGTGCTGAAGTCTGTTTTGTGATCATGCAGTTCCTAGTATAAACACAATATTTAACACTCCCGTTTTGGATCCGAATAAACTTTTGAAAAACTGTCTTTGTCCACGAATTCTGTATAATCACAACAGGTATTAAAAGATAAGAATTATTCCTTGAAAATCAAAATTAATTGAATAAAAATTAACATGAACTCAAACAAAAATTAATTGAATAAAAATTAACATGAATTCAAACACTGACTACAACAAAAGAAAATGTCCCAATATCATATGAATAAATCTTACAATTGAATTATATTACATTAAAACAATGATTATATGGTATTCTAATGCGCAGTAATTATATTACATTAAAACAATGATTATATCGTATTCTAATACGCAGTAATTATATTACATTAAAACAATGATTATATTGTATTCTAATACGCAGTAGTTATATTACATTAAAACAATGATTATATCGTATTATAATACGCAGTAATTATATATCATTAAAACAAAGATTATATCGTATTCTAATACGCAGTAATTATATTACATTAAAACAATGATTATATCGTATTCTAATACGCAGTAATTATATTACATTAAAACAATGATTATATCGTATTCCAATACGCAGTTTTGAACTAATCTTCTAAATATAAGATTGAGAACTGGAGAGTAGTCGCGTGATCGTTTATATAATGTCCTCCCAACACGACCATGGCGAGATCAAATCATTGTCGACGCACCCATAAAGATTGACTGGTATTGTATCTGAATGGACCTACAAAATCTGCCATAATTCTACAACATTTGTTTCAGATACATGCGTAGGTTGCAGCTGGGCCTTGGGTATCTTCTGATTAGATTTTTCTGCCGTTTGGAATCTATGATCTGCGTTTGACATTACGTTCCATCTCACCTCTGTCTGCGTAGTTTTGCCAGTAGCTTCTCGTGGGTCGGTGCTTCTTTCCGGAGGAATTCCGGGTTCTTCCTCCACCATTAATACTGGCCGCCATGTATAGCCTGTCGTGTGCTAAAAAATGGCATTAAACCATAAATAAAAACAAAGAAATAACAAATCTGGAATCTTCTCAAGAAGTATTTAATGATGCGCCTGGTGCTACTGGAAAAAGATTTTCTTCGAGAGGATCTCCAAGCGGTTTTTGGTGGAGTGGTCTTGTTGCCTGTCCTAATAATATTCTCTCCTATATAGCACGATTATAAATTATCATATGGGGTAAACGAGCTCAAAATAACTCTCCAGAAATAATTAATGAAGTTGTCGATATTTGTTGACGATTGTTTCAAGGTGGTATTAAGAGTATATCGCGAGTTTATCGATGAACTCGTTGATGGTTATCAGTGACTGTCATCCCATTGGATATAACAATAATACATAAGATGATCATACACTATCACTATTATACAGCAATAATAGTCACGTAGTAGATTCACGTTTCAGAACAATTAATGGAGATGGTCCTTGTAATGTTATTCAAGGTGTTTTTTTTGGCAAGGAAGGATTCAGAACTAGCACCAATCGCTAAACAATTATCTATGAAAGCTATTGATGAGATTGGCTAAAAAGGTTCTGGTGCTACTGGCATTATTGCCAGTGAGTATTTTCTGCAGCTAGAGAAAAGACTAGCCGCCTTGATGCATCAAATTGCAGCTAGTAAAATACCTATCTACGGAAATCATGCCCGAGAATGTCAGTAAAATAGTTAACCAATCCGCAGCTCAAAAACTAGCAGCCTGGATGAATCATGGATTTGATGCACAGGGAAATATTAGTGCAAATTTAATAGCGGGAAATGGTTTGAAATCACGATTTAGATCGGGAAATATATAATAAATTGTTCAAATCGTCACCCGTCCTGGCATTTGATATAGACACACTGGTTCTCAAAGATGAATCTGTACACGATTATTAGTTTTGTTCTTAAAACGCAATACAACCAAATAGACGAACAATAATCGAACTACATGTTCAAGATATAAGTAAATATATTTTACCCGCTCAAAACTTTATTGAAGTAGAAGGGTAACTTGTAACATCTACGGATGGGGAATATCACCCAAATGTGCGAATTGGTTTTGATAACGGTATTATGGCGTTGTTTAGTAGCGCTAGATGTATGATTGATGGAAGAGAGATTGAATCTATTGAACATGATGTAGATGTCGCCACAACAATAGTGGGTTTAGCGAGTAATTCTGATAATTATACAAGATCAGCTGGTCCATCAATGAATCTTTTGAAGGATATTACTGATCACGCTGAACATAATCAGTATGTTAAAGTAAAGGCGATAGAAGATAATGCAGTTGCTGATCCACCAGCTGGATATACGAGACCTATCTCATATTTTCGGATTTTGCAGAAATGGTAGTAAGGTTATCATTGGAGCTAAGCACACAATAGTCCTCGTAAGAAAAGCTGAAGATAATGAAGCAATCTGTCATGATGCTGGTGTTGCTAAAGGTAAAGTAAATATAACAAATCTCTCATTATGGATGCCAGTAAAAATTAATATCATTTATGGATACGTTTGGTAAATCATTGCTACCATGATTAAGTTACGACGGGTATTAGAGAGAGTTCTATTAATGATATATTTACACGGCACATGGCATGAAAACATGGTGTTTCTGCGCCACGGTTTATATTTATTGCGCTACGGGGATAAATCACGATTTAGTTCACATACACATAGCCATATAATATTTGAACAAATGGCCAGCAAGAACCTTCCGAGGATATTTTACCTAATTACGACCACAATAAAATAGCACCCACATTGTATCTTTTGCTTACATTTATGGGACGTGATATAAATGTACATAATGGTCTGCAAATATTGCAATTAAATTTTAAAAACTTGTATCCGATTTATTACATTTCATTGGAACATCTCGATTTAACAAGACAGTGTTGAAGACATACACTTCCGAGCTCGTGTAACTCTTCAACTTATGCTGCAGTTGATATTAATATCCCTAATTACAGAGCTTTTCCCGTCAAACTCGACGACAAATCTATGTTACTCAAATGTGTTGATGGACGGATCAGGGTAGTTTATGCACCAGTCGAAAATATGTAACACAATTAGATCTCTCTTATTATTATAAATGTCTTAAAGTCATGTTAGTGTTACTCTGACACTCAATCAGATTAAAAAGTCGCAATTTGATTCAGTTAAAAAAAATGTGGAGCTACAATATTGCTAAAACACAATCAGATCAGTGGTGGTCAGAATAAACTATCATTTACAGCGCGTCAGATTAAACATTTCAATGATGCAAAAAAAGATGTTCATGTTACTTACTCTGCGACCGCAATCAAAGACATAAATCAGGTGGTATAGTTCTGCTTCTCTCAGTCATACCAGCATTAATTGCCTCCGCCGCCTCCGCATCTGCAAAAGCTGCAGCGTTAGGAGCGGTTGAAACAACGTCAGGAATGGCACTAAAGAAATCAACCAGAAAGAGATGCAAAAATGGAAGGGGTCTAAGGTTACCAGGGACTTTAATTTACTTGATGCTGCTAAAAATTAAGAATAAAAATATTCAGCGGTCTTTTTATGCGAGATCAATTACATTCCACACAAATCAACATTAAAACCGGTATTGTTAATCTTGATAACAGCACCGGTCCAGGAAATCACTGGGTTGCTTACTGAGATTGATCCACGTGAAATAGTTTATTTCGATTCATATGGGTTAACGCCGCTAGTTGAGTGTATACCTTATATACACCAATTGAAAATTCATCGCTGGTACTCAACGCTACTAGCACATACTATAACCGAAACAGCAATATGCGGACAAAAAGTAATTAATGTGCATGAAGCTATATCATCGTCAACTAAACCACCCTTAGCAATCGTACATGCATATACGAATACAAATATACGAGTAATCGCGTTTTAGAGAGATATTAAGAGTATATTGATTTATATTTACGGGAGATCTCCCTAGAGCCTAAAAATCCGACCGGAAAAATATTGGCAACCAAGGATGTAAATTGTTTTATAGAGGATGAAATATCCGAAATTTTAAATCTTGCAAGTGTGGATCCAAAAGAAATGGTTGTATTTCAAGATAGACAGAGAAAATTAAAAACTAGTACTGTTTCCTCGAAGGATATTAGTTAAAACTGATAGAGTAACCGAAACTCCATAGCGAGTTTTGATTGCACCGATAGGATTAAACCAGGTGTTCTTTATCCAACTCTGTTAAATAATATTAATGATAGAGTAAAAAAAAAATCTGAAACAATGACGGGAGAGCTCAACATGTACTCGAAATAAACATAATAGCACTTGGTTATCCAACATTGGACAGTGATGCTGTACAAAAAAAAATGTGTAGATACCATCGACAATAATTTATCAACGCTGCGAGTCGAATATAATACCACTGACGACAAACTATCAACACTGCGGGCTGAGTATAATGTTCGCGTAAACACATTAACAAATCTCCGTAGTAATTTTAGAAAAATTGATGAACCCATTGATAATTTCTTTGGGAAACTGCTAAATATCCCAATGAAAATCTGATATAACTATTGATATGATTAAACAAAACATAGGATAATATAGTTTCCTGCTATTGCTGTACGGCTTGATAAAATTAAAATGCCACATAACAAAATATGAATATAGTGTACTCGGCAAATCATGGATCTTTCTCCTGCACACTTCAAAATAACATCATTGAAGCTACTGTCCGGGTATTTAAAGATTAACCCTACTTTCACAGTTGCAGTTTAACGTATCATCAAACATGGGAATTAATTCTACAAGTACAATAATAGATCAGGACGTCATAGCAATGTGTACAATAACCTCTATTGATGGTAATTTAGCATAAGTATCAATCACATACTACGTATAATTTGTAATGGATTTAAGTAAATAATATAAGGAATGTCCAACAATATTGATACGATTAAGTGCGCGAATTACAAACTAAACGAAAAGATCTCATTGACGTGTATCAGGTTATAAAAGAAAAATACCGCAGGCGTATTACCCGTGTTGACATAATCGTGTGTTCGGTTTCAAGTGTTATTGCTGGAACGGGTATATTGCTATCGACGATAACAATTATGACACCTGTAGTTGTCACAATGTGTTTCAGCGGCAACAACAATTACAGGGATAATGTCATTGCAAACAAAATATCCACGTGCAGTCAGAATAAACTACACGTTTATATAATTAAATCTCATATCGCCACATTTGCATATTCTAAAATATTTTTGGCGATGATTAACATCTACAATACAGCGACGTGAAAAGTATAACAATATAACAATAATAATAATAATGTCATCGGTAACGGAAATACTGCAACAGATAGCGGCGAACATAGCCCCATCTACGACAACCATGATCTCAATAACCTCAATTAACCATGAATTCAGCGTGAGCCTTCCAACGGCAATTCCGGTAAGGGTAATCCCGCTACCAAAATTACGAGTATGTCAGAGCTGGCCAAATATTGGATCAAAATCATTCGCGGGTCAGCAGCCGAAAAATTCTTTAGTGTTTGCAAATAAAAAAAAGAATGGAAATCATTAATTGACCGATGGTTCTCTACCATCCGTTAGTTATCAAATCGAACAGATCAATAATGAAATTCAACGTAAAATAAAATCCATTACGTGAAAAGATTAAAAAATTGCTATAATAGTCCTCGAGCCGACATAATCAGAACTGTGCTAGGATCGACTGAAATTTCCCCTCCACCAGATTCATCGAGGTTTGATTATACAACGGATAATAAATCATATCACGAAATTACACCATCATACAATACACACATCCTCGATATAAAAGTTCAACATTGGATACTAGTTTTTATTTCGAGGAGGGGGAGGTTGAGAATTCGAGGTTCTACCGCCTCTTTGGGGAGAAGGAAAAAAATTTAAGAGACTGTGGAGATTAATTTATGTGCGAATAGGCGAGGAGGCTGGATCTATATCCGTTCTACCACATCACATTTTTCAAATTTTTAAAACGGTCAATCGAGAACATAGTCAAAAATTACAGCGACTACCGCACGTTTCCTAGAGTCTAATCGGCGTCAAATCATTAAACGAATTGAAATAGTAATACATAAAACAGCGAGTAACTCGGGCAACAACTGATCATAATGATAATCACACAAATCGTTATAAACAAACATTTTTAAATGAATATAAAATAACTGAAGCTGATCTAACGAATTTCAAGTTTCCTGGATATAACCCAAACGAACTAATAAAACATCTGTGAGTGATATCATCAATGAGTATTTTTCTAAAATACATGCCGCATGGAGAAAAATATATCCCAGGATATTCTGAAGCATAATAATCAACCACGGAGATGGAAGACCTATATCATTTGGGAATATCAATATATCCTTGTTCATAGCAGTACATCTAGTATGTAATATTATTGATTGAAGCTACCAATTAAATCTCGCTGCATCTAATCAGGTCCAGCAGCGACACATTTTATATTAGTTTACACCACTGGTTCTACCTGGGTATTTAATAGTCCAAGAGCCAGTGGCACGCGTATATATGCAGTTTCATTATAATTTATCAGTGAGAATAAATTTAAACTCAATGACCAACCCGGTAACTTAATTGACCTCGATAATATAATTTTACACATAATTCTCTATGTAAAGTCATAGGATTTTTATCTCAAGATCTCAATTGTAAATGGCGCCAAAAAAAAAATTCAGTCACCTTGATGAAATCAAGGAGTACTATGTGGTCGCTAGGCTTCTTTGTTTAGTTAGCGGAAATCAGGTTTGTACTTTAGATTTAGGCGTACATTTTGCTCTACTGTAGCAAGTATTTTGACATCTGCACGCCTTGAGTACAAACTATACAAATCCGTTTTATGTCCCATACAGAACACCGAGACCACTTCACCGAGGAGATGTGTAAAGTAATTAACAGAGATTCTAGCTTCACTGACTAAGCCAATACCTGTAGCATAGACTTAAAGGTAAGTAATTTTTTCTTTCATTTTAAAATGACTTTTAGAAAGTAGCAATGGCAAACACGGAAGTAAAAAAACTAAGGCCTATTGTCCTGATCTCACCGACGACTATAGCGTTAAAAGATCCGATAAGATCTTTGAAATCAATGATAAAATCGCTAAAGATCTAGGTAGAAGAATACTCAGTAAATTCATCCAAGGAGAATTATATGATCACAAGCGGCATTATTCACGATTAATTCTAGATAACGGTGACTACGATTTTATAATCGCGGATCCAACAGACATGGAAATATTTACTTGTTAGATGGAATATAATTTAGTATAATTGTTAGCTATATCGATCGCGAATCTCTTCAGTATATACACATCTAAGATCGTATATACTGGACTATGTTTCTATCATCCTTGCTATCGATGATAAATAGATTCTCTTACACCGCTGATTCAGAGTTGCCACATATAAATTTTATATAGATAGCAAGTATATGGAAACTGTGGCTCCTTTTACAAATTGTGATGCGCGTTGGAGATAATGGAGAATATAACAACAAATGTCGCATGATTGTTCTGAATCAGTTGATGTTACGGTTAATTAGACTACCTGAAAAAAAAATCAAATATCAGAATTATCAATTGAACGTTCCTTATCCGAAGTCGTATGTAGGTATAAAACCGTTTACTTAAACGGGTGTGGCGGTTCTGGAAAAAACAACGCGAGTGGTCGAATTATTTCGGGATAAGTCAGACATGATTGTTCTAACACCCACACACAGACTTGCTAGAGAGATGAAAAAACTAGTTATTTCCTGCACGTATCACAGTTTCGTTCAGTATAATGGTGACGCATGGACTGCTGATCGAATGGGTAAGAAAGATCATTATTTGGGATGAGATATGCACAGTGTCGTTGGATATATTAAACATGTTTCTTGATTGGCTATTACTCAAAACTAAAGCTGTGATAAGGTATGGTGATCACGGTCAACCACGACCATTTGTCCGTTCGTCTCCACATTATTGGCTAAAGCAATTTTTAGATTATTAAGAAATTAATACTGATCATAGAGCACTCTATCCAGAATTAAGCGATTTCAAGAAATTAATCAAATTACAGTCAGATAAAACCAAAAGTGAAATATTGCACGTAAACAAAATTCAGAAACAAATATAAATTATTCTTGGAAAGCGTGGCGACCAAACGATTTGATTGTGGCAAGTTGAAACATAGTCAAAGAAACGCTTCAGCGACAAATATTTGAAACGCATCAAAAAAAGTTTTCAGAATTGCCTGTACCATTATGTTATATACCGAATGATACAAGAAGACAGAATATTGAAGTTGATATTCCAGGGTACTTGACAAGAGTTAATAAAACCCAGACTATTGTATTAAATGATATCGTTCTGGTTGATATTAGTTTTGTTGAAGATGCATTGCGCTCTGCAAAATCTCCCTGGACGCTAAGATATGAAATGACCATACACTCATCTAAAAAAGTTAACCATCTCTGGTACAATTGTTTGGACCGCAGATGATTAGAAGAATAAATCAACTTCGTAGAGTCGTTTTAGATTCTAATGACACCACCAAAAATAAAACTGTCAGCGATGAAATAATAATAAGAATTAAAAAAGCAACTCGCTGGTTCTAAACAGAGCGACTAAAAGATAATCGTGACTTTGATATTGATTTTGAATTTATAATGATGCTAAATCAACAGCAAAATAATCACTGCGCGAGCTGTAATTGTATGTTGATATGGTGTTGGTCTAAAGACAAAAAATCACGACAATTTACCGCAGACAAAAAAGATAGCAGACTCGTGATCATACTTGTGAAAATACTATGATGACGTGACTTGAGTGTAATATACAAAGATGTGCTAGTTAAGTGATCACGGTGGTAATTGTGTATTCTCGGTAATTACATTTAAATTTTCATGTGTAAATCGAATCTCAGGAGCAGTTGAATCTAATTTATAGATTGCGGGTCTACCCGTCGATCATGTTATGTTATATATTTTATGTTAGGTAACACTCTAAATAGGGTCAGTACCTCTTTTCAACCTCCCTCGAGCTCACCTAGTTCATATAAATATCTTACAGTCACATTAACGAGTACTTTTTGTTTTGAAAAATCATTTTGTCCATTTTGTAAATATTGTCTATATTCCTTTTTTACCGCTCAGCAGGTATTCAATTAAATCGTTCAACAATTGTTTGATCGCGGTGTATTGCAGTATGTCCTCGTCTGATGGTGCCATTATGTTGCTTCATTAATGTTAACTCTGTGCCTTGAAATTGCTTACCCCAATCAACCTGTAATAGATTTGAACATTGCATAAGTCCTTGTCGATAAATTCTGATGCTGCCTTTGTCAATAATGTCAACTACAGTTAACACATACTTGTAAGTCCGTCTTTTGACAGTATCATGTGGGATAAATAATAAATCCGCCTGATGAACTTCATTTCGATCCATGATATCAAACTACGAAAAGTGAATTTGCTTAGGCGGTGGTAGATAAATCTGCCATATCGCCTGTCTTGATAACCAATGTGATGCAGTAACTTCCTTGACTTTTACCGCTTTGGCGAGTTTATTAATTGCTGATTTACACCTCCATTATCCTCTTGGTGAATAATACATAGAATTTGTTTTAATAAAAAACTGTGGTTTACGCGCAACGGGCATCATCGTAATGCCAGTCATATTTACATCACATAAACTTTTTTCAACAACGTAAACCCAGTAGCAAAATTAGTCTCATTCAGCATTACTTGGTGTTGTTTAAAGCCCTTGAGGTAAACCTCAAGTGCAAGACTTAGCCAAACAGTTATGTACAAATTGGCTGACTCATGCGTATGATGATGACACTCACACCCCACACGCCTGTTACTCGTGGATCTAAGCCCCCCCCCCCCCCCCCCGAGTATTTGTGATGTCTTACCCATCTGTGTAACGTCGGGTGCATTGCCGGAAGACCTGTAGTGTAATGTCCCCTTCTTCGACTTCACAACAAAACAATCTATCTAAACCTCGCACACCTTGGCTCTGGCGCACACAGTGTCAACAATATTTGTCTTCAGCGTCATTTTCCCATCAATTCGATTCGTACTATGTGAGGTATCAATTTCAAACAAATCCACAAATACGTACTCGCCTCACACAAGCCAGTTCCAAATACGTCTTCCTATGATGTACGGTGACAACACGTCAGTTACTGCAAGGCATCAGTCACATACCACAAATCAAACGATTTTTGGAGAGAAACAAAGCAGCCATAATGCAACTGATTGAAATTCGCATCGTCACTCAAACTAAAATGGAAATCATTTTGAAACCTGGATGTAGATGTTCTTTAGGTGGTTGCATCATAAAAATAATTATGTCCATATCACCGCTACTCCAGGTTTGAGGAATATTACGTAACGTGTGTATCAGCACCATTAAACAACGCAACAACATTACAGTTGTCTCGGATCGCTTCTGGAATTACTATATTACGCAAATTAGCATAAATCACATCTGTATTTTAATGATTACCCCGGGGAAAGTATTCTAGCTGGATTGGTATGTTTTTCGATCATTACGCCATCGTAAACAACTACAGTATTAATAAACCCGTCAAAGTAATCCACATCTTGCGCTTCATTGAGTCAGTAATAAATTTAATGATAATTATTATCGCTCTCATCCATCATCTTTGCATTTTCATTACAGTCATTAAGTATATCATGGCATCGCTGATCATTTAGAGATGGTGTAACTAAATACAATTTATCCAATTTTTGACCACCTCCTTTTTAAATTGAGTAGCTGTTGTGTTTTACCACTTCCAAATGAACCAATGATAATCATTCTAATATAATTTGGTAGTGCTGCTGAGGTTTTACCGCATCTCGTTTTCAATTACAACCATGATGAATAATAAATAATATGGATTTATATTGTGTTAAATGCAAGGCGCGCACCCCTTATGTACTCTAAAAATTATTATAACATTAAAAAACAGATAATCACTTACAGGTAAGTGTAGTAAATATAGTATAAAACATTTTAATTTTTTTCTAAACAGTATAAAAAAAACGAGGTCATATTGCAGCAAAATTTGTGAAATTAACCGGGACTCCATGGGCTAAATACACAAGAGAAAAACATATTCATGGTATAATTAGTGTGGTCCTGGAAACAGACTTGATATCCGATATGATAATCAGGATCAACCAAAGCCAGGTGAATATCCGATAGATGAAATTGATAAAGCGAGTCATGCTGAAGATGTAGATTATTCAAGTAGAAATATGCAGCATATACATATTGCAGATGTAAATTTAATTAATTCACGAGTTAGATTCCATAACGAATCAATCTTTCCAGCTATCATCAAATGTTAAGCAAGATCGTTGATAAAAAGGTAAATTAGTATTATGGGCATGCATTTAATATCATGGAATCAATTTTTTGTATAGCCCAAACGGATATTGGAGAGGCAGAGTAGATATTAGTAAACATGCTGATGCAGCCAGTGGCAAAGGTTATACTGCTGAACAACGGTTATTAAAACCGGCTATATGGCAAACATATCAACCACAGCCTAGAATAATCGAATATGCGCATTTTCATGTCAATGTTTCTCATGATGTTCATCATGCTTATAATTTATTTTACCAGATGATAGTAACAAAATTGGTTGACGCCATTATATATAAAAATACGCCTTAACTGTTGCTGATGTGGCAAGTAAGCATAAAGAAACAGAGCCTTTATTTACAAATACAACTACAGAAGTAGCCTCTCCGGTAGAACAAATTTATCAACGTGGTGGTCTACGATTGTCACAGCTACTACAAGTTAAGTCTGGCAAAGACTTTCAGGATGCGATATCATCGCGGATAAAGCAGCATGAAGTTAAAAAACAGTTAGGGCACACTGCATATTATCATGATTTTACAATCGTTGAATTATTTAATCGAACTCGTGCTGAGCGTTTATTTGGATGCAAATGGAATAATTTAAAAAAATGTAAAATCTCGAGAATGGGTTACAAGATACTAATGTGTCGTAACTGCATTAAAAAATGAAGTCACTAGAGAAACCACTTTAAAACTATCAGCGCGATCAGAACAAAATGTTTACCTGCATAACGACACGATTATGCATCTCAGCAGTGTTGGGTATTGTTATTGTCAGATACTTGTATGAGCCGGGTGAATCTGAAGGAGGTAACATAGGAGCGACTGATCCTATCTGGATTATTACCACACACAAAATGAATAGTGTTGTACGATCTACACGTAGACTTGCAATATACAATTTCGATTCAACTGCTCCTCAAAGTAGATGTACACTTAAACAATTATAAGAAATACCCGAGGATAGACACATTACCAACTAGATCACTTAACAAGCACCACTACGCCCATTACGTTCAGGACAGGTTAACATCGTATTTCCACACATAACACAATATACCGTACATAGAAGATATAGCAATCTTGGTAATCCAAGACTGCCATATCTTCTATGTACGGCATATTGTGTTACAAATTGCACAATGATTATTCTGTTGGTGTTTCAACGCGTGGCAAATTTCAGCATCAATCTCAATATCGCGATTATGTACTGTCACTTTGATTATAACTAGCGAGTTTGTTTCTTACTATATCATCACTGTTTATAACTAAAGAGTTTGTTTCTTACTATATCATCACTAACAATATCGTTGTTAGTGGCAGTACTATTTACAATAACCCTCCGAAACTGAAGTTTCTTCCTGACATGTGATGCTGCGAGACAGACTATGTTTGACTACTTTATTCAAACATCAATGATCCAAACATCTGTATCATATTAGTTAACCTCTAAAATGAATGTATCGTCACTGCGTATCGCAGTATTCAAGGAGATTTGTCAGCGCGTAATGCCTCCACAAAAGTACCGATATCAACTGCGACAAAATAATTAAATATTATCTATTCTTTCTTGCCAAAGGGCTTGGTATATCAACATCAATATTTTGTAGTTGTGTAAAATCTGGTATATAATATAACGGTATAGGCAATTCTGAAAACGTCCCATTATGTAACTGAAATAATTGATGTTTAAATGTATCACAAGCTATCATTAAGCTTGTTGATTTGAGATCGTATGGTCTCCATTTATCCCAAAATTTATGATGGAAATTTCTGAAATTTGTTCGCACTTTATTTTGCAATGAATTTTATTCGGTTGTAGTCTGATTAATTTATTAAACTCTGTTAATCTTGGCTCGGGCGCTCTATGATCATCAGTTATCTCCTCGTAATAATGCACATCCTCCTTTTGCTATTCATGCCGAGACAATCCAACAAATGGTGATGGTTGACCGTGAGTACCACACATTATTACGTCTGTAATAACCACAAAATGCTGACCCTACCGGTGCTAAAATGCCCAGGAAGAAGTTACACTTCCTGAAAACGTTGCCAATGAGGAGACGAATGCGGTTTCAACAAATGATAATCCGGTTGAACTATCTCGTTTTCCTTTTGCAAGTTTTTGTAATAAAGATATAAACTTAAAACCAGAATATGAAACACCTGTAGGCAGAAATGCGTGATATAGATGGATATAGCTCATAAAGATCGAGTTTAAAAGATGGAAACACTGTTTATAATCTACATTAGAGAAATACGCAAACATGAAACTGTTGGGCAACTATACAGCTCACAAAAGCAACGTGCTTGGCCGCAGCAACAAACAGAACAACCACAAAGTCCTCCACAATATAAAAAACACATTTGTCAAGCCAAGAATGGGAACAATTTTCTGATTTGCCTGAAACTGGAGCTACTGCAAGTGTTATTTCTAACGGAAGTGGTCTTATTTCCTATCCTAGCAATATTCCATATCATGTATAACGATTAGAGATACCGACTGGAGGACAACCATATGGAAATAAGTCACCGGAAATAATGAAGTAGCTGATATTTCTGGACGATTATTTCAAAACGGTATCATGGATATTAGCATTTAACCGGAACATATCGATGAACATGCTGATAACCCTTAGTGTGGATACATACATAGATAACAAATAAGATGATCATACACAGTGTACATGTAATGGTAACAGTAACAAATTCAAGTTTACCAGTCCATAAAGCAGCTTACGGTGATGGTCTTGGTATTGATATTTAAGTATTTTTTGTTGCAAGAATGGCTCCAAAACATAGCTCCAATGTTAAAACAATTATCAACGAAAGCTTTTAGTGATGTTAGTGTGAAAAAGCTACTGATGCTATAGGTAATGATGCCAGAAAGGCGTGTTCTGCCTAGAAGCATAGACTTGCACGATTCATACGACGAAAACCACCGTCAGAAAAATTGCCATCTACTGAGGTGATATCTGCAAATGTTAGTTAAATATTAAATCAAGCTGCAAATCAAAAACTGGCAGCTTTCGCTATAGGTGCACTGAGTCCATAAGAAGAACGAACATAATACCTGCTTGTCAGATAGCAGGAAGTGGTTGGTCTTAGTGTTCCCTTAACTTTATCAATGCGATGTAGATCATGGCGATTATACTAAGATGCATTCGACATGGACGCACCGGTTCTCTAAGATGCATCCGTGTGCAATTATCAGTATTATTCTTATGACGCAGGACCACCAAATCATCGTGGAGGGATCGAACTGCACATTCAGGATACAGGTGATATTTCTTACCCTTGGAAGCATTTATTGAAGTAGAAGATGAAATGTTTAAAGGACGATTCTGAGTAATACGCCGCTGACAACATTATTTTCGTTAATAGTAAAAGTATTGCCTTGCTTGGAAGTGCTACTACAATGATTAATGGAATAAATATTGAAAATATTCAAAAGGACATTGATGTTACAATAACAATAATAGACCTAGCTAGACATTCTGATGAGTATACATGATCACCTGGTCTAACAATGATGTTCCTAAAGACACTTCTGACTTTCCAGAATATATAAACTTCAATATAGGTAACGTACCATATGCTGCAGGAGCCTCATAAACAACCGCATTCATATCAAAACATTTAAGTTACAATTTAGGATTGGCAACCCGTCGAACGATGTTGAGCAATGTTCGTAAAACATTTTCTTGCACTATTCCGTTGTCACACATATTTGGATGTTGTACAAATGTTAGAAAATATATTTTTGGAGCTAAATATACAGTTGAACTTGTTGGAAAGGCATCTGACAATGATGCGATCTGGCGCAATGATGCTCTTGATACTGGTAAAAAAAATACTATCAAAACTTTCTTTGTGGATGCCGGTGATGACTCCAACAATTACTTAAGAACAGACATTACTCTCTTTAATTGATCAAGGCGGTTAATCGATATTTTCATCGTCGAAAGTAACAACAGACATTGTTTATGGTAATATTAATGTTTATTTACATGGCAGATAGCATCACAGCAGGGTCTTTCCCCACCGTGACATACCATTATTGCTCTACAATGCTGAACAAATAAACTCGCAAGAAGAAAGTCATATGATATGTTACAAACTTGGAGTTACTTAAGTTTCTTTAAGCATAACCCGACATCAAGAACCATTTGACGATATATTTTTCGATTTTGAATTAAATCTTGTAGCACGTGGATATTATCGTTTAAAGACTTTTATGCGACGTGATCAGAATATAGATACTGGCTTACAAATATCACAATTAGAATTTACAAATTTATATCCGATTTATTTTATCAAACATCGTGAGATATATCTAGACAATCTATCAATGATGTTCATTTTCGACGTCGCTGGAGCTGTGTATGATTAGAGAGCAATTGCTGTCATACTCAACGATAAATTGCTGTTACTTTAAATCTTGGATGACGAATGAGAGTCATTGATGCGCAGGTAGAAAACATGCAATGTTTTCCAAATTAGATCATAGCAGATATTATAAATGGCATATCATCATGTAAATGTTACTCTAACTGCGAGTCTGAGTAAAAAGCTACAAAACGAATCAGTGAAAAACTCCGGAACCACAATAACTCTTTAAGCACAATCAGATTACAGGTGGTCAGAATAATATCGTTGACAGAACGCCAGTGTAACAATTTCAACGGGGCTAAACATGACAAGAGCGTAATGAAACTTACTGTATCAGCGGTGGTATTTCAGATATAACCATGTCAGGTGATATAATTCCACTACCCTCGCCAATAACAACATTAATCACAGTTGCTGTCTCTGCTGTTGCAAGGGTTGCCGCGTAAGGTGATATCGGGACAGCGACGGGAATGGCGTAATAGAAAGCACCCTAAAAACGAGATTAAAAAGGGAGAGGGTCGGAGGTTATCAAGGATTCCATACTCATGGTACGGAAAAGGTCTGAGACTTCTAGGGACGGTATAATAACATTATTTTGATTTAATCTATGCTGATAAAAAATAATAAAAAACAACTTTAGAGGTGTTTTATGCCAGATCAGCGACCAAATAATATTGAAACCGGTATTATTAATCTCGATAATTCCACCTGACTCAGTGGACCGCATACGCGATTTATGGACGCCGAATTGTTTATTTTCAATCGTACGGGTTATCACCGCCAAATGAGAGTATCGAGTACGTCTGCGTAGCAAATACTCTTCATAAGGCGATGATATGGTTTTCAACATTACCAACACAGACAAAAACGCCCCTTTAATGTGCGGCCGAATAGTAATGACTGTACTCTGTATCAAAATCAACCAAACAACTTTATATATACGAAAACACGAGTAATCGCTATCGTTTCAAATAAATCTTAAATTATCAAGGTATATATGTACTGGATCTATCTCACGAAACAAAACAGACTGATAGAATATAATAATAATAATAATAATAATAATAATAATAATAATAATAATAATATTAATAATACTAATAATAACGAGGACTTTGTATAGCGCCTAATCTTTCGAAGCTCTAATTGCTTAACACCATCAATAATGATATGACTACACTTCAGAACAACAAATGACAAAACCAATGAAATTGGAAAACATAAAAACATGCTGAAAAAATATAAGATACAAAACATGATTAGGTCGCTAAGTCTGTCCTGCAGTCGAAACAGGCGAGTCTTAAGAGCACTCTTAAAAGGGACCACTGTGTCTTTGTGTCTAATTTCAATGGGCAATTCGTTCCACGTCGCCGGGCCCTGGTGTGCAAACGAACGTTGTCCATATGACTTTGTTTTCACCTTGGGAACAATGAGTATACGATTATCAGAAGAAGAGAGTAAGGATCTAGCTGGTGTATACACATGAGTGAGGCTGGATAGGTATGTTGGACTGGAGTCTGTCATTGAAATATAGCACAGAGAACAAATTTTGTGTTTGATTCTGTATTGAATCGATAGCCAGTGTAGGGTACAGAGCAGTGGTGAGGTATGCTCTGATCGAGGTACTCTAAAGATGATCCTTGCAGCTGTGTTTTGAACTTTTTGAAGTTTTCTGAAGCAAATATTGTGACGAAACAGACAGAATTGAGTTACAATAGTCCAGTCTTGAAAGTATTAATGAACACGCAAGTGTTTTAGAGGCATGAACTGAAAGATATTTACGAATGGAACTGATGCGTCTCAATTCAAGATATGCAGCCTTGCATATGTTCATGACATGTTGGCGCAATGTGAGAGTACTGTCTAGAGTAACGCCTAGGTTTCGTACTGACTGTGAGAATTTAATGATTGTGTTGCTGATATTTTTTGTCTGAGGTAAAGGATAAGAATGAGAAAGTATTCGTGTTGTGATAAGAATAGCCTCAGTTTTATCATCATTCATCTGCAGCTTGTTACATGTCATCCATGATTTCACATCAGAAATGCACCTCTCTACTCCATGGATGGTAGCATCAACTTCAGTTCGGTGGCTAGACTTGTATATTTGGGTGTCATCAGCATACAACTGGTGCGACACTTGAGAGAGGCTGAGTGTACAGAATAAAGAGAACAGGTCCAAGAACAGATCCCTGTGGAACACCACAACATACTTCAACTGGGCTAGAGTGTATTCCATTTGCAGATATAATTTGTGTCCTGTTGACTAAGTAGGACTTGAACCACTGTAAGGCTATATTCTGAATGCCAAATACATGCTGGAGACGGTGAAGTAAGGCTATATTCTGAATGCCAAATACATGCTGGAGACGGTGAAGTAAGGCTATATTCTGAATGCCAAATACATGCTGGAGACGGTGAAGTAATATGTAATGGTCTATTGTGTCAAATGCTGCAATAAATCCACGAGAGTGAGGACTGTAATCTTTCCACTATCCAAAGCAGAGAGAATGGCACTAAATACTTTCAGAAGAGTAGTTTCCGTACTGTGGCAAGGGCGATATGCAGACTGTACATTGCTAAAAAGACTGTTTGGATTCAAATGGGATACAAGTTGAGTTAGAACAACCTTTTCTAAGATTTTTTTTATAAATTGGATATTATAAAATGGGCGGTAGT
The DNA here is from genome assembly GCA_029339505.1 of Unio delphinus. Classification (NCBI taxonomy): domain Eukaryota; kingdom Metazoa; phylum Mollusca; class Bivalvia; order Unionida; family Unionidae; genus Unio; species Unio delphinus. The sequence continues at coordinate 2,416,679 of JAQISU010000131.1, forward strand.
TCTTTAAATCGCTATGGTCCAGTGTTGGTTTCTTCAGCAGTGGTTTTACGATGGCAGTTTTGAAAAATGATGAGAATTCCCCTGATGTGAGAGATATATTAATAACATCAGTTAGTGAAGGCAATATTGGGTCTAAGCACCGAAGCAGCAGTGATGTCGGAATTGGATCAAGTTTACAAGACTTTGGTGCACTTTTCATCACGATTGTTCGTACTAAATCAATAGAAACAGGTTCAAATGCTCCTAACGGTTGTCGCTGATATTCTTGATCATAACTGTATGGTGACGAATCAGTTGAAATTGTGCTGTCAATCGAATCTCTAATGATTTGTACCTTGTTATCGAAGAAATTTGTAAATTGGTCTGGTAGGTCTAGTGGGGAGAAGGTTGTTGGAAGTGTTGTACATTTGTTCCTTGACATTAGTTTGTTAGTTATCTCGAAGAGCTCTTTGCAGCTGGAACTCTCCGTGATCTTAGTACTGTAGGGGGATGATTTGGTTAATGGACTATGTTTGTGACGTTCTTCTTAGCGGCTTCGTAGATTTGTTTATGAATAGTTAATCTGGTGGAAAGCCAAAGCCTCTCTGCCTTTCGGCGATGTTGTTTAGCAGTGCGAAGCTGGTCCCTAACACTGCTATACCATGGAGAACACTATTTTATTGATACTCTAAATTTGGTGGCTGGGGCATGTGTTTCAATCAATGAATGCAGGCAGTTATCAAGTTGTTCCACTGCTGGATGTAAGAAGTTGTTAGGTTTTCTTGGATGTCATGCATGAATTTGATTCTATTTATCATGAGGAGGTTTCTCTTAGTAGCAAATAGAGGTGGAGGGTTAGGGACTGATACGTCGAGATGGCATACAATGCAGAGGCGATCCGACGCAAGTTCGTGGGATACAATAATGGATTGCAGGCTATTATCATCAGGTCTATAAAGAAACCATTTCAAATGTGACCAAGTTTATGGGTAGGTTGTTAAACTGACTGTTTAAGATTGAAAACATGAAAACATGAATATCACAAGATAGTGTAAAATATAATTAACGACAAATTATCCGAATTACTAAATAATGCAAATGTAGATCCAAACGAAATGGATGTATTTCAGGATAAACAAGAAAAATATTAAAAGCGAGTAACATTTCATTAAATGATATTATCACCAGCAGTAACGGAATAACCGAAAATAGTATAGTTGTATTCGATATTAATGGAAACATTAAATACTATGTTGCTGTATCAACGTTACCGTATACAAGTCACGCGCTGGTACAACAATCATGTCATACAATGACAGCTGAACTTAACATGAACGGAAATAAAATATCCAAACATAGAGATACAGTATCCGACAAGGATGCGGCACAAAATAATTATGTTTCTGTTAACTATTAAACCGTAGACACTAAACTGTCAGCATTGCTGGCCGACGATGATGCTCATGTAAGATTGTTTGTCAATCATGGTAGCAATGTTCGACAAATTGATGAAATCACAAATAATGTATTTCGTACTCCGTTGACCGTTGTAATGAAACTTCCAGGATATGAAGACGACATTGACACGATTAAACGAACACCAAATGATATTGCTATTGATTTTCCTGCTATCGCTGAAAGGTTTGATAAGGTTAAAATACCGCAGAAACAAAATATTAATGCCTTGTTCTCGATACAGTGGGTTTCGTTCACATGGACACTTCAAAATAACACCGTTAATGTTCTCGCATCTGTGGTATATATATATATATATATATATATATATATATATATATATATATATATATATATATATATATATATATTAACGGTGATTTCACCAAATAAATTTAATGTATCATCGTGTATATTCAATGGCATTAATAATGGCAGTGTACAAATATATAATGGATCCACTGAAACATTTAGAATAACCCTCATCAGTGGTAATTAGCATCAGCGTCACTAACGTGATGTTCTTACTTGTTTTAATTAATTTAAGCTAATAATATCATGAGCTTGCCAATCATCGTGCAATCAGTATAGGTACAATCAATTGCGTCAATTACAAACTAAACTAAAACCTATAATTGACTTGTACACGGTAAAAATAACAATGTCGCAAACGTTGTCGTCGTTGAAATAATTGAATAGTCAGTTTCAGCTATTATTGAAGGAACTGGTGCATTGCTATCAACAATAACAATAACGTCACCTGCAGTTGTCAAAATGTGTGTTTCAGCTGCCACACGTGCTGGTGTTCACAATATTATTGCAAAAATAATATCCAAGTCAGCCAGAATACACTACACGAGGATATAATAAAATTATATGCAGCGGCTCAAACTTATTTGCACTTTTCCTTCTTGACATCAACCGGCCAAAATGCAGAATAATATCAGATAACGAGTTCACAGTAATGATTATAATTTATGACGAGGCAACGACGTCTGATTTAAAAATGTTTAATAACGTCTGATTTAGAAAATTAAAATAATAATAATAATAATGTCCTTCGAACTACTGCGACAAATCGTTAATAATATAAACTCCACCAAATACAACATTGATATCATTAACACCAAAGACCCTTAATTTAGTGTAAACTTTCCAACTGAATTCCAGTAAAAGATATCGCATATTACAAATACGAGTATACTACAGTTGGCCCAATATCCGTTCAAAATTATTATGGGGTACTCAAATAATTCACTGGTATTTGCAAACAAACCAGATTTAATACCTGAATGGGTCGTTATTGGAATAGCAACAGGGTATTGCAAATTGAACAGATCAATGATGAATTTTAGCATAGAATTAAGTATATTACAAGAACAGAATCAAAAATAGCTATACAAGTTCACGAACCAACATTATCAACCGCAAAATAAATATATTTACAAGACTATGTTGTGAAAAGTTAGCAATCATCAATCACATATGTTTTAGGTTGCTGATCATTTCACCAGTTTATCATGAACCACCAGAGCCAAAACTGGATGATTTTACCGCAGACATGAAACAAATATTTTAAGAAACTGAGTACAATATACGATTTGGGAAATAGGATTATTGCTACTTCTCATTACTAAGAAGACCCACAAAGTGTCTGTCGTTTATTTGAAATTGTTAAGTCTATTCAATAACAAAACCGTCTTTGACTATTCCATGAAATGTCGCAAAAATAAAACGACGACAGAGATATTTTTTCTTTCTAGCAGTAAACATTGGATAACCATGTATTTTGATAAAACGAACTTACTATTGCAACCGACCGTTTCTGATTACACAATCACGAGATGCTTAAGAATTCGTTATTATAGGAAGCTTTACAAATTCCTGGCTCACTCTTTAAAAAAATAATTTTGTTTAACTGATTGTTTTTGTCTAGATTACTTGATAAACTAGACAAATAATCTTCTACACTTTTACAGCCTGATCATTGTCTAATTTTCGTTTCTCCTAATCAGTTCTCTATATCTTTGACCGTCACATTCCAAACACAAATGTGTTTTTCCTCCAACTCCAGCTCCACATCGTACACATGGTTTAGGTCCTAAACTCCATCTCAGTACAATTTGCAAATGATACCCGCAGAATTCATTTTTACAGGATTGTTTCATTACAAGATGTTGAAGACTGTATCATCAACAACCTGCACTGATTCTTTGTTTGAGTCATTGTATATATAATATTATATATTTGAATATTTCTTTTACATATAATATGGAGGTGTGAGAGATTATTCGAAATCAAGACTTCTAAATATAAATTTAAACTTGATAAAATAACTCCTGACTTACCAATAAAAACGTTGGTTGCCATACTGCCTCTAGTTTTAACCACGCAGCAGCAGTAGAACGTTGAAATTTGCTGCATCAGCGAGTTTATCATTAGCAGCCTTGCCCCTCCAATACCCTCTTTGGCTGTACAAAATCGATTCCATTGTATAATAATAATCTGTCAGTTATTTGCCATCGCCGATTACAATCATATCCCTCATCACGATCACCCAACCAATTCGCTAATGATTCTTCGAAAGGTTTATTCGTTGTAGAATTGTATGCGTGAATTAAGTTTGCATCTGTAGAGTGTTACTTTTATAGGCTACATCTTGAGCAGGACACGCTTTATTAATTCCATTTATTGAATACTCATTTGGTCTTAGATGATCCTGATTATCAAGTCGAACATAAAGTCTAGTCCCAGGACCTCAATATATATATATATATATATATATATATATATATATATATATATATATATATATATATATATATATATATATTAAGGAAGGTGTGTTTCTCCGGGTATTTATCCCACGGAGTTCCCGGTAAGTTTCCAAAATGTTTGCTGCAATATCACCACCTCGTTTTTTAATACTGTTTAGCCTTGACTTGTCAAGGAAAATACATTTAAATTTCTTTGTACCACATTGTTTACACGTACAATGTGATGATCTGTTATTTGTTGTTGTAATAGTTGTTAGTGTATATGTAGGGGAACACGCTCTGCGTTTAACATAGTATAGATCCATCTTATGTTTTGTATCATGGATCTAAACAAATATTTTGGCGACAAGAAAACGGGAACTGGTTAAACATCATACAAGCGCTGCAACATTCTATCCGGATGAGCATAATATATCCATCGGGAAGAGGTAAAACGCAACTATTAATTGTATCACTGATAATGATGAAGCACCATCCTTATTAGACCTGGATTGATTTATTAATAATTTATTTATATACGATGATGTAATGTTGGACAAACAATCAAATCCTGCTAGAAGATTTTTGAAAGGCAGACATAAAAATACTGATGTGATTTATTTTACTCAGCGGTACACAACAATACCTAACATGACTAGAGGAAACTGTAATAGTTTAGCTCTTTTTAATGGTGTTGATACACACTATACCAAATATTCATCAGTCATTTTGTAGCGGTGATATGGACATAATTAAGTTTAGAAATGTGTTTCGTCAGGCTCAGTCAACCCCACACTGATTTATAGCCATACATGTACGTGATCCGGGGTTGAGATATAGAACTGGACCTGTTAAAATGTTTCGATAATTGAAGCAGCAGAGAGGGTGTGATCATGATAACGTGTCAACGGGTAAAATTTGCACGAATAATAAAACAAACACACAAGGACAAAAAACTAAAACAAAATTAATTAACCCAGAAAGTTACTCTGTAGGTTAGCTAGATGCTTAAGTTTATTGTTTTTGACGTTATTTTTTTGTTTTGTACGAAGCCGTCGTTTAGCAAATGGACGCGTGTATTATGAGGTTGGCTCACCCTATATGATGTTAGTCTTTTTATCCAACTTGTATCTTAAAAGGCTGTTTTAAGTACACGATCGCAAACATCTCTCTTTCCTTTCGCTCACAAGTCTTTGGTTAACACTACTAAATCCGAATTTCTAATTTTGTTAATTGAGAAAGCTTGCTAGTAACTTCTCCTGGGTCGGAGGTTATTTCTGGGGATTTACCGGGTTCTTCCTCCACTAATAATACTGGCCGCCATGTATAGCCGATCGTGTGTTGAAAAATGGCGTTGAACCCCACAACAGGAAAAACAACATCAAATCCGAATTATGTCTAAATATTTCGATCACTCGAGTATTTTTACCGCAATTGCAAGCTCCATTTAGATAAAGAGTCTTATATTTTGATACTGGATCGGAATAGATGCCGCAGGCGATAATTCTGATATTTGATTAGATTTGCCTGATTGTATGAGGTAAATATATTTTATTTCAACATCTGTGGATTCAGAATAACTATATAACACTTCTTATTTTATTATCCACGATCACCACGGTGCAACTGTACTTGTAAAAATGGTTACAAATTCTGTATATTTTTGTCGATATAAAATGATTCCGTTGAATATGTGACTGTAGTATCAGGGAATATAAGTATCATCAATAACACGTATAAAGAAACATAAGCGAGCATTTATGATCTTAGATGTGTATATTGCGGAGAGAAGTCTACGATATTACCGATAATTGTACCTAATCATGTTAGACACCTAGGCGTTTTGTCGACTTACTAATATATTTGTACTGTTGCAATCGCTATTATAAATTTGTAATCAGCATTATCTAAATTAATAGTACATAATTTTGCTTGGCGATCAAATGCTCCACCTTGAGTAAATATACCGAGTATTCTTCTCCCTAGATTCCATGAGATTGTATCATCGGTAGGACTTGTTAACCAAACTTAGTTTGATTACGATATGATATAATTCCTTCACCCACAATCAACGATATCAATATTTTACAATCGAGCATATATCGTAATAAAATTGTTGGTGCCCAGTACTTTTTTCAGAGAAATGCCTAACAAACAAAACAAACAGATCGGATGAAGAACCTTAGTAAAATCGAATGATACAATATGGGAATCAAGTTTGATCAAATTCCAGTAGTGGACCTTTTATCGATACCATTGTCATTTCGTGACGGGGATGTCAAAATCGTTTAAAGTATCCATAACATTCCCCTCAACCAAGAAATCAACCTGGATAATACGCAACCATATCCACGGACACAACTTCATTGTAATAATACTTAGTATTCCACAATCCACCGTGTCCGTATTGTTAGCATCATAGCTGTAAATCTTCGCGAAATTCGAATCATGTTGATTTTCACGAATTGTTCTCTCTTGCAAAGTTAGCTGTAACTAACAGAAGGGTGAAACAAATATTTAGTAAGTGCTCAATATTGGCGGCTGAAAATGTCTGCGCAAGATTTTTCATTTCTTCGTGGATATATTCTAGACGGTACATTTCGCCGTTAGGTCGAACACATTGATCATAGCTTTATTCACTCGTAAATAACCAAGCTAATACAAGATCGTTTTACTTATTGCGTGAATCCAATCAAACATGTTTTCTTAGTAAAAGCGTATGGTTTGATCTCGTGGTATTACTGTTGCTGCGTTAGTTCACACATTCGCCTTATGATCAAATATATTAATTTGAGATCGGCTCGAGATATATTTCGAATCGTAAAAACTTCTCCGGTTATCGTTTTGACTATTGTTGGGAATTTTAGAGTTTTTTTAGTTAGATACAGCCCACTCTTTGTTTTTTTTCTTCTTGACGTCGTATCATCAGTTCTTATCGCGTTCTAAATTCTACGATTGCTCGTTCGGTTACACAATACAATACATACATTTCGTTGGTGCTAAATTATTAATATCAGATTTATCATTCAGCGGATATATCCCACATATAACCGCTGTTACAGGATATTCTAGTATATAATACCGTATGTCAATACCGCTTAATATTCCTGGTTTGGAATTTGTAATCAATATATCAATGTTTTATTCGCAAGGACAAGGTCACTTTTTTCCTGGATAACACACACAGCAGAATCTGTTTCCGATTGCATAATACATTTTATGCTGAAAAATCTCTTTGATCGTTGAGGTAATCAATTACTTTTTTCGCTCTATCATCCTACAAATAACGTAAATGACTAAATGATCACGAATAAGTTTTAATTTAAAGCAAACCTGAGATGCACCATCATCACGAATTTATCTGTTAGCACTCCGACGCCTCCGCAAGTGTGGAGTTATTCTGTCAAGATCGAACATGTATTCTAAAAATGGAGCTTTCCAAGGCTTGATTGTTGATAATCTCTTAAACACCTCTATATTATAGTTTAAACAAATATTTAAATTCATTTTTTTTTTTATATACAATGAATAAATAAGGAATCAGTGTAGGTGGTTGATGATATGGACTTCAATAACTTGCAATAGATCCTGAGTAAATGAATATTGCGAACAGCAATTACAAATCGTTTGTAATAGAAGACTAGGACCAAAACGGTGTTTATGATATTGTATTTGAGTTGGAAGCAAAACACAGTTATGTATACAACATGGCGTAAAAAATACAGAGAGATGAAGCGATATTATGATTTAAACAAAAAATGACATTCACGAAGTTATCAGAAGCCCTGATGAGTGTTTGTCTAAATTTGCAAATTAGTAATTTAGACAAATAATACTATATATAAATGGAGCAAATAGAATTTGTGAGACATCCATTCATCAACAAGTATGAAACATCTAGTAATGGTATTAGTATAAATCGTCACCTATACAAAAAAAAACAGTCCGCAATGTTAATAATACTGGTTATCTCGGATTCACTGTCGGAAAGAAACATTATCTTTGTCATCGGTTTCTATACTAAATCTTTCAACTGGTGATCGAAAATGGTCTTGTGTTCGATCATATCAATTTAAATCCGACAAACAATAATTTAGAAAATTTACAAGCTGTTACACGGAACGAAACTTCTGCATGTGTGATAGTACTGGTATATTTAAAAATATTTCAAGGAGACATATTATTTCTATAAATATAGAGACTGGTGAGGAATTTTTTACAAAATCAATTTATGAATATGGTAAGTATTTTGATATTTTCCGCGCTCGTATTGTGTCGCAGAAAATATAGGCAAATCCACCTTTTCGATACATTATCAACACAATATATTGTTTGAGTTAGATTAAGGGAGAAAAATCCGTTAAGGACATATTTTGCTGTAAGAGTTATCTCACATGGGACATAAGTCTGTTTATCGATAAAGTATCAAATGTTATAGAATAATTTATATTTATAAAAAGAATGATTTTGGGTTGTTTTTCATGAAATATTATTCTCAATTCTCTGAATCTGTCAGGTTTCTTGCTTAATATAGGTTTTTCAACGATCAAAGTTAAAAACAACTGTAGATAAAACACACACACACACACACACACACACACACACACACATACACACACACACTCACACACAAACACACACACACATATATATATATATATATATATATATATATATATATATATATATATATATATATATATATATATATATAATTCTCTAAATACTGTATACAATGCTGTAAATACGCATTAATGACGCTGTTAACTCAGCATCCAAAAAATTAGCTACGCAATTGGCCGGCTCTCAATTTGACCTCTGATAGTCACATGGGGATCAAGTACATACATCTTTTAACTTAAAGATATATTTATTATATAATGAATTATGAAAATATATATGCTACAATTTTTTATGTTACAAATTTAAAACATGATAGTGTAAAATTATCTGATTAACAAAATCCTGAAAAGAAATTCTTTCTGATTTCGAATACATGATAGAGCTTACTTATATACTCCACCATCAAATTAAACATTTATTAAGGAAATTCAACTGACTGTCTTTCCCTTATTAGCGGATGGCAGAGAATTAAAGATTATGGTACATCATTTTGACACAATAGAAAAAGTTGGAATAAATGTATCTCGTGAATATGGAAACACATAAGACTATAAACACACGTTTACAACTAAAATGATTATTGAAAGTGAAAATCGTAACATTTCTGATAGGCAAAGGTGAAATATATCCATCGTTTTCGACAGATGGTATCTTTTTTTTGTCATGTATCCGCGCGAAGATCTTATTAGAAAAAAATGTAATTTTATTCTTCACGATTTGCAAATAATGATGGTACATAGTAGTAAAAGTCACAAAAAACGTCCGATTTGCACATTCTGATTGGGTAAATGGTAGTAAAAATCACAAAAATCGTCCGATTTGCACATTCTGATTGGGTAAATGGTAGTAAAAATCACAAAAATCGTCCGAATTACACATTCTGATTGGGTAAATTGTAGTAAAAATCACAAAAAATCGTCCGATTTACACATTCTGATTGGCTGTTTAGTAGTAAATGACACAAAAAAGCGTCTGATTTACACATTCTGATTGGGTAAATGTAGTAAAAATCACAACAATCGTCCGATTTACACATTCTGATTGGGTAAATGGTAGTAAAAATCACAAAAATCGTCCGATTTACACATTCTGATTGGGTAAATGGTAGTAAAAATCACAAAAATCGTCCGATTTGCACATTCTGATTGGGTAAATGGTAGTAAAAATCACAAAAATCGTCCGAATTACACATTCTGATTGGGTAAATGGTAGTAAAAATCACAAAAATCGTCCGAATTACACATTCTGATTGGGTAAATGGTAGTAAAAATCACAAAAATCGTCCGAATTACACATTCTGATTGGGTAAATGGTAGTAAAAATCACAAAAATCGTCCGATTTGCAAATTCTGATTGGGTAAATGGTAGTAAAAATCACAAAAATCGTCCGAATTACACATTCTGATTGGGTAAATGGTAGTAAAAATCACAAAAATCGTCCGAATTACACATTCTGATTGGGTAAATGGTAGTAAAAATCACAAAAATCGTCCGCATTACACATTCTGATTGGGTAAATGGTAGTAAAAAATCACAAAAATCGTCCGAATTACACATTCTGATTGGGTAAATGGTAGTAGAAATCACAAAAATCGTCCAAATTATACATTTTGATGGGTGATTACTAGTAGAATTTGCGAAAATCTGATCAAAAACAGAAACAATATAGTAAATATTTTTTTTTTGCTAGTGCAAAAGTCTTACATAATTAAACATTTTTCCAAACGATTTCCACTATCAGATGGGGTGTTTAGTAGTAAATGCCACAAAAAGCGTCTGATTTATGCATTCAGATGGAGTGTCTAGTAGTAAATGCCACAAAAGCGTCTGATTTACACATTCTAATGGGGTGTTTAGTAGTAAATGCCACAGAAAGCGTCTGATTTACACATTCAGATGGGGTGTTTAGTACAAAATGCCACAACAAGCGTCTGATTTACACATTCAGATGGAGTGTCAAGTAGTAAATGCCACAAAAGCGTCTGATTTACACATTCTAATGGGATGTTTAGTACTAAATGCCACAAAAAGCGTCTGATTTACACATTCTAATGGGATGTTTAGTACTAAATGCCACAAAAAGCGTCTGATTTACACATTCTAATGGGATGTTTAGTACTAAATGCCACAACAAGCGTCTGATTTACACATTCAGATGGAGTGTCTAGTAGTAAATACCACAAAAGCGTCTGATTTACACGTTCTAATGGGGTGTTTAGTACTAAATGCCACAACAAGCGTCTGATTTACACATTCAGATGGAGTGTCTAGTAGTAAATACCACAAAAGCGTCTGATTTACACGTTCTAATGGGGTGTTTAGTACTAAATGCCACAAAAAGCGTCTGATTTACACATTCTAATGGGGTGTTTAGTAGTAAATGCCACAAAAAGCGACACATTCTAATGGGGTGTTTAGTAGTAAATGCTACAACAAGCGTCAGATTTACACATTCAGATGGGGTGTTTAGTAGTAAATGCCACAAAAAGCGTCTGATTTACACATTCTAATGGGGTGTTTGCTAGTCGAAGTCACGAAAATCGTATCCGAAGTAGAAAATATATAAAATTAATATATTTTTTATTGTCAGGTCAGTGAATTTTTCGAAACGTAGAAAGTGAAAGTAGGAGCTAATTTCCCGACTGCCGGCGTCATTAAGATTTTTATGTAGATATTCAGTTATATATTTTCCCATCCAACACATTACCGATTTGGTTTGAAATTGTTCTCGTCAAAAAAGAATTATGACATCGGAGATTGTTTGAATTAATGGGTTCTTCTACAATCAAATATCCAGGGGCTACATGACAGAAGAAGATATGCTGAATACATCCTTGCTGAGACTGATTTAATATTTCATTATTTGTCTGATAACATCCATCAATTAAATCACATACAAGATTGACTGCGATCACCGAAGTAATATTTACGATTCCTGGAGAAATATAATGGACATGTTTGTATGAAACAGTATGGTATCTTAGAATACCTGCCGTATGATTTATGGTTCTCCATGCGGTAACTATTTAGGAATGTTTTTTATTGTTAAGATCGCTGAGTGTTTTTCTTTAGTTCATCAGTTGAAGGTGCTGGTATTACAAATGTTGCTAATTGTTGTTCAGTTATTTTATAGTGATCAAGAAATAGCTTATCTGGTTCGAATATTTTTATATCACTACCTTCATAATCATAAATGTCTTTAAAATGTATTGCTTGATCACGAATCAGTAGATTACTGTACTCGACATCGGCTATAATCTGATTTAAATGCCGGATTGTTTCTATAAATAGTTCTTTTGATTCATCATAATACTATTGTGTACTGCTAACTAATAAATTGTGTAATCTACCATATTATCGAGTTTTCTCGGGTTTCATTACTTCTCTTAAACTATTAACGTATTTTCCTTTACATTTATTATAACAAACGGCCTGTTAGTGTCAATCATGAACCAATCCCGAAACCTGTGTTATAATTTTTCGCCATCAGATAAAGTATGGAATAATTCTTGTTCCCAAACTGATTTCCAATATTCTGGTTCTTTAACAAATGTATTCACGTCTGTGATAAAATCACCCCGATTGGAGGTCTCCGATAATGTGGTGGAATGTTAATCTATGCAAGCACTGATCTCATTGATGACTGGTATATATCCAGGACGTAGTCCGGTGATTTTATTTATATTGCGGCTGGTAATGGTGGTTCATAGACTGTTATAGCTATTTGTGATTCTTTTCCTCTAAGTATGCGCTGAAATTCATCACTTTTTTTTAGATTTGATACCAACCGGTATGTATTCCAATAACGATCCAGTCAGGTGCTCCATCTGGTTAATGTTTATTTGCCAATGCTAGTGACTTATTTGATTGTAGACCCCCAAATTACTTTGAAAAGATCTTTGGAAAGTAGTAGTATAGTATACTCGGGATTGAGCAAATGCGATTTCTTTCATTGGAATTGCAGCAGCAAAGTGTACGCTAAATTTGGGGTTAGTGGAATGTATTGATATCATCGCTGTCTTTGGCGGATCTGTATTAACTCCGATCTGTTGCAGTTGTTCTTGTGACATTATTATTATTATGTTTATCTAAATAGGATGTTGCTTCAAAATAAATCTTAATCATCGTTGTGAACTCGCCGTCCGATATTTCTTTCTCGTTAAGACTCGATTTTATCAGCAGGGATAATTTGGAATATGCGGCTGCCGCGGTATTAAACTTTAGTATGTATTCCTGAAGTGTGTCTCTTTTCTTCTCGCGACATGTATGCATTTGTTTGTAATTATATTAAGAACACCAGCAAATGTTATTGCAGCTAAATTTTGACAACTGTTGGGGCAATTACTAATGGTGTTCTGGTCGATATCAAAAGACATCTTCCAGCTATAACAGCTGACACCGAATATATAAGTATATCAACGATGACTATAAGTCTGAGATAACTTTTGTATTGTGTACTCACCAATGACAGCAGTTTAGTTTGCATATCGCGCATTTGATTGTATCTGTAATGTGGCACGTTGATTCGACAGGTGATTATATTATATACTTAAATCAATTACTAATTCTGCATACCATATGAGTGACGTTGATGATAAAATACCACTGCTGGGGGCTATACCCAATGTTTCAGAGAGTACATGTTCTATTATTGCACTGACATTATTAACATCTGTGATGATACATTAATCTGCATAGGTGAAATCAGTAAATCTGTATATACCTCGAACAGATGCGGTACGTTGAATGGTGTTATTTTGACGTGTCCACGTGAAAGCTCCACACTATATTAGGTATACGTTATTACTAGTTTGTTTTTGTGGTAATTTAATCTTATCACGCCTTTCCGCAATAGCTGGAAATATCGCTTGTCATATTATCCAGTGTTCGTTTAATCGTGTCAGTGGTTGTTTTGATATAGCGTTTGATGGCAACGGTCACTTGAGTACCAAATAATATATCTGCGATTTCATCATTTTTGCAAAAGTTGCTTCGAAGGTTGTAAACACGCTTACCTGAACTCGGTCAGCAACGTTGATAATTTATTGTCTATAGTGCTGTAGTTAACATCTACATAATTCCTTGTTGCCGCGTCCATGTCGGATACTGGATGTCCAAGGACGGTTATTTTATGTCCGTTCATGTTGAGTTCGCCTGTACTTGTATCACCGGACTTTTGTACTCGCGTGCGAATATTATCCTGTATCATTGATATAAGAACACCGGGTTAAATTGTTCCCTTATTATCAAACACAGATATTCTGTTTTAGGTTACTCCATTAATTATGACTATAATATCCTGGAATGAAAGATTACTCGTTTATAATTTTACTAGTTTACCCTGATATATAACCACTTCGCCTGGATCCATATTTGCAAGATTTATTAATTCGGATACTTCAATGTTACAGATTTGTGTACACTCTTTTGAGATATTCCATTAGTAGGTTTTTGTTTCGAGAAAAATAGAACATACATAACAACCATTATATATAAGATCTATTTAATACAATAGCCATTACTTGTGTACTTATGTAAAACTTTATGGGGTGGATTGGTTGAGTTTAATACAGACGTGAGTATAGGAATTGCTTCGTATAGGTGACTCAGTCATTTTCTGTGTCGTTAATGTTAAATACCAGATTAAAGTATGCGCTGCCATATTTTGAAAACTTGGGTGGGCAAACCCATTTGAATCGAAATAAACAATTCCTCGTGGATCAATCTTGTTTGCGTTAGAGTACCTACACCAATGTTGCTATCGAGATTTATGATTTTTGGTCTGGAACGTAACTGATCTTGCATGAAAACACATACAGAGATTTATATTTTTAATTTTATAGCAGCATTAAGTAAATCACAATTTGACATCGGTTTTATTAAACCGTCCCTCAAAGTCTCACACATTTTCCGTACCAATGAGGGGGTGCCTGAAAATTTCAGACCCTTTCCTCTTTTTTCGATATCTCGCCTCTAATGCGGCCGCTTTTGCGACAGCATGGGCCGTGGCTGCTATTAATGCTGGTATGCCGCGATGTGTAGAAATATGCCATCTGATTTAGTTCTATCGAAAATAACTCCTGCGGATAGAGTAATTCTTATTTAAGTCTTGTCATGTTTAGCATCATTTACTTTTTTACCATGGCATTCTGTCAGTAACGGATTATTTTGACCACCTGTAATTTGTTTTTAAGCGTCATTGTATTTCCGGACGTTTTCACTGACGCGGTTTTTAGTTTAGTAATCTGACCCGGAGTCTTTTACATAATGGTATGACTATTATGATATATGCAGTGATCTAACGGTACGACATGTATGGAAAATATTGTATGTTTTTTACTGGTGGGACAACCACTCTCATTCGTCCATCAGTACCTTCAACTGATGCATCGCTGATTATAAAAGCAAATGCCCTATACATAATACCGGCTATATTCACACGAGCAATGCGGTGCTTATAGATTAGTTTCAAAATTGATTAAAATATCCTCAGATGTTTCTTGTAGACCATTTGTCCTTAACTAAACTGCATAAACACCGAGTTTGTCAATATCATATTACTCCGCTCATGAGAATCGAATCGATTAGTATTTGGAAAAGCAAAGTAAATATGTCGCGGTGTAGAAACACCTTGCTGTGATGTTATATGCCATGTAAATAAACCATCAACTGTCATATGAACAATATATGCTATTTTTGACAACCATGATAACATCGATTTTCCGCCTGTTCCATTAAAGTGAGTAATTTGTGATCTTCAGCAATCGATGGAGTCATTACTGGCATCCACCATGACATTTGTGATAGTGTTTCGTCACCCACATCTCCCACCAGGTCGCCAGATTGCATCATTGTGTTACGTGCTTAGGCTCGAATAAACAGTAACATAGAAAGAGTGAAAATAACAAGCTTGTAAAAACTTAATAAACAATTTATTGAGCACAAATATTTTCCAGATAAGAAAATATAAACTTCCGGTTTTAAGAATCAATTCCAAAATTAATCCAAAAATAATTCAAAATATTATCCAGTAGTGAAATTGCAAAAGTCCTGGTAATAAAATGTCCAAATAAATCCCAGTTCGAATCTTAGTGAAGCATCCAAGATGGAAGACGACGTCACGTGATGAAGTTAGTTCTTGTCTTATGAAATTCAATGAGCACAATCATTTTCCAGATAAATAACAAAATAAATCCTCTTGATCCAAACGAATTGAAATAATTTCCAGGACAAGGTAATTTCAAATTACTCAAAACAACACAACTTAATATTCTAACAGCCCAACTTCTACTAAATAGTTCGCTCCAAAATATAATTTATATTCCTGTTTTTACGTAAACAACGAAAGGATTACATGATCTTCTCGAATCTTTAGAACAAATTTACGTTAAAAAAATCTCGTGCACACCGTATGACCCAACTAAAAATAGAAAGATGTTTATAACAAAGCTCCATAATATCCTTGGAATCAACAAATCATTTTAAAAGTTTGTTTACAACTAAGATGCTAGGTCAGAAATGAGGTCAGCATATGGTGTTTATTTGTAAAGTACAGATCATCCCACTTTTTAAACAAATATCTCCCAATGAATGAACCCTAAACTTAAAATGTCAAATTTGAATCTGACAAACAAACGATTAAAGCAAAAAAAAAAATAACTTAAATCAAATATACGTAACAATTTTCAGTAGCTTTTATGACAACCTTTTGCTTGGCTCAAAACAAAAATATTTCTAACATTTTTACAAAATCCGAAAATGTGAGTTAGTGGTATTGCACATGAAAATATTGTATTGTCACCCTAAAATATTGATCAGCGTGTAATGTAAACTAAGTTGATGTTTTCATTCATCGATATTACTGCATGCGTTTCTGCAGCTCCTGCGGCATTTCATACATTGCCGATAGTTATGTCTATACCATCTGGATAATTAGAAGCTGATATTGTATTATTATCGGAATATATAGATTGGCATATTATTGTTGTAGCAGCATCAACATTATTTTGAACTATTTCGATATTTCTCCCAGCAAGCATATATGTAGCGCTATCAAACAAAGTCATAATTTCATTTTTAACAATTGTAACCATAACATAAATATACTGTATCATCCATTTTTATAAGTTCAACTTCTACTTCAGTAAACGCTTCAGCGGTTAATAAATATCAACCTATATTATGAACTTGAAGTTAGATCTTCAACGCTCATTTGGTATTCTTGTGTTTCGATTAATCTATAAGGGCTGGTGCGTCCATGTCGAATGATGAGTTGGATACACGTTGCAACATTGTATTATAATTGCAATGATTTAAATCATAGTGGTCTTGGCTTTGTCAAGGGAACACGAAGACTACTTTCTGCTATCAGAGTTGTATTTATATTTGTCCTGCTTCTGTAGAAGGTGCAACTACATTCAAGACTGCTAATATTTGACTTGCGGCTTGGTTTATTGTTTTACTATTGTTTTGCGAGCATCACTTCGCTTTTTGGTAATTTTACTGGATGTAGTTTTCATCGTATTAATCGAGCTAATTTATCATTGATATCAGGAAAAGCATTGACTGGAATATTACCATTAGTGCCTGTAGCTATTTACGAACTACGTCAACATCTTTCATTCATAATTGTTTTGCGATTGGCATTGCTTTTAAGACCATTTTTCTAAATAAACACTGAACAATAAAACCGAGTCCATCACCGTACTTTGATTTATATGTTGGCGATCGTAACTTTATCACCCTGATTAGTACAGGTCAACGGGGAGCGTTGTGAATGATCTTATTTGCTATCCATTTATCTAAGCATGGTGACAATTAGTCACTAGGATAACCATCAATAAATATCCATGATTCCACCTATACATAATGGCTGACAAATATCAGCTGCTTTATTAATTATTTACCGATAATTATTTCAGAATTTCCAATCGATGTACGTTATCTCTAGTGTTATTATGACATGCAATTAGACGGCTTCCTTAAGTACCTGAATCAAAACCGCTTCCAGTAGCGCCAGAAGGATCGCAATATTTCTCCTGCTCATTATAAAATGTTTCCCATTCGTCTACTTATTGGTTAAAGCTATCAAAGTCTGCATCCTTCTCACTAACACTATCCTTATTTTGTCGAATTGCATATATCACCTTACGATATGTATCATCCGTTAATTTTAGCTAGTCTTGTAACATATCTGCTTAATTAAATGTATTGGAAGTGTACTCAGCTAATTGATCATCATCCATATCTTTAATTGTTTTCATCCTATCTGGGTCTAAAGTTTTCAATTAATATTAGAACTGATGGAACAATATCCTTCTATTGTTTTTTCTGTTGTTTTTGTTCTTTTTTTCGCTGTGGCTGTTATATAGTTTGCTGTTTTCATTCTTCATATTGATCAAACACCCGGTTTACCGCATTTATGTATTATATTTACGATACATTCCTTGTGTCGATTCGACTTGAATTAGTTTAAATTTTACAAATCATGTCAGCTCAGTGCTGTTGACTGGAAATGTATTTTCCATATGTCGATCTCAACATGTCTTTTCATATTTTATAAGTCGTAATAACAAGATATGGAAATGCATTACTTTTAAAGCATCTTGAGTAAATGTTTTACGTAATTCTTCGCTTTTTCCTAAATCAGTCTGTGTCTCTATAGTAATCGGATTTGCTAGTTGAGGCTTTTGACCAGGAAGATCATGTAATTCATGATGTTTTTTCACTATTTTCATCCTATTGTTATAAGTTGAAGCAGACGATATTTGATTGTTTTAGTAACATGTTTGTATAATTGTTGAGAACTCACTCCAAAATCAACCTGAGATTGTGACTTTCTTGCAGAGTTCCAATGACAGAAGCACGGACTGTTAGAATTATCTTGCTAACCGGGTGGTATACGATACTCCAAATATTATTGACATAGCAATGATTTTAGTTACAGCAGCAGAGAGGGCGTGACCTCCATAGGGGGTCAAAGGGTAAACATGCGCTAACATTTGAGATAATACTGAGACAACATCACAGTAATGTAATTAAATAACTTGAGTGAGACTTTCGCGAATACTTAGAGGCAGTAGTTCAGCGAACATTTGTGGGTTGGTTTTTTTTGGAGTGGGGTGGGGTGGTAAGAAGTCTTGGTTTAACAAATGGAACCTTATAAAAGTTGGTCTGTTCGCCATATATGTCGCTGTTCTCTTTTCTAAAACAAGGAGATGACGCAGCACATACGAACTGAAAAGCTAATGCATGACTAAACACAAACTGTAGATGAAGATAAACAAGCACATACACCATGAAAAACAGCACACAAATGGAACAGCTGATTCAAGCCGGTTAAGCGATAGCGGCCACAGTTTCTGAAAGGATATGGATGGTAATGATTTCATGTTGATTCGGGACCCCGGATGCCCGAGTGGTCTAAGGAGCTCGCTTTGCAGATGTCCATGTGGTTTCGAGATCGGGATCGTCTTACCGTTATATGTCAAAAAGCTTGTTAATAGCTTCCAGTGAGTTTCATTGATTTTGTTTTGGGTTTCTCAGGGTTGTATTTGACCCTAATAGACTGACCGACAGTTGTCGTGTGCAGCAAAATGGTATAAATCCCATAACAAACCCATAACAAACAACCTGATGATTCCGTTTTATATACAAATATGTAAAATTCCCTTACCGAAAAACAAAGGGTAATGTCTAGAATACAGTTAAGGTGAAATAGTGAAAACAACTAATTCATCGAGAATATAAAAGCACATACACTCTATGAACATCCATTGGCTATGCGTTGGCATAGTCTTTTACTTGTATCGTATTCAAGCAAGTGTATATTCAATACATTAATGTTATTTATGTACCTGCGTTTCGTGTGACATAACCTTTACATGTGTAGTTAACTGAATTGAATGTCACCATACAATTTCCAAACATGTTTCTTTATGTTATCATTGCAAAGGTCGATATACAAGTTAATCAAAAAAGAATAACAGTTGCAGTGGTCAGGTATAATGTCTCCTAACCTGTCGACAATTGTCGCAGCCTAATACAAGTCAAAGATCGTCATAGCGCGGTCCGTATGTATGTATGCACGTGTTTATGCATATTATCTGCCTTACTGACGGCCCTATTCCATGGCTAATTTTGTCCCAAAATCGTGTTGTTTAAAAACAGTTTTCTTAAGATAAATAGAGGTCAAATGTCATCCTGATCGCCATGTGTGGGTTAGAGGAATGTCACGTAAATACTGACAATTTCATTAATATCATTATTATATACAGTTAACATGTACCATATAAAGTGAAGGTAAGTGAATATAACCTTTGATTAAATCACTGCAAGTTAGCTCTGCATGTGCGTGCAATGGTGCGTGCAGTAATAGTATACACCACCAGGCAAATTATACGTGTAAAGAATCACAGGATATTTACAATTCCTTTTCCTATACCAATTATGGAAATAGCAATTACTTAGGCACACATGTATACATGTATATAATGCAGTGTATAATGTTCAAACATCTCGACGTAATAACTAAAAGTATTCAGTACTGGTGACATAATCGTCACTTGGAACCTTTTTCTAAAAACCATTGCAGCTACATTCAATTAAATAGAAATCATCGTTCAAAACAGACTCAACAGTGTTCCAATTATGACACCGTTACTTGAAAAGAAGACAAGATTAGCATGTCTTTGGCTCTGTTGTGTTATTGCGTTAAAACATAAGATGAGACGTCGTATTCTAACTATCAATAAATGTAATACGTGCAAACGACTACTGTGAGGTCTTAACACAGAGTGGTATCCAAGAGGCAGACACCTGTTGATAGTACCAGTGAAAATATGACTCATGCACAGAGGGTTCTGATTGGTCAGCTACCATGTATAATGTTACAAAGAAGAAGGTTTTAATACACTTTATTAAACTGTCTAAATTAATCATGAGCCATTAAAACTAACATATCAAAATCAAGAGCGTCTTTGATAGCAAATATTACAATGATCAACGAATAAATTTATGCAAAAGACTGAAAATGCATTTTACATTTTTTTAAATTCTTGTTGCTTGCTTGTTAATGTAAACAACTGGTCATTATCTATTTAATGTACACAACTGGTCCTTATCTTGAATCACCGTCTGTGTTTATCAACAAAACGATACACCGTGACACACTAATGGCGGTTCTCTCGGCTCAGTCTCACTATTTTAGAGTATCTGATTTCACAACTGTTTCTTATCAGAGATATGTACTGGTTTCAAGAACTTATATTACACTGACACGATTATCTTTGCTTTTACTGGCCTTCCAGAACGTGTGTAATATCCACTTTGCTGACAATCTTGTGGGATTGTTGCGTCAGGCTCAGGCGTATTTTGACTGAAACATTGAGATTCCATTGACTGTGAAATTGACATACTGGCATTCGCGGGAAATGTTACAGCTGTATACAGTGTGTTTTCATTCTGAGAGAAGGGCGCATTTATATTACATTGTAGGGGGTGTGATTCATTAGTTTTCATGAGATGACGTCTATTTCGACGATAAGTGGTACCATCTTTGGTACGAACTAAGTATGACCTTTCGTTGTGTCTTCTTATTATAACAGCAGGTTCCCAGTTTTTACCTTTGAATTGGACTCTAACTGATTCCCCTTCCTTAAGTGTTTTCATTGGTTTTGCACTTTTATCATAATAATTCTTTGTTTTCTTCTTGCGAAGCGTAATTTACTTTTTGACCTCAGCGTTATTGGGTGTTTTGGGCATTACCTTCTCGCGGGTTGTTGGGAGAATAGATCTAAGTTATCTACCCATCAACAAATGTGCTGGTGAGAACCCGATATCAAGCACAGCGGTGCTCTGCTTTTGCTTTTAAGAGAATTTTATTTACAGTTTGAACTGTTTTGTCCGCTAGGCCGTTCGACGGAGGGTATGTGGGACTCGATGTAAGATGTTGAAAGTCCCATTCTTTCGCGAAGTTTGCGAACTCTCGAGAAGAATAGCATGTTTGATTGTCGCTGCCAACAACTTCTGGTATTCCAAAGCGCTCGAATATACTTTTCATGTGATTGATAACAGTGCAACGTTTTGAGCATGCGAGTGCCTTAACTTCAAAGTAGCGACTGAAATAATCTACTGCAACAATGTACTCTTTATTATCCCAGGTAAAATGGTATGTGGCGACATTTTGCCATTGATATTCAGGGACGTCTTGGCAAATGAGAGGTTCCTTTTGGTTAGAACTTCTGCGCTCCAAGCAGATAGATCATTTTGACACTAAATCGGAAATGTCAACTAAGATTCTTGGCCAAAACAAAACATCTCTAGCTCTTTTCAGACACTTCTCAATACCTAAATGTCCCGAATGAACAGTTTCTAGCATTTTCTCCCTGAGGGCTTGTGGTATGACTATTTTTTGACCTTTCAAGATTAACCCATCTACAACTGAAAGCGTATCTCTATAATTCCAATAGTCAATTATCTCTGATTGACAGCTTGACCTCTTTTCAGACCAGCCTTCAATTATGACCTGTTTCAGTATGACCAGCTGGGGGACTTGTTCAGTGAGTGATTTAATTTCTTTTTTCTTAAAATCCGATACAGGTATTGCTGATAACACCATATGCACATGCATATCTATACCTTCAGATAAGGTGGGGTGTGTATCAGATAAGAACTTACGAGAGAGTGTGTCTGCTACGGGTATATTCTTACCTTGGTAATGTTTTACCTCTAGGTCATAACGCTGCAAATGCAAACGCATGCGTTGTAGTCGCGGTGGGGCTGCATAGAGGGGCTATTTCATTATAGAGACAAGTGGAAGGTGGCTAGTTTGAACATGTACCTTTCTCACGTATACATATTGATGAAACCGTTTGCATCCGAATAGCGAACATTTCTTTCCCTATCTGAGCATAATTAATTAAGGTAGTGGTCAAAGATTTTGATCCATAAGCCACTGGCTTATCATCTTGTAATAGGGCGGCACCGAGCCCATATTTTGACGCATCAAATTGCAAAGTCAGTGGTTTCTTAGGACAAGTAGTTAACCATGCCAAGAATGGTTCCTAACTCCGCGCGGTTAAGAGGGGGTTCCATTTCCCTGACAGCTTCTACTTTAGCAAGGTCGGGTTTGAGTCCTTCTACTGACAGAATTTGCCCGAAGTACTGTACTTCTGTGACACCTACTTCTAGTTTTTCATCATTTAGCCCGATTCCTTTTTCAAGGGAACGTTTGAGAACATTTCTCAAATTTGTATCATGTTCGTCTGGTGTTTTTCCGAAAACTAGTATATCGTCGCAAATCGAAACGATACCATTTAAACCTTCAAAACTCTCATCGATCTGCCTTTGAAATTCATCCTAAGATGATTTCAAACCCAATGGGAGACGCAAGAAACGGTAACGACCGTATGGGGTGTTGAAAGTTGTAAGGTAAAAAGAGTCCGTTGACAGTTTTATTGTCCAATATGCTGACCGTGCATCTAATTTGGTGAACTATTTTGCAGCTGATAATTGGGGTAGGATATAGTCTAATGCGCGCATAGGGTAATGGGGAATTATATTTGCTCTATTAAGATTTTGTGGGTCGAGGCATACCCTTAGTTTACCCGATTGCTTTTATACGACAACCATAGAATTCACCCATGCAGTAGGTGATGTAACCGGGGCAATAATATTTTCATTTTCCATGCGATCGAGTTCAGTTTTGACTATGTCTTGAAGAGCGACAGGTACTCGCCGCGGAGGGTGCACTACAGGTGTTGCCTTGGGGTCGATGTGTATGGTACATTCCCCTAGGAAAAGACCTATGTCGTTGAAGACTTTGGCATATTCCTCGAGTACAACTGCCTTAATGAGGGGCGTACTCTTGTTACATTGTAAATTTGACATCTGTGTCTGAACAGAGTATGTAAATTTAACTAAGCCTAACTCAATACAAGATTGTAAACCAAGTATAAGTGGTGCTTTCATTTTAACAATGTAGAATTCGAGTTCATGTGTACGTTCAGTGTGTTTACATGTGAGATTGACTGTACCCATTGTACTCAATAATTTGCCGTCATATGCGGATAATGTATTTGATGTAGGTTGTTGGGGATGATTTATGCCTAGCTTTTTGAATATATGCACGGGTATGATGTTAACTTGAGAGCCAGTATCCAATTTAAAATCAACAGAAACTAAATGTGGTTCTATCTCTATCGCTGCATAAGCCTGGCCATTGGCAATTATATTCCTTTTTACACTGTCAATATACAAATCCTCGTTTTGATGTTCATTGTTAATCACACTGACTGTTTTTGATCTACATACTTTTTCAATGTGAATGGGTTTATGACACTTATTGCAAGTCTTTACTTTTGCAGGGCATTTATCCTGGCTTGAATGCGACTTGTATCCAACGTATCCACAGGTTACGTTCACGCTCCGTCTGGAAGACGTGGTCCGTTCCTTCTTCGGCTGCAGTTCTTTTGTCTTGGCCTGTCGTTGAATTGTCGCATGCACTTCTGGTCTGACTGATGCAGACATGGTCTGGAGCTGCTCCTGGGCATATTCATGGCTTTGACTGATATTGATAGCCATTTCCAAGTTCAACTTTTCGCCTTCGTTGATACGTTTTTCTCGTATTCTTGATGACGATACCCCGAAAACAATTATATCTCGAATCATGTCGTCTTCGTCTTTGAAGAGACAGTCCTTAGCCAATAGTTTCAATGAAGTCACATATTGATCTATTGTCTTGGATCCTTGAGTTTCGTTATTAAACTTGAATCTTGCAAAGACCGGATTTATTTTGGTTGCACATGATGTTTTAAATTTGTAAAGATAATTGTTGGGTCATTTTAATCTTCTTCTGTCAAGAGTCCATGTATTGAAAATGTCTCTACCTTTGTCTCCTACCCCAAGTAAAATGTAGTTAGCTTTAACCGCATCACTTCTTCTACTCATCGGTCCGTTGAATCTCAATTCACAATGTTGTTGGAATTTAGCCCATGATGTGGTAAGGTTGGAATTTTCCCAGACCATGGTGGGTGTTGGCACGCCGTAAAGATCCATTTCGAAGGTATTAAGTTCGTATGCAGAATTTTCAACGTTTTTAAGGTTTTAAATTCGTCTTAAATCTTCCGTGGATTGTAAAGTTATTGTTTCAAAATATCCATTTACGATCCATGTGCTATTTCAATTGCAATCACTTCTGACACCATGCTGTGTTATTGCGTTGAAAGATAAGATGAGACGTCGTGTTTTAACTATCAATAACTTTCAATAACTTTAATATATACAAACGACTACTGTGAGGTCTTAACACAGAGTGGTATCCAAGAGTCAGACGCCTGTTGATAGTACCAGTGGCAATATGACTTATGCACAGAGGGTTCTGATTGGTCAGCTACCATGTATAATGTTACAGGCTCCATTGAATACGAGCAACCAAACCGCCGACACACATACTGTTACAAAGTAAAAATACCATAATAGTGAAGAAAACAATGCTTTAGCAGCAATGAAGTCATTAAATGTTGCTACGTACACTACTGTCAGATTTCTCATCCTACAAAAACACAAGAGGTCAAATTCAATGATTATTTACATTTTCGTGTACACCTTGATGCTGCATTTTAGTTAATTATATAATCTTTCCTATGTGGCTACAAGAATACCTAGCACAGTTGAAACATTTGTAGCAATAATTAAGGACAATAATAATACAGATAAATGGTGTAAGTGTGGAGCTCGACAATTCACTAAAGCTTAACACCAAAGGAGACGCAATGTCAATGGTTATGTATCAATGAATGTTTGCATCTTGATTCAATATCGTAACTTCTAATTGTATAGTCTTTTGTTTTGATTCGTATCTAAATGTATATGTATGTGTTTTAAATAACCAAACTAAGGGATGGCATTTCAGGGGCGAAACTTGATAGATCACTGGATGTATTTGGTGTCTATGTGTGGTCCCTACTACTAATTAATATCAAGAGTCTTACGTGTTTAATTATTTTGGTTCGTTGTTACTTTTCGTACTGTCAAGTAAATAGATGATTTAGGTTCTAGTGATAAGATCTTTCCTGCTCTTAACTTTGACCTTTTTCTAGCATTTAGTTTTGGAAATGAGAAACTAGGACTTAGTTGCCGTTTCTAGCTACATTATGGAGAGTTTTTCTTGGAATTATAAAGATCTAACTTGTTTAAATTGAATGTTGTTACTATATGTGAATGTATGTATCAATATATGTATGTATGTATGTATGTATGTATGTATGTATGTATGTATGTATGTATGTATGTATGTATGTATGTATGTATGTATGTATGTATGTACGCACGTACGTACGTAGTACATTGTTGTTGTAGAGTTTAACGCCATTTTTCAGCATGCGACAGGATCAATATGGCACCCAGTATTAATGGTGGAGGAAGAACCCTGGAAAAAACACCGAAAGAACCACCAACTCACGTGAAGCTACAGGCAAGCGTTCTCGCATAACTACATTAGCCAAATCTTAGACTCGAACCCACGCATACAGAGGTGAGATGGCAGTGATCCGTAACGGATAGCGCTTTAGATCACTAGGTTATTCGGGACCCCTATATGTATGCATGTAAGAATGTATGTATTTATGTATGAATGTCTGTCTGTCTGTCTGTCTGTCTGTCTGTATGTATGTATGTATGTATGTATGTATGTATGTATGTATGTATGTATGTATGTATGTATGTATGTTTGTATGTACAATCTACTCTCATTAGAAGAAACTCCCGGACTTTTATATCTCGCGCCAAACCGTCAGGCATGCTTTCTATCATCTGCCAATCGAAACCTTTGAGAATACATGTAAGTGTATATATGTCTATGATATACCTCTGGCTGGAAACATAATATGCTATTGACCTAATTTCCTTTTCCAGGCAAAATCAATAAATTGCTGTACTGTCGATCACAGGTGGAGAATGCTTCAAAGATACGATTAAACATATGCAACCACAGTCACTTATCTTAAAAAAAGTAAAATATGCAGTATATTAAATATGTTTTATCATCATGCACTTTGGGGTGATGAGACATACATAACCTTTTTTAATAAAAAGCAATGATGCATTTGTTCAGGCGTATTGTGTTTAGAACTACAAAGAGGATATAAGCGTAATCTTTTATGGAAAATCATGATTATTCAAAAATAATAATTACTTAGTGACCATGATCGATTGTATGGTACTGAAAATGATCGATGCAGAAATTGATAGAGAAAGTTCTTGATGTAGCACTGATGATATATATATATTGTTACGTGTTTCGACTCGAATAAACAGTAACATGGAAAGAGTGATAATAACAAGCTTGTAAAACTTAATAAACAATTTATTGAGTACAAATATCTTTCAGAAAAAAAACTTACGGTTTTAAGAATCAATTCCAAAATTAATCCAAAAATAATTCAAAATATAATCCACTAGATAAATTGCAAAAGTCCTGGTAATAAAATGTCCAGATTATTCCAAGTTCGAATTCCAGCGGAGTATCTAAGATGG
The DNA here is from genome assembly GCA_029339505.1 of Unio delphinus. Classification (NCBI taxonomy): domain Eukaryota; kingdom Metazoa; phylum Mollusca; class Bivalvia; order Unionida; family Unionidae; genus Unio; species Unio delphinus. The sequence goes on from JAQISU010000131.1 coordinate 2,444,026, forward strand.
AAGACGATGACTCTTGATGAAGTCAGTTCTTGTTAATACAAATCTATGAGCACAATGCTTTTCCAGATAAAAAACAAAATAATTCATCTTGATCCAAACGAATTGACATAATTTCTAGTACAAGGTAATATATAATAACTCAAAAAGACAAATTAATATTCTAAAAGCCCAACTTCTACTGAAAAGCTCGCTCCAAAACATAGCTTATATACCTCTTATTACGTAAACAAGAATAGGTCACGATCTTTTAGAATCTCTCAGAACAAATTTACGTTCAAGAAATCATGTAAACAGCGTATGACTCAACTAAAATAGAAACATGTTTATACAAAGCTCCAAAATGTCCTTGGAACCAACCAGTCAATTTAAAAGCTTGTTTACAACTCTGAAACCAGGTCAGAAATGAGGTCAACACCTGTTGTTTATTCTATAAAGTACAGGTCACCCCCTTCAATAAACGAACCTTTAAACTTAAAATACCAAATTTGAATCTAACAAACAGACAATAAAAATAAATATAATGACATATCAAATATACTTTACTATATATATATATATATATATATATATATATATATATATATATATATATATATATATATATATATATATATATAACTCTTTCAGATTAACGTATATCACTTGAAACGTTGTTCAGCTGGAGCAACATAATTTCATGATTACTCTATTTGAGTATGCACGAGTTCTTCAGTTTCGAATGCTAATTTGAAATTAAAACGTCTAATAATTTGGATAAAAGTATTTGTCCATGAACAAATTCATTACTGCATATACGTGTGACATTTGTTGCAGAAATCGACATTTAACCCAACGCAAAACTCTTGATGGTGGCAACATGTGATAAACTACAAAATGGTAGACTTAAGGTCAAAAAATAGGTTCAATGGACTTTTCTTTGTCGGGAAAATATTGGTTTACGCTATATTTGAAGTATTAGATTAAGCTGCAGACATTGTAATCAATTGCTATATTGAGAAGGTTACTGTTCGTTATTTGCAAGAGTTATTTTGTTATATAGATGCATATCCTATTTTAAATCATAGTACAAACTTCATAATGTTTTCGTACTGAGTTGCTAAATCTTAAAATGTATGTTGAATAGATGTGCATGTATGAAGATATTTATTATATTTTGATTTTGAAGTTAGTGTTATAATTCAGTATCAATACATTTTGGATTGTAACGCTTTGCCCAGGGTCACACCTCGGTAAACATTTTACAAGTATTTATACAAGTTTCGTAGCAAGACTATTTAGAATTACTTAACGTAAGGAAGGAACAATATGGATGGTGTAAGCTGAGCTGAGTGGTCACACTCTACTAACCAACTTATATGAAAGTCGCTCCTTCGTTCCTGTTTTCATCATAACACCTTCTCTATATACCTTTCTTGTTTCCCGTCGTTTATTATTGCTTTATTTTTCAAGTATGCAATTCACTCCAACAATTGTGCCACTCATGCATGTATTCCCAGTTATATGTGGTCGTATATATCACGTAAAGACCAGGTTTGATAGAAACCAACAAATGTATTGATAAATATATTTGGACACAGTTTTGTTTGCTGACGGTTTACAATAAATGTACGTCATAGAGCATTAAACGAACAAGTCCCGTCGGAACTTTGTTGTACTCGTACTCTCATATAAATACCGCATTATTGATCTGAATTAGCATAAAAACCACCTGTTTGTAAACTGTAATGTTACCTTTCTAACCACAGAATAGCAATTGAATTTACTTCCTTGCTGGTTGCTATTGATCACTTTTGCAACGCTGATAAAGAAAGTTCAAAACTAGGTATTACTGGTTATTGGCCAGCACTACATATGCATTATGGTCTTGGCGTGACCGACATAAAGAATACTTGCTTCGTTGTGGATATGGAGACTTACAGGTTGCCGAATGCTCTGCCAGACTGTTCGCGAAAACATCACTCATTGTAAAATAGCTTAAAATGGTAAGTATAAAATCTCCATCGTTGTTTTGTTCTACTGCTGTGTTTAATAGATCGATCGATATTTGCCCAACAACGACTCATTACCATAATACATATCAAAGTTCAATTTATTCAGTTAATCTTATCGTATATGTACTGCGGAAGAGTGATTTTGTCAGTCGGACTATATAAAGCGTATAATATAATCTCAAACAAAATTATGCAATTTAAAGCTTTCAAAGAAGACAAAATGACTTTTTCAATATCCATATAATCCAATATGAGCTACGATAATGACAAGGTCTGATCATCACATTCATCATAAGTAACCAGTTATAAGCACAGATTTTGAAATGTCAAGATTGGAAACAGACTCGCAATTAGCATATTTCCAGATCGTAAATATTTAAATGATGTTAAAGAAAAGAATGAGCGTATACTTCTTTCTACCAGGCCGAGTTTGATGACTATGTTGTTGTTGCCGCCATTGATTTGGGTACCACATACTCGAGTTGGGCTTGCTCCTTCAGACACGAGTACAAAAAAGATCCCAAGAATATGAAAGCAATAATATGCCGGACATGGAATAGTGGAGAAAATATATCTGAAAAGGCCTCTACAGCCATACTAGTCAAAGAAGATGGGAAAACTCTAGACTCGTTTGGATATGATGCTGAAAACAAATATGCCAAGTTTGCCGAGGACGAGGCAAATGAACTTCGTACTTGGTACTACTTCTGGCGATTCAAGATGCTTCTTTACAATAGGGTACGACTTGCCAGACAAATATTGAATAAAAGATTTAATTTAAAATTATCTACAAGCAGGTATTGGAACAAAACGTTTAAATGTGTGTTCCTCTTTCGCGGTGAAAGCTTAATGGAATGTAAATGTAAGAACTGACTGATTGAACATCTTTGCAATAGTAGCCTCCTTATTCTAAAGCATTATGATGAGGGTGATCGTGTAAATGACAGGTCATGTTGTCACAGTTATACTAACCCATCACTTGTAATTCTTTCTATACAAAGTTCTGATATATCCACTAAAGATGAAATGTCAATGTATTTTAGGTCGAATTCTTGCTATAGGCTACTATTGCGATTCTGGAAACAACTGGTCATATTCTGGTTTAACTCTTTATAATTCTTAAATTGTGGTTAGAAGTGTTCTAAAGGAATTTTACCCTTGATTATTCAATACTGAGTTATAGTGTCCTTTGAGACGATATGAGACATAATCTGTTTTTCGTAGAACCCTCAGATCCACTTTTGTCAATTGCCATTCATTAGTAATGGAAAACAGTTTCGTTCTCTATTGATATCCAAAGACTGCTCAGCGTGATACGGCACCTTTCACCAAGCCTAATGGAAGCAACATTCTTGTAAATCAGCCTTGTGCACAACCCTTTTACAGGGATTCAAGTATGCGGTAACATACATATATAAATAGATAGATAGATAGATAGATAGATAGATAGATAGATAGATAGATAGATACTCGTTGGTTTTATGTATGCTTTAGCTTTGTTAAAATTGCATGTATTTTGTTTTATGTCTTTTTAATAATATGGTACGTTACTTGGCAGCTCGTGCATCGTTTTCAATAAACATCAGAAGACGGTTAATCTATTTTTCAATTTTTTAATCAATAAGTCGCAATTGTTTGAATGTATTGCATTGTTAGTGCCAATGTCCTTTTAGAGTTGCAGATCAGCCAGAATGTGTCCAATAACCTAGTGCTAACTACGCAATTACGTATCATTTTAGAAAATAAGCAGCAGAATGACACCAGAAAGCGTAAATGGGAAGGTTTTGCCTGCATTGAAGGTTTTTGCATTAGCCATTGGTTTTTTGAAGAATGATCTTCTGAAGGAAGTCGGCAAGAAAATGGTAGACATTATTGAAGCTGGTCGTATTCGCTGGGTTTTAACAGTCCCTGCCATTTGGGACGAATCAGCCAAGCAGTTTATGAGAGAAGCAGCCGTTGAGGTAAACTTAGTGTCAGTAAATATTGATCTAGAAATAGGTAGATACTGTATTGTATTGTATATAATACAAATTAAAATAAATATAAATTTATGAGCGCGATTCACCAAGACATTCAAAAACCTAGAATGTATATTATCGTAAAAACTGGTCATATTTAATAAATCTCATGTGCAAAAACCAGATGTTATTAGTTCACTGAAATAGAGACAAATATTATGAAGCTTACAATATACGACTGAATAGCTTATCACTCACTATTCAGTAAAATATATCGTCTCTGATATAATATACAATCACACTATCTCAAAGCAAACAAATACAAACTTTGTGTATAAATATTTTATTTTCTTTCTAGATTCTACTTATGTTGTATGTATGTGTTAATTTCACTATTACATTCATTTGAATATATTTTAGGAAGGTGTACACGCATATGTTTAAAACCAAACCAAAGAGCTTAAATGTATCTCGAAGCAGTAGCGTTTACTACAATCTTCCAACAGTCACATAAACATGTTTGACGTATTCTGTACCGGGTGGCAAGAATATTCCAATATAACAATGCCAGACAAAGCATGCATCATACAAGAAGTAACATCTTACAATATATTTGATTATTCATGAAAAAGATGATAATAATTGATTAATCTAATACTCCATGGAGGGGAATAAAATGCATGCCATGCCAAAGAATGATAACATGCGAAAATAAACACTAACACCGATTTAAAAAGACTATCAATTAGTGTCTTGATCAACACATTATATAAGCGAAGGTAAGTGTTTGTCAGCCAGTAATGTTGTAGTGCAAACATGTTTCAAGCCGCACTTAAAGATGTCTAGATTAGATGTGCTGTGGTTTCCACGTATTCAACAAGTGTGTAAGTAGGTCGCGTGTTACAGCAAATAGCAGGTAGATTTTTATCTCTAGGGAGTGAACGTTCATGTGTTAGAATTATGTTATGTAGTTAAAATATGCTAATAATGCGCTTTATTTTGCCAAAAGATAAATGTATGTATGTTCAAAACTACGCAGCCAATTCCTGCATCCTCCTCCTTCCCGCAGTCCCCTCCTCTCTCTCTCTCTCTCTCTCTCTCTCTCTCTCTCTCTCTCTCTCTCTCTCTCATACACACACACAAACATATCTACAAACACGTGCATATACACATTCATACCCATGCCAAATCGGTGAAGCTCGACGAACATTGTCAAGATTGAAGTATGTGTCATTAAGACTATTTGATTTTATCCCGGTATTTTAACAGTAAAGCCAAGAAAATAAACTTTTATATTTTCTATGATAAATAAATGATGTCAATGATATCATAAGTCGGTTTCTGGTTATGACTATAAAGTACAATTTTGCACACAATTAAAAAACTTCTAAAAATGAAAACAAAGAATGGATCAACATTAAGCTTATGTTAGTGAAAAACTTTATCAACATTACACTGCTACCGTTTATCATGCATATGTTAATATTGCACTTTGCCGTTGATGCAACAATAATAGAGGAAATCATAATATGGCTGCTTCAAACAGATCATTAAAGATATAACGTTCACGGTTCTCCGTTTTGAGTCTACCTTTTCCAGTATCCCAAATCACTTGAAACATTTATCTATAGGTAAGAAGCGTCTTGCTCTGTTGTCATTCCTCGAATATCTGAAAGTTCTTTTGTCTCCGTTTTCTTGATATAACTAAAATCATCGCCTTTTCACATTACGTTCACAATCGTCGTACTCTTATGGGACCATCGGCCATTACAGTATCCGATGCATTTGTTCCAAAATGTATATTCCCTATGCGCTATTTATTGAAAGTATACGTGACGTCGTCACTTTACCACATTTTAAATATTTTCGTTAATGATCTACTTGAACTGAATTTTAATATGCATTTTATGTATGTACTTACATCCCTATAGTTATTGATTTCATAATATTGATAATCTATAGCATGTGACCAACAGGAGATGGTCTAAAATTTATAACCACGATTCGATAGTATGACTCGTTACAAAAATATTGTCTACTTCATGTTCATTTTATCGTTATTAAAATGTTATATGTCCAATTTTGTAGGCTGGTATCCCAAATGAGCAGTTGACCCTTGCTCTAGAGCCAGAGGTGGCTTCCTTGTACTGCAATACTATCCCTGTTGAAATAACGGATGGGGGAGAAGTCTTACCTTTCCATGGAGGAACAAAATATATCATCATCGATGCTGGAGGTTTGATCATGCTTTCTAAATAAAAAAAATAAAGATTGTACACCTTATTTGAATTCGTATAAATGCACCACGCAATATAGATTTTTGGAAGAATAGCCATGCTTTGAAATAATAAGTACTTGTTATCCAGAGCATTATTTTTTATATCTTGGCAAAATATGGTACTTGGAAAGAATGCGTTGTTACATCCATTCGCTCGTGTATTGTTTTTTTGAAATATATAAACAGCGCCTGATAAATGCCTATATGTTCTAATGTTACTTACTTAAAACGACCGAAACTTGGATGGATACCTTTAGACTAAGTTTTCCGTCACAGAATGTCTCATATTTTCCATTAGTCTTTTAGTCCAAAAGAGGAGTTTCAGTACATTATGACAGCACGCTTAATAAAGTATAATTAGCAAGAAATATATACACATTTCAGTAGATCATACCTGCGCGTTGAATAAATTAGCACTTATATACATATATGGGCGGACAAAGACCGCTATTTCCATTTTACTTCGTAACTATCTCTTCTTGCTTGTAACATAGCTACCTAAATTGATCTATATTCTGGTGGATTGATTTAACTAAGTTGAAACTGATATATATATTTCTTTATGTCTGGCTAGGTGGCACAATTGACGTAACTGTTCACGAAGTAATAGGTGATGGTACATTACAAGAGATATGCCGACCGAATGGAGGTAACTGGGGCGGAACTGCGGTGGACAAAGCATTCAAAAGCTTTTTGATAGGACTGGTTGGAAGTTTTGTGTATGATGTGTTCAAGAAAACTGATTTAGATGATTATCTGAGCATGTTACGTGATTTTGAACGGAAAAAGAGAAATATTGAGCCTGATGAAAATCAAACTGTCACAATGCGTCTGCCTCAGCGCCTAAACGAACTCTTTAGTGAACACTCTCATACAGATTTAGCAAGAACTATTCAGGTTAAAGGTGTCACAGCAGCGTCTGATAAATTGAGATTGCAACATGATGTTATGAAAGGGTTTTTCAAAGTCGCTTTGGGAGAGCTGGGTGAGCATCTACAGTCTCTATTTGGGGAATGTTCATTGGATGGTATAGACACAATACTCCTAGTTGGCGGATTTTCGGAGTCTAAAATGTTACAAACATACGTGAAGAGTATTTTGCCAAAGAAAAAATTCATCGTTCCATCCGAGGCAGGTCTAGCTGTCCTGAAAGGCGCTGTTTTATTTGGCCATAACCCCTCTCTTATCGGTCACCGAATGTGTAGGTTTACCTATGGTGTCAAGACATCTGTCACTCTTGTGAAGGGTAAACACAGAGAGAACAAGAGAAAATAAGTCGGAAACAAAGATATATGTGTGGACATATTTGATATTCATGTTCAAAAAGGCCAAAGCGTAAAACTTAACGAGAAACAAGCACCTATACAGTATAAACCACAAAAGAGTGAGCAAAAGACCATAAGCTTCGAGTTGTATTCCTCTACAGATTGCATTCTGGAGTACGTAACGGATGATGGCTGCAGGAAGTTGGGAAAGATCACGGTAAATGTTCTTGGACAAACACAAGACAACAGGAACAGAAATTCAGGTGGAAGCTAGAGACAAGAAAACTGGAAAATCAACTAATACTAAGATTGATTTTATCGAGAAGAATGAACTGCAATAGTTCGAATAAGTGTAAAGACGAACATATTCTTGAGTGTTGGATTTTGGTAAATAATTCTAAACGGAATCAAACCTGTCAAGTTTCGAATCTTTGATAACACTTGCAAGGTATTGACAACATAAAATCATTAATATAAATGATTTGTCTGATATATCCACGATGTTCCTTGGGATGATGACTAATGAATTTGAGTAAACAATCATTGACAAACGGTAATGGACATTTGTAATATAGATTATGGGCATGTGTACCAGAAGTTAGCCATGGCTAGGAAACTTGTTAATATTTATTTTATACCTGCGTTTGTGTGATCTGTGAGTTAATGTACACATATTTGTCTAGTGCAGAATTAGTATAAGATCTTCATGGTGGGAACGGTTATGTTCATAATTTTGAATGAAACGATGAAAACAGAGGTTCCTGTGGAATCTTTTTTTAAAAACACATAACTTTTAATGCAGCGGTAGTAATGGTGGGTTTCTAAAAAGTAGTTACTTGCGGCGATACTATATGTAGACTATCACATTAAAAGAAATGACTGTTTCTGCATAAATTTCGGATACTTTTAGTTTAGGACCGTACGATATAATCATGATATCCCCATCTGTAAAGCGCATAATCAGTGTTCTCCGGCTTAAATAATATATGCTTTAACGTATTACTCAGTTGTTAATGTTTGCTGCAGGATATAATTACAAATAAAGTTGCAGCAAACTGACTGGAAAAGACCAGAGTGAAATGATCAGAAAGGGTCTGCTGGATATTGCTGAAACTTGCATGATGAGACAGGCTGATTATTAAATTATTGAATGAAAATTGACCGCTCTTGCAATGTACAAAGAACAAGAATTTGGTGAATGATAATTTCATGTTTGGGCAATATTCAAGGAGAAATTAAGAACAAGTCTTGTTTGTTCTTGCAATGAATTGTACCTTTCTAGTAGTCGTGCAGAAAGAACGTTATCGTATTGTATTTGAATTTGCAGATGTGCCTTGTGAGGTTTTTGTTTCAGCTAAATTTTGTAAACGCATATATAATAGACTTAGAGTTAGTTACTTTGCGCCACTAATACAATCGTGTATCATATGATTATGGTTGTAATATTTGAAGTTAAAGGTGATAAAATGTTACCAGAGTACACTTTGATAGCCTTTTCTGTTATGTTACTATTGCTTTCTTATTTGCATTACCCATATGGAGCATGCGATGTATATACGTGTTACATTAATATAAAATGCATAACAATCAGACAGTTAAATGCAGACAAAATATACTAATTCAGACCTAAACTTTAAAAGTAATGTATATTGGCTCTTCCTATCATGTTTGGTGAGATTATGAGGAACAGTGTTTGCTTCCGAAATTGTAAATAAATCATACATACTTACAAAGTTTCCAAATAATGCTGTATAATTTACAGTAATATGTCTAATTAGTGGTTCTGCCTTACCTGTAGCACTGCGTGATAATTAATGGCCGAGATAGTACCCCCTTGGTCTACATACTTCTAGGGTTTCTCGTTCACTGCGTAATGAAGAGAGTTTCCTTGTCTCTAGTTTACTTTTGCATGTCGTTGTGATCTGACAGTTCTAATGGAATGATAGCGTATATGTCCTTGTAGTGATTTTATATGGTGATTGAATGTGGCGATGTGATCAATGACAGGTTATTTGGTTCCTTTAGCCTTTTTTCCTAATATTACAATCATCGCGTGTATGTTATTTCACTTGTATCAATAATAATTGATTTAAGTAGTATCGTCGTATTTTGTGCCAACAGACTTTTATTTGTGTTATTATTACTATTATTGCTTTATGTGATGGTATGTACATTTTCCAAATGTTTATTATTTCTAATTGAGATGATGTGATCGATAATTTCTGAAGTCCTATTCATGTCTACCTTGAGAGTGACCGTTTCATTTATCACCCATTCCTGCTTCTATTCATCACATATATGAAGAATTTTCTCATACAATTTGTGTTATTATTACTATTATCGCTTTATGTGATGGTACGTAAATCTTCCAAATGTTTATCATTTCTAATTGAGATGATGTGATCGATAATTTCTGAAGTCCTATTCCTGTCTACCTTGAGAGTGTCCGTTTCATTTATCACCCATTCCTGCTTCTATTCATTACATATATGAAGAATTTTCTCACACAATTTTCAGTCCTACACTATCCTTAACTCGTCGCTGTTTTGGATATTGCATTGTCTTGACCATGTTATAACCTGCTAATGCATTACAACATATGAGTTTAATACTTCTTTAAACTATGAGCTTCCTTCGACGAAATGTAAGCTCAAATAAGGTGTAATATTTTCTTTCACTAGGCTTTATGCCAGAAACAAGGTAATCACCTCTACTAAATCTTAATTCAATTTTTTGATTAAGCTTTCTGGTCAAAACAACTATAGTTAAAGAAATGCTATTTTAAATTTATAGCCGAAACGTGATGAAAATTAAGTTAAAAATACTAACTTATTGCTACATGAAATAGTATATGTTAAAGTGAAATAATCGAGCAAACTTATAATATTGGGTTATCTTACCTTATCATGTTGGGTTATCTCCCCTTGTGTTGGGTTAGGTTACTATATCTTATTGGGGTATCTTACCTTATCATGCTAGGTTATCTTTATCTTATTAAAATGGGTTATCTTACCTTATGTTATGTTATCCTACCTTATCATATGGGGTTATCTTATCTTATTATATTGAGTTACCTTATCTTGTCATATGAGGTTATCTTACCTTATATATTGGGTTATCTACCTTATCATATTGGGTTATCTTATCTTATCATACTGGGTTATCTTACAAACTCAACAGTTACATTATAATCCTCTATGATTGATTATTCCATTTGTTAGACTTTGTCCAAAGAGTTATGCGATATTGTAAAAGCATAACCACTGTATGGTTCCTTTTATCTCATTCATATCCATAACAAAGCAACCCATTTGATCACGATCAAACGCAACGTTGGTCGTGATTGTGTGTGTGTGTGTGTGTGTGCGTGCGTGCTCGGGGTTGTTTACGTAGCATTGTATATTTCTCTCTCTCTCTCTCTCTCTCTCTCTCTCTCTCTCTCTCTCTCTCTCTCTCTATATATATATATATATATATATATATATATATATATATATATATATATATATATATATATATATAATCTCGGATCAGTTCGATAAGGAGCAAGATCAATACATATTAATGAGATTGTATCTGGATTATTTAGCACGTTCATAGTCCAAACCATATTTTGGTCCAATGTGTGTATTTTCAAGATCTGTATGAATTCAGAATATTTAACATAACTATCTTGTTCTCATTATAACCGATATTTATAAAATGTTCAACGCTTGAATTGTACAAGCCAAGTCTACGATATCAAGAGAACATTACCTGCTTTTTTAATAAAGTAAAATTGAAATTAGAAATTCGCATTGAATTTTGTTTTGACAAGATGTATACTAATTGTTTTAATCTGGTATAATTTCTTTATTTCTCTGAAATGGTGAATGTACAATCACAAAACGATAAATGCAAAGTATGGTAAAACAGCCAGGTCACAACACGCAACATTTCTCACTTCTCGTTATATTTCTTGCATATATCTCAGCTTATGTAAGGTAATGAAAACTGTTTTGGGCACTTATATTAAACAGCTTCACCGCTTACAAAAGTAGCTGAATGTGACCTACTTTTAGTGTTTCTATTTTATCAACGCACTTTTGCATTTGTTCACTCGATGGATGTATTTATGAAAGACTACTTCTCGCCCCGTTAATATGTAGGTCACAGCTATGTGCTTTTTCCCGGCTCATAAGATTTAAGTCATTTGCTATTTAATGCAGATAGCCATACATATGTATGTGTTTCATATATTAAGATATGGGCTATGATTTCTCTTTAAAAATTAAGACAATTACCCGATGGATTCAGACCTATTAATCAATATTTAAATTTGCTGCTTGATTTAAGCATTATATTACCTCTAACGATCGTAAAACACCAGCACTTTTAAAACTGTGTATGCTGTGAGTTACATACTGGATCATGTACACAACAAGACCATTTATCAGTGCACAATGCATGGAATCAGTCAAGACGTACACAGTGACACGTAGTTGTAAATAACGTAAAGAGAGAACATACGCAAAGCTTCGGGCATATTGTACATACTGAGCTCGTTTTACACAGTGTTGTGTGAAAAATGAATTAGAATATTATGGGATCGCGTAACTACTGTCAAACTGTATGTAAATTTATACCTATCGATCTACCTAACTAATGCATTATAGCAGGTATGTACAAATACTCCCCTATATAAATACATACATGTAAACTTAAAAATGAAAACTTATCACAGATATGTGTTAACATGATGCATAGTTTCATATTATTTTACATGCAAATTTACATGACTCGTTCATTCACCTCCGCAGATGTAGTAGACTATTTTATACGTTGTATATATCCACACAGATGAATTATAATAACTGAAGTCTATTACCTTATTCCTGATATTATTTCGTTACTGTGGTAACTAACGTCATTCGATCATTCCTTTTTGTAAATAAGATAGTTATATTGGGAAAGAACAATATACCAAAGGAGTTGAAAATTCAGTTGCAAATAAATGTACTTTGCGGCTCACCTTGCAACCTTTACAAAAAGACTTCATAAATTGATAGCATTACTCTAAAACAGATTTAATTCGTTACTTTGGTAATTTCTTTCTAAAACTGACAAACCGAGAAATTCATACGATACGGGACTTATTAAATATATGCTTAACGTAACTTTTCAAGTTTGATAAAGTTAATGTAGTACATAACATATCGCCTTGAATGTCTCATATTATCACATCAATTGTGCCATTAGAGTGACCAAATGTCATAATGCAGTTTATCTATGTTTTAATATTAAAATAATTTCAGACCAATTTAATAATAGGCAAGCGTTTCATCAGTTTGCGTTCTCATTCCACATAAATAACATTTAACTGAATTTAGTACTCGTTGTATTTTCTGTATAGACACTGGTGCTGATTTTTAGTTAATGCCACCAACATCGTTCTCCGTTGGTTATTATAACACTTAACAGAGATGATACTTGTGTATATTGTGTCTCAATAATGCTGGACTGCTGGAGACAAAGATATGGTTGAGCAGCAGAGAGGGTGAACTCTACAACTTTTTCAAGCGTCAATTTAACAAACTGAGGCTTCCTGAAATTGCTGATATAAGCCTCAATTTAGTAAACTGAGGCTTCCTTGAAAATTTTATAATTTTTAAAATAATAATTTAAGCAAAAAATTAAAAAATATTAAAAAAAATTTATGAAAAAAAAGACGCCATTGTCGTTGGCGTTCACCCCGTTGCTGCGTTACGTTAACTAAATATCTGATCAAGTCCGACACGATATCTCGTCCGAGGGTCTGATAAATTTATCGTCACAAATCCGTGTGGGATTGACTGAGCGCGGCTAAAGAAATTTCTAAATTGATTATGATCCATATCTCCACCGCACCTAGTTTGCCAAATATTTCTTAGCGTGTGAGTATCAACACCGTTAAATACACATAGCATATTGCAGTTATCTCTGATCACTTTTGGTATTTGAGTGTAACTTTGAGTGACATATATCACGTCGGTGTTTTTATGTCTGCCTCTGGAAAATATCCTAGCAGGATTCTTTTGATTATCTAACATGATATCATCATATACGACTAAATTGTTAATACTTCCGTCGATGGAGTCAATGCTAGGTGCCTCTTCGATATCGGTTATAAACTCAATGATATCATCACCGTTAATTTCTAGCGCGGCTTCGTTAAAATCCTTTAACACTTCATAACATCGCTGATCGTCTACACTCGGAGCAATCAAATACAACTTATCGCACTTCATCCATCTCGTTATCAAATTAAGTAGCAATTGTGTTTTACCACTTCCAGATGGTCCGATGATAATCGCGCGAATATAATTTGGTAACATTGCATGGTGTTAAATAGGTTCCCGTCATCTCGTAGCTGAATAATCTATTACATTCATGCCGTTATATATAAATTATGGATCTATATTGTGTGAAATGTAAGACGCGTACTGGCACAAATGACTTGACAACGATTACAACGAAAAATAATCGATCAACGCTTTCTGGTAAATGCGTACAATGTAGTACAAAGAAATTTAGATTTACTTCCACGAAACCTTTAAAAAAAAATGAGGAGGCGATATTGCAGCCAAGTTAGCAAAACTCCCAGGAACACCGTGGGCAAAATGCTCAGGAGAAAAGCACCTTCCAGGATATAGCTACTGTGGACCAGGAACAAGACTCGATATCAGACTTGATGATCAGAACCAACCCCGACCCAGTGAATATCCAATAAACGCTATTGATAAGGCGTGTCATGTTCATGATGTTGCATATAAAAGCAGCAATCTTCAACATAGACATCTCGCGGATGTGAAATTAAGTCATGCGTTAAATGCTATTCCCGATAAATCTTTCAAAGAAAAATTGTCTTCCTGGTTGATAAAATCCGCTATGAAGGGTAAATTGATGTTAGGTGCTGGTAATTAATAACATGGAATCTATTTATTATTCTCCAAAAGGATACTGGAGAGGCAAGGCAGCAATCAATAAACTCGCTAGCGCTGCAAAAGTAAAAAAGGCTACTGCGGCTAATTGGTTATCCAAACAGGCGATATGGCAAATTTATCTACCAGCGCCTAAACGAATTAACTACTCGCATTTTGATGTTACAACACCTAATGAAGTTCATCAAGGTGATATACTATTTTTACCACATGACAACGGTTACAAATACGCTTTAACCGTAGTTGATATTGCTAGTCGATACAAACAAGCTGAACCGCTGAAGACAAAATCATCTTCTGAAGTAGCTTCTGCATTTGAAAGGATTTATCGACGAGGTCCACTACGCTGGCCAAATCTGTTAGAAGTTGATCCTGGCAAGGAATTTCAAGGCGCTGTTTTAACAACGATGAAACATCACAATGTCACCATCAGACGAGGGCATACTGCGCTACATCGCGATCAGGCAATTGTTGAACGATTTAATCGGACTCTTGCTGAGCGGTTATTTGGATATCAATACGCGAAATAATTCATCCAAGAAAAGCGATCCCGTGAATGGGTTAAAAGATTACCAGGTGTAGTTACCGCACTGAATAATGAGATTACTCGAACAATTAACATGAAACCTGTCAACGCGATTAAGAAAGCGTCTGTACCAAAAATGGAAATCCAAGGAATTTCACAAAAAGATTTCAAAGAACCAATTCTTGGTAGTAATGTCACTGTTAGGTATTTATACGAACCAGGAGAGCTTGAGGGTGGTAAAAAAAAAGCTACTGATCCTATTTGGAGCATCACGACGCACAAGATATCTGACGATACTCAATTACCACCGCGTGGTCTTAACTAGCGCCGTTGCGTCTGTTGCACTCAAGACAAGTCAACCTCACATTGTTTCTGACATGACCAATGCTGCTATTCTTTCTGTCTACGGTAAATTGGCGAGGATCTTTATCCGACCAACTCCAACGTATTATACAATTACAACTCGCGCAGTGATTATTCTGTTGTTGCTTTAGTGAAATTATCAATTCAGCATCAATGTCAAATTTTCTATTATTTTTTTTATCCTGTTGTTTATAACCAGAGAGTTTTTTTCTGATTATATCACTGGTGATTTTATCACTGGTGATATCATCGGCGCTGATTGTAGTGTCATCATCGAAGACAATTCTTCGAAGCTGATTTATTCTTCGTACTCTGGATACTGCGAGATAAACTAAATTCGACCACTCAATGCGATTATCTACCATCCAAACAATTGTATCTGTGATAGTTAATCCTTGTGAAGAGTGTATTGTCGCTGCATAACCTAACGTCCACTGGGATTTATCAGCAGAACTCTTTGATTTTCCCAATGCATCTTCGACGACGCTGATATCAACCAATACAATATCATTTAACACGAGAATCTGCTTTTCACTCTTCCCTGGAATATCAACTTCGATATTCTGCTTTCGTGTATCCGAAGGCCTATAACAAAGAGGCACTGGAAGTGTTGCAAATTTGCATTTATGCAATTCAAATAACTTCATCTGAAGTGTGTCTCTGACTATTTTTCTACTCGCGATTATAAAATCATCTGGCTTCCATGTTTCCCAAAAATCATTCATGGAAGTTTCTGAAATTATTTCACGTGCTATTTCACATTGGATTCTATCCGGTTGTAATCTAATTAGCGCTTTGAACTCTCGTAATTGTTCATCAAGTGATCTATAATCAGTGGTAATTTCTTCGTAATAATCTACAAAACCCTTTAGCCATTCGTGTGGAGATCCAAAAAACAAATGGTGGTGGTTGGCCGTGATCACCGCATATGACGACTTTTGTGTTTTTGTTTAACAACCATTCGAGAAATGTCTGTAATACACTCAACGATACAGTGCATATTTTATCCCAGATTATGATTTCAGGATTGAATTTATCGCCCATTCGATCAGGAGTCCATGTATCGCCTTTCCATCGAAAGAAGCTGTGATAAGTACAGGCTTTTACTCCCCGCGCTATCATCTCTCTGGCGAGTCTGTGAGTTGGTGTTAACACAATCATGGTTGACTGACGAAATAATTCGATTGCACGAGTTGTCTTTCCTGACCCACCACAACCGTTTGAATAAACTGTCTTGTATCTACATACGGGATCAGATACCGGTGGTGCATTAGAAAATTCTGATTGAATTTCAATACGGTTACAACAAAGATATTTATCGTCGTTGGCAACGTCTGCGGATTCACAATACTCGTGTAGTTTTTCCTTTTTAAATCGCCAGCGTCCCCACGCTTCCTCGGGATCTGTGAATGCCGCTACAGCTGATCTGTATTTGTTGTGTATATACATCGAATCAGTAGCTACTCTAACCGCGGTATCTGGAAATCTATTTATCATCGAAAATAGATTAATAATAGAATAACCGAGCATAGAACTTCTCAAATGTGCATACTGGGGGCTATATCCATCACAGTAGGTAACAACCGTACCTGATTTCTCACCATTGGAAAGAAAAACATCCCTACGGGATACAAGTTTTCCCTGTTTCGTTAAATCCGCCACAATAAAATCGTATTCTGCGTTGTCTATGATCAACCTCGAAGAGTATTTTACATTGTCAAATCTTCCACCTTGGGTAAATTTACCGATTATTTTTCGTCCGAAATCTTTGGCTGTTTGGTTTTTAATTTCAAATAACTGCATAGACAATTTCATGATTTCTTCTTCGTTTAAATTAGGAAACTGTTTTCGTATTTCATCAATTATACGATCTAAATCGGGTTGTGGTAACCAAACATCCTTCTGCGCGTGATAGCATATGATAGCTTCACCGACAATCAACGATTGTAACATCTCACAATCGATCATATACCGCAATAACACAATTGGCATCCACGCCTTCTCAGATAGGTGTCTACCAAGCCAAACATAACTACACGGATGTAACCCTGTAGCTAATTCGAATGATATCACACGAGCGAATCCGGTTAAATCAAAATCAGGCAAACGACCATTAATCGCAACACGAGTCATTTCATGCGTGGGGTGTCCAAATCGTTTAAAATACTCAGAGCATTCCCCATACCCGAGAAAACTTCATGGATAACACGCGGATATATCAATTGAAATCATACCATCACGTGCGTATTTCGTATTCCACAGTCCTCCATGACTAAATTCGACGCAACTCAATTTAACATCTTCGAGAAAATCACTTCGTGTTGGACGCCATGAGTTTTTCTCTCTTGCGAAGTGAGCTACCACTGATGGAATAGTAAAACTATCCATGAGTAGTTTTTCATGGAAACTCTCCGGTGAAAAATCATTAGCGATTTTTCTCATTCTGTTATCTAACTCTTCAACGCGATATAATTCACCATTTGGTCTTACAAATTGATCAAATCCTGATTCGAAACCATCACTGCTAAGTAACCACACTGACACAGGATCATCTTTACATAACGCGTGAATAGCATCGAATAATTTCTCTTCGTGGAAAACATCCCCGACGAACTCCTTGGGGATATATCTTACGATTCGTTCTCGTGGAAATATTGTTACTGCAGGTGTCCACGCGTGTTCGTTATGATCAATAATTTCAATTGGCGCTCCATTTTTGTTATATTTCGGTTCGTATAATACTTCTCCGGTTATTGTCGTTACTGATATTGGGAATCTTAATGATGCTTCTAATTTAGCTATATCGGAAATCTTTGCACCGTGCTGTTTCACTGTTAGTTCCCATTCGGTTATTTTCCTACGTCGCAGATCAGTTAGTTTATTTCCTCGGGATACATTTGTGAAGTGTTCCATTACACGTGCTGCTACACAATTCAACGATGACGACGATAGTTTCATAGGTGCTAGTTTTGCAATACTTGGCTTATCATTTAACGGATATAACCCATAAACAACTGCTGTTACAGGGTAAGATCTCTCGTAGTATGGTTTGTCAATTCCAGTTAGAATTCCTGGTTTGGAATCTCTACTCACAATGACAGTTTTTTTATCCTTGAGAATTGGATCAAATTTATCTCTGATAACCCATTCGCCGCTGACTTCGATAATGAATTTTATTCTGAAAAAATACCTCTTTGTGCCAAGGTGTGAGATTATCTCAGCTGCTCTTGTATCATTCATGGTAGTATCTATTACAGGTACATTGACATCTTCATCGATAATTCGAAATGTCGACCAACAGTGTGCTGCACCGTCTTGGTAGAATTCATTAAAACACTCTCTGATTTTACCCAGTATAGTTCTATCATCGATTAGATGTTTTTGTATATCAGAGATTCTATCTAGATTAAATCTAGCATTTTTCCAAGGTGAAATTTTCGATAATCTCTGAAACTCCTTCATATCGAGATTAAAACTAGCATTTTCCCAAGGCGAAATTTTCGATAATCTCTTGAACTCTTTCATGCTATTGTCGTTTAGCCGGTTTTTTTGGGTTTAACAGAGACTCTATCGAGTTTAAATTGAGGATTAATTTTCGATAATCTCTTGAACTCTTTCATGCTATTGTCGTTTAGCCGTTTTTTTGGTTTAACAGAGACTCTATCCCGATTAAATCCGGGATTAATTTTCGATAATCTCTTGAACTCCTTCATGCTATCCGTAATTTTCGATATTTTCTTCATATTATAATTAAAACAAGTATTTAAATAAAAAGTTTTTTATATAATGAATCATTGCAAATGGCTTATGATTGGATCAACAACCCCGTGTAACAAATCATGCAAAAATGAATTCTGTGGGTATCATATGCAAAGCGTAAGAAACGGTTCAAAAGGTCCTCTTCCATGCATTCATTGCCGGGTGGGTGTTAGAGGCAATTCACAATTATGTGTCAATTGCGGGGGTAGGCGTTATAGAAGCGTTATTATGACAAGCGAAGTATAAAAAATCCTGACTCTGTCAATGACGTTGCAAACGGCAAAATCATAAAAACCGCCCAAGACTACATAGAAAGATTTCCCAATGTTATATCTCAACCAAATAATGAATTAGACAAATAGAAGTATTATATATAAATGAACCAAGAATTTCAAAGACATCCTGTTATTGAAAACTACGAAGCTTCTCGTGATGGTGTTGTTAGACACTGTAGACTCAAGAAGTCGGTTGGTACTCTGAGTAATCAAGGATATTTAATGTTTACTGCTGGAGGGAAAATGCATCATAATCACCGCTTCGTCTATGAAGTATTTAACGGATTGATCAAGGATGGTTTAGTTATTGATCACATTGATCGAATTAAGACTAATAATTCTTTATCGAATCTACAAACTATTTCACAACGTGAAAACACAAAACGAGGTGGGGCTGGAAAACACTCGAAAAATGCTAGACCCGTAAGATCGTTTAATACTGAAAATAACACGGAAATAGCTTTTCAATCTTTGTATTCAGCTGGTAAGTATTTCGATATTTGTATATCATCAGTACGATTTGTTGCAGAGGGAATAACCAAGACCGCCTTTTCAAAACGCTTCAATAATAGTATTCAGTTTATTTATGAATAATACGTAAACTTGCATTGGAAATTGCTTTGTTCCCCATTCACAAGGGGAATAACTCCGTTAGGTAACGCGCGTGCGACAAATCACCAATGACAGAGTTACCGTTGGTGAACGCGGAAGTAGTTTTTGATTGGCTGTTATAATTGTTATGAATCTCAATAACAAATAATCAATTTCGTCTTTTTTCAAGCATTATCAGAACTGTTTTATAACCACGTCGTATTTAATTCTTTTTTTTTAGTGTCTGCGCCAAGTATCATGTGTTATTTCAACGTTGTCAGTGATCGCTTTTAAACATAACAAACAATTACAAGCAGACATCGTTCTATCTAACTTCGTTGTAATACGTAGTTATACACAACCTGGTCTGTGTTATATTTGGGCTTTAGCCGAAATTCAAGTGCAAACTCAAATCACAACGTCACACGTGATTTGATTGTTATTATTGACATCCAAACCAAGTTGGATTTTGCGATTTGGTTTTGCACTTGAATGTAGAATAGCCCGCGTCATCCATTGTCATTGAATCAATTCATTCATTGTAAATACCATTGTTAATATAATCTATTGTTGTGCCGTCGTCATTCAGTGAATCAATTCATTCATTGTGAATACCATTATCATTCATTGAATCAATTCATTCATTGTAAATACCATTGTTATTGTATTATACCATAATAACATCTATTGTTGTACCGTCGTATATGTATTAATACAACCGCCTACCAAAAAAGATCAAGGGGTTGATGTACCGTCCTATGTAAATACAACCGCCCACCACACTAGATCAAGGGGTTGATGTACCGTCGTCATCCATTGTATATAACCATAATCATCGCACTAAGCTTCTGGATATGCTAAGATGACCAACACCTTAGCGTGTCCAGAATTCATTTTGTCAAATTGCAAAGCAATTTAACAAATAAACTTTTCATATATATGAATCTTGAAAATCTCAAATGTGTTATTGTTGAAATCAACAAGCTTAAGGAGCAAAACATTGAGTTATGTTCAGGGTTAGATTGTGATCAAATTATGACCGATTTCGACGATATACAATTTGCAGAGCAGAATGGAAATTACGTACTCGCTAAGAAGTATTTTTTAATTAAGCGCTTACAAAAACTTATCCGTGAGAGTTTAGTTTTCCATGAAGACATTAAAATGTTTGTGCCGCTATGTAACATCACTGAACATATTCGGAAGCAATTAAGTTTTGAGTATGAAAACAGAAAACCTATTAATTGTAAGGTGAGACAGTTAAAAACGTTAATGGAGCAACAAGCTGAGCCCGTCATGTAGAGAGCCTCCTTTGTTGTATAACCGGTACAGGTGAAAAATCTACAATGACATGTATTATCACTACCTGTGCACAACGAGGAAGTAAAATTGTGTGTGTCAACAACGAAGTATAAATCCTGTTTTTTTTTACTCGTAAATTGCTTTGCAATTTCAATTGCAATGGAAACTCAAAGAGTTTCTAATGAAATTGCAAAGCAATTCAACATCACTGATACTATTTCAATAATGGTAGGAACATCACTGACCACACGTAACACAAAGGAGCGACTGAGTGATATCGATAAACTATTGCCCCTTCGTGATCGATTACGCGAAAAACTTCAGCAGCGGCAATTAACTCAGACTGATTTTACAGAGGGTTCTGAACAACTCTTTAAACCGATTGTTGCTGCAACTACAGATGTGAAAAAAGCTACTGAACGAGCTATATACGGAGATATCCCTGAACAGGGGAAACGAGTAGAGAGACCTCTTCTTGGTGAACTTGAAAAAATAGCAAGACGAACTAAACAAACAAAAAAATCATTACGAACACTTCCTGGTGATATAATAACTACCGTAAGACAACGAGAAGAAGAAGAACGAGAACTTCAAGAACGAGAAGAACGATTAGGTGATATTGATATTCCCCCACCACCTGAATTTCAAGACGAATTTCAAGAAGAAGAAACGGGAGCTGTTTCAAAAGGGGACTATTCTCCTGAAAATATATTTACAGTTGATGCGTTAAACACAATCAGAAAAATCCAAACATACTCTGAATTAGCTAATTTTACCTAAGAAACTTTAAAAAAAAGAAAAGAGATAGTTATTTAAAAGACGAACCATCTAAAAAATTTGTAGACTCTCTAGACGTTTGGGCAAATAAGGTGTTTTTAACAAACCGGGAAAAACCTAAAATCACAAAAGAAATAAGTAAGGATTTTAGTCAATTTCTAACTATGGTAAAAGGAGTCACACAACCACCACCAGTATACACAGCTGACCCAATCCCTGATGAAATACAAATAATGGCAGAGGCTGATTCTGAGAAGGGTGCAACTGGTACAACTAAAACAAAGGGTAGCGGTTTAGTTGGAAACTCTTCGAGTGGAAACGTAACATGTCCTGGCAATATTCTTGGTGATATAGCACGATTAGAAATACTTGAAGGGGGAAAACGGGCTGGAAATAACTCACCATAAATAATCAACGAAGCTGCTGATATCTGTAAGAGGTTATTTCAAGGTGGTATCATGGATATTGCAACATATCGAGATTTTATTGAAGAGTTAGTGGAAAATCCTTTGGATTTTCACGGTTATCATAGTGACTAATGTCACCGCGATTAGATAAATAGCAATTGAATAGAGAATGATCATACACTACAACCATGATAAACCAACTAACGTCTACGTGGTAAACTCACGATTGCCAAAATACCAAGCATACTATGGAGATGGTCTCGGTAACACCATAATGGGATTATTTTCAAGAATGGCTCCAAAAGTAGCGCCGCTAGCAAAACAACTATCAATGAAAGCTATTGATGTTATCAAGGATAAGGGTATTAGCGCTGTTGGGGATATTGCCGGGAAGGCGTTTTCAGTCGCGAAGGATAAAATAACAGCGTTAGTTAGACGGGGAAAATCTTCCAGATTTTCAAAGAAACCATTGCCGTTGCCATCTACTGCGGTTATGCCTGCGCAGGTTAGTAAAATAATAAATAACGCAGTAGATGAAAAACTACAGTCGTTGATGTCATCGATGACCGCCCAGGATAATATCACAGCAAATATGATAGAGGGAAGTGGTCTTGGAAATTCAAGGAATTTCTACAAAAGTCAAAGACGTCGATGAAAATTGCTTTGCAAATTATAAAAAAAATAATTATTTATAATAAATAAAAAATCTGCGATTTTCAATTCTGTATTTTTCACTGGTTTTCACTGAATTTTGGGTGTTTTTTGATGATTTTTTGACTGATTTGGGTGATTTTTCATCGTGAAATCACATTTTTTGTGATTTTATTGATGATTTCCGTGAGAATTAAGAAGAAATTCGTGAAAATCTCTTGAGATTTTTCGGGTCAAGTGGTCGAATTTGCATGGGATTTCCCATAGGAAAAAGCTGTTAGGATTGATTTTTAGTCATTTTTCATCAGGAAAGTACCTAAAGTGACAAAAAATGACAAAAATGACCAAAAATGACCAAAATTGTCTGTCGGGTCAAGTGGTCGATTTTGCATGGAAATTCCCATAGGAAAAAGCTGTTAGGAATTATTTTAAAATAATTGAAAATCATTGTTGAAATCAAAATTCGAAGAATTTCAAATCGAGGATTTTCCAAGCAATTTACATTTTCACCTCCAATTTAGACCAGCGTGTATATAATAAAATGTTCAAACAGAACCCTGATATTGCATTTGACATGGACGCCCCCGTACTCAAGGATAATTCTGTACGCGATTATCAATTTTTTGCCTATCACGCAGCAACACCTAATCATAGAGCACGAATTGAACTTCAAGTTCATGATACCAGTAAATACTTTTTGCCTTGTGAGGCCTTTATTGAAGTCGAAGGTGAACTCGTAACAAATGTTCCAGCTAATACACCATATGCTGATAACCAAACTATCCGAGTTGGTTTTGTTAACAATGGCATCATGGCGTTATTTGAAAGTGCTAAATATCTCATTGATGGAAGAGAAATCGAATCTATTGAGCGTGAGGTTGATATTGCAACGGGGATAATCGGGTTAGCGAGATATTCTGATTACTATACTAGATCAGCGGGTCCGTCTATGATGTTCTCGAAGGATATTACTGATAACGCTGATCACCTTCAGCATATCAAAATAAATACTCCAAGAACTACTGCAGTTGATCCACAACCCGTTACCCCTGAACATAGAGATAGACCAGCTGCTGCGTTTGATATTCTCTCAAGCGTTAATCCCAATTACAACCTAGGATTTGCAACACGAGTATCAACGTTACAGGGACAACATCGACAGTTTTCATGCGCGATTCCGTTGCATCACATATTTGGATTTTGTAGAAACGTCAGAAAAGTTATCTATGGAGCAAAGCATACGGTATCACTAGTACGAAGAGGTACTGATGATAATGCAATCTGGCGCACTGGCGGCGCTCCCGGTAAAGTCGTTTTATCAAAACTATCATTGTGGATGCCAGTGTTAACTCCGTCGTTGTCAATAGAACCACAATTGTTATCATTTATGGATCAAGGAGGAAAAAGATTGCTGAGTTGGTTGACAACATCCACAGATACCATGGATTCTGATATTGATGGTACAATTACATGGCACTTGGCAGCACGACAGGGTATTTCAGCTCCACGTCATATTTTTATTGCGCTACAGAACAGAGCGCGATTAGATAATCAAGAACGTTCCCATATGATATTTGATCAAATTGGGTGTAGTGAAGTCTCGCTGAGAATAAACGGTCAGCAAGAACCATCAGAGGATATACAACTTAACTATGGAAACAATCACATTGCACGAGTTTATCATAACCTGTTGTCGTTTATGAGACGCGATCAAAATGTTGATTCTGGTCTACAAATATCACAGTTTGATTTTAGGAATCTATATCCGATTTATTACTTTTCGTTGGAACATCTTGACTTGATGAGACAATCCGTCGTTGATATACACTTCCGAGCTCTTGTAACCCGCCCCCGTGGTGCACCACCAGTTGGTGGGGGGGGGGGAACCTCCTATCCTTATCCCGAATTATAGAGCGGTTGCTGTCATTCTCAGTGATAAATCAATGCTACTCGAAGGTGTTGGTGGACGAATGAGAATCGTAGATGCACCAGTGGAAAATCTGTAATTGATTACTTCGTAATTGATTACACTCTTTCTGCGATTTAGAATCAATCTGTTTTGTATAATGTTGTATAATAATATCAATGTGTCGTTGACACCCGGTCAGTTAAAAAAATTACAATCCAAATCAGCTAAGCAATGTGGAACCACAACAACGCTGAAACCTAATCAAATGAATGGCGGGGGAAATAAACTATCGCTGACGAAAACTCAAGTTAATCATTTTAATAAAGCGCTTAAAGAAAAAAAGGAGTTCAGGTTACTCTTTCTGCGAGCGCGATTAAAAACATGGAAAAGACTGGTGGTATATTCCCGCTGTTAGGGTTGATTCCAGGGTTGATTGCCGCAGCGGCCCCAGCTGTAGCTAAAGCGGCAGCGTTAGGGGCTGTTGGTACCGCGGCAGGAATGGCACTAAAGAAAGCAACGGGTGGATCAGTCCGTGGATCTGGTAAAAAAAAAAGAAAGGGTCTAAGACTACCAGGAACCCCGTATTCATGGTACAGCGGAAAGGGCCTGAGACTAGGACCAGTTTACTAACGAAAAATCTTCCAATGTCCAATTTTGATTTAATTGATGCCGCTAAAAAACTCGCGATTAAAAACTTCAGAGGTGTTTTTATAAAATATCAGTTACCGGCACAACCAAATAATGTTGAAACCGGTATTATTAATCTAGATAACAGCTATGGACCTGGAACACACTGGGTTGCATACGCGATTGATCCACGTGGGATTATTTATTTTGACTCATATGGACTAGCGCCTCCGAAGGAATTTAACCGCTATATCCTTGATTTATCAACGCGGTTAAAAATACCCCGTTGGTATTCCACGTTACCAACGCAAACGATGATTGACCCACCCATATGTTGCAATGAAGTATTAAACGTACTTGATGCTATTTCACGGGAATCTTTGATGAAATTACAAAGTAATTTACAATCAAAACCACCCCATGTAGTAGTGAATGAGTATACTAGCAGTCGTTGGATTGAAAATCTTTGATTGGAAATTGCTGTGCAATTTCACTTTTAGATTGAAAATCTTTGATTTTAACAGATAAAAGATTTCTCTGATAACAATGATTGATATTTGGGGGCGACCTTTATCAGCGCTGAAGAAACCGGATACTGATGGAGTTGAAATCCTTGATAAATCAAGGGTTAAAAAACTAATCGAAGATGAAATAGCCGAAACGTTGAACCTAGTAGATGTTCATCCTGGTGAAATAGTTGTATTTCAAGATCGTCAGGGTAAATTGAAAACTAGTAATGTCTCCCTCGATGATATTTTGGTTAAACGAGGAGACGCAACAGAGGATACTATCGCGTTATTTTCCGATCAGGGTCAACTCAAACCAGGTGTACTTGTTTCAACGATAACAGATAAATTAGCAGCATTCGATAACACGGTGAATTCATTGAAATCGCTCAATGATAAGTATGACGATCATATAGTTGTATTTAATCAGTTTACTAAATTACAAAAATCCATCGTGGACAATATTGATAAGCCCGTGCTAGAGTTTTTTGGAAATCCACCAGTGACTGCACCAAAACTCACCTCGATAAAAGATTCTATGGTAGAACTAGCAACTCTTCAATCCGAATATGAAAAACACGTGAAACAGTTTTCAACGTTTCGTAAAAACATCATTGATAAATTTATTGGAACCCAATTTGATAAAATTGAAATAACCCTTCCTGATATTAAAAAATCCATCGATGATCTAAAAACATTCAACTATGTAATGAAGGATGATGCAACGAGGATGATAAGTGTTATTGAAAAAATAAAAATTCCTCACAAGAGCACCAACAATATCGTATACACAATTCAACACGGTTCATTTGCGTGGACTCCAACAACCAACATTTTACACGTAACCGCAGCAGTCAAGGGTATTTATCGATTAACAATAGTATCACCGACTCAATTCAATATATCATCAAGTAGTTAATCTGGAGTCAATAATACAGTATCAACGATCATCGACAAGGATGTATCTGAAGAGTTCACGATAACGACCACAGATAGAAATTTAGTCAGGGTTTCAGTAACGTGGTACGTAGAATTCGTAGCGGATTTAAGTAAACAATTAAATTGAAAACACTAATGCTGCTAAAATAAGATGACAATCCCTTCAGTGTATCAGTATAGCTATGATCAGGTCAGAGAATTTCAAACAAAACTCAACTCACGCTGTGAGGAGTATCAAATAAAAATAAAAAAATACCAACGAAGAATAACCGCGGTTGATATCACCGTGTATTCGGTGTCGGGCGTAATCACTGCTGCTGGAATAATACTATCTTCGGTTACAATGATTGCTCCGGTCGTAGTTCCAATCGCTATTTCCGCGGTGGCTACAATCGCCGGTATATTAACCGGGATCACAAAAAACTATCATCGTGTAGCCAGAGTAAACTACACGACTATGTAATTAAATTTCACATTGCATCTACCGGTTACTCGCAATTATCCTTGTTGATATCATCGTCACTCGATGACACAACAATATCAGATAGCGAATTCTCAACGATGGCTGAATTGTATAAATCGACAATGCTGAAATTAGAGCGGGATAATAATAATAACAATGTCGTCGCAAGAACTGCTTCAACAAATAGTAACAAATACAACACCGGTGAAAACAAGCATGATATCAATAACCTCAACACGTCCTGAATTCAGTGTGAATTTCCCAATCCCCGTTCCAGTGAGTGAGATAGCGCTGGCAAAACTACGAGTGTATCATAGCTGGCCCAATATCAGATCTGTAGCATTTGGTGGTCAACAACCAAATAATTCTTTGGTGTTCGCGAATAAGAATAAAGAAGACGGGACTCCAGACTGGAACGTTGTTTCGATACCAACAGGGTCCTACCAAATTGAACAAATCAATAATGAATTCGCGCGTAGAATAAAATCGATTACTGGAAAAGAATCAAAAATCGCTATAACAGTTCATGAACCCACGCTATCATCCGCAATTGAAATAAGCACAGAAGGATACGTCGTAGATATCTATCAGAGTTCTATAAGATCGGTGTTAGGATGGCCTGAATTACCACCCGGGGGAAAAACCGTTAATTTACCAGAACCTGTAAAGGATGATTATATCACCGACAGGATAAAACCCATCAATGAAGTGAAAAGTTATAGCGAATACTCCAAGTTGAATTTTTTTAATGAAAAGATAGAAAATCGCGTTAGACACTACACCACTCGAGAGGATAAAATAAATGAAAATTTTACAGCAATGGGAAACGATCTTTCGCTGTTGTTAATATCCCTTCAATTTGGTACTCTCACACGAGATGAATTTATTAGTGTAACACAGACGGGTAACAAAATCATCAACGACATGGAAACATTTCATTCGCAAATCATTCAAGATATATTAGACGACGGTAATCCTAAAACGAGAACAAATTTCGCAGAAAAACATAAAATCCGTATTGAAGATATTTCCACATTTAAGCTTCCAAAGTATAATATACCAGAACTAACAAAAGTGTTACGTGATACCATCAATGTTGGTTTCGAAAGGATTTATGACGCATGGAAAAAAGCGGCATCACAACAAACAAGTATTCTGACATTTAATAATGACCCAGACGGTGGGGGCAGACATATCGCTCCAAATAACGTAAATATATCTACGGTGATAGCGCTGAATTTAGTGTGTGACGTTATCGAAGGCAGCTATCAAATAAATCTTGAGCAATCAAATCAAGCTCAGCAGGGGTATATTCTATACTCATTTGCACCAACAGCTCCTCCAGGATTTCTAATTATTGAGTCTCCCGTTAATCCAGTCTATATGCGATGTCATAATAATTCGCTAACCAGAATTAATTTCAAACTCGTTGACCAGTCAGGAAATCTAATTGATCTACAAGGTGAGGTTTTACAAATTAGTCTGTTTGTGAAATCGTAAATGATTTCCTTCCTGACACGATATCGTATCGGACTCGATCAAATATTCGGTTGACGCATAGGGTGAACGCCAACGACAATGGCGTCTTTTTTTTCATAATTTTTTAAAATTTTTTTTAATTTTTTTGCTTAAATTATTATTTTAAAAATTATAAAATTTTCAAGGAAGCCTCAGTTTGGTAAATTGAGGCTTATATCAGCAATTTCAGGAAGCCTCAGTTTGGTAAATTGACGCTTGAAAAAGTTGTAGGGTTTACCCTCTCTGCTGCTGCTTGTGAACATCGTTAATTAACGAAAGTATACATTTAAAAGGGATGTATAGTTAGTGGATATGCACCTAAAGAAAGTTAATGTCTGCGCAATTCTATTCATTATGGTGATGTTTAATTTTAAATTCATCTGTAGTACATTATATTTATCTTTTGTGAGTATATTAACATGTATTTTAATTAGCTAGTTAATGGGAATGAAAAGTATAAATCTAAGCAGCGCCAAGTTTGTGTGTGCGTTGTATGATACTCTTTGAATGATCGGGTATTCTTAAAGTTACTCTAATACTTATTGTCTTTTGCGTATGCCATTGCACACACACTGACAAAAACACACATATTTGTATACAATGTAAGGCGGAAGAAATTTGAGTGAAATATGTTACTAATACCGTTTAATTCGTTGTGCGTGTGTGTGTATATGTGTGTGTGTGTGTGTGTATAATTTGTGTCTGCGTGCGGGAGAGGGAGTCCAAATACAGATTGGATTAGGCCTTCTTTCAATTCTTGACCTCGTTTCATTTGTAATTTTTGGATGCATTTGTCTATAAATATGTACTGTCTTAAACACAAATTCTTGATATTTGACCTTAATGTCTCATTGTTAAAAGCACGTTTTATTTCTCGACTGGTGTGATTTTTTAAACTTCTTTTTATTAACTTCTTACATGGTACCTGTCTGCTTATGCGTACAAAATTCATTACTTCCCGATTGGGTTATATATATATATATATATATATATATATATATATATATATATATATATATATATATATATACGTGTGTGTGTGCGTGTGTGTGTGTGTTAAACACAAAGGCCTGTCCTTATATTCTGCGCAGATTGTATATGCTCACCTTTATGGAGTGGTCACCTGTTATCAACAGCAATTCTAATTTCCTTAGGCAGATTTCGAATATATAATATGGGTCCTGTTTATAACTATCAACTGATTAGTGCGCTTGGGCAGGGTCTTACCTAACCAAATAATAGCTTTTACCTGCCATAAGCGGTTACTGGAATATACCTACATGTTCTATGCAAACTGAATTTTTCGTCACGAAGGCTCTAGTATGGTAATGTAACATCATGTGAATCAATGTGCAAACATTTCTTATATTACTTGTAAATCCGGCAACGTCGACAGTCACACTAAAATATTGCAATGTCATATTTTAGGCAGTGTTTATCATTAGGGTAGACAGCTGAACCAGTATGTTTGCTTTACGGTAGATATAGTAGTTATGTTATCGCAACACAAAAGGGAGTCACCTTTTGTGCCAGTGTGACAGGTAAAGCTAGATATTCAACTATTTGCCTGTGAATAAAAACTATTTCTGAAATGTTCGGCTTCCAGACGAGATACGAGTTAAGCAGCAGAGAGGGTGAATCCTACAACGTTTTCAGACAAAATTTTGATTGAAATCCTAAAACGAGCCTTCCTACGATCTCATTTTAACCAAAAAAATGTCTCAGGAGCAAACCCTACAACGTTTTCAGACAAAAAATTGATTGAAATCTTAACGAGCCTTCCCTACGAAATCTCATTTTAACTAAAAAAATGAAAACGGAGACTTTTACGATTTTTTAATTAATTTTGGTCGCAACTTGTTGTCATCCACCCCCTCTGCTGCTTAGTGATTTCATCACTGGGTTAACAAAAATAAGAAATGATTTTAACCGAATATTTGATCAAGTCCGATACGATATCGTGTCCGAGGATCATGTAGATTTATTGTTGCGAATCCGTGCGGAGTCGACTGAGCATGACTAAAGAAATCTCGAAATTGATTGAAGTCCATATCAGAACACCATGTCTGCCAAAGATTTCTAAGAGTATGAGTATCAACTCCGTTGAATACAGAAAGAATATTGCAGTTATCTCTGATGACTTTTGGAACCTGAGTGTAGCGTTGAGTGACATATATCACGTCAGTGTTTTTGTGACGCCCACGGGAAAATATTCTAGCAGGATTCCTTTGTTTATCCAACATTATATCGTCGTATACGACTAAATTGTTAATATCTCTATCAATATCATCAATACTCGGTGCTTCATCGATATCGGTTATAAAATCAATGGCGTTCTCACCCTTAATTTCTGATGCATTCTCGTTAAAATCCTTTAACACTTCATAACATCGTTGATCATCTACGCTAGGGGCAATTAAATACAACTTATCCCACTTCATCCATCTCATTATTAAATTGAGTAACAATTGCGTTTTACCGGATCCAGATGGCCCGATTATAATCATCCGGATAGAGTTTGGTAGCGCTGAATGATGCTTAATTGGTTCTCTTGTTTTAGTCGCTGAAAAATCAATTATATCCATATTTCTATACATAAATTATGGATCTATATTGTGTGAAGTGTAAAACGCGTACTGGCACAGATGATTGACGACGATTACAACTAAAAATAACCGATCAGCGCTTTCTGGTAAATGCGTGCAATGTGGTACAAAGAAATTTAGATTTGTGTCTATGAGATCTGATTTTAAAAAAAACGAGGAGGTGATATCGCAGCCAAATTGGCAAAGCTCCCTGGAACCCCATGGGCAAAGTACGCCGGAGAAAAGCACCTCCCAGGATATAGCTACTGTGGACCGGGAAACAGACTTGATATCAGACGCAATAATCAAAATCAACCCAACCCCGGTGAAGAAACAATAAACGCCATTGATAAGGCCTGTCACCTTCATGATTTTGCTTATAAAAGCAGCAATCTGCAACACAGGCATCTAGCAGATGTGAAATTAACTCATGCGTTAAATGCTATTCCTGATAAATCCTTCAAAGAAAAATTGTCTTCATTTTTGATAAAATCGGCTATGAAAAGTAAATTGATGTTAGGTGCTGGTAATTAATAATATGGAATCAATTTATTATTCTCCGAGGGGATACTGAAGGGGTAACGCTGCAATCAATAAACTCGCTAGCGCTGCAAAAGTGAAAAAACCACTGCGGCTAATTGGTTATCCAAACAGGCACTATGGCAAATTTATCTACCACCG
Source organism: Unio delphinus (assembly GCA_029339505.1). Taxonomy (NCBI): domain Eukaryota; kingdom Metazoa; phylum Mollusca; class Bivalvia; order Unionida; family Unionidae; genus Unio; species Unio delphinus. The sequence continues at coordinate 2,476,356 of JAQISU010000131.1, forward strand.
CCTAAACAAATTCAATTCTCGCATTTTGATGTGACCGCTCCTAATGAAGTTCATCAGGATGATATATTATTTCTGCCACATGATCGTGGTTACAAATACGCACTTACCGTAGTTGATATTGCAAGTCGATACAAAGAAGCAGAACCGTTAAAAACAAAATCAGCCACTGAAGTCGCTTCTGCATTTGAAAGGATTTATCGACGAGGTCCTCTGCGTTGGCGAAATCTATTGCAGGTTGATCCTGGCAAGGAATTTCAGGGTGCAGTGTTATCTACAATGAAACATCATAATGTCACCATACGACGAGGGCATACTGCGCTACATCGCGATCAGGCCATTGTAGAACGATTTAATCGGACGATTGCTGAGCGGTTATTTGGATATCAATACGCAAAAGAATTCATTCAAGAAAAGCGATCCCGTGAATGGGTTGAAAGATTACCATCTGTGATTACTGCACTGAATAACGAGATTACTAGAACAATCAACATGAAACCTATCAACGCGATTAAAAAGAAGTCAATACCCGTACAACCACAAAAAGATTTCAAAGAACCAATTCTTGGTAGTAATGTCATTGTGAGGTACTTATACGAACCAGGAGAGCTTGAAGGGGGTAGAAAAAGGACTACTGATCCTATTTGGAGCGTCACTACGCATAAGATATCTAGTATAACACGATCAACTGGTAGACCTCCTGTCTATAAACTGGATTCAACTGCCCCTCAGCGGGGTTTTACTCGACAACAACTACAAGTGATTCCCGAAGATACTCAATTGCCACCGCATGGTCTTAACTAGCACCGTTGCGTCTATTGCACTCAAGACAAGTCAACATCACATTATTTCTGACATGACCGAGATTGTTATTTTTTCTGTCTACGGTGAATTGGCGAGGATCCTTATCCGAATACTGCCAACGCATTATACAATTGCAACTCGCGCAGTGATTATTCTGTTGTTTCTTCAAAGTGATTATTAGTTCAGCATCAATATCAAATTCTCGTTGTTTTTTTTTGTCCTGTTGTTTGTAACCGGAGAGTTTTTTTATTAATGATGCTAACATCAATATCACTTATTGTTGTGTCATTATCATCGAAAACAACTCTTCGAAGTTGATTTATGTTTCGTACTCTGGATACTGCGAGATAGATTAAATTCGACCATTCGATGTGATTATCCACCATCCAAACAATTGTATTCGATATAGTCAATCCCTGTGAAGAGTGTATTGTTGCTGCGTATCCTAGCGTCCACGGGGATTTATTAGCACGCAATGCATCTTCAACGACATTGATATCAACCAGCACAATATCATTTAATACGAGAATTTGTTTTTCACTCTGTCCTGGAATATCAACTTCAATGTTTTGTTTTCGTGTATCCGATGGCCTATAACAAAGGGGTACTGGAAGCGTTGCAAATTTTTGTTTATGCAATTCAAATAACTTCATCTGAAGTGTATCCCTGACTATTTTTCTACTTGCAATGATCAAATCGTTTGGTCTCCACGCTTCCCAGAAATCATTCATTGGGGTTTCTGAAATCACTTCACGCGCTATTTCGCATTGGATTCTATCCGGTTGTAATCTAATTAGCGCTTTGAACTCGCGTAATCGTTCATCAAGTGATCTATAATCAGTGGTGATTTCTTCATAGTAGTCTAAAAAACCCTTTAGCCATTCATGTGGAGATGCACCGACAAATGGTGGTGGTTGGCCGTGATCCCCGCACATGACGACTTTTGTGTTTTTGTTTAACAACCACTCAAGAAATGTTTTTAATACATCTAATGACACTGTGCATATTTCATCCCAAATTAAGATTTCAGGAATGAATTTATCACCCATACGCTCAGGAGTCCATTTGTCACCTTTCCATCGAAAAAAACTGATAAGTGCAAGCATTTACCCCTCGTTGTATCATCTCTCTGGCGAGTCTGTGAGTCGGTGTTAGCACAATCATGTTAGAAACGCTAGCGTTTCCACGACGAAATAATTCAATTGCACGAGTTGTCTTTCCTGACCCACCACAACCGTTTAAATAAACTGTCTTATATCTACATACTGGATCAGATACCGGTGGTGCATTAGAAAATTCTGATTGAATTTCAATACGGTTACAACAAAGATATTTATCATCCATGGCAACGTCTGCGGATTCACAATACTTATGTAGCATCTCTTTTTTAAATCGCCAACGCCCCCAATTTTCTTCGGGATCTGTGAATGCCGCTACAGCTGATTTGTACTTATTGTGTATATACATCGAATCAGTGGCCACTCTAACCGCGGTATTAGGAAATCTTTTTATCATCGAACATAGATTAATAGAAGCATAGGCTAGCATTGAACTTCTCAAATGTGTGTACTGGGAATTATATCCATCACAGTAGGTAACAACCGTACCTAATTTCTCACCATTGGATAGAAAAGCATCCTTACGGGATACAAGTTTTCCCTGTTTCATTAAATCCGCTACAATAAAATCGTATTCAGCGACATCTATGATCAACCGCGAAGAGTATTTTGCGTTGTCGTATTTTCCACCCTGGGTAAATTTACCGATTATTCTTCTTCCGAGATCTTTTGCTTGCTCTTTTTTAATTTCAAATAACTTCTTAGACCAATTTATGATTTCTTCTTCACTGAAATCTGGAAATTGTTTTCGTAGTTCGTTGATTATTCTATCTAGATCGGGTTGTGGTAGCCAAACTTCTTTCTGAGCTCGATAGCATATAATAGCCTCGGAAACAATCAACGATATTAGCATACCACAATCAATCATATATCTCAATAGCACTATTGGCATCCAGTGTTTTTCAGATAGGTGTCTACCGAGCCAAACATAACTACACGGATGTAACCCTGTAGCTAATTCAAATGATATCACACGAGCGAATCCGGTTAAATCAAAATCAGGCAATGGTCCATTAATCGCAACACGAGTCATTTCATGCGTGGGGTGTCCAAATCGTTTGAAGTACTCAGCGCATTCCCCATACCCGAGAAAACTTCCGGGATAACACGCGGCTATATCAATTGAAATCATACCATCACGTGAGTATTTCGTATTCCACAGTCCTCCATGACTAAATTCGACGCAACTCAATTTAACATCCTCGAGAAAATCACTTCGTGTTGGACGCCATTAGTTTTTTTTCTCTTGCGAAGTGAGCTACCACTGATGGAATAGTAAAACTATCCGTGAGTAGTTTTTCATGGGAATTCTCCGGTGAAAAATCACTAGCGATTTTTCTCATTCTGTTATCTAATTCTTCAATGCGATATAATTCACCATTTGGTTTTACAAATTGATCAAATTCTTCATCACTTCTAAATAACCACACTGACACAGGATCATCCTTACACAACGCATGAATAGCACCGAATAATTTCTCTTCATAGAAAACATCCCCGACGAACTCCTTAGGGATATATTTCACGGTTCGTTCTCGTGGAAATATTGTTACCGCAGGTGTGCACGCGTGTTTGTTATGATCAATAATCTGTATTGACGCTCCATTTTTGTTATATTTCGGTTCGTATAAAACCTCTCCGGTTATCTTCATAACGGTTATTGGAAATCTTAATGATGTTTCTAATTTAGCTATATCAGAAATCTTTGCACCATGCTGTTTCACTGTCAGTTCCCACTCGGTTATTTTCCTACGTCGCAGATCAGTTAGTTTATTTCCTCGGGATGCATTTGTGAAGTGTTCTATTATTCGTTCTGCTACACAATTAGGCCCTGACGAATATTTCATAGGAGCTAGTTTTGCGATATCGGGTTTATCATTTAACGGATATATCCCATAAACCATTGCTGTTACGGGATAAGATCTTTCGTAGTATGGTTTGCCAATGCCGGTTAGAATCCCTGGTTTGGAATCTCTACTCACAATGACAGCTTTTTTATTCTTGAGGATTGGTTCAAATTTATCCTTAATAATCCATTTGCCATCGACTTCGATAATGAATTTGATTCGGAAAAAATGCCGTTTTTCCCCAACACGTGAAATTATCACTGCTGCTTTTTCATCATTCATGGTAGCATCAACAACACCATCAATTCGAAATGTTGACCAACAATAAGATGCTCCATCACGCTTGAATTCATTAAAACAGTCTCTGATTTTACTAATCATGGCTTTATCAAGAATTGTATTCTTTGGTGTATTAGAAACTATATCGAGATTGAATTGAGCATCTTTCCAGGGGTAATCTCTCTTGGACGTTTTTTTTGGTTTATCGAGATTAAATCTAGGATTGATTTTCAATAATCTCTTAAACTCTTTCATGTTTCCGTCTCTTGGACGTTTTTTGGGTTTATCGAGATTGAATTGAGCATCTTTCCAGGGGTAATCTCTCTTGGACGTTTTTTTTGGTTTATCGAGATTAAATCTAGGATTGATTTTCAATAATCTCTTAAACTCTTTCATGTTTCCGTCTCTTGGACGTTTTTTGGGTTTATCGAGATTAAATCTAGGATTGATTTTGTTACGTTTTTTTGGTTTATCGAGATTAAATCTAGGACTAATTTTTAATAATCTCTTAAACTCTTTCATGTTTCCGTCTCTTGGACGTTTTTTTGGTTTATCGAGATTAAATCTAGGACTAATTTTTAATAATCTCTTAAACTCTTTCATGTTTCCGTCTCTTGGACGTTTTTTGGGTCTATCGAGATTAAATCTAGGATTGATTTTTAATAATCTCTTAAACTCCTTATCAGCATTTTTCGAAGGCAATCTCTTGAACTCCCTCATGCTATACTAAAAACAAGTGTCTAAATGAAAGGTTTATGTATAATGAATCACTGCAATAGATCAGTCAATGAATTAGACAAATAGTATAGTATACTAATGAACCAGGAATTCAGACCACACCCAGTGAGTACAAATTATGAAGCATCCAGTGATGGTGTTGTAAGACACTGTAGACTGAAGAACCCAGTTGGGTGGGATAATGGTATGGGGTATTTGTTCTTTACTGTTGGAAAGAAGAAATATTACAATCATCGTTTCGTATTTGAATGTTTCAATGGATTGATCAAAAATGGTTTTGTTATCGATCACAAGGATTCTAATCCAAGGAACAATTCTTTATCAAATCTGCAAGCTATCACACAAAGTGAGAATTTGAAAAGAGGAGAGACTGGCATTTGCTCAAAAAAAGCGAGACCAGTAAAATCTTTGAATACAACAACTAACGAAGAAAAAATATTTAAATCAATATATGAAGCCGGCAAGTATTTCAATATTTGTAGAGCCTCAGTACGATTCGTTGCAGAGGGGGTTTGTCGATCGGCTATTTCAAAAAGGACGGGACAAAAAATTCAATTTAGTTATGTCTAATGCGTCATATTTTTCATTTAGAAATATATCATTATTATAGAATAATGAATTCTGAAAACATGAATAGCATCATATCCGAGATTTCAAAATTGAAAAGTTGGGATATTGAACTATCAGATGGGTTAAATCCTGATCAAATCATGTCTGATTTTCAGGATATAGAATACGGAGTTAGCACTAACAAGTATATGCTACCAAAGAAGTATGCGCTCATCAAAAGAATTCAGAATTCTATTAAGGACTCTCTCGCATTTTCCAGTGACGTAAGTGTGTTCGCTCCGTTGTATACCATCGTAGAACGAATACGAAAAGAACTGGGGTACGAATACGAATTGAAAAAGGAGGTTAATTCTAAAGTTAGAAACCTACGGGCGTTAATTCAAGAAAATGAACAATTTTGATTGACCATTTATCATTTTTTGATTGTGACCGTCCCTTATAGAGATTTTAATTTTTTTTTACTATTTTTTGATTAAAACTGTTGAAATCAGTGAATAAAAAATTGATGGCTGGTTCGGATTGATCAAAAATAGAATGGCGAAACTATCAGTATTATATAATATTATATACAATTATGATACTTTCGCCATCGATGAACGAAGCCGTTATAGGATGAAATAACACTTTCATGACCATCCGATGGTGTTAGGTCGGGATTGAAAAATTGTTTTGCAATTGAAAAATTGTTTCTGATTTCAAATAATGGTCAATGAAGCATTAACAACCCGATTGGCTCGTGAACGACTGGATGCAATCAGGAGATTTGTACCAATTCGTGACTCTGTACGGAAAAAACTACAACAACGACAGAGTCTTCAGACTGATTTTGCTGCGGGATCTGAAGAATTGTTTAAACCAGTAACAACAGCAACGAAGGGGATAGAGCGTGCTATACTGGGAGATGTTCCCGAGACGGGGAAATCTGTTATTGGTGAACTCGAAAAAATAGCAGCGAAAAATGAACAAACAAAACAGGCTGTACAAAAAATGGAATCAAAAAGAACAGTAGATGATTTACGCGTGAGATTTAACAAGGAAGGGTTAGCAGCAATTGATAAGACTGATCCACCAGAAATTCCTGCGCTTGTTGTTATGACTTATGAAAACAGAAAAAAAATGTTGAAACCAGAACTTCATAAATATGTTAAGAATTTCACTCATTGGGCTGATATATTCTACAAAATCAAAACTAAAAAAAGTCAAATTAAGACAGATAGTGCATCATACAATGAATATATCAATGCGGTGGATATAGTGTATAAACAATATGAAAAACAAAAACCGCAAAAGCGACAGCAACCTGCAAAGAAAATATCTTTTTCACCTAAAAAACAACAACTACCACCTGATGATGATGATGATTCTCTTGATTATTTACAAAAAGCCGATTTAGACGAAATGGAAAAACAGGATGAAGCAACTGGTTATAGCGGAAGCGGATTGCAAGATTCCAGTGAGAATCCAAGGATTTCATGTCCTGGTAGTGTTATCAATGATATATCACGATTAGAAGTTCTTGTAGGAGGTTTCCGAGCTGGAAATAACTCACCGGAAATAATTAATGAAGCAGCTGATATCTGTAGACGATTATTTCAGGGTGGTATCATAGATATCAGCACATATCGAGATTTCATTGGCGAGTTAGTGGAGGATTATCACAGTGATTAATCACCGGGATTGAATAAAAACGCTAGCGTTTCCAATTGAAAAATTGTTTCTGATTTCAAATAATGATCATACACTACAATCATGATAAACCAACCCCCGTCTATGTAGTTAATTCACGGTTTCCGGTTTATAGAGCATACTACGGAGATGGTTTAGGCAATACCATTGCAGGGTTATTTGCGAGAATGGCTCCAAAAGTGATGCCGTTGGCTAAACAACTAGGAATGAAAGCAATTGATGTTATTCGTGATAAGGGTATTGGTGCTGTTGGAGATCTTGCGGGAAAAGCGTTTTCAGCTGCGAAGAATAAAATAACATCATTAGTGAGACGAAAAAAGAAACCGTTACCGTCTACAGCGGAAATGCCTGCAAGTGTTAGTAGAATTATAAATAACGCAGTAGACGAAAAATTAGCGTCGATGGTGACTCCCTTGATAAATCAAGGGGACCAAAATAACATGATAGCAAACATGATAGCAGGAAGTGGCTTTAAAAAAACACGACGATGAAATGAAAAATCGTGATTTAGACTCTGATAAATAGAATAAAATGTTCAAAAGGTCACCTGATCCAGCATTTGATATGGATGCCCCAGTTGGCAAGAATGATTCTGTACGCGATTTTCAATTTTATTCTTATCACGCAGTACAACCAGATCTCCGATCGCGAATTGAACTTCAAGTTCATGATACCAGTAAATATTTTCTACCGTGTGAGGCATTTATTGAAGTAGAAGGAGAACTTGTAACAAATGTTGCAGCTGATACCCCATATGACAATAACGCAAATGTCCGAGTTGGTTTTGTCAATAACGGCATAATGGCGTTATTTGAAAGCGCTAGATATCTCATTGATGGAAAAGAAATTGAATCCATTGACCGTGAAGTTGATGTGGCCACAACAATCATAGGGTTAGCGAGATATTCTGATGATTATACAAGATCAGCGGGTCCATCTATGATGTTTGCAAAGGATACCTCTGATAACGCTGATCACCTTCAATTCATTAAAGTGTTAACAGCAAGAGATAATGCAGAAGCCGATCAACAGGAAGCAGCTAATCCAGAACGTCGAACTAGACCCGGAGCTGCGTTTGATATTCTCGGAGGCGTTAATGGTAATCTCAATTTAGGATTTGCAACACGTGTAGCAACGTTGCATGGGCAGCGTCGACGATTTTCATGTGCGATTCCACTGCATCATATATTTGGATTCTGTAGAAACGTCCGAAAAGTTATTTATGGAGCTAAACACACAGTAGCGCTTGTACGAAAGGGTACTGATGATGATGCAATCTGGCGTAATGCTGGGGTTGCTCCCGGTAAAGTCATTTTAACAAAACTATCATTGTGGATGCCAGTATTAACTCCATCAATCACAGAAGAACAGCGACTACTATCATTTATGGACCAAGGAGGAAAATCATTGTTGAGTTGGTTATCAGTGACTACGGATATTAAACAAGACAGTGTTGATGGTACATTCACATGGCACCTGGCATCAAAACAAGGTGTTTCAGCTCCACGTCATATATTTATTGCTTTACAGAATAATGCGCGAGTTGGTAATCAAGAACGAAGCCATATGATATTTGATCAGTTAGGTGTTAATGAAGTCTCGCTGAGAATAAACGGACAGCAGGAACCATCCGAGGATATACAACTTGATTACGGTCAGAATCATATTGCACGTGTCTATCATAACCTGTTGTCATTTATGGCACGTGATCAAAATGTGGATACTGGTTTGCAAATATCGCAATTGGATTTTAAAAGCCTCTATCCGATTTATTACTTTTCACTTGAACATCTTGATTTAACAAGACAATCTGTCGTTGATATACACTTTAGAGCCCGTGTAACCCGTCCGACTGGTCCACCAGTTGGTGGGGTACCTCCAATCCTTATCCCGAATTATAGAACGGTTGCTGTCATTCTCAGTGATAAATCAATACTACTCGAAGGTGTTGGTGGAAGAATGAGAGTGGTAGATGCACCAGTGGAAAATCTTTGATTGATTTTCTCGATTTTTCATTGAATTAGAATCAATCTATTATGTATAACATGTCATATAGTGTTATTAGTGTTGCGTTAACTCCCGGTCAGTTACAAAAATTGCAATCGGAATCAGCTAAAAAATGTGGAACCACAATCACGTTGAAACCCAACCAAATGACTGGTGGTGCAAATAAACTATCGCTGACAACTCGTCAGGTGAAACATTTCAATGATGCACTTGCAGCCAAAAAAGTGTTCAGATTACTCTCTCTGCGGCTGCTATCAAAAATATGATTAAAACAGGCGGTATATTTCCGTTGTTAGCTGCGATTCCAGCATTGATTGCAGCAGCAGCCCCAGCGGTGGCTAAAGCGGCAGCGTTAGGAGCCGTTGGTACTGCAGCAGGAATGGCACTAAAGAAGGCAACTGGGAAAGGATATAAAAAAAAGGGAAAGGGTCTAAGACTACCAGGAACCCCGTATTCGTGGTACAGCGGAAAGGGTCTAAGACTACCAGAAACGATTTATTAATTCAGGAACCTATGGTTCCTATGTCCAATTTTGATTTAATGGATGCTGCTAAAAAACTCGCGATTAAAAACTTCAGAAGTGTCTTTATGAAAGATCAATTACCACATCAACCAAACAGCGTTGAAACCGGAATCATTAATTTAGATAACAGCACCGGACCTGGAACTCACTGGGTTGCATACGCTATTGATCCACGTGCGATTGTCTATTTTGATTCATATGGATTAGCCCCACCAAAAGAGTTTATGCGGTATATAAAAACCCTTCCAATGAAGACTTGGTATTCTACGCTACCAACACAAACGATGATTGACCCACCAATATGCGGCAGCGAAGTATTAAATGTCCTTGACGCTATTTCTAATTCCTTGAGTAACCCAAGCGGAAAACCACCACATGCTGTCGTTAATGAATACACTAGTAATCGCTGGCAACGACGAAGTCGTCAAAAACGATTTTAGAGAGAAAAAGAGTTTTACAATAACATGATTGATATTTGGGGGAGATCATTGAAACCCAAACCCGATGACACTGCACCACCTGATTCTGTCAAGGATGTAAAAAAACTAATCAAAGATGAAATAGCTGAGACGTTGAACTTAACAAATGTTGATCCTAATGAAATAGTTGTATTTCAAGACAAACAGGGTAAATTGAAATCCAGTGATGTGTCATTGGATGATATTTTAGTTAAACCACGAAACGCAATCGAGAATACTATCGCGTTATTTTCTGATCAGGGTAAATTGAAAACCAGTAATATTTCTCTGGATGATATTTTGGTTAAACAACAAAACGCAATCGAAAATACTATCGCGTTATTTTCCGATCAGGGTAAACTCAAACCGGGTGTACTCGTTTTGACGATTACAGATCGATTAAAAACTCTCAACGATGAGTTAAACAATTCTGTGGTTGTACTAACAACACTTGAATCTAAAATTGAAGAAAACGGAAAACAGTTTACATCATTTCGTAGAAATATCATTGATAAATTTATTGGAACCCCGTTAGATAAAATTGAAATAAAACTCCCGGATATTAAAAAATCCATCGATGAGACGAAAAACTTCATCGAAGCCGTCAAAGGTGATTTTTCGAGGATGATAACAATCATTGAAAAAACAAAAATTCCTCATGAGAAAACCAATAACGTAGTATATACAATCCAACACGGATCATTTGTGTGGACACCTACAAACAACAAATTAGATATCACTGCAACCGTTAAAGGTATTTATCGATTAACACTAGTAACAACGACTCAATTTAATATATCATCGTCGAGTTCATCCGGGGTCAAAAATACGATTTCAACGATCATCGACAAGGATACAACTGAAAAGTTCACGATAACATCTACTGATAAACATTTGGCTAGAACTCCGGTATCATGGTATGTGGAATTCGTAGCGGATTTAAGTAAATAACTAAATCGTTCGGATTTCACAATTGAAAACGCTAGTGTTTTTAAAATAAAAATGATTTCATCAACTCAATGTCGCTATGATCAGGTCAGAGAATTTCAGAATAGACTCAAAACCCTCACTGAGGAGTATCAAATAAAAATAAAAAAATACCGACGAAGAATCACCGCAATTGATGTTATTATATACTCGGTGTCAAGCGTTCTCACTGGTGCCGGAATAATACTAGCATCTGTTACAATGATTGCCCCGGTCGTAGTTCCAATTTGCATTTCTGCGGTGGCTACAATCAGGGGTATATCAACCGGGATAGCAAAAAAGATATCATCATGCAGCCAGAGTAAACTGCAGAATTACTTACTTCAATTTCATATTGCATCAACCGCATACTCGCAATTATCATTGATGATATCGTCGTCACTCGATAATACGATTATATCAGATAGTGAATTCTCAGCGATGGTCAGTATTTTTGATTCCGCGATATCGAAATTAGAGCGACAACATGAGTATGATAACAATGACAACACCGATGGAATCAGAAAACACGAACCCAAAAAACAAAATGATCTCAATAATATCAACATTACCAGATTGTGAGTTCTCAGTGATGGTCAGTATTTATGATTCATCGATACCAAAATTAGAAATAAATCATGAGTATAATAACAATGACAACACCGCAGGAATTACTTCAACGAATAGTGGAGAACACGAACCCAGTACAAACAAGCATGATATCAATAACATCAACGAATCCAGAATTCAGTGTGAATTTCCCCTCTCCGGTCCCAGTGAAGGAGATAGCGCTAGCAAAACTACGAGTGTATCACAGTTGGCCTAATATCAGATTAAAATCATTTGGTGGTCAACAACCGAATAATTCACTGGTGTTTGCAAATAAGAATAAACCCGACGGGACTCCAGACTGGAACGTCGTTTCGATACCAACAGGGTCATACCAAATTGAACAAATCAATAATGAATTCGCGCGTAGAATAAAATCGATTACTGGAGTAGAGTCAAAAATCGCTATAACGGTTCATGAACCGACGCTATCATCCGCAATTGAGATAAACACAGAAGGATACGTCGTAGATATCTATAACAGCTCGATAAGAACCGTACTAGGATGGCCTGAATTACCATCTCAGGAAACCGTTGTTGTATCACCCGAACCTAAAAAATCTGATTATATCACAGACAGAATAAAACCTGATAATCCATTAAAAAGTTATAAAGATTACCAATCCAATGTAGATTTTTTTGATTTCGCATATCACTCAACTGGAAGAGAGGAGGATATCATAGAGAGAGATCTTTTTGTTAACGAACCTAAAGTCGTTAAAAATTTCACAGAAATGAATAATGATTTTTCACTGTTGTTAATATCTCTTAAATCCGGCTCTCTCACCCGAGATGAATTTATCAGTGTTGTAGAAACATGTAACAAAATCATCAATGACATGGAAACATTTAATTCACAAATTATTCGAGTTATACTCGGTGATAAAACCCCCACATCGAGAACAAGATTTGCAACAGACTATAAAATCTCCGTGAAGGATATTCCGACATTCAAACTACCAGGATATAATATCCTAGAACTACATAAATCTCTCAGTGATGCCATCGATGTTGGTTTTAAAATAATTCATGATGCATGGAAAAAAACAACATCACCAGAAATAAAAATCCTCAAACACAATAATGACCCAGACGGTGGCGGCAGGCATATCGCTCCAATCGACGTGAATATATCCTCAGTGATTGCGCTCAATTTAACATGTGATGTAATTGAAGGAAGCTATCAGATTAATCTAGAGCAATCAAATCAAGCTCAGCAGGGATATATTCTTTATTCGTTTGCACCAACAGCTCCTCCAGGATTCCTAATTATTGAAAACCCAATTAATCCTGTCTACATGCGATGCCATAATAATTCATTAACCAGAATTAATTTCAAACTCACCGACCAGTCAAATAATCTAATTGATTTACAAGAAGAGGTGTTAGCGATTAGTCTGTTTGTAAAATCATAAATGATTTTCGTCCTAAGGACTTGATCAAATATTCGGTTAAAATCATTTCTTATTTTTGTTAACCCAGTGATGAAATCACTAAGCAGCAGAGAGGGTGGATGACAACAAGTTGCGACCAAAATTAATTAAAAAATCGTAAAAGTTTCCGTTTTCATTTTTTTAATTAAAATGAGATTTCGTAGGGAAGGCTCGTTAAGATTTCAATCAATTTTTTGTCTGAAAACGTTGTAGGGTTTGCCCCTGAGACATTTTTTTTGGTTAAAATGAGATCGTAGGAAGGCTCGTTTTAGGATTTCAATAAAAATTTTGTCTGAAAACGTTGTAGGATTCACCCTCTCTGCTGCTAGTTACAACCCTTTCATTACAGCGAGGGTTCATTCATTCAAAACGTGTCACCAAGGGTGAAGTTGTGGTTTATGGGTCACAGTACTTAGGTATATATGGCCTCGTTTGAATCCTGTTCATCTCAGGTTTATCAGATAAGCCGGCTGCCGTTTGATCTTGTTGAGCTGAATACCACACTATTCCAGATATTCTTGCAATAGCAAATGTAATTTACTGCATAGCTTTAAGTTCGCAATGACTTCGTTTAGGGGATGAATTAAAGTAAACAAGATACAATAATTTCGTGTGCAACATAATTTGGGAGAAAAGACTATGTAATCGTAATTATGGTTTTACATACAGTGCAAATACACTAATCTTTATGATGTAAAATAATAATAATAATAATAATAATAACAATAATAATAATACATTTTTTACGTATATCTATTTTAATGAATATTTATTTTATTATAATTGTTTGTAAGTTTTCTAATATAATTTAATTTCATTATCCGTCTAAATAATGTATTTGTATTTCCAAGGATTTTAACGATTTGAATAAATTTGTTTTACCGGGTTTTTACGTAATAAATACCTAATGTTGACCTAGATCCTGATCTTCTTGCAAAATTACTAGCGGCCGTGTAAACAAGTTCTAATTTTATTTTGAAATGACTGGTTTTACTCAGTATCATATTGGTACTACGTGATTTAAGATGTAAACGATAGTTTGTCAATTCGTTATTAATGTCGCTTTCATATACTGTCAAACCAGGGCAATACTTAAATTTAAATTCCCCAAGTTTGTCTTATTTTAAAAAAAGAAAAAGAAAAAGAAAATCCCATTCAGGTTGACAAGTTTTTATTAAAACGTCATCAAATTTGAACATCTTACTTCCAAATTCTCCCAAGGAACAATTAAACTTCTTCCCAAAAAGATGACTTAATTTAACTTGATAGAAACTACGTTTTTTTCTGAGGCGAAAGTTTCCAAAACAAAACAAGAAAGAAGACATATTTTGGCTCAATATTTGGTAGAAAAGGATGTTTTGGATCAAGGTGCCTTGGTTTCGATAAGTAAGTATGTATCAGACTCTGATCTAAAATTAAAAGAGTTAAAATTAAAATCGAAAATTGAGTTAAGGAGCTGGAACGTTAGGAAAGAGGGAAATAAACATAAATGCAATTAGATAAGGAATTGAAGTAGAACGAAAGACAAATGTAGTTAAAAGAAAAACACATGCAATTACAAGCAGTAAAACGGATAATACAATGTATCTACAACAAAAACAAATCCAATTACAAGCTAACGAATTTAATGACAAATGCAGTTAGAAGAAAAACAAATGCTCTTTGAAACAGTAAAGAGAGCCAAAGGAAAGAGAAACAGAAAAACAAAATGCAGTTTGAAGAAAGAGAGAAAGAGATGGAATATTAAATTACATTAAAAGAAATGTACAGTCATATTTCTAATCCAAATTTAAGCAGAGGTAAAGAAGTAAACAAATATTTTACTCGTTTTGCAAAAGTTCCAGATAATGTGAAATGACAAACGAGCCCTGGACTCAATCATTACATCGTGTACTCACTGTTAAGGCTAGTAATTTTAAAATTAACAATCAATTCCATAAAGTATTCCTATGATGCGGCTAAAGAACGCATCTTAAAGGGTTATATAGTAGTCCCAAATAGTTATAGGTAACATTTTAGAACCTATTCACAAGAAGCTAGACAAACTCTTATCGAATTTGCTTGAGAGAGCAGTTATTTGATATATGGTGCTTAGCAACGAAAGTAAAAAATAACTTATATTACTTGACGAAGTCAACAACCGTGTCCATAGTGACATCAAAACTGATCATCTTATATTGAAACCTTAGAAAATACCGCTAGTACTGCTGATGAGTATTCGTTAACAAATAAAGTCACCCTACACATTGTAATTCTAAGTACTAAAATATACATACTGCAATAATTAAAGTACTTTGCTGTAATATATTACACAACACTCGAGGAAATATTCACTGATATGTACTGAAGCATTTGTACTTCCCAGAATATAAAAGTTTCCTTCCAATTGCGAATGACGTCGGAATAGCTTAGCTTACCTTAATTAACGCAAGCCGGTCTTAGCGACTACTGACATATAGGTATTAAGATTATATGTTTAAACTTTCAATTCAAATGTTGGCCACGCCTTCCTCAATTCCGAGTGGATGTTGATTTATATAATTATCAGACACCGCCCTCTCCGATCAATCCGTCAAGGGTTAATTTACGACACTTTGGTCGGAAAACAAAATAATATATACTCCACAAACGTCACAAACTTTAAAGCACTGCAGCTCAAATCATCCTTAGTGTACCACGATCAGAGCAAACCTCCCCACCGTCTGTACCCTACACCGGCTATCCATTCGATCCAGAATTAAACGCAACATGTGTTCTCTGTTATACATTTCACTGACGGACTCCAGTCTCAAATTCCTATCTGGCCTCACCCATGTTGCGTCATCATCACCAGTCTCTTCAACTAGTGTGGTTGTCAATGCACTGTGCTGCTAACCATCTGACCAGTTACCTCCACCTGCCTTGAGTTACCTCCACCTGCCTTGACAATCGTATAATCATCATTTCCACTAAGAAAACGAAGTCATATGGACAACGCTTTTTTTGCATACTAGGTCCCACGGGCGTGGAATGAATTGCTTATTCAAATTAGACTTAACCACTCCGTGATCCTTTTCAATAGTGCTCTTAAAAATCAACTGCATGTATAAACTTAAAGACCTAATAATGTTTCCTACCTTCAATATTTTAATCGTTTTTATGTTTACTAATTTCACCGTGTTTGTTTGTTTTGTTTTAGTCATATCAATATATATCTTGTAAAGCGCTTAAAGTAAAGTCCTCATTATTATTATTAAATGTAAGGCTTATTTTAATAACGTCGGCATATAGCCTGGTAGGGTTCCCGCTAATGATGCGAAGTGGGAATAAGACAAAACCTTACTTGATTTTACCCGACTTGAAAATGTATGCAGTCTTCTCCATAATTGCCTACTCTACTGCGCAAATAATAGACTGATCACATGATCCAGTGTCACAAACACTAGAGTGTAATTTACTTACCGATTAGTTTCTATTGATTGATTTTTTTCAGCAATAGCCATACAGAGACCGAGTATACGCATTATCACGTATTCATGAAATTATACTTTCATTGGGATCGTGCAAGGTAACTTATAGCTTGTCATTGCAAGTGTCGTTTCATTGCATAAAGCGTACCTGTTGTTGGAGTATTGAAGAATGGTAAGTACAGACTAGTTTTCCATGTGAGTGGAACAGAGTAAGGTTTGACTAACATATATCTAAAAAAATAACAGTATATGATAAGATCTATGAGGCATAAAAGTGAGTTCACACTGTCATGTCGATTTATCAGATTTAAATGACATATTACATCGGCACCTAGTACAAGGATACCATAAGTGGCAAGTTAGTTGTTTGCTATATATTACTTCTTTCTGCAATGGTATGAATATATACACTGGTGCATTAAAACCGGAATATGCACATCATCTGTTCTGTATAAGTTATAACATGGATAAATTGTAGAAGCAAAGATTGCAGCAAATGTCTTGACACGATACTGTATAATATTCATCACCGGTATAGAGAAAATGAAAAAGAAACAAATCGGGATAACTTGTATATCGCAGTGAATGATGTTTTATTATATTCCATATTCAAATGTCTAACAGACAATTTGTTAGGTAACACCTTATCACATTATCAGTCAGTTCTGTCATACGAAACGCAGATTGATATACTTATATACAATCTATACAGTACGCCATAGAAAATGTGTTTAACAATTTTAGAATTAGTGACAAACGAATATAAATCGCCGCATAGAGAGTTTCCAAAAAGTTATACAGTCTTCTTTAAACATTGACATTTGAAACGCCAGTAAAAAATTGGCCAGTGCTAGAAATGAATCATTGCTTTGCAAATAACACACGAACAATTATCTAAGACGAAAGCAATGAAAGAAAGTCTTATTATTATTAATGAGCGACAAAAACCGAATGAAATGGAGCAAAACAAAATTAAAATAATCAAACAAAATAATTGTCATTGTACACAGCCACAGAGAAAACTCGCACATTTTAGCAGAAATATTACAATCTGAATTTATCCGTGCAAACATCGACCAATTGACAATAAAAAAGTCTTGATTTGTAAGAGTTTTTCATAGATGCACTAAATAGAATGTTTCAGTATTTTGGATTTTAATTTCAAAACAGACTTCTTGAAAGGTGTTGACACATTATTCTTAGTTGCTAGGTCTTAAAAGTCAAGACCATCATCTTTATATCCTTCTGCAGAAGATTACATGATAACACAATAAATCATCCGAATACAATGAGTACATAAGTACCAAACTAAAACATGAACAAAAAAAAATGTTAGAATACAATTTCTTACAGTATATTAATAAATAATTTGTACCTGAGCTGCATACGTTGGAAACGTTAGTACCTTGTTCGCATGTTTTCTAAGAATCCTATACATAATAATGATACACTCTTTAGAGACTTTGCTTTTGACCTAAGTGGCTAAAGAGTCAGCCTCGGATGCAGGAGGTAGCAAGTTCGAACCGTGACCGATTCATACCAAAGAGTTATATAAATGGT
Organism: Unio delphinus; assembly: GCA_029339505.1. Taxonomy (NCBI): domain Eukaryota; kingdom Metazoa; phylum Mollusca; class Bivalvia; order Unionida; family Unionidae; genus Unio; species Unio delphinus. Next base: position 2,494,400 of record JAQISU010000131.1, read on the forward strand.
ACTAGCAGTTACCTCGCTTGGCGTTCAGCCTTAACAGGTTAGTGTTAGGACTGATCCACCGGGTATTAGTATAATGTGATTGAGTAGGACATGATGCAAATATGTATGCGACTTGATGCCCCAGTGTTTGACATCAGTATACATTGAAATACTGCCGACATCGTAACGATATCATGGGAAAAATAGTTAATGCTTAGTTAAACATCTAAATCAAAAAAACATCGTATAGATCTGCACATAAAATAAAGCTACAACGAGTGAGAGTTGTTTCCGATATTAAATATATATCATGAAAATAAGTGATACATGTTACTCGTTAAAAGATTCCAAACCTTCTATAACAACTATAAGCCATTCGTTTGTATCATATTTAACTCATACCATATAATCCTTTGTATGAGACAAATTTTCAAAATCAGAATGTATATATATATATATATATATATATATATATATATATATATATATATATAGAAAGAGAGAGAGAGAGAGAGAGAGAGAGAGAGAGAGAGAGAGAGAGAGAGAGAGAGAGAGAGAGAGAGAGTTTGGAAATTAATACATTTTCGTTATGTTTTATCTTACGTATTTTTGGTTTCATACAAAATTGTTTTTAACGTATGTTTCTTATCCATAAAATATGTATTATACTTTTATGTATGTAATATATTTGTTTGGCCCATCCTCTGGCACTGGTGTACAGCAAAGTTTTGTATATGAACTAAATATATTTCTTATGAATAAGTCATTTTAATAGCATCGAATTAACAATTACGAAGGATTATATTAATGTTATTTACAACAAATTATGCAAACACAAACATGAATTATATATATATATATATATATATATATATATATATATATATATATATATATATATATATATATATATATATGCGTTATTTTTTGACAAGTGTATCTCAATGCGTGAGACCAGACTAAAGCCTGATAATCTGGCCAAACAAAGACCGCGTGATTTACTTCCTTGTTGGGCTGGTTGCTATCATGAGTTCTTTGTTCAAATCGTCAAGCTCGGGTCATAAATGTTAATACTGGTTGTTCTGGAAATCAGACCATATTTGATTCAACTATACTGACACATTTTAAAGTCAACATGTACATACTTCTCAGCGCAAGAGTCAGTTGTTCGTTTCATCCCCATAGGGCCATATTTGCTGTGGAAGGGCGCAGAATGGTAAGTCAATAATAGCTTTCCTAGTGATCGAGACAGAGTGTAAAGTCAATTCAAATGCAAGCATGTGTTCAGTGATATAACAATGAGAAAATACCACATATAATGTCGATGGAATCCACACTTCAAAAAGTACGTATGTGACTTAGTAATTTTGAATGTTGTAAAGTGTGTTAAATTGCATATCCGATATTCCAAACGCAATAATTTATAATAGGGTCAATATCTATTTTCTATGTATCTACACATTATAACAAAGTGACCGAATTGTCGGACGTAGATTCTGCTCACACTCTGTAAGACCTTGCAGTCATATAATACACAAATCTACGTGCGTCTATCTGCCTGCAACTTTATAAAGAAGCAATCCATATTTTAATATAAAATCAGAAGTCATTTGCTACTACGAGTGGTGTTTGAACGCTGCGATAGATATGTGTATATATATATATATATATATATATATATATATATATATATATATATATATATATATATATATATATATATATATATATATACATATGTGTGTGTGTGTGTTTGTGTGTGTGTGTGTGTGTGTGTGTGTACGTGTTTATCTCTAATAGACGGTAACGATTCTGTATGTTTTATGTTTACAATGTTTTTTAATTTATATCTGTATTTTAATTTCGAGATATGAACCTTATAGTCTGAAATAAAGAATTCGTATCTTATATTCATATCTTATCTGATAAGAGTTTCACGGTTACATTAGAGTTACTGATCGTAGCGCTGACAATTACCTCCCTTATTTCCAATGCGCATATGCGCATGCCCAAGAAAATGCCCAGTTTCGGATAGTTACGATTTTCGCACCGTTTTACGCTTGGTTAGAGAAGCATACAAAGTCAACAAAATACTTTCTCTCTCTCTCTGTCTTTCTCAATCTCTCAATATTGAACATACCGTACTGTGCATGTGGTAATCACTATGAATTTTATTTGAAAACGTATGTGAAGATACAACAAAAGTGAATCGATTACTTTAAATGTGTCTCAATACTGACGAAGGCCTCTTTTAATTCTATCTGAGAACATTTTTGGCAGAATGCTTGTTAAAGGTCTTCAACTTGGGCAACATTCTGTCCTCCCAAAGTATGTTATCATGCCAAATCCTCTTCACATGTATTTGAAAGGGTATTTCACTTCAACTATGCCATTCGTGTCACAATGAACCATATAATCTTAACTAGCTGCTAAAAAGGTATACTCAGATAATACAATAAGACCACATTATTTTGTACTGATTGTACGTTCATTTTTATTACGAAATTGTAAATAGCTAGCTAATGCCTTTTTCCCATTTGTCTTTCCCTATTCCAAAGAATTGGAATATGGATCCTTATTGTATCCAGCAATGCACTTCAAAAGATTATCTGGTGGTAGTTTTTATTTCTTAACCATGACATTACCAACGTTTGAGGGTGTAATTCAATTATCCGGTGCTTGTTTCCAAACAATAATTTGCCTTTGTCTTCTTGTGTGCTCTTTAATTTTTGCAGAATTAAACCATTTAATTGAAATATAGTCAGACAATATTTCTGTATACATTTTGTTGCTCAGATCCACATCATCTCTGAACATGATATCATTGAGTGGCATACAACATTCCTTCAGTAGCTCCTCTGGAATATCTGTCTTAAGGAAATGATTATGAAATTACTGCTTAGGGGTTTATAGCAAGCAACTGTTTTTGGAATTCTTCTTGGTGTATTTCACTTTCACTCCAATGATGTAGCTGAAATTTCACCTGCCTTCCTTTTATTTATGATGTCAATAAGGGCATCCAACAAATAAGCGATGTGATTAGAGTAAATAACTCTCCTTGCCAATGCAAAAGAAGAAATATCATTATATGTTAATATTTAAGTTGTCTCAATTTGTCATGTGTATTGCAGATAGTGTTTTACTGATATTCTTATTTCCAGGTTTTCGTTTAATTTGTTAAGGTTTGAGGAGGAATCAACACAAAGAGATATATCCTAGTTAAATGTTCTCAAGTTACGAGATTCATTTGAAACTTGAAAGTTGTATGAAACTTACCCTGCTGGACAGCTGCAATCTGCAGAGTGACCTTGTCCGGTCATTTTTGAGAGGCTTATCCAAGCTCCGTAATCAGGTTGTTTGGTTTAATCTATTTTTGAGAGGGATGGAGTAAGCAGACGTCCCACATATGCGTGTTAACACTGATTAGTGACAGCTTGATCGTGGACCGAATGTACATGATCTTCCTCATAAAGGTGTTGCCTTACTGCACCGCAGAGAGCTCTTTTCAATGTTATGTTCGTATTTAAAATAAGACAATTATATAGTTCCTTTGAGAACAATCAGGAAACTTGGTCACTTTTTCACTCCAATCATCCAGAGTGTCTGGTTTTGGTAGCGTTTCGCCAAGAGGTGTAGTGTATTTTCCTACCTCGCGTGTCTCTTGATCTTGTTGATTGGCGTTCTTTAAAGTAGGTTATGATGGTATTTGAAGACGGAACTCTTCAAGGGCACGTTCCCTCAACGCACGTGCAAGGCCTGACGCATTATGTCTGTGTTCTTTAAGATATCTTTACAGCCGATTCAAAGTATACCTGTGTATTTCCTCCACTGTCACTTGTTTGTATCTACATCTGCCATCTTTACTTTTTGAAATTTCCGTAAGTGAGCTGCACCGATACGCCCTCTGTTGAAATAGTAACCAAGAAACCACATATAGTTTTGAGATGGAGTTTGTTTAGCACAAAACTTTTCAACAAATTTGAAGATTAGTCTCACAAACGGATGTTTCAAAAGTTTATCAATTTTATCTCTTGTTTACTTGAATGTCATGCGTATAAATGATGTAAAGTATGAACAGTACACACCTTGACATCCGGATAATACACTGTTGAAGATACCTGAAATTATTATATTTATGCAGACTGTTTCTTAAAACATATTATGTCTAGGCGTTTATTAGAGTTGTTTTTCTTCAATCGGACAATCTTATGTATTTGAAGAAAGGAGTACTGAAATAGTTTGTGCCATTTTATTCGCTCGCAAAAGAATGCGACATCTAAACTATATAACTATGTAAAATAAAACAATGAATTAGACTACACATTATGCGTCTGATTTAACGTAAGAAGTCTTATTTTAATTTACACATGCCTATAAACCTGTTAAGATGTAGAAGTTCGCTACACTATATCTCTTTTGAAATAATTGCATAAACCCGAGCATGCCTTATTATATTAGCGTGAAGAATGATATTTGAATTTTATATGAGCACAAGATACTTTGATTCAGTATGGCAGACACGTTAAGCAACACCATTCGATACTATGTTTATATTACTAGTATTCGAATTATGCATACTGAAAATATATTCATGAAACATTTCTATTAATAAGTTTGGTTTTTGTTTAAATACACGCCTATAATGTTTACTATTTGGTTTAAGTCTATGCAGGCAAAGCGTTTTCAAAACGCTAATATATTGTTAACAGGCTGGAACTTGTTGGCCATTAACAGTTAATGGGGCCAACATTTTTATAATGACAATGGACCACTCTAACGTCAAGCAAAAGGTTAGGTTTTATATCGGGACAAGATGAATGGAACAGGGGGATGACGTTACGGTACTGGTAATTGGCAACCATGTTGCAAGAGTATATCCTAAATATGCGCTACCTAAGGCAGACACATTTATAATATATACATAGATTGATAAACATCAATGGTGAATATTAAGTGATCAGACCAAAACTATAAAATCGACTAAAAAACGTTTTGGGCAAAAGACTAAATTAGTTTTGAAGCAAACCTAAATTAAAAATATAAAATCAACTAAAAATAGTTTATACAAGAAAGCAAATCTATTCGAGGCAATGTAATGGCCCTGAAAAGAACCTTTGGATTTTTTGTTAACGTCATTCCGTTAGCACAGAGGCAATCGCATAGGTCTTCGTCTCGACCTCAAACCTCTTCTGATTTGAAGACCATATATTAAGACACTTTTCAGACAGCCGTGTCCATCCTCAAAGATCCTTCATTGCTAAACTCTCGTATCGGTAATATTGATGATATTCATGATGATCGGACGTACATGAGTAGTCCCTGCTGAACAGGTCCGATGATTCGAGGGTAGATCGTTACTCCACAAGATAGTATAGTTGGGGTTTGTTTTTACTCCTACAAGACAATCTGAACATGATAGGTTGATGGGCAAACAAATGCGGCTTTAAAATCTCAAACACAAACATGGACGCAATCACATTCTCATCCCGCAGACAATTTAACATCGAATACCCCAAATTATGCATTCAAGACAAATTATTATTCTTATTTAAAGTGGCAAGATTCTTGTGGATGTACTTTGATGAGAAACTTACATGGAAATACCACATCAACGAACTCACCATACAGAGGCGTAGCGATGATATTTTGCACCCGGGGACGAACTATAAAATTGGCGCCCCAGCGATCTTGTGACCGATTTATTACCCCGGTTTACTTATTATAATGTAACGTTGTAAGCCTCATTTTGGCGCCCCTGTACCTTGGCGCCCGGGAACATATGTATCCCTGCCCCCCCCCCCCCCCCCCGCCAGCTACGTCTCTGTCACCATACGATGCAAATCGGACCTTAACGTCCTGAGGAACATTGAAGGCACCACATGGGTAGCCAAGTAAACATCACCAATAATGTTATACAAGTCACTCATAAAATCTAAAATCGAATATTGATACCAAGTGTATGCGTCAGCACAATAGACGACACTAATGAAACTCGGCTCCATACAATATATAGACCTAGACATCTGTACCGGTGCTCTCAAGTCGAGCTTCCTGGAGGAATTACAAATCTTCACAGGGGAACTGCCGCTATACCACTGAAGAAAGGAAAACAATTAAGATCCACCCCACCAGAAAAAAATCCAAATAATGCAACATCAAACTTCCGTTCAACTAATACAATCCGAACACCACATGCACACCAAATATGTCGGCTAACTAACTATCTAAACCACCCACAAATGCAAGTCGTACAACATATAATTCCAGACACAACACCATGGGCGGGAAATTCACCGCTGTGCAGCACAACATCCATCACCTCTAGCCCCAAACAAGAACATGAACATTGCATCGCAGCCAACATACTAGCCGAACTCGAAACCAAATATCTAGGATACAAAAAGTTACACACTGATGGCTCAAAGATCACAGACAAGGACCAACCATCGGCGACAATATGAATTCCGGAAACAATGACATATCTTCTTTAAAGTCAGGTTACCGGATAATTGCTCCATATACGCCGCAGAATTATGGGCGTTTATCCAAGCAATAATGTGAGCCCAATGAATGCGCACACCACCAGCAGTAATCATAATTGACTGTCTCAGTGTCATCATCACAGTCAAAACAAATCATACTCACAGGAGATGAGTCAAACATAGGAGCAATCATACAATACACTTCCGCCTCTTGCCACAACAAGCCACCGCAGTCACCACAACAAAGTGAGTTCACACTAGGTCTACCCCACTCATCCACTGCCCTACATTCGGGACAGTAAGGTATATGTAGGCTACCATATTGACCAAATACCCGACACCAAATTAAGTAGCGCACATGCACACATTAAAGAGCGTAGGATGTGTCCCCATACCATTCACTGCGAGAATTTAAATAGTCCGACCACAGACATAAACCGTCGTAAATTTCTGCATGGGCGATTAGGTCTTTAACTACGTTTCTCTCTCTCCCAGTCTGGCTACCCAAAACTGACTAGTCTAGACACAGATACATGAATTTGCTCAACGATTTAATAAACAGCTCGTACTTCATTGCCTTGGTAAGATTTGATTTCCAGCTTAAAAACTATTTAGTCGATTTTATATTTTATATATTATGTTTACCTCCAAAAATATTTTGGTCTATTCTTTATATATTATTTTAATATTCTTTTATATAGTTTAGGTGTGAAAGATTGATTTTCATCAATCTAAGTGTGTATTATAAATATATTTACCTAGAATACGATGACATCAGCCACCATTTCCATTGCTATTGCCCCCATACATAACCCAAACATTTATCTTGACGATGTAGTGTCCAAGGATGATTTTACGAATGTGGACGCCATCGCGGTCCGGGATAATTGTAAAGCTAATTTACATTGACACTACAGTGGCTCATTAACAAACTGCAATCATGTGGTAACTGATACGGTCAGTGAACGCATTGTTTAAATCGCATAGGTATATACACAAAGAAGTAATGCAATAATTTTCTTTTGTGTAGGTTGATTTGCTGCGTAGTACATCGCACCTTCATTTGGATGACACAGATGACATTGAATACGGATGTGACGAATATTCCAGTAAAAAAGAGAATATATGGGTAACATTTTTACTGTCTGTCTTGATATTAAACATACCCTTCATAAATTGTGTATTTTGACATTCACCGTGCTACGGTGGATATGTTTCAAGACCGTGTCTTGCGTCCAGGAGCTCAACTGATTTACTTTTAACTTAATGAGTAGACACAGTCGTGATGTATAGCAGAAAGTTCTTTTATATTGATTTATTCAGTTGGTTTATAGCATTAGGTAGTAAATATTAAATAAATAATCACTGAAACATGTTTGTTTGCTAGAAATGGATGCGAATAATTTATAACAATAGCATTTAGTGTGTTCTTAGTGATCATACATTCAGTATTATATTTATTTACGTACCTTAACAGTACAGTAACTAGATCAAACTTTAAAGATTTCAAACGTACATCAAGAAAATGAAAAAAGTGAAAAGGTAATGATCGCTACTGGAAATACAAGTTGAAAATACTTAATATTTGAAGTGCATTTTCCCACGTTATCAAATCAGATATCTACGATAAGGTAATTGGCTTGTGTAATGTTGGGGATTCTTTCACAACTGATTAGTGAAGTCTTTATACGTAATAGCTATAGTTAAGAGGTAATTCAAACCCGACATTCAAGAACCATTGCTCAAAATTAGATCATACTTAATAGTCCCAACAGATATATACAATTCTACCTGGCCGTTATACTCAAGATTTAGGTAAGATTGGAGTAAGCATTACCAACTCTGAATTAGATTAACAGTCCAGAACATTAAATGTAATTCTGCTAATTATCAATAGTATGAATACAAGTTCATTAAAGTATCTGCTCGGAATTAAAATCCTTACAAATAACATGATATAGGATATGTCAGAGGTTTTAACTTACACACACACACACACACACACACAGAGCGTATAATGCATAGTGGCGTCTTTAACATATATCTCTGAAACTTTGGTCCCATGTTTCTTATTTCGTATCTGCTAACTATCGTCAAATATAAAATCCTGGACTTCTGAAATTAGAAGCACACTTAAATTTAAAGAGAGTCTTTGGTTTTTATAATACAATAGCTCTGGATAATTGTAACATTAGTTATGGAAATTGGGGACCGGGAAGACACTAATCACGTGATATAGTGTCGCACCGGAAATGGGGACCGAACTCACTCACTGGAAACTGGGGTCATGAAACAAATCTTCTTAGAACACAACACTAATATTCAATAAATAATCAATGTATGATGTGTAATTAAATGAAAGATGATTAGGATTGGTTTGTTCTTCTATATGTATTACCTTAATAATGGTCACGCTAAATGTATGCCGTTAAATCAGCCTCTCACCCTTTCATGATAATGATTGGTGGTTTAGCATCATTTATTTTTTTACTATGCCGTATTGTCAGTGACGGATTATTGTGACCACCTATACTCTGGTTGTTTGTTACAGTCATTGTGTGTCCGGATTCTTTCACTGACTCGGTTTGTAGTTTAGGTAATCTGACCCGGAGTTACAGTAGCATTTACATGATAATATGACACTCATAATACCTACGTTGATCTAATTATACTGCATATTTTGAAAATAATGCATGTTTTCTACTGGTGCATCAATGACTATCATTCATCCAACAGCACTTTCGAGTAACATTGATATATCGCTGAGAATAAAAGCCATTGCTCTATAAATAATATGAGGAGGGTTCATCAAATGATGATATGCACGTCCTACATGATTAGATTTAAAATTAATTAAGATATCCTCAGATGATTCTTGTTGGCGATTTATTTATAACTAATTTTCCGAAACACCGAGTTTGGCAATATCACATTACTCCGCTCTTGAGAATATAATCAATTAATATTTTGAAAGGCAATGCAAATATGTCGCGGTTAGAAACATCTTATTGTGATGCTATATGCCTTGTAAATAAACCATCAACTGTCATTTGAACACTATTTGTAGTTGTAAGCACCCTAAATAACATTGATTTATCGCCGTGGTCCATTAATTTGGGTAATATTTGTTCTTCACCAATCGATGAAGTCATTACTGACAACCAAGATGAAATTTATGATCATATTACTTTACCAGCATACCCCAACCAGGTCGCCAGATTGCACGATTGTTAGTAGCTTTTACGACAAGTGCAACTGTATGTTTTGGCCTCGTAAGTTGCATGTATAAGTTGCTAATCGTGATTTTATCACACTGACTAGTACAGTTCTACGTTAAACATTGTGTATGATCATCGTATTTGTTATCGATTTATCTAATTATGGTGACAATTAGTTACAATGATAACCATCATCAATTTCGTCGATAAGAGATCAATACACGCTAATGTCGGTGATACCACCTATAATTTAAATAATCGCTGACAATTATCATGCTTCATTAATTATTTCCCGAGAATTAATTAAGACTTTGAAGTCGTTGTACGTCATCGTGAATATTATTAGGACATGCAATTAGACCACTTCCGTTAATATCTAACTTCAACCGCATCCACTAGCGCCAGGAGGATTGCAATATTATTCCTGTTCTTTATAAAATGTTTCCCAATCGTACACTTAAATTTATCAATGTCTGCATCACTATTACTATCACTATCCTTATTGTGACGAATTGTATAGATCACCTTACGATATGTATCATTAGTTAACTTTTGCTATTCTTCTAACATATCTGATGAATTAGATGTATTGGAAGTGTACTCAGTTAATTGATCATCATCCATATATTTAATTTTTTCATACGTTTCGAGTATAAAGTATTCAGTTAATATTTGAACAAATGGACGAATATCCTTCTCTTGTGTTTTCTGCAATGTTTGTTCTTTCTTCCGTTGTTTTCGTTCTTCTATATTTTTCTGTTTCGTTCTTTATGTTGATCATTCACCCGGTTTACCGCATTCATGCATTATATGTACGATACATGGGCAGTTGTAGATGCTGTATCTGCTCAGGAAATTAACGAACCCGCCCATACACGAGTCTCCTGCTGCCTTGCAGGATGGCTTTGGTTATCCAAAGATAAAGAGAGTAAACCCTAAATAAAAATCTGGAGTGGAGACCCTAAGGCAGTTGGGCGATGTACTACATATCTCGTATCGCAACTCCGACTGACGAATTTACCCAAGACATGCGGGTAATGCTGGACAAATCTGAAGTTACCATACCGGATCAATCGTTGCCCAGGTCAACAAGGACCGCGCCTGCCGTTGTCCACCATGACGGAGGTGACGTGTGTACTACTGGTACTTTGCATAAAATCAGGGAGAGACAGCGTTGCCAGCGCCACCTGGAACATTATAACTCTGGCGCAAACTAGAACACGTTCTGGGACTCTGTAAAGTAAGAAGGAAAGCCAAAGAAGAACACCAAACTGAATATGGGCATATATTATACTATAGTGGAGGGTTTGACAAATCGTTAAATGGAGTAGGCTTCCTTGTAAACAATGTCATCAAGGGTTATGTGCTTAAATGTCGCCCCATATCTAGCAGAATCATATCCATTCGTCTGAAAGCATCTTCCTTTAATATCACAATTAATCAAGTCTATGCTCAAATGACTGATCAAGATGATGAAGAAATAAAGGCGGGTTTTACAACAAACTTCAAGGTTGGAAAAACATGGTAAGTATAAAAGACATCCTCATCATCCGATGAGATTGGAAAGACAAAATTGGAAATGATGCTCTAAAAGACTTGGAAGAACAGTGTGGACCTTTTTGCAATGAGATTACCAATGAAAGAGGGAGACAGATGCTAATTGAAAACCGATTTGCTATCAATAGAGCACAAACAAGAACGTTCCCAGGTGGTGATTTTGGGAGTGATCACAACCTCGTCATTATGAACTGCCGAATGTTGCTGAAACAAATTAGCAAGCCAAAGAAAATGAGGCTCTAATTTAACCTTGGACAACTCAAGAACCCTAACATCTGCAAATCACTCAAAGCCACAATTAGAGGACAATTTACTATTCTCCTTGTGATGGATGTTTATGTAAACGTAATGACAGACACTTTAAATACACTTATGACAACATCTGCCAAAGACTTCATTGGCATCCTTCGACCAAAAAGAAAACTCTGGGTTACAGAAGATATGCTGAATCTGTCTGATGCCCGAAGAGACCTCAAAAACACCAGACACACAACATGGGCGGTGGAATACCGAGAAATAAATAAGGACATCAGAAAAACAAATTTGAAAAAAAGCAAAAGTAGATTAGACTAGACAAAATGTGCACATAAATAAACAGCAATCTGATGTCTGATTCCTAAAAAAATAGTTTGAGTCAGAAATAAGAGTACAGCAGATTGGGAAGTCAGCTGGAGTAGACAACATCCCAGCTGAACTTATCAAGAATGATAGGGAATCGGTGATAGACCTATTAACATAAATCTTAAACAATATCTGGCAGACAGGCGAATGCTCAACATAGTGGTCACAGTCAATGATTATAACACTCCCCAAAAGGCAATCTGCAGCAGTGCCAAAATTACAGAAATATCAGATTTATCAGGTATGCTAGTAAGGTAATGCTGACGAGCATCTTGAAGAGACTGAGTAGTAGAGAGGGTGAACCCTACAACTTTTACAAGCCTCAATTTAACAAACTGAGGCTTCCCGAAATTTCTGATATAAGCCTCAATTTAGTTAACTGAGGCTTCCTTGAAAATTTTATAATTTTTAAAAAAATAATTTAAGCAAAAAAATAAAAATAAATTTATGAAAAAAAGACGCCATTGTCGTTGGCGTTCACCCCCGTTGCTGCTATGCGTTAACTAAATATCTGATCAAGTCCGACGCGATATCTTGTTCGAGGGTCTGATAAATTTATCGTCACAAATCCGTGTGGAATTGTCTGAGCGCGGCTAAAGAAATTTCTAAATTGATTATGATCCATATCACCTCCACACCAAGTTTGCCAAATATTTCTTAGCGTGTGAGTATCAACACCGTTAAACACGCATAACAAATTGCAGTTATCTCTGATCACTTTTGGTTTCTGAGTGTAACGTTGAGTGACATATATCACATCTGTGTTTTTATGACGTCCTCGTGAAAATATTCTAGCAGGATTTTTTTGATTATCTAACATGATATCGTCGTATACGACTAAATTGTTAATATCACCATCAATATCATCAATGCTCGGTGCTTCTTCGATATCTGTTATAAACTCAATGATATCATCATCGATTTGAAATTCTTCGAATTTTGATTTCGCTTTCTCGTTAAAATCCTTTAACACTTCATAACATCGCTGATCGTCTACACTCGGAGCAATCAAATACAACTTATCCCACTTCATCCATCTCGTTATCAAATTAAGTAGCAATTATGTTTTACCACTTCCAGATGGTCCGATGATAATCGCGCGAATAGAATTTGGTAACATTGCATGGTGTTTAATAGGTTCCCGTCGTCTCGTAGCTGAATAATCAATTACATTCATGCCGTTATATATAAATTATGGATCTATATTGTGTGAAATGTAAGACGCGTACTGGCACAAATGACTTGACGACGATTACAACGAAAAATAATCGATCAGCGCTTTCTGGTAAATGCGTACAGTGTAGTACAAAGAAATTTAGATTTACTTCCCTTGGTAAATCCAAGGAACCTTTAAAAAAAAATGAGGAGGTGATATTGCAGCCAAGTTAGCAAAACTCCCAGGAACACCGTGGGCAAAGTATCCAGGAGAAAAGCACCTTCCGGGGTATAGTTATTGTGGACCGGGAACAAGACTCGATATCAGACTTGATGATCAAAACCAACCTAAACCCGGTGAGTATCCAATAAACGCTATTGATAAGGCGTGTCATGTTCATGATGTTGCTTATAAAAGCAGCAATCTTCAACATAGACATCTCGCGGATGTGAAATTAATTCATGCGTTAAATGCTATTCCCGATAAATCTTTCAAAGAAAAATTGGCTTCGTGGTTGATAAAATCCGCTATGAAGGGTAAATTGATGTTAGGTGCTGGTAATTAATAATATGGAATCTGTTTATTATTCTCCAAAAGGATACTGGAGAGGCAAGGCAGCAATCAATAAACTCGCTAGCGCTGCAAAAGTAAAAAATACTACTGCGGCTAATTGGTTATCCAAACAGGCGATATGGCAAATTTATCTACCAGCTCCTAAACGAATTAATTACTCGCATTTTGATTTTACAACACCTAATGAAGTTCATCAAGCTGATATACTATTTCTGCCGCATGACAACGGTTACAAATACGCGTTAACCGTAGTTGATATTGCTAGTCGATACAAACAAGCAGAACCACTGAAGACAAAATCATCTACTGAAGTAGCTTCTGCATTTGAAAGGATTTATCGACGAGGTCCACTACGCTGGCCAAATCTGTTACAAGTTGATCCTGGCAAGGAATTTCAAGGCGCTGTTTTAACAACGATGAAACATCATAATACTACGTTACGACGAGGACATACAGCGCTACATCGCGATCAGGCAATTGTTGAACGATTTAATCGGACACTTGCTGAGCGGTTATTTGGATATCAATACGCGAAAGAATTCATCCAAGAAAAGCGATCCCGTGAATGGGTCAAGAGATTACCAGGTGTAGTTACCGCAATCAATAATGAGATTACTAGAACAATCAACATGAAACCTAACAACGCTATTAAAAAAAAGTATATACCCGTACAACCACAAAAAGATTTCAAAGAACCCATTCTTGGTAATAATGTCACTGTTAGGTATTTATACGAACCAGGAGAGCTTGAAGGTGGTAAAAGAAGAGCTACCGATCCTATTTGGAGTGTTACTGCACACAAGATATCTACTATAACACGATCAACTGGTGGAAACGCTAGCGTTTCTAGACCTCCAATCTATAAACTAGATTCAACTGCTCCTCAGCGAGGATTTACACGCGAACAATTACAAGTAATTCCTGACGATACTCAATTACCACCGCGGGGTCTTAACTAGCACCCCGGCGTCTGTTGCACTCAAGACAAGTCAGCATCACATTGTCGTTGGTATGACCAATTCTGCTATTCTTTCTGTCTACGGTAAATTGGCGGGGGTCTTTATCCGACCAACTCCAACGCATTATACAATTACAACTCGCGCAGTGATTATTCTGTTGTTGCTTTAGTGAAATTATCAATTCAGCATCAATGTCAAATTTTCTATTATTTTTTGTATCCTGTTGTTTATAACCAGAAAGTTTTTTTCTGATAAAATCACCAGTGATATCATCGGCGCTGATAATAGTATTATTATCGTCAACGACAATTCTTCGAAGTTGATTTATTCGCCGTACTCTGGATACTGCGAGATAAACTAAATTCGACCACTCAATGCGATTATCTACCATCCAAACAATTGTATCTGTGATAGTTAAGCCTTGTGAAGAGTGTATTGTTGCTGCATAACCTAACGTTCATGGTGATTTATCAGCAGAACTCTTTGAGTTCCCCAATGCATCTTCGACGACGCTGATATCAACCAGTACAATATCATTTAACACTAAATTCTTCTTTTGTTGTTGTCCAGGAATATCAACTTCAATATTCTGCTTTCGTGTATCCGAAGGTTTATAACACAACGGTACTGGAAGTGTTGCAAATTTGCATTTATGTAATTCAAATAACTTCATCTGAAGTGTGTCTCTGACTATTTTTCTACTTGCGATTATCAAATCATCTGGCTTCCATGTTTCCCAAAAATCATTCATGGAAGTTTCTGAAATTATTTCACGCGCTATTTCACACTGGATTCTATCCGGTTGTAATCTAATTAGCGCTTTGAACTCTCGTAATTGTTCATCAAGTGATCTATAATCAGTGGTAATTTCTTCATAATAATCTACAAAACCCTTTAGCCATTCGTGTGGAGATCCACCGACAAATGGTGGTGGTTGGCCGTAATCCCCGCACATGACGACTTTTGTAGTTTTCAATAACAACCATTCGAGAAATGTCTGTAATACACTCAATGATACAGTACATATTTCATCCCAGATTATGATTTCAGGAATGAATTTATCGCCCATTCGATCAGGAGTCCATGTATCGCCTTTCCATCGAAAGAAGCTGTGATAAGTACAGGCTTTTACTCCCCGTGCTATCATCTCTCTGGCGAGTCTGTGAGTTGGTGTTAACACAATCATGGTTGACCGACGAAATAATTCGATTGCACGAGTTGTCTTTCCTGACCCACCACAACCGTTTAAATAAACTGTCTTGTATCTACATACGGGATCAGATACCGGTGGTGCATTAGAAAATTCTGATTGAATTTCAATACGGTTACAACAAAGATATTTATCGTCGTTGGCAACGTCTGCGGATTCACAATACTCGTGTAGTTTTTCCTTTTTAAATCGCCAACGTCCCCACGCTTCCTCGGGATCTGTGAATGCCGCTACAGCTGATCTGTATTTGTTGTGTATATACATCGAATCAGTAGCTACTCTAACCGCTGTATTAGGAAATCTATTTATCATCGAAAATAGATTAATAATAGAATAACCGAGCATAGAACTTCTCAAATGTGTATACTGGGGGCTATATCCATCACAGTAGGTAACAACCGTACCTGATTTCTCACCATTGGAAAGAAAAACATCCCTACGGGATACAAGTTTTCCCTGTTTCGTTAAATCCGCCACAATAAAATCGTATTCTGCGTTGTCTATGATCAACCTCGAAGAGTATTTTGCATTGTCAAATCTTCCACCTTGGGTAAATTTACCGATTATATTTCGTCCGAAATCTTTGGCTTCTTTGTTTTTAATTTCAAATAACTGCATAGACAATTTCATGATTTCTTCCTCGTTGAAATCAGGAAATTGTTTTCGCTGTTCACTAATTATTCTATCTAAATTGGGTTGTGGTAACCAAACATCCTTCTGAGCTCGATAACATATGATAGCTTCACCGACAATCAACGATTGTAACATCTCACAATCGATCATATACCGCAATAACTCAATTGGCATCCACGCCTTTTCAGATAGGTGTCTACCAAGCCAAACATAACTACACGGATGTAACCCTGCAGCGAATTTGAATGACATCACACGAGCGAATCCGGTTAAATCAAAATCAGGCAAACGACCATTAATCGCAACACGAGTCATTTCATGCGTGGGGTGTCCAAATCGTTTAAAATACTCAGAGCATTCTCCATACCCTAGAAAACTTCCAGGATAACACGCGGATATATCAATTGAAATCATACCATCACGTTACTATTTTGTATTCCACAGTCCTCCATGACTAAATACGACGCAACTCAATTTAACATCCTCGAGAAAATCACTTCGTGTTGGACGCCATGAGTTTTTTTCTCTTGCAAAGTGAGCTACCACTGATGGAATAGTAAAACTATCCATGAGTAGTTTTTCATGGAAACTCTCCGGTGAAAAATCATTAGCGATTTTTCTCATTCTAGTATCTAATTCTTCAGCGCGATATAATTCACCATTTGGTCTTACAAATTGATCAAATCCTGATTCGGAACCATCACTGCTAAGTAACCACACTGACACGGGATCATCTTTACACAACGCAACAATAGCATCGAATAATTTCTCTTCATAGAAAACATCCCCGACGAACTCCTTGGGGATATATCTCACGGATCTATCTCGTGGAAATATTGTTACTGCAGGTGTCCACGCGTGTTCGTTATGATCAATAATTTCAATTGGCGCTCCATTTTTTTTATATTTCGGTTCGTATAATACTTCTCCGGTTATCGTCATAACGGTTATTGGGAATCTTAATGATGCTTCTAATTTAGCTATATCGGAAATCCTTGCACCGTGCTGTTTCACTGTCAGTTCCCATTCGGTTATTTTCCTACGTCGCAGATCAGTTAGTTTATTTCCTCGGGATGCATTTGTGAAGTGTTCCATTACACGTGTTGCGACACAATTCAACGATGACGACTCTGTCGTTAACGACGTTTTCATAGGTGCTAGTTTTGCAATACTTGGCTTATCATTTAGCTGATATATTCCGTAAACAACTGCTGTTACAGGGTAAGATTTCACGTAGTATGGTTTGTCAATTCCAGTTAGAATTCCTGGTTTGGAATCTCTACTTACAATGACAAATTTTTTATCCTTGAGAATTGGATCAAATTTATCTCTGATAACCCATTCACCTTCGTTTTCGATAATGAATTTTATTCTAAAAAAATACTTCTGTTGGGAATTACTTGAACATCCTTTGGATTTCCATGAAAATCCTTTGGATTTTACACCAAGGTGTGAGATTATCTCAGCTGCTCTTGTATCATTCATGGTAGTATCTATTACAGGTACATTGACATCTTCATCGATAATTCGAAATGTCGACCAACAATGTGCTGCACCGTCTTGGTAGAATTCATTAAAACACTCTCTGATTTTACCCCGTATAGTTCTATCATCGTTTAGATGTTTTTGTATATCAGAGATTCTATCTAGATTGAAATTAGCATTTTCCCAAGGTGAAATTTTCGATAATCTCTGAAACTCCTTCATATCGAGATTAAAACTAGCATTTTCCCATGGCGAAATTTTCGATAATCTCTTGAACTCCTTCATGCTATCGTCGTTTAGCCGTTTTTTTGGTTTAACAGAAACTCTATCCCGATTAAATCCGGGATTAATTTTAGATAATCTCTTGAACTCCTTCATGCTATCGTCGTTTAGCCGTTTTGGTTTAACAGAGACTTTATCGAGATTAAATCGAGGATTAATTTTTGATAATCTCTTGAACTCCTTCATGCTATCATTTTTCAAAGGCGTAATTTTCGATAATCTCTTAAATTTCTTCATATTATAATTAAAGCAAGTATTTAAATAAAAAGTTTTTTATATAATGAATCATTGCAAATGGCTTATGATTGGATCAACAACCCCGTGTAACAAATCATGCAAAAATGAATTATGTGGGTATCATATGCAAAGCGTAAGAAACGGTTCAAAAGGTCCTCTCCCATGCATCCATTGCCGGGTGGGTGTTAGAGGCAATTCACAATTATGTGTCAATTGCGGGGGTAGGCGTTATAGAGAGTTGAAGCGTTATTATGACAAGCGAAGAATAAAAAATCCTGACTCTGTCAATGACGTTGCAAACGGCAAAATCATAAAAACTGCCCAAGACTACATAGAAAGATTTCCCAACGTTATATCTCAATCAAATAATGAATTAAACAAATAGAAGTATATAGTATATAAATGAACCAAGAATTTCAAAGACATCCTGTTATTGCAAACTACAAAGCCTCTCGTGATGGTGTTGTTAGACACAGTAGACTCAAGAAGTCGGTTGGGTGTGATAATGGTATGGGATATTTGATGTTTGGGGGGGTGGAGGGAAAAAATATCTTAATCACCGTTTCGTCTATGAAGTATTTAATGGATTGATCAAGGATGGTTTTGTTATTGATCACATTGATTCTGATCCCAGGAATAACAAATTGAACAACCTTCAAGCTATTTCACAACGTGATAATTCAAAACGAGGTGGGACTGGAAAATACTCGAAAAATGCTAGACCAGTAAAATCAATTAATACTGACAACGAGGAAATAATATTTCCATCTATGAAAAAGGCTGGAGAGTATTTCGATATTTGTTCGACTTCAGTACGATTTGTTGCAGAGAATATAACTAAAACCGCTTTTTC
Organism: Unio delphinus; assembly: GCA_029339505.1. Lineage (NCBI taxonomy): Eukaryota > Metazoa > Mollusca > Bivalvia > Unionida > Unionidae > Unio > Unio delphinus. Next base: position 2,513,645 of record JAQISU010000131.1, read on the forward strand.
AAAACGTTTTTGTAAAAAAATTCAATTTGTTTACATCTAACTGTATGAATGGCATTGGAAATTGCTTTGCAATTTCAGGGGAATAACTCCGTTAGGTAACGCGCGCGTGTGACAAATCACCAATGACAGAGTTATCGTTGAAACACTGTTGTTGTTTTGGTAGTTTTTGATTGGTTGGTTTCGCTATTATGAATCTCAACAGAATATAATCAATTTTGTCTTTTTTCAAGCATTAACAGAATTGTTTTATATACACGTCGTATTTAATTCTTTTTTTTTAGTGTCTGCGCCAAGTATTATATGTTATTTCAACGTTGTCAGTGATCGCTTTTAAACATAACAAACAATTACAAGCAGACATCGCTCTATCTAACTTCGTTGTAATACGTGGTTATATACAACCTGGTCTGTACTAGTTTGGGCTTTAGCCGAAATTCAAGTGCAAACTCAAACCACAACGTCACACGTGGTGTGATTGTTATTATTGACATTCAAACCAAGTTGGATTTTGTGATTTGGTTTTTGCACTTGAATGTAGAATAGCCCGCGTCATCCATTGTCATTGAATCAATTCATTGTACATACCATTATCATTCATTGAATCAATTCATTCATTGTAAATACCATTGTTATTATAATCTATTGTTGTGCCGTCGTCATTCATAACCATTGTCATTGAATCAATTCATTCATTGTAAATACCATTATCATTCATTGAATCAATTCTTTGTAAATATACCATATCACCTATAATCTATTGTTGTGTGTGTTGTCTGTGCGTCCACGCATCAAACGTATCCTCTTGTAGGTCAAACCCGCTATCCGAGTTAGACTCTACTCGTAGGGGAATACGTTTCGTGATTATATGTAACCGTTGAGCGCCGCTTGATGTATAAACACCAAGGGGGTTCAAAACGGTGATGTGTAATTGTGCCGTCCTATGTATATACAACCGCCAACCACACTAGATCAGGGGTTGTGTAATTGTGCCGTCCTATGTATATACAACCGCCAACCACACTAGATCAGGGGTTGTGTAATTGTGCCGTCCTATGTATATACAACCGCCAACCACACTAGATCAGGGGTTGTGTAATTGTGCCGTCGTCATCCATTGTATATAACCATAATCATCGCGCTAAGCTTCTGGATATGCTAAGATGACCAACACCTTAGCGTGTCCAGAATTCATTTTGTTGAATTGCTTTGCAATTTCACTCTTTGGATTTTCATTCAAACAATTTAACAAATATACTTTTTATATATATGAATCTTGAAAATCTCAAATGTGTTATTGTTAAAATCAACAAGCTTAAGGAGCAAAATATTGAGTTATGTTCAGGGTTAGATTGTGATCAAATTATGACCGATTTCGACGATATACAATTTGCAGAGCAGAATGGAAAGTACGTACTCGCTAAGAAATATTTTTTTAATTAAGCGCTTACAAAAACTTATCCGTGAGAGTTTAGTTTTCCATGAAGACATTAATATATTTGTACCATTATGTAACATTGTTGAACATATTCGGAAGCAATTAAGTTCAGATTATGAAAGCAGAAAACTTATTAATTGTAAGGTGAGACAGTTAAAAACGTTAATGGAGCAAGCTGAGCCCCACGCGTAGAGAGCCTCCTTTGTTGTATAACCGGTACAGGTAATTGTATTGTATGACATGTATAATCACTACCTGTGCACAACGAGGAAGTAAAATTGTGTGTCAACAACGAAGTATAAATCTAGTGATTGTTTTTTTACTTGGTTAATTGTCGATGGAAACTCATAGAGTTTCTAATTTAACATCACTGATACTATTTCAATAATGGTAGGAACATCACTGACCACACGTAACACAAAGCAGCGACTGAGTGATATTAATAAATTATTACCTATTCGTGATCGAATACGCGAAAAACTTCAGCAGCGGCAATTAACTCAGACTGATTCTACAGAGGGTTCTGAACAACTCTTTAAACCGATTGTTACTGCAACTACAGATGTGAAAAAAGCTACTGAACGAGCTATATACGGAGATATCCCCGAGGAGGGTACTAGAACAGAGAGACCTCTTCTTGGTGAACTTGAAAAAATAGCAAAACGATCTAAACAAACAAAAAAGTCTTTAAAATCACTTCCTGGTGATATAATAACTGCTGCAAGACAACAAGAAGAACAACAACGAGAACTTCAGGAAGAAGAAGAACGATTAGGTGATATTGATATTCCCCCACCACCGGAACGAAAATTCGAAGAATTTCAAGAAAAATTTCAAGAACAAAAAAGTAAAAAGGCTCAAAGAGATCTTAATCCGGAAAAAATATTTAAAAGTGATGTGATAAGTCGTATTAGTAAAAAAATCTATGACTGATGAACACTTTGCTAAATTTATCGTCGACGAATCTACAAAAGGTCAACGAGAACAGTATATGAATCCTGGATATGAAGACTCAACCTCCAAGAAGGAATGGATAAAAAAATTGTATTTAGCAAGAATTAAAAAGTCTACACTACCACATAATGATACAGAATTTAAAAAAATTGAAAAGTTGGTATCTCGAATAAAAAACCCAATAATTCCAATTAGACCCCTTATAACCCAACCAACCCAAACTGAAGGTGCAACGGGTATCACTGAAAAAAAAGGCAGTGGTTTAGTTGGAAACTCTAGCGTAACATGTCCTGGCAATATTCTTGGTGATATAGCACGATTAGATATACTTGTAGGGGGGAAACGGGCTGGAAATAACTCACCAGAAATAATCAATGAAGCTGCTGATATCTGTAGGAGGTTATTTCAATGTGGTATCATGGAATTGCAACATATCGAGATTTTATTGAAGAATTAGTGGACGGTCACCATAGCGATTAGATAAATAGCAATTGAATAGAGAATGATCATACACTACAACCATGATAAACCAACTAACGTCTACGTGGTAAACTCACGATTGCCAAAATACCGAGCATACTATGGAGATGGTCTCGGTAACACTATAATGGGATTATTTTCAAGAATGGCTCCAAAAGTAGCGCCGCTAGCAAAACAACTATCAATGAAAGCTATTGATGTTATCAGGGATAAGGGTATTAATTTCGTTGGTGAACTTGCCACGAAGGCGTTTTCAGCCGCGAAGGAGAAACTAACAGCGCTAGTTAGACGGGGAAAATCAAAGAAACCACTGCCGTTACCATCTACTACGGTTATGCCTGCAAGTGTTAGTAAAATAATAAATAACGCAGTAGATGAAAAACTACAGTTGATGGTAAAACCATTATTGATGACCGCCCAGGATAATAACACAGCAAATATGATAGCGGGAAGTGGTCTTGGAAATTTAAAGAATTTCTACAAAAGTCAAAGACGTCGGTGAAAACTGCTTGCAATTTATAAATAATTGAAATTCTTCGATTTTCGCCTCCAATTTAGACCAGCGGGTATATAATAAAAATGTTCAAACAGAACCCTGATATTGCATTTGACATGGACGCCCCAGTACTCAAGGATAATTCTGTACGCGATTATCAATTTTTTGCCTATCACGCAGCAACACCTGATCTTCGGGGGAGAATCGAACTTCAAGTTCATGATACCAGTAAATACTTTTTACCCGCTGAAGCATTTATTGAAGTCGAAGGTGAACTCGTAACAAATTTTGCAGCTAATACACCATATGCTGATAACCACACTATCCGAGTTGGTTTTGTTAACAATGGCATCATGGCGTTATTTGAAAGTGCTAGATATCTCATTGATGGAAGAGAAATCGAGTCTATTGAACGTGAGGTTGATATTGCAACGGGGATAATCGGGTTAGCGAGATATTCTGATGACTATACTAGATCAGCAGGTCCGTCTATGATGTTCGCGAAGGATATTACTGATAACGGTGAGCACCTTCAATACATTAAAGTGTTAACACCGCAGCACACTTCAGTTGCTAATCAACAAGAAGCAGCTAATCCAGAACGTCGAGCCAGACCAGGCGCTGATTTTGACATTCTCGGAGGCGTTAATGATAATTACAACCTAGGATTTGCAACACGCGTAGCAACATTGAAGAGGCCTCGTCGACAGTTTTCATGTGCGATTCCGTTGCATCACATATTTGGATTTTGTAGAAACGTCAGAAAAGTTATCTATGGAGCAAAGCATACGGTAGCACTAGTGAGAAAATGCACTGATGATAGTGCAATCTGGCGCGTTGCTGGCGTTCCCGCTGGTAAAGTCGTTTTATCAAAACTAACACTATTGGATGCCGGTGTTGACTCCGTCGTTGTCAACAGAACCACGATTGTTATCATTTATGGATCAAGGAGGAAAGACATTGTTGAGCTGGTTGACAACATCCACAGATACCATGGATTCTAATATTGATGGTACAATTACATGGCACTTGGCAGCACGACAGGGTATTTCAGCTCCACGGCATATTTTTATTGCGCTACAGAATAGAGCGCGATTAGATAATCAAGAACGTTCCCATATGATATTTGATCAAATTGGGTGTAATGAAGTCTCGTTGAAAATAAACGGACAGCAAGAACCATCAGAGGATATACAACTTAACTATGAAAACAATCATATTGCACGAGTTTATCATAACCTGTTGTCGTATATGGGACGCGATCAAAATGTTGATACTGGTCTATAAATATCACAGTTTGATTTTAGGAATCTGTATCCGATTTATTACTTTTCGTTGGAACATCTTGACTTGATGAGACAGTCCGTCGTTGATATACACTTCCGAGCTCGTGTAACCCCTCCGACTGGTCCAATAGTTGGTGGGGTACCTACTATCCTTATCCCGAATTATAGAGCGGTTGCTGTCATTCTCAGTGATAAATCAATGCTACTCGAAGGTGTAGGTGGACGAATGAGAATCGTAGATGCACCAGTGGAAAATCTGTAATTGATTACTTCGTGAAAATTCTTCGAATTTTTCATTGATTACTTCGTAATTGATTACATATTTCCATCTCTCTCTCTGCGATTTAGAATCAATCTGTTTTGTATATGTCGTATAATAATATCAATGTCACGTTGACACCCGGTCAGTTAAAAAAAATACAATCTAAATCAGCTAAGCAATGTGGAACCACAATAACGCTGAAACCTTATCAAATGAATGGCGGGGGAAATAAACTATCGCTGACGAAAACTCAAGTTAATTATTTTAATAGAGCGCTTAAAGAAAAAAAGGGAGTTCAGGTTACTCTTTCTGCAAGCGCGATTAAAAACATGGAAAAGACTGGTGGTATATTCCCGCTGTTAGGGTTGATTCCAGGGTTGATTGCCGCAGCGGCCCCAGCGGTAGCTAAAGCGGCAGCGTTAGGGGCTGTTGGTACTGCGGACGGGTGGATCCGCTCGCGGATCTGGGTATAAAAAAAAGGGGAAAGGTCTAAGACTACCAGGAACCCCGTATTCATGGTACAGCGGAAGCGGCCTGAGACTAGGACCGGTTTACTAGTGAAAAATCTTCCAATGTCCAATTTTGATTTAATTGATGCCGCTAAAAAACTCGCGATTAAAACCTTCAGAGGTGTTTTTATGAAAGATCAGTTACCGGCACAACCAAATAATGTTGAAACGGGTATTATTAATCTAGATAACAGCGATGGACCTGGAACACACTGGGATGCATACGCGATTGATCCACGTGGGATTATTTTTTTTGACTCATATGGACTAGCGCCTCCGAAGGAATTTAACCGCTATATCCTTGATTTATCAACGCGCTTAAAAATACCCCGTTGGTATTCCACGTTACCAACGCAAACGATGATTGACCCACCCATATGTACTTGATGCTATTTCACGAGGACAAAAACCACCTCATGTAGTAGTGAATGAGTATACTAGCAGTCGTTGGATTGAAAATCTTTGATTGGAAATTGCTGTGCAATTTCACTTTAAGATTGAAAATCTTTGATTGGAAATTGCTGTGCAATTTCACTTTTAGATTTTAAACAGAGAAAAGATTTCTATGATAACAATGATTGATATTTGGGACGACCTTTATCAGCGCTGAAGAAACCGGATACTGATGGAGTTGAAATCAAGGATGTTAAAAAACTAATCGAAGATGAAATAGCCGAAACGTTGAACCTAGCAGGTGTTGATCCTGGTGAAATAGTTGTATTTCAAGATCGTCAGGGTAAATTGAAAACTAGTAATATTTTCCTCGATGATATTTTAGTTAAACGACGAGACGCAACAGAGGATACTATCGCGTTATTTTCCGATCAGGGTCAACTCAAACCAGGTGTACTTGTTTCAACGATCACGGATAAATTACCAACACTCGATAACACGGTGATTTCATTGAAATCGCTCAATGATAAGTATGACGATCAAATAACTAAATTTAATCAATTCACTAAATTACAAAAATCCATCGTGGACAATATTGATAAACCCGTGCTAGAATTTTTTGGAAATCCACCAGTGACTGCACCAAAACTCACCTCGATAAAAGATTCTATGTTAGAACTAGCAACTCTTCAATCCGAATTTGAAAAACACGTGAAACAGTTTTCAACGTTTCGTAAAAACATCATTGATAAATTTATTCGAACCCCATTTGATAAAATTGAAATAACCCTTCCTGATATTAAAAAATCCATCGATGATCTAAAAACATTCAACGATGTAATGAAGGATGATACAACGAGGATGATAGGTGTTATTGAAAAAATAAAAATTCCTCATAAGAGCACCAACAATATCGTATACACTATTCAACACGGTTCATTTGCGTGGACTCCCACAACCAATATTTTAAACATAACCGCAGCCGGCAAGGGTATTTATCGATTAACAATAGTATCACCGACTCAATTCAGTATATCATCAAGTAGTTCATCTGGAGTCAATAATACAGTATCAACGATCATCGACAAGGATGTATCTGAACAGTTCACGATAACGACCGCAGATAGAAATCTAGCCAGGGTTTCAGTAACGTGGTACATAGAATTCGTAGCGGATTTAAGTAAACAATTAAATTGAAAACACTAATGCTGCTAAAATAAGATGACAATCCCTTCAGTGTATCAGTATCGTTATGATCAGGTCAGAGAATTTCAAACTAAACTCAGCTCACGTTGTGAGGAGTATCAAATAAAAATAAAAAAATACCAACGAAGAATAACCGCGGTTGATATCACCGTGTATTCGGTGTCGGGTGTAATCACTGCTGCTGGAATAATACTATCTTCGGTTACAATGATTGCTCCGGTCGTAGTTCCAATCGCTATTTCCGCGATGGCTACAATCGCCTTTATATTAACCGGGATCACAAAAAAACTATCATCGTGTAGCCAGAGTAAACTACACGACTATGTAATTAAATTTCACATTGCATCTACCGGTTACTCGCAATTATCCTCGTTGATATCATCGTCACTCGATGACACAACAATATCAGATAGCGAATTCTCAACGATGGCTGAATTGTATAAATCGACAATGCTGAAATTAGAGCGGAATAATAATAATAACAATGTCGTCGCAAGAACTGCTTCAACAAATAGTAGAAAATACAACACCGGTGAAAACAAGCATGATATCAATAGCCTCAACGCGTCCTGAATTCAGTGTGAATTTCCCGACCCCCGTTCCAGTGAGCGAGATCGCGCTGGCAAAACTACGAGTGTATCATAGCTGGCCCAATATCATATCTGTAGCATTTGGTGGCCAACAACCAAATAATTCCTTGGTGCTCTCGTGGAAAAATCGTGAAGATGGAACCCCAGACTGGAACGTTGTCTCGTTACCAACTGGGTCATATCAAATCGAACAAATCAACAATGAATTACAACGAAGAATAAAATCTATTACTGGAAAAGAATCAAAAATCGCTATAACAGTTCACGAGCCGACGTTATCATCTGCGATCGAGATTAAATCACCCGGATATGTCGTTGATATTTATCAGAGTTCTATAAGATCAGTGTTAGGATGGCCTGAATTACCACCTAGACGAAAAATCGTTGATATACCAGAACCTGTAAAATCTGATTATATCACCGACAGGATAAAACCCGATAATCCAATAAAGAGTTATAAAGAATACAAGGAATTGATAGTTTTCACTGTAGTGAAAAAATACAACAACCCAATATATCACACAACTCGACAAGATAAAATCGATGAAAATTTCACAGCGATGAATAATGATTTTTCGCTGCTGTTAATATCTCTTAAATCCGGCTCTCTCACCCGAGATGAATTTATCAACGTCGTAGAAACATGCAATAAAATTATCGACGATATGGAAACACTTAATTTAAAAATTATTCAGGTTATATTAGGTGACAGTAATCCTATAACGAGAACGGAATTTATGACAGTATATAATATACGCGAAGAAGACATTCCAACATTCAAACTACCAGGATATAACGTACCAGAACTAAAAAAACTTCTCAGTGATGCCATCGATGCTGGGTTTAAGAAAATTCACGACGATTGGAAAAAAAAAGCATCAACGGAAATAAAAATCCTTAAACATAATAATGACCCAGACGGTGGTGGGAGACATATCGCTCCGTTCAACGTGAATATATCCTCGGTGATAGCGCTGAATTTAGTGTGTGACATTATCGAAGGCAGCTATCAAATAAATCTGGAGCAATCAAATCAAGCTCAACAGGGATATATTCTATATTCATTTGCACCAACAGCTCCTCCAGTATTTCTAATTATTGAAGACCCAACTAATCCAGTCTTTCTGCGATGTCATAATAATTATTTAACGAGAATTAATTTCAAACTCAGTGACCAATCTAATAATTTGATTGATCTGCAAGGTGAAGTTTTGCAAATTAGCCTGTTTGTGAAATCATAAATGATTTTCGTCGTGAAAATTCTTTGAAATTGCAAAGCAATTTACGATTTCAACAATGATTTTCATCGTAAAAAAATTGTTAACGCATAGCAGCAACGGGGGTGAACGCCAACGACAATGGCGTCTTTTTTTTCATAAATTTATTTTTATTTTTTTGCTTAAATCATTTTTTAAAAAATTATAAAAATTTTCAAGGAAGCCTCAGTTTACTAAATTGAGGCTTATATCAGCAATTTCGGGAAGCCTCAGTTTGTTAAATTGAGGCTTGTAAAAGTTGTAGGGTTCATCCTCTCTACTACTGACTGAACCCACAAGCAGAAGATATAAAAGCGTAAGTACAGATAGGGTTCCTGAGTTGAAGATGCACAATATAACAAATATTTAGTCTTAGAGTTCTGTGTGAAAAGTATTCACAAGATCAACAAGACATCTAGCACGTGTTCATAGAATTCAAAAAGGCTTTTGACAGAGTGTGGCATGAGGCAGTGTGGGCCACAATCTAGAAGTACAACAATGATCAAAGGTTGACCCAATATCATCAAGCGGTTGTACGCCAAGGCTACCAGGGCGTTAACTGCTGAAGGTTATGTGTGGGACTAGTTCAAAACAACAGTTGGAGTACGTCAAGGCTGTCTCCTGTCACCAACGTTTTTCAACATCTACTTAGAACGTTTAATGAGCGAAGCCTTGGAAAACCACTGTGGGACAGTCTGTTTTGGATGGCGTGACAACACCAACCTACATGTTGCAGACGACATTTATGGGCTGACATTCAGCGAGGATGAGCTTGCCACCTTAGTGAAGAACCTACCTAGTTGAAACATCTTCCAGATTAGACATGTAGATACGTGCTGAGAAGACAAAGCTGATGACAAGATTAACGCCAGAGGACAGGAACTGAAAACAATCGGCCAATTTAAGTATCTTGGTTCCATAATCGCCGAAGATGGATCAAGAGCAGCAGCAGAGAGGGTGAACCCTACAACGTTTTCAGACAAAATTTTGATTGAATCATTAAAACGAGCCTTCCTACGATCTCATTTTAACCAAAAAAAATGTCTCAGAGGCAAACCCTACAACGTTTTTAGACAAAAAATTTATTGAAATCTTAATGAGCTTTCCCTACGAAATCTCATTTTAACTAAAAAAATGAAAACGGAGATTTTTACGATTTTTTAATTAATTTTGGTTGCAACGTCGTTGTCAATCACCCTCTCTGCTGCTATGGGTTAATAAAAATAATAAATGATTTTAACCGAATATTTGATCGAGTCCTTACGATGATAATCACTAAGATGAAAGTCCTTAGGACTTTACAAACAGACTAATCGCTAACACCTCATCTTGTAAATCAATCAGATTATTGGACTGGTCTGTGAGTTTGAAATTAATTCTCGTTAACGAATTATTATGACACCGCATATAGACTGGATTCACCGGAGACTCAATTATTAAAAATCCTGGAGGGGCTATTGGTGCAAATGAGTATAGAATATATCCTTGCTGAGCTTGATTTGATTGCTCGAGATTAATTTGATAGCTTCCTTCTATAACATCGCATACTAAATTGATTGCAATCACCGATGAAATATTCACGTTGAACGGAGCGATATGTCTGCCGCCACCGTCTGGGTCATTATTATGTTTGAGGATTTTTATTTCCGATGATGCTGTTTTTTTCCATGCATCATGAATTATTTTAAAACCGACATCGATGGTATCACTGAGAAGTTTTTTTAGTTCTGGTACGTTATATCCTGGTAGTTTAAATGTTGGAATATCCTTAACGGGGATTTTATAGTCTGTTGCAAACTCTATTCTCGATAGGGGATTATCGTCATCTAATATACCCTGAATAATTTTCAAATTAAATGTTTCCATATCGTCGATAATTTTATTGCATGTTTCTACGACGCTGATAAATTCATCTTGGGTGAGAGAGCCGGATTTAAGGGATATTAACAACAGTGAAAAATCATTATTCATCGCTATGAAATTTTCAACGATTCTAGGTTCGTTAACAAAATGATATCCCTCTATTCTCTCCCCTGGCTTCTCGTTTCCAGTTGATCGGTATCCGAGACCAAAGAAATCTATAGTGATTATGTGATCTTCATAACTCTTTATTGGATTATTACGTTTTATTCTGTCGGTGATATAATCATTTTTTTGTGGTTCTGGTAAATCAACGGTTTTTCCCCCGGGTGGTAATTCAGGCCATCCTAGTATGGTTCTAATAGAACTCTGATAGATATCTACGACGTATCCTTCTGTGTTTATCTCAATTGCGGATGATAGCGTCGGTTCATGAACTGTTATAGCGATTTTTGACTCTACTCCAGTAATCGATTTTATTCTACGCGCGAATTCATTATTGATTTGTTCAATTTGGTATGACCCTGTTGGTATTGAAACGACGTTCCAGTCTGGAGTTCCGACTTTATTCTTATTCGCGAAAACCAAGGAATTATTCGGTTGTTGACCATCAAATGATTTTGATCTGATATTAGGCCAACTATGATACACTCGTAGTTTTGCAAGCGGTATCTCCTTCACCGGGACTGGGCTAGGGAAATTCACACTAAACTCGGGTTTCGTAGATGTTATTGATATCATACTTGTTTGTACTGGGCTTGTGTTTTCTACTATTTGTTCAAGTAATTATATCGGTGTTGTCATCGTTGCTATACTCATGCTGTCGCTCTAATTTTGACATAGCGGAATCAAAAATACTGACCATCACTGAGAACTCACTATCCGATATCGTTGATGTTATTGATATCATTTTGGTTTTTGGGTTCGTGTTTTCTAATTCCATCGGTGTTGTCATCGTTGTTATACTGTTGTTGTCTCTCTAATTTTGATATTGCGGAATCAAAAATACTGAGCATCGCTGAGAACTCACTATCTGATATATTTGTATTATCGAGTGACGAAGATATCATCGAGGATAATTGCGAGTATGCGGTTGATACAATATGAAATTGAATTAAGTAATCTTGCAGTTTACTCTGGCTGCATGATGATATCTTTTTTGTTATCCCGATTGATATACCCGCAATTGTAGCCACCGCAGAAATGCAAATTGGAACTACGACCGGGGCAATCATTGTAACCGATGCAAGTATTATTCCGGCACCAGTGAGAACGCTTGACACCGAGTACATAGTAATATCAATCGCGGTGATTCTTCGTCGGTATTTTTTTATGTTTATTTGATACTCCTCGGCGAGGGTTTTGAGTCTAGTTTGAAATTCTCTGACTTGATAATAGCGACATTGCGTTGATGAAATCATTTTTATTTTAAATCCGCTAGCGTTTTCAATTGTGAAATCTAAAGGATTTTCCTTTCAATTTAGTTATTTACTTCGCATACGAATTCTAAGCACCAGGATATTTTTGATCTAATCGTACTATCAACCGCGACAATCTCAAATTCTTCTTCACCCCCGATAATTACTGTCGCGGTGCCACCAAAGTAGGTTTTACCGCTTACGATGATATCAAATTGCTTGTTAGAGATTAACGTCATCCTGTAGATACCATGAGGCCACTTCTCGATATTGACTTTCAATTTAGCATTAGATTCTTTTACCCATTCAAATGTCCCATGCTTTACCCTTTCAGAGGTTTCTTTTAGTTTAGCAATATCGTCGTAAATGTCGAGATAGGTTTTATTGATTTCGGTATATTTCATCATCGTTCCATCGCAGCGTTTAAAAAATGAAATCAAAAGGAATTCAAATTCCAAATTTTTTTGTAAGCCATAATACCTGTTAAGTTCAGAATATGTCGTCGTGATATTGTAACTTTCATAGCCCTCAAAGAAATTTTTAGCTATTTCGCTGATGCGTTTTTGTTCATCAAACGCGCTTTTAATTTCCGCGAGAGTCATGCCTGTCAACGATGTGGTTTCAGAGACAGGTGTTCTCCCTAAAAAATTATCAACGATGGTATTAAGTGTTGTTTGTCTCACCATAAACATATTAATATCTTTGAGAGTCATTGTAGATGTAACCGGGACACCAAAGAAATTATTAGCGACGTAGGCATTATGAGTATGCTTACCGATAAACTCGTTGATTTCAACGAGGGTCATGCCAGCCACAAGCGGGGTTCCAAAAAACTTAACAACGACGTCGTTAGTGGGTTTTTGCACTCTTTCAAGATTTTCTATTAGTTTAGAAATATCATTGTAAATATCAAGATAATTTGCCTTGATTTCATTTTCATTCATCATCCTTCCAGCTTCCTTGTTAGCGAAGAATAGCGATAGAAAGTTTTTGATTTCAGCGAGAGTCATGCCAACCACAAGCGGGGTTCCAAAGAATTTATGAATGACATTTTTGCGAAAATTATTATAACCTCGTATATGATCATCCAGTTCACGGCCGCGGGTGGCAATCATGCTGTCTTGGGCGGCAATTGCGTCGGTGATCGTAGACACAAGTGCGCCTGGTTTAAGTCGTCCGCCGCTGGAATACAGCGCAATAGAGTTTTCAGCGGCGTCGTGTTGTTTAACTAAAATATCATCCAACGACACATTACTAGTTTTCAATTTACCCTGATCGGAAAATAACGCGATAGTATTTTCGATTGCGTTTTGTTGTTTAACTAAAATATCATCCAACGACACATTACTAGTTTTCAATTTACCCTGATCGGAAAATAACGCGATAGTATTTTCGATTGCGTTTTGTTGTTTAACTAAAATATCATCCAACGACACATTACTAGTTTTCAATTTACCCTGATCGGAAAATAACGCGATAGTATTTTCGATTGCGTTTTGTTGTCGTATCAAAATATCATTCAACGACATATTACTGCTTTTTAATTTACCCTGTTTGTCTTGAAATACAACTATTTCCCCGGGATCAACATATGTTAAATTTAACGTCTCAGCGATTTCATCTTCGATTAGTTTTTTTATATTCTTGTTAGAATCACCGGTTGCAACGCCATCGGGTTTAGGTTTCAGAGGTCTTCCCCAAATATCAATCATATTATTGTAAAACTCTCTCTCTAAAATCGTTTCGTTGAAAAATCTACGATTTTCGCCAGCGATTGCTAGTGTATTCATTCACGACAACATGAGGTGGTTTCCCTCTTGGGTTACCCAAGGAGTTAGAAATAGCGTTAAGAACATTTAATACTTCGCTGCCGCATATTGGTGGATCATTCATTTGTTGTGTTGGTAGCGTTGAATACCAAGTCTTCATTGGAAACGTTTTTATATAACGCATAAACTCTTTTGGTGGGGCTAATCCATATGAATCAAAATAGACAATCCCACGTGGATAAATAGCGTATGCAACCCAGTGAGTTCCAGGTCCGGTGCTGTTATCGAGATTAATGATACCGGTTTCAACGCTGTTGGGTTGTGTCGGTAATTGATCCTTCATAAAAACACCTCTGAAGTTTTTTATGGCGAGTTTTTTAGCAGCATCAATTAAATCAAAATTGGACATAGGAACCATCGAAGTTTTCTGGGTTAATAGACCGGTCCTAGTCTTAGACCTTTTCCGCTGTACCACGAATACGGGGTTCCTGGTAGTCTTAGACCCTTTCCACTTTTTTTATACCCCTTCCCCGTTGCTTTCTTTAATGCCATTCCTGCCGCGGTACCAACAGCCCCTAACGCTGCCGCTTTAGCCACCGCTGGGGCTGCTGCCGCAATCAACGCTGGAATCGCAGCTAGCAGCGGGAATATACCGCCTGTTTTTTCCATGTTTTTGATAGCAGCCGCAGAAATAGTAATCTGAACACCCTTTTTTGCTACAAGTGCATCATTGAAATGTTTTACTTGACGAGTTGTAAGCGATAGTTTATTCGCCCCGCCAGTCATTTGATTGGGTTTCAGCGTAATTGTGGTTCCACATTGCTTAGCTGATTTGGATTGCAATTTTTTTAATTGACCAGGTGTCAACGACACATTGATATTATTATACGACATTATATAATAACAGATTAATTCTAAATCGAGGATTTCAATTAGATGTTTATGAAAATCATAGATTTTCTACTGGCGCATCTACCACTCTCATTCTTCCTCCAACACCTTCGAGTAGCATTGATTTGTCGCTGAGAATGACAGCAACCGCTCTATAATTATCAATAGCATCAGGACGGGTTACATTAGCTCTAAAGTGTATATCAACGACAGACTGTCTTGTTAAATCGAGATGTTCCAGCGAAAAGTAATAGATCGGATATAGATTCTTAAAATCAAATTGTGATATTTGCAAACCAGTATCGACATTTTGATCGCGTGCCATAAACGACAACAATCTATGATATACGCGAGCAATATGATTTTCTGTGTAATCGAGTTGCACATCTTCGGATGGTTCCTGCTGGCCGTTTATTCTCAGTGAGACGTCTTTCACACCTAACTGATCAAATATCATATGACTGAAACGTTGATCGCCAACTCGTGTGTTATCCTGTAGCGCTACAAATATATGACGTGGAGCTGAAACACCTTGTTTTGATGCTAGATTCCACGTGAATAACCCGTTGAGATTTGATTGTTTAACATCTGTACTCACGGTTAACCAACTCAACAACGACTTTCCCCCTTGGTCCATAAATGATAGTAATCGTTCTTCTGCGGTGATTGATGGAGTCAACACTGGCATCCACAATGATATTTTTGTTAAAATAACTTTACCGGCATCAGCATTGGGATTTACATTGTCTGCTGGAATCCTCCAAATTGCGTCATTATCATCACCCTTTCGTACAAGCGCTACTGTATGCTTCGCCCCGTAGATAACTTTTCGGACGTTTCTACAGAATCCAAATATGTGATGCAGTGGAATAGCGCATGAAAATGATTTACTAGCCCCTTGCAACATTGAAATACTTGTTGCGGCTCCTAGATTGAAATTAACGTCGTTGCTTATAATCATATCCTCGGCATCAATATTAGCAGTGCCAGCATTATTCTTTGGTCGTCTTACAACAAATTGAATTCCTCCAGCGGTATTTTTAACATCCTTTGCAAACATCATAGAAGGTCCTGCTGATCTTGTATAATCATCAGAATATCTCGCTAACCCGATTATTGTTGTAGCCACATCAACATCGCGATCTATCGACTCGATTTCTTTTCCATCAATGAGGTATCTTGCACTCTCAAATAACGCCATAATACCATTATTGACAAAACCGACTTGAGTACCAGCTGGATACGGTGCTCCAGCAGCTGTTACAAGTTTTCCTTCTACTTCGATAAACGCTTCACAAGGCAAAAAATATTTACTGGTATCATGGACTTGAAGTTCAATTCGCGATCGACTATTTGCGTCTATTGCATGATAGGCGTAATATTGATAATCGCGTACAGAATCATCCTTGCCAACTGGGGCGTCTATATCAAACGCCGGATCATGTGATTTTTTGAACATTTTATTCTATTTATCAGAGTCTAAATCGTGAAATCGTAAACGATTTTCATCGACGTAGTTTTTTAAAGCCGCTTCCTGCTATCATATTTGCGTCGGGGGTTAAAGCCATCGACGCTAGTTTTTCGTCTACTGCGTTATTTATAATTTTACTAACCCGTGCAGGCATTTCCGCGGTAGACGGTAACGGTTTCTTTTTTCGTGATTTCACCAATGATGTTAATTTATTCTTCGCGGCTGAAAAACGCTTTCCCGGCAAAATCTCCAACAGCACTAATCCCCTTATCACGAATAACATCAATTGCTTTCATTGATAATTGTTTAGCTAACGGCATCACTTTTGGAGCCATTCTTGCAAATAACCCCGCAATGGTATTACCTAAACCATCACCATAGTATGCTTTATAAACTGGAAACCGTGAATTAACTACATAGACGGGGGTTGGTTTATCATGATTGTAGTGTATGATCATTATTTGAAATCAGAAACCATTTTTCAATTGGAAACGCTAGCGTTTTTATTCAATCACTGTGATAATCCTCTACTAACTCGCCAATGAAATCTCGATATGTGCTGATATCTATGATACCGCCTTGAAATAAACGTCTACAGATATCAGATGCTTCATTAATTATTTCCGGTGAGTTGTTTCCAGCTCGGAAACCTCCTACAAGAACTTCTAATCGTGATATATCACTGAGAACACTACCAGGACATGAAATCCAAGGATTTTCCCTCGAAGAGTTTCCAACGCTAGCGTTTTGCAATCCACTTCCGCTATAACCAGTTGCTTCATCTAGTTTTTCTAAATCGGTTTCTTGGAAATAATCAGAAACATCACCATCTTGATCAGGTGGTGGTAGTTGTTTTTTAGACGAAAAAGATATTTTCTTTGTAGGTTGCTGTCGCCTTCCTCGCAATTTTTGCGGTTTTTGTTGTTGTTTAAACTCTTCGTATTGATTATACACTTCGCCCACCGCATTGATATATCCAATGTATGATGCGTTACCCTTCTTCTTAATTCTACCTGTTTTCTCAGTTTTGATTTTGTAGAATATATCAGCCCAATGATCTAAATTCCTAACAAAGTTATGATGTTCTGGTTTCAACATATTTTTCCTGTTTTCATAAGTCGTAACAACAAGCGCAGGAATTTCTGTTGAATCAGTCTTATTAATTTTTGCTAACCCCGCCTCGTTAAATATCACGCGTAAATCATCTACTATTTCTTTTGATTCCATTTGTTTTGTTTGTTCAGTTTTCGCTGCTATTTTTTCGAGTTCACCGATAACAGATTTCCCCGTCTCGGGAACATCTCCCAGTATAGCACGCTCTATCCCTTTCGTTGCTGTGGTTACTGGTTTAAACAATTCTTCGGATCCCACAGCAAAATCCGTTTGTAAACTCTGTCGTTGTTGCAGTTTATTTCTTACAGAGTCGCGAATTGGTATAAATTTCTTGATTGCATCAAGTCGTTCACGAGCCAATCGGGTCGTTAATGCTTCATTGACCATTATTTGAAATCGCAAACAATTTTTCAATTGTAAAACAATTTTCAGTTAATTCAACACTTCGGATGATTTTTAACACCAGTGATGGAATCACCGTAGAAGCGTTTTAACAGCGTTATCATTGATGGGGAAAGGGTGATATTATTTATTTTATAAGGAATTTCACCCTTTCCCCACTTTTCCATTGATCAATCGGAATCATCATATCGACTAAACCAACCATTAACGGCCTATCGATTTTGTTGTTTTCAATCAAACAATGCTAAAAAAAATGAAAATCTCTCTGAGGGTCGGTCACAATCAAAATCTCTTTGAAAATCGGTCACGGTCAAAATTGTTCATTTTCTAAAATTAACGCCCGTAGGTTTCTAATTTTAGAATTAACCTCCTTTTTCAATTCGTATTCGTACCCCAATTATTTTCATATTCGTTCTACGATGGTATACAACGGAGCGAACACACTTACGTCACTGGAAAATGCGAGAGAGTCCCGAATAGAATTCTGAATTCTTTTGATGAGCGCGTATTGCTTTGGCAGCATATATTTATTGTTGTTAACTCCGTATTCTATATCCTGAAAATCAGACATGATTTGATCAGGATTTAAACCATCTGATAGTTTGATATCCCAACTTTTCAATTTTGAAATCTCGGATATGATGCTATTCATGTTTTCAGAATTCATTATTCTATAATAATGATATATTTCTAAATGAAAAATATGACGCACTAGACATAACTAAATTGAACTTTTTGTCCTGTCCTTTTTGAAATAGCCGATCTATAAATCCCCTCTGCAACAAATCGTACTGAGGCTCTACAAATATCGAAGTGCCTACCGGCTTCATATAATGATTGAAATATTGTTTCTTCGTTAGTTGTTGTATTCAAAGATTTTACTGGTCTCGCTTTTTTTGAACAAGTGCCAGTCTTTCCTCGTTTGGTATTCTCACTTTGTGTGATAGCCTGCAGATTTGATAAAGAATTGTTTTTCGGATTAGAATCCTTGTGATCAATGACAGAATCATCCTCGATCAATCCATAAAAGCAATCAAATACGAAACGATGATTGAGATATCTCTTCTCCCCGCCAACAGTAAACATCAAGTACCCTTGATTATTCACAGAACCAACTGGTTTCTTCAGTCTGCGGTTTCTTACAACACCATCACTGGATGCTTCATAATTTGTGATCACAGGGTGTTGTCTGAATTCTTGGTTCATTCGTATACATAATACTATTGTTTGTCTAATTCATTGTTTGGTTTAATGATAAATCTTTCGATGTAGTCTTGAGGAGTTCTTATGATTTTATCCTTGATACTGACTTTGTCAGCGTCAAGAATACTGACTTTGTCAGCGTCAAGAATACTGACTTTGTCAGCGTCAGGGTCATAATTTCTGATTGATTGTCCATTTTTTATTCTTTTATCATAATAACGCTTCAATTCCCTGTATCGCTTACCAACGCAATTTAGACACAACTGAGATTTTCCCCTAACCCCAACTCCACATAGAATACAAGGTAACGGACCAAGGCTTCCACGACGATAGCTTTGCATATGATACCCACAAAACTCATTTCTGCATGATTTGTTACACGGGGTTACTGATCCAATCATAAGCCACTTGCAGTGATTCATTATATATAAATTCTTCATTTAAATGCTTGTTTTAATTATAGCATGAGGGAATTAAGGAGAACGCCTTCGAAAAATGCTGAATTCAATGCTGATAAGGAGTTTAAGAGATTATTAAAAATTAGTCCTAAATTTAATATCGATAGACCCAAAAAACGTCCAAGAGACGGAAACATGAAAGAGTTTAAGAGATTATTAAAAATTAGTCCTAAATTTAATATCGATAGACCCAAAGAACGTAACAAACGTCCAAGAGACGGAAACATGAAAGAGTTTAAGAGATTATTAAAAATTAGTCCTAAATTTAATATCGATAGACCCAAAAAACGTAACAAACGTCCAATAGACGGAAACATGAAAGAGTTTAAGAGATTATTGAAGATTAATCCTAAATTTAATCTCGATAAACCAAAAAAAAACGTCCAAGAGATTACCCTGGAAAGATGCTCAATTCAATCTCGATATAGTTTCTAATACACCAAAGAATACAATTCTTGATAAAGCCATGATTAGTAAAATCAGAGACTGTTTTAATGAATTCAAGCGTGATGGAGCATCTTATTGTTGGTCAACATTTCGAATTGATGGTGTTGTTGACGCTACCATGAATGATGAAAAAGCAGCAGTGATAATTTCACGTGTTGGGGAAAAAAGACATTTTTTCCGAATCAAATTCATTATCGAAGTCGATGGCAAATGGATTATTAGGGATAAATTTGAACCAATCCTCAAGAATAAAAAAGCTGTCATTGTGAGAAGAGATTCCAAACCAGGAATTCTAACCGGAATCGATAAGCCATACTACGAAAGATCTTATCCCGTAACAGCAATGGTTTATGGTATATATCCGTTAAATGATAAACCCGATATCGCAAAACTAGCTCCTGTGAAATATTCGTCAGGGCTTAATTGTGTAGCAGAACGAATAATAGAACACTTCACAAATGCATCCCGAGGAAATAAACTAACTGATCTGCGACGTAGGAAAATAACCGAGTGGGAACTGACAGTGAAACAGCATGGTGCAAAGATTTCTGATATAGCTAAATTAGAAACATCATTAAGATTCCCAATAACCGTTATGATGATAACCGGAGAAGTTTTATACGAACCGAAATATAACAAAAATGGAGCTCCAATACAAATTATTGATCATAACGAACACGCGTGGACGGCTGCAGTAACAATATTTCCACGAGAACGAATCGTGAAATATATCCCCAAGGAGTTCGTCGGGGATGTTTTCTATGAAGAGAGATTATTTGATGCTATTCAGACGCTGTGTAAGGATGATCCTGTGTCAGTGTGGTTACTTAGAAGTGATGAAGATCCCGAAATAGGATTCGATCAATTTGTAAGACCGAATGGCGAATTATATCGCATTGAAGAATTAGATAACAGAATGAGAAAAATTGCAAATGATTTTTCACCGGAGAGTTTCCATGAAAAACTACTCACGGATAGTTTTACTATTCCATCAGTGGTAGCTCACTTTGCAAGAGAAAAAAACTCATGGCGTCCAACACGAAGTGATTTTCTCGAACACGTTAAATTGAGTTGCGTCGAATTTAGTCATGGAGGACTGTGGAATACGAAATACTCACGTGATGGTATGATTTCAATTGATATATCCTCGTGTTATCCTGGAAGTTTTCTCGGGTATGGGGAATGTAGTAACTATTTTAAACGATTTGGACACCCCACGCATGAAATGACTCGTGTTGCGATTAATGGTCGTTTGCCTGATTTTGATTTAACTGGATTTGCTCGTGTGATATCATTCGAATTAGCTACAGGGTTACATCCGTGTAGCTATCTTTGGCTTGGTAGACACCTATCTGAAAAGTCCTGGATGCCAATAGTGTTATTGCGGTATATGATCGATTGTGGTATGCTAATATCGTTAATTGTCAGTGAAGCGATTATATCCTATCGAGCTCAGAAAGAAGTTTGGCTACCACAACCCGATCTAGATAGAATAATTAGCGAACAGCGAAAACTGTTTCCAGATTTCAATGAAGAACAAATCATGGATAGGTCTAAGAAGGTATTTGAAATTAAAAAAAAAAACAAGCAAAGGATTTTGGACGAAGAATAATCGGTAAATTTACCCAGGGTGGAAGATACGACAATGCAAAATACTCTTCGCGGTTGATCATAGACGTCGCTGAATACGATTTTATTGTAGCGGATTTAACGAAACAGGGAAAAGTTGTATCCCGTAAGGATGCTTTTCTATCCAATGGTGAAAAATTAGGTACGGTTGTTACCTACTGTGATGGATATAATTCCCAGTACACACACTTAAGAAGTTCTATGCTAGCCTATGCTTGTATTAATCTATTTTCGATGATAAATAGATTTCCTAATACCGCAGTTAGAGTAGCCACTGATTCAATGTATATACATAATAAATACAAATCAGCTGTAGCGGCTTTTACCGATCCCGAGGAAGCGTGGGGACGTTGGCGATTTAAAAAGGAAACACTATATGAGTATTGCGAATCCGCAGACGTTGCCATGGATGATAAATATCTTTGTTGTAACCGTATTGAAATTCAATCAGAATTTTCTAATGCACCATCGGTATCTGATCCAATCTGTAGATATAAGACAGTTTATTTAAACGGTTGTGGTGGGTCAGGAAAGACAACTCGTGCAATTGAATTATTCCGTGGGAAAAGTCCTACGGATTTCAGAAACATGATTGTGTTAACACCGACTCACAGACTCGCCAGAGAGATGAAACAACGAGGGGTAAATGCCTGTACTTATCACAGTTTCTTTCAATGGAAGGGCGACAAATGGACTCCTGAGCGTATGGGTGATAAATTCATTCCTGAAATCATAATTTGGGACGAAATATGCACAGTATCATTAGATGTATTACAAACATTTCTTGAGTGGTTGTTAAACAAAAACACAAAAGTCGTAATGTGCGGGGATCACGGCCAACCACCACCATTTGTTGGTGGATCCCCACATGAATGGCTAAAGGGTTTTGTAGACTATTATGAAGAAATTAACACTGATTATAGATCACTTGATGAACGATTACGAGAATTCAAAGCGCTAATTAGATTACAACCGGATAGAATCCAGTGTGAAATAGCGCGTGAAGTGATTTCAGAGACTCCAATGAATGATTTTTGGAAAACATGGAGACCAAACGATTTGATAATCGCGAGTAGAAAAATTGTCAGAGACGCACTTCAGATGAAGTTATTTAAATTGCATAAAGAAAAATTTGCAACGCTTCCAGTACCGTTGTGGTATAGGCCTTCGGATACACGAAAACAGAATATCGAAGTTGATATTCCAGGACAGAGTGAAAAACAAATTATTGTATTAAATGATATTGTGCTGGTTGATATCAGCGTCGTTGAAGATGCATTGCGTGCAAATAAATCCCCGTGGACGCTAGGATAAGCCAGCGACGATACATTCTTCACAGGGATTGACTATATCGGATACAATTGTTTGGATGGTAGATAATCGCATCGAATGGTCAAATTTAGTCTATCTCGCAGTATCCAGAGTACGAAAAATAAATCAACTTCGAAGAATTGTTGTTGACGAAGTCAATGATGACGATAATGACTCAACAATGGATGATATTGATGTTAAAATTATTAATAAAAAACTCTCCGGTTACAAACAACAAGACAAAAAAAAAACAACGAGAATTTAACATTGATGCTGGATTAATAATTACGCTGAAACAACAACAGAATAATGACTGCGCAAGTTGCAATTGTATAATGCGTTGGCAGTATTCGGATAAGGATCCTCGCCAATTTGCCGTAGATAGAAAGAATAGCAGTCTCGGTCATATCAGAAACAATGTGATGTTGACTTGTCTTGAGTACAATAGACGCAACGGCGCTAGTTAAGACCCTGTGGTGGTAATTGAGTATCGTCAGGAATCACTTGGAGTTGTTCGCGTGTAAAACCCCGTTGAGGGGCAGTTGAATCCAGTTTATAAACTGGAGGTCTACCAGTTGATCGTGTTATACTAGATATCTTGTGTGCAGTAACACTCCAAATAGGATCAGTAGCCCTTTTTCTACCCCCTTCAAGCTCTCCTGGTTCGTATAAGTACCTAACAGTGACATTACTATGAAGAATTGGTTCTTTGAAATCTTTTTGTGGTTGTACGGGTATTGACTTCTTTTTAATCGCGTTGATAGGTTTCATGTTGATTGTTCTAGTAATCTCGTTATTCAGTGCAGTAATCACAGATGGTAACCTTTTAACCCATTCACGGGATCTTTTTTCTTGAATGAATTCTTTTGCGTATTGATATCCAAATAACCGCTCAGCAATCGTCCGATTAAATCGTTCTACAATGGCCTGATCACGATGTAGCGCAGTATGCCCTCGTCGTATGGTGACATTATGATGTTTCATTGTAGATAACACTGCACCCTGAAATTCCTTGCCAGGATCAACCTGCAATAGATTTGGCCAGTGCAGAGGACCCCTTCCATAAATCCTCTCAAATGCAGAAGCGACTTCAGTGGCTGATTTTGTTTTTAGTGGTTCTGCTTCTTTGTATCGACTTGCAATATCAACTACGGTTAGCGCGTATTTGTAACCACGATCATGTGGCAGAAATAATATATCAGCCTGATGAACTTCATTAGGAGCGGTCACATCAAAATGCGAGAATTGAATTTGTTTAGGCGGTGGTAGATAAATTTGCCATAGTGCCTGTTTGGATAACCAATTAGCCGCAGTGGTTTTTTTTCACTTTTGCAGCACTAGCGAGTTTATGGACTGCTGATTTACCCGTCCCGTATCCTCTTGGGGAATAATAAATTGATTCCATATTATTAATTACCGGCACCTAACATCAATTTACTTTTCATAGCCGATTTTATCAAAAATGAAGCCAATTTTTCTTTGAAGGATTTATCAGGAATAGCATTTAACGCATGAATTAATTTCACATCTGCTAGATGCCTGTGTTGCATATTGCTGCTTTTATAAGCAACATCATGAAGGTGACAGGCCTTATCAATGGCGTTTATTGGTTCTTCACCGGGTCGGGACTGATTTTGATCATTGAGTCTGATATCAAGTCTGGTTCCCGGTCCACAGTAGCTATATCCTGGAAGGTGCTTTTCTCGGGGGTACTTTGCCCATGGGGTTCCAGGGAGCTTTGCCAATTTGGCTGCGATATCACCTCCTCGTTTTTTTTAAAAACATCTCCGGATTGTAAAATCTTTGATTTTGTAGAAACAAATCTAAACTTTTTTATACCACATGTTGCACATCTACCAGTTAGTGCTGATCTGTTATTCCTAGTTGTAACCGTCGTCACATCATTTGTGCTAGTACGCGTTTTACACTTCATACAATATAGATCCATAATTTATGTATAGAGATATGGATATAATTGATTTTTCAGCGACTAAAACAAGAGAACCAGTTAAGCATCATGCAGCGCTACCAAACTCTATCCGGATGATTATAATCGGGCCATCTGGATCCGGTAAAACGCAATTGTTACTCAATTTAATAATGAGATGGATGAAGTGGGATAAGTTGTATTTAATTGCCCCTAGCGTAGATGATCAACGATGTTATGAAGTGTTAAAGGATTTTAATGAAAACGCTTCAGAAATTAAGGGTGAGAACGCCATTGAATTTATAACCGATATCGATGAAGCACCGAGTATTGATGATATTGATGGAGATATTAACAATTTAGTCGTATACGACGATATAATGTTGGATAAACAAAAGAATCCTGCTAGAATATTTTCCCGTGGGCGTCACAAAAACACTGACGTGATATATGTCACTCTACGCTACACTCAGGTTCCAAAAGTCATCAGAGATAACTGCAATATTCTTTCTGTATTCAACGGAGTTGATACTCATACTCTTAGAAATATTTGGCAGACATGGTGTTCTGATATGGACTTCAATCAATTTCGAGATTTCTTTAGTCATGCTCAGTCGACTCCGCACGGATTCGCAACAATAAATTTGCATGATCCTCGGACACGATATCGTATCGGACTCGATCAAATATTCGGTTAAAATCATTTATTATTTTTATTAACCCATAGCAGCAGAGAGGGTGATTGACAACGACGTTGCAACCAAAATTAATTAAAAAATCGTAAAAATCTCCGTTTTCATTTTTTTAGTTAAAATGAGATTTCGTAGGGAAAGCTCATTAAGATTTCAATAAATATTTTGTCTAAAAACGTTGTAGGGTTTGCCTCTGAGACATTTTTTTTGGTTAAAATGAGATCGTAGGAAGGCTCGTTTTAATGATTCAATCAAAATTTTGTCTGAAAACGTTGTAGGGTTCACCCTCTCTGCTGCTAGAGCAGAAACTTTGTCACGAGCAGCACAACCAACGGCATATACGTCGAAGCTAAGGTCAATATGGGGAGACAAGAGTAAACAGTAGACTAAAACAATTACAAAATGAATCAAGAAAGGTTTTTCGGAGACACAGGAATTGGCACATGATCGAGACAAGTGGGAGGAACTGATCAGATGTTCAGCAGAACGGTGCCAAACGACCACGCTAGGCCAAGAGACTGATGATGATGATTTATAATATATTTGGTGAGTCGATCCGACTTGAATTCGTTTTAATTTTATAAAACACATCTGCCCAGTGCTGTTGACTGGAAATGTATTTTCCATATGTCGATCTCAACATTTCTTTTCAATCTTCATCCCTCATAACAGGAAGAGCTGGACACTTTGAAAGTATCTTTAATAGGTTATTACACAATTCTTCGATTATTCTAAACCAGTGTTTATATCGTTAGTAATCGGTTTTGCTAGTTGAGGCATTTAACCAAGAAGATCATGTACAAGTCTTGATGTTTCTTCAGTATTTTCAGCTATTTTAATAATAGTTTGAATAATTATTGATAACTACCTACATAATCAACCCGAGCTTCGTGATGTTCTTGTAATTTTCGTATTACAGAATGGCGGACTAGTAGAAACTTCTAAATTGCTTCTAGTTGCTCTCATGCTAACCGTGTATATACGCTGCTACAATTATTATTGATATAACAATGATTTAAGTTACAGCAGCAGAGAGGGCGTGACCTCGACAAGGGGCAAATGGTAAGCATCATGTGCATACGTTTTAGAAAAAAACTAAGACAACAACACAATAAAAAAATTAACTAACTTGAGTGAGACTCTCTCGGTTAGTTCGCGGCAGTTGTTGTTGTTGTTGGTCGGGAGGGGGGGGTCGTTCTCGTAAGAAGTATTCAATTAACAAATGGGTCCTTATGCAAGTTGGTATGTTCTCCCTTTCTGTTGCTGTTCTCGTTTCCATAAAAAGGAGATAAGGGAACACATACAATACAGAACAGTCAATGCATGATGAAAAACAATAATGTAGGCGAAGACAGTCGAAAAACACAAATTATGAAAAACAGCACACAAGTGGAACCGCTGCTTCAAGCCTGTTAAGCGATAGCGGCCTTCGTTCCGGAAAGGATACGGATGGTAAATGATTTCATGTTGATTCGGGTCCCCGGATGGCCGAATGATTTAAAGAGCTCGCTTTACAGTTCACTGACATCGTACCTCTGTTCTCCTGGTTTCAAGATCGAGCTCTTTGTACCGTTGTATGTCAAAATGCTTGTAAATAGCTTCCAGTGTGTTTGATTGGTTTTCCTCTGGTTTTCTCAGGATTGTTATTGCCCGAATCAGACTGACCGCCAGTTGTGGTCCATCGTGTGCGGCAAAATGGCATAAAACTCATAACAAACCCATAACAAACAAATTTTTGAGTCCTTTTTTGGTACAAAGATTAAAATACCCTTGCCGAACGGCAAAGGGTAATGTCTACAAAACGGTTAAGGTAAACTAGTGCAAACATCTATTTCCAGGGGAATATCAAGGCACACACATTCTCATGAATATCCATTTTCTATGTGTTGGCATAGTCGTAGAATTGTATCGTTTTCAAACAAGATTATATGAACAGCCAATAAATGATTGTTCCATTACATATGGAGTGAACTAAGTTGAACGGCAAAATACAATTTCCAAACTTGTTTTTGATGTTATAACTACAAAGGTAAGTAGGTCAACTAGTAATAAAAGACAAACATAGTTGTAGTTGTCAGGTGTAATTTCTCATCAACTGTCGGCGACTTTTATAGCGTCATACCAGTGTGAGATCTTCATAGCTCAATACTGATGGATGTAATCATTTGTTTTTGTTTCTCTTCAGCCTTACTGACGGTCCTATGAAATGGTTAATTTTGCGTATATTTCATTTTGTTCAATAGTTTTCATACGGTAAATAGAAGTAAGATGGGGGTGGGGGTGGAAGAATGTCACGTACATACGTACATTTCATTGATATTAATGTTATGTATAGTTAAAGGGTATGAAAAGGTATACATGGAAAGTGAAGTTCTAAAAATATAATCTTTAACTAAATCATTCTTGAGGTGTGCGTAACTAGCAATTCACACGCAAATGTCAAGCGTGCAAGATCGCTCTGCATGGGTATGTAATGGTGCGTGCCGTAATGCCGCTTTTCTTAGTAATCAGATCCTCATCCAAGAAACAATTATGCAAATGACAACGGATAGTCAGTATGGCAGCGATATATGTTATCCCACCAGGCCAGTTAAACATATACAAAATTACATGATATTTACAATACATTTTCTATGCCAATTATAGAAACAGCAATTACTTTGGCACACAAGTTTACATATATATAATACAGTGTATAAAGCGCAAACGTCTCGACGTACTAACAAAATGTATTCAGTACTGATGACATAATCGTCACATGGAACCGATCCCTACAGACCATTGCAGCTAATACATTAAATTATAGATAAATCATTGTCCACAACAGACTCACAAGTGTTCCTATATGATACCATTTGTTGAAAAGACGATCAGATTAACATGTATTTGGATCAACCGAATGAGAGCAACCAAAATTCCGACATACATACTGTTTAAAAAGTAGAAATACCATATTTTTAATGAAGAAAACAATGCAACAGAGCATGCAATATTTGATGCGTGTAAACGAAGACTTAAAGCAATACAAAGCTACGTAGAGTATTCTTAGATGTCACTGGTCTGATTTCTCATCCTACTGAAAAATCAAGAGGGCGAATTCAATGCACGTTAACCTTCCTGAGTACACATTGATGCTGCGTGTGAGTTAATGATATCATCTTTCCTATGTGGCACAATAAAAATACCGAACACAGTTGAATTGTGTTTAGCGATAGCTGAGGACAACACTACATGATGTTTGGAGACAAGGGTGTAAGGGTAGATCTCTCAAATTCGCTAAAGCCTAAAAAAATAGGAGACACAATGTATATGGTTATATATCAATGAATAATTGTATTCTTATTAAATATGGTAACTTGCAATTGTAAAGTCTACTGTACTGATTCGTATCTAAATGTATATGTATGTGTTTTAAAGAACCATATTAAGGGATAGCATTTCAGGGTCGAAACTCTAGAGTGATCACTGGATTAATTGGGTGTATATGTTTGGTTCCTACTACTAATGACTATTAAGACTGATGTGTCTAATTATATTGGTTTGATGCTAAGTTTCGTTCTGTCATGTAAACATATAATGTGGGGTCCAGTGATAAGATCTTTCCTACTCTTAACTTTGACCTGTCTCCACCATTTAGTTTTGGCAATGAGACATGACAGATTATATTGGGGTGGTCGATCATCCAAATTAGTAGTAAGTTTCCGTATCTATCTCCAGTATTGAGATTCCTGTTTTGATTTATAAATATCTAATTTGTTACAATATAATTTTGTTATTATATATGAATGTATTTATCAATATGTGTATCTACAAATGCATACAAATGTGTGCTTATTTACACCATACATAATGTATGTATGTATGTATGTATGTATGTATGTATGTATGTATGTATGTATGTATGTATGTATGTATGTATGTATGTATGCATGCATGCATGTATGTATATATGTACAATCTACACCATAGAACAAACTACCGGACTTGTATGTCTCGCGCCAAACCGTCATACATGCGTTCTGCCATTTGCCAGCCAACCCTTTGATAGTATTTGTGAGATATATATGTATTATACATCTCTGTCTACAAACATGATACGTTGTTGTATGCACGAGCTCTTCAACTCAGAATGCTAATTTGAAAATAAAACGTCTAATAACTGGGATAAAAGTATTTTTATCCTGGACAAAATTAATTACAGCATTCATGTTTGCAATTCGCTACAGAAATCGATATTTAATCCAAACAACTCGTGTTGAAGATATTGCAGTACCATGCATGCGAGCAACAGGTGACAATTTACAATACCAAATGGTAGGCTTACTGTAGACAAAATGGATTCAGTGGACTTTTCTTCGTTGGGAAAACATTGTTTTACGTTATATTTATGGTACTAAATTACGCTGCTGTCATTGAGAATCAATTGCTACATTGAGACGTTTACTGTTCGTTATTGCAAGGGTTATATTGTTGTATATATATATATATATATATATATATATATATATATATATATATATATATATATATATATATATATACACATATCCTATTTTAAATCATAGTAATAACTTCATAATGTTTTCGTACTGAGCTGCTAAATCTGAAAATGTATGTTGAATAAAGATATATGTATGAAGATATGTATTATATTTTGATTTTGAATTTCGTGTTGTAAGTGAGTACCAAGACATTTTGGTTTGTAACGACTTGCCCGTGGTCACCCTCGGTAAACACATTACAAATAGGTATACACGTTTTTATAGACGTTCTGTAGCAAGACAATGTAGCAGTACGCTCAGAAGGAAGAAACAATAGTGAAGGTGTGAGCGGAGCTGATTGGTAAAACTCTACTAACCAACGTATATTAAATTATAAAACGCTCCTTCTTTCCTGTTTTCATCATGGCACATTCTCTATCTATGTTATTCCTTTCCCATCTTTAATTATAGCTTTATTTACTTCAAGTACGCAATTCACTCCAATAATGCTGCCACTCAGGCGTGTATTCCCAGCTGTATATGGTCGTACATATATGTCAGTTAAAGAACATATTTGATCCAAACCAACAAAAGCATTAATACATATATTTGTAGACAGTTTTTTGTTGAAGGTTGAAAAAAAATGTTTGTCATAAAGAATTAAATGAACAAGTACCGTCGAAACCTTTTCTTCTTACATATAAATACCGCTTTCAAGACTATTGACCTGAATTTGTATACAAACTACCTGTTTGTAAACTGCAATGTCACCGTTTTAACCACACAAAAACAATTGAATTTACTTCCTTGTTGGTTGCTATTAATGACGGTCAATAAAATACAATTTTCAATGTTGATAAAGGACATTCAAAATTTGGTATTGCTGGTTATGGGCCTGTACTAAATTTACACCATGGTCTTGGCTTGACGGACATACAGAATACTTGCTTCGTTGTGGATATGGACACTTACGGGTTGCCTAGAAAGAAAATCACTTATTGTATCATGGCTTAAAATTCAGCGTAAACAATCTCCACCGATGTTTACTTGTAGTGCCTTCAATGATAGATCTATCGATTTTTGCCCAAAAAAGACTCATTACAATAATACATATCAAAGTTCAATTTACTCAGTTCATAGTATCATTATACTTATTGCTCAACAGTGATTTGTTAGTCAGTTATACAGAACGTATAAAATACTTTCAAACAAATGGTATGTACTTTTAAGCTTTTAAATAAGACAAAAATGATTTTTAATGTCCGATATACTCCAATATGAGCTACAATAATGAAAATGTCTGCTCATAGCATTTATCATAAGTAACCAGTTATAAATACAAGCAGTGAAAATTGGGAAAGCAGTTGCAACTAGCATATTTCCAGATCGTAATCTTTAAATGATGTTATAAATATTGTATGGTCTTAGTTTTGTTTCTAACAGGCCGAGAATGATGACTATGTTGTTGTTGCCGCCATTGATTTGGGTACCACATACTCGAGTTGGGCTTGTTCGTTTAGACATGAGTACAAGAAAGATCCCAAGAATATGAAAGCAATAATATGCCGGACATGGAATAGTGCGGAACACATATCTGAAAAAGCCTCTACAGCCATACTAGTCAAAGAAGATGGGAAAACTCTAGATTCGTTTGGATATGATGCAGAAAACAAATATGCCCAGTTTGCCGTCGACGAGGCAAAAGAGCTTCATTCTTGGTACTACTTCTGGCGATTCAAGATGCTTCTTTACAATAGAGTACGACTTGTCATACAATTATTGAATACAAATATTTAATTTAAAATCATATACACCCAATTTTTTTAACAAAAGGTTTGATTGTTTATACGGTTTTCGCGGTAAAAGCTGAATGAAAGGTGTAAGAAAGAACTGACTAATTGAACCACTTTGCCACAGTCTTCTCCTAATTCTAAAACCTTATATTGAAGGTGATCAAGTGATCATGTAAATAACTTGCCATGTTGTCAGAATTATACAAAGCCATCAATTAAAATTCATTCTACACAAAGTTCTCATATATCCACTAAAGATGAAATGTCAATGTATTATAGGTCGAGTGTTTGATATGGGCTACTATTTCAATTCTGGAAACAACTGGTCATATTCTGGTTTAACTCTTTATAATTCTTAAATTGTGGTCAGATGTGTTCTAAAGTAATTTAACCATTGATCATTCAATACTGAGTTCTAGTGTCCTACGAGACGATATGATACATAAATTGTTCTTCGTAGAACGTTCTAACCAACGTTTGTCAATTGCCATTCATACGTAAACGGTACCTTTCACCAAGCATATTGGAAGCAACAGTCTTGTAAATGAGCTTAGCTCAGAACTTTCTTTCAGTGATTCAAATATTCGGCACACACACACACATACACACATACACACATACATAAAGCGTTAGACCCATTGGTCTTAGACATGCATCAGCTTTGTTCAAATTGCATGTATTTCTTATGTCTTTGTAATGGTAGTATACGTGTTTTGGTAGCTTGAGCATCGTTTACTATAAACATACTACGACATCTTAAACATGTAAAGTAATAAGTCGCAATTTTTAAAATGTATTTCATTGTTGGAGTCACTGTGCTTTCAGAGTTGCAGATCATCCAGAATGTGTCCAATAACCTTAGACTAACTACGTAATTACTTAACATTTCAGAAAATATGCAGCAATATGACACTCGAAAGCGTAAATGGGAAGCCTTTGCCTGCATTGAAGGTTTTTGCATTAACCATTGGTTATTTGAAGAATGATCTTCTGGAGGTCGTCGGCAAGAAAATGGTAGACATTATTAAAGAAGATCGTATTCGCTGGGTTCTAACAGTACCTGCCATTTGGGACGAATCAGCCAAGCAGTTTATGAGAGAAGCAGCCGTTGAGGTAAAATTCATGGCAAACAGTAAATATTTATGTGAAGAAAGTTGGATACTGTATTGGATTGTATATACTACAAATAAAAATAAATATAAACTTTTGAGTACGATTTACCAAGAAATCTAAATATCTAGGATGCATAATATTCTTAAAACTGGTAATATTTAATAAATTCTGTGCGAAAAGCAGATGTGTTTGGCTAACTGAAAAAGAGACAAAAATATTAGCAATACTACAACAAACCACTGAATAGGTTAACACTATTCAGTGAAATACATCGTATCTGATATAATATACAATCGCACTATCTGAAAGCCAACAATTAAAAACGTTATGATATATATATATATATACATATATATATATATATATATATATATATATATATATATATATATATATATATATATATATATATATATATATATATATATTAACAAATGGTCTTAAATGCCTTAGGAGTGACTTTGGTACAAAAAATTTTGCAGAAAAATTAATG
The DNA here is from genome assembly GCA_029339505.1 of Unio delphinus. Lineage (NCBI taxonomy): Eukaryota > Metazoa > Mollusca > Bivalvia > Unionida > Unionidae > Unio > Unio delphinus. Next base: position 2,546,983 of record JAQISU010000131.1, read on the forward strand.
ATGCTAATATTAAACTATTTTAAAAAACTGTTTTAAAGCAATAAATAAAGTGAATTATGTGTCATGTTCTGGAAATGTTTGATACGTAATATGTTATTACTAAATGTACGGTTAAGCTAAAACGATGTGAAAATAACATAAAGTACAAATTTTATATATATTTATTTTGAGCATAGCTCGCACTATCATTGAAAGAAGGACTTTTAAATGTGGTTTCGAAAGCAACTAAACGTTTTCAAAACATTTCATTCTTATCCACATTCTTAATATATGTAATATTTCTAACACTTCATCAAGAAAGTACAAAGTATTAAAAGGAAGCATTACATACACTGCTCAAGCCAAGGTACTTCATTGATACATTTTGTAACGTCCATCTAGCGTCGTTTGAACTGTTTCGGTTGCCTAGTGGTTGGAGCGTCCGCCATGGACACGCGAGGTCGTGAGTTCGATCCCCGGACGAGTTTTATCAAAGATTAACAAAAATCGTACTAACAGATCCCTCGCTTGATGCTCAGCATTAAGAAGTTATTTTTAGGACTCGTCGTTCTGGTGTCAGGATAATGTGACTGGTTCGGGCTTTATTCTACATGTCTGCAGCATGATGCCCCAGTGCTAGACATCACTATAAACTGCCTCACTGCAGACATCGTAGCAATATGACTGAAGAATTCTTAAAGGTACTGTAATAAACTTTGGAGTAAGTGTTAGTGAATTTGAACCATGCTTGGGTCGTTAGTAGTGATTTTGGGTACAAGCCGAATGACTGTCCCTTTGTAACATAGTCCATATTAAAATTCAGTGGTGTATACAAGTAGTGTGATTGAAAAGGCAGCATTTATGGTTGGAAATCAGTAAATTATAGAATGGAATCAATAAGTTGGGACTTGGTAGGTACCGTTTATGTGGCCATAGTGGAAAATTGGCGTATGTATATGAGTGTGATACGCCGGAAATTCTGTGGATGGACTGGCCTAGGGTCGCGCAGTTAAATATTTCCCAGTTAGTAAGGGAATACTGGTGTAATTTATATGGCATGACAAGCTATCGGTACGGAAAACGGATGATAATGAAGAAAAACCATGTAAAGGTGCAGTTAATGGACGTTTGGGCAAGTTGTCTCCTCTGGGTCGCCCATTGATTACAGCAAAGATTAATAATTATAGCAGACACGTCTTTCTTTCCATTTTACAACTCAAGTTGTATGGAAGTCTTTGGAAGTTTGGGGAAAACATATGACTTCCAGCGTGACTCGCGCCAGGGTTTTGACACCGCTCGGTCAAGTGAATACCCCTGTGCTTGTAACAGTACGTTAAAAATCCTAATCAAACAAACAAACAAACATCAGCGTCATTTTTGTTTTGATTCACCCAAGTGTACCTGGTACCTGTTGTTTTATGTATGATATTTAAAGTCTTCAAATAAGGAATAAAGCTTAATTTCAAATGTAATTTTGTTCAATTTATATGTTACATGAGTTCAGTCAGATAAATTCAAGGCGTTCTATCAACAAATGTAATGATGTTTCTGACACAAAGCAAATGTTTTGTAAATTCAAAGCGTGTTGAAAGTAATATATAACGTTCAATAATTGTTTAGCTTTTGTGAATCAGAGCCATAATCTGTAATAATGTCTAAATAGTTTAATGATAGTATTGGCTAAGACAGTGCAAAAGATTCAGCAACGACATATCAGTTTTGTAATTATGATGGTTTCTAGTTCAACAAATATAACGTATATCAATATTATTCACTGTTGTTAAATAATACAAATATTATAAATCTGGGTTGTTTGTGGTTTTCCACAGTATGCTAAAAATGCGCTTTATTTCGCCAAAAGATAAATAAATGTATGTTCTGAAATTAACAGCCAATGCCTTTATCCTCCCCCTTATCTATCCCCTCCAACACACCCTATCTCTCTCTCTAACTCTCTCTCTCTTTCTCTCTCTCTCTCTCTCTCTCTCTCTCTCTCTCTCTCTCTCAATATACAGGCACACACACACACACAAACACACACACATACACAGATACACACACATGCATATACACATTAATACACATACTAAGTTGTGGTAGCTCGAAAAGATTTAAGTATGTGCCATTCAGTTTACTTTTTTTAAACTCGTATTGTAACAGTAAAGCCAAGGAAATAAACTGCATTATTTGTCATTCTTAAATAAACGATGTCATTGATATACGAAGTCGGTTTATGGTTTTGACGATACCGTGCATTTCTGCACACGATTAAAACCTCTACAAATGATATCAAATCTAGGACTGAACATTAATCTTGATGTTAGCACCAAATGACAACAACTTTAATAACATTATAATGCTGTCATTCATAGTACATGTGCTAATATTGCAATTTGCCGTTGTTGCAACAATAAAACAGGACATCATAACATAACATCTTGCTCTGTTGTCACTCCTCGATTATCTGAATGTTCTTTTGTCTCCGTCTTCTTGATATATCTAAAACCACCGTCTTTTCACATTATGTTTACATTCGTCGTACTCATACGGGATCATCGGTCATTACAGTATCTTATGCATTTCTTCCAATATATATTCCTTAAGCTTTATTTATACTAAGTTAAATTAACGTCATCACTTTACCTCATTTTAAATATTTACGGTAATTATCTACTTGAACCGAATTTTAATATGCATTTTATGTATGTACTTACTTTTCGTTTTAAGAGAATAGCAATATTCAATAGTTATTCATTTCATAATGTGAAGCAGTATTGATAATCTATAGCATCTGACGTGCCTGAGATGAACGAAAAATTGATTGCCACACGTCGATATTATGAATCGATCAAATATATATTATCTACTCCATATTTTTTTTATCGTGATTAAGTATACGTCCAATTTTGCAGGCTGGTATACCAAATGAGCAGTTGACCCTTGCTCTAGAGCCAGAGGTAGCTTCCTTGTACTGCAAAATTGTCCCTGTTGAAATAGCGGAGGGGGAAGAAGTCGTAAGTTTCCAAAGAGGAACTAAATATATCATCATCGATGCTGGAGGTTTGAACATACTTTCTAAATAAATAAAAAAGATTGTATACCTGATTTAATTTCTTATAAATAGCCATACAGTGTTTTGGAAGAATAACCATGCTTTTAACTAAAAAAAAGTACTTGTTATTCAGACCATTTTTCTAAATCTCTACAAATTATTTCATTAGGAAAGAGTGCGTTGGCACATCCATACGCCCGTCCCTTGCAAGTTTTTATGAAATATATTAACGGCGCTTGATAAATCATTATATTTTCCAATGTTATATACATGAAACGAACAAATATTTGATTGATACATTTCAACCTAGTTTCCTGTCACAGAATGTTATATATTTTTCATAAGTCAATTAGTCCTAAAGAAGAGTTCCAGTAAATTAAGACAGCGTGCTTTATAAATAATAATTGACAAGACATATTACTTCCTAACTTTCTCTTCCTGTTTGTAACATAAAGACATCAGCTGATCTATATACTTGTGGTTTGATTTCACTGAGTTGAACCTGATATATATTTCTTTATGTCTCGCTAGGTGGCACAATTGACATAACTGTTCATGAAGTAATAGGTGACGGAACATTAAAAGAGATATGCCGACCGAATGGTGGTAACTGGGGCGGAACTGCTGTTGACAAAGCATTCGAACGATTTATGATAGGATTGGTTGGAAGTTCTGTTTATGAAGAATTCAAGAAAACTGATTTAGATGATTATCTGAGCATGCTTCGTGATTTTGAACTGAAAAAGAGAAAACTCGAGCCTGATAAAAATCAAACGGTCACAATGCGTCTGCCTCAGTGCCTAAACGAACTCTTTAGTGAACACTCTCACACAGATTTAGCAGGAACTATCCAGGTTAAAGGTGTCAATGCAACGGGTGATAAATTGAGATTGCAACATGATGTTATGAAAGGATTTTTCAAAGTGGTTTTGGAAGAGCTAGGTGAGCATCTAAAGTCTCTATTTGGAAACGGCTCTTTGGATGGTATAGACACAATAATACTCGTTGGCGGATTTTCGGAGTCTAAAATGTTACAAACATATGTCAAGAGTATTTTGCCAAATAAAATATTTATCGTTCCATCCGAGGCAGGTCTAGCTGTGCTGAAAGGCGCTGTTTTATTTGGCCATAACCCCTCTCTTATCGGTGACCGAATATGTAGGTTTACCTATGGTGTCAAGACATCTGTAACGTTTGTGAAGGACAAACACAGAGAGGACAAGAGAAAAAAAGTCGGAAACGAAAATCTGTGTGTGGACATATTTGATATTCATGTTCACAAAGGCCAAAGCGTTAAACTTAACGAGAAACACGCACCTATACAGTATAAGCCACAAAAGAAGGAGCAAAGGACCATAAGCTTCCAGTTTTACTCCTCTACAGAATGCAATCCGGTGTACGTAACGGATGACGGCTGCAGGGAGTTGGGAAAGATCACGGTAAATGTTCTTGGACAAACACATGACAACACCGTGGAAGTTAGTTTGATGTTTGGAGGAACAGAAATTCAGGTGGAAGCTAGAGACAAGAAAACTGGAAAATCAACTAATACTAAGATTGACTTTATCGAGAAGAATGAACTGCAATAGTTCGAATAAGTGTAAAGACGAACATATACTTGAGTGTTGGATTTTGACAAATAGTTCTAAACGGAAACAAACCTGTCAAGTTTCGGGTCTTCGATAACACTTGCAAGGTATTGACCAAGAAAAGAATTACCATAACTGTTTTGTTTAATATATCCACTATGTGCCGTGGAATGATGACTAATGAATTTGAGTAAACAATCATCGGCAAACGTTACCTAACGTTTGTGGCATATATTATGGACATTTGTACCAGAGGTTAACCATGGCTAGGAAACTTGTTCATATTCCCTTTATACCTGCGTTTGTGTGATCTGTGAATTAATGTACAAATACTTGTCTATTGTAGAATTAGTACAGAATATACATGGTGGAGACGTTTTGGTATGTAATTCATACTTGTGAATGAAATGATGAAAAAGGATCTATTTGTTTCGATAATATATATTGACTATCAGATTAATAGAAATTACTGTTTTTGCATTTATTTCGGATAAGTTTCATTTAGGACCGTATGATACAATCAGGATATCCCCAGCCGTAAAGCGCATATCAGTGTTATATGGATTGATAATATATGCTTTAACGTATTACTCCATTGTAAATGTTTGCTGCAAGATATAATTACGAATGAAGTTGCAGCAAACTGACTGGATAAAACCAGAGCGAAAAGCGCATAACAGTGTGTTCCGGCTCGATAATATATGCTTTAACGTATTAATCCAGTTAATCCAGAGTAAATGCTTGCTGCAGGATATAATTACGAATGAAGTTGCAGAAAACTGACAGAAAAAGACCAGAGTAAAATAATAAGAAACGGTTTGCTAGATATTAGTGAAACTTGCATGATGAGACAGGTTTACGTAATGATATTTTACCATTGAGTTAACGGATTTCCGTTATTGCAATTTGAATGTGAATATTGTGGATTCGGTACGCTTGTGTAGGACATATATATAAATATATAGATAGTCATATTACTAATAGTAGTAATATTATAATACAATGATATTTGAAATATTTGTATGTATATACTGATAGGGCTCAGTATGTAGATATTTGAATTCTTTGTGAGATTGTGTGTGGCGCCATTTTGTAAGCGGCGGAAGCGTATGGGAATTTCGATGTGTGCGCATGCGTGACCAAAAATGTCCCGCCTTAAACTGATGGTTCAATTCAGTGACTTAGTGTGAGGTAATATTCATCACCATATGCTAATGCATTATACCTTTCAACAGGAAGCTTTCGGGTGACGTTGAGAGAATTTCGGGTGACGTTGAGAGAATTCCGGGGAAATTTCGGGTGACGTTGAGAAGAATCGGAAGGAAAGAATTCCGAGTGAATTTGAGAGATACCGAGTGAATTTCGGGTGACCTCAAGAGATACCGTCGAAGAGGAAACGGAAGTAGAGATAGAAGAGGAAACGGAAGTAGAGATAGAAGAGGAAACGGAAGTAGAGGAATCGGAAGGAGAGAAATACGAAAGGAGACTTATTTAGATGAGTAACACTCAAGAAGGGAAAGTATTCCTCACACTGAAATCAAATGATGATCTAGGGACCATTGGGTCAAGAGTGACATTGACTGATTAATATCTTTAAAATTTGCATTTATTAAATTGTTGTTTAAATTTCATCTTTGTATTTCTTTTAATTTAACTGTCGGCATTGCTGACTGGGGGCTCGTAGCCATATATAATATAATGTCCAGAAGTAAACATTCTGAAAGCGGACCAGGGGAACTTCCTCATAATTCTGTAAAATCTATAGGAAGAACCCCACCCTGACTACACGAGGCCCTTCACAGTGGGCGCTTCGTCCGGGATATGAATTAGACATATATTATTTTAGGATCTAAAGTTATTTGTAGGAGTATTAGGGAACAGTGTGAGATATTTTCCATTCTTTGTATTTGTTTTATGATTTTCTCATCTTGCATTTTATTGTCATATGTGCATGCTTTGTAAACCTTCCATTACTAGCAGTACTGGTGAAGCAGATGTCGAACTAATATCTTACCTGAACGAAACTAGTTGCTATCGACAGGTAAGTATTTAAACTTGTATTACAAGTAGCTGTGTCTTTTAGAATATTGAGACAAGGTATCACTTTACATTAGTTATAATGGCCACCGAAAGGCAAATGATAAAGGAATATCGAGCTATGGGGTCTGAAGAGCTCGGATATGAGGGAGATCGCCTGGCGGCCTTTATAGAAGAAAGGATCAAGGAATGGAAGGCCGAAAAAGCAGCGGACAAAGAGCTAGCCAAGATAGCAGCAGACAGAGAAACCCAAAGAGAGCTGGAGCTAGCCAGACTCGCCCACACTCTGGATATGGAAAAGGTGAGAGTTGAAGCTAGGACCAACGGACGGGACGACGCCAGTACAAGCTCTGGAACGACCGGCCGACCATTCATCGACCACCGGATGGTCCAAATCAACATGCCACGCTTCAATGACAGGGAGGAGGCTATTGACGATTTTCTCGTGCAGTTCGAGAAACTCGCACACGCTCATCAGGTCCCTGAACAGCACTGGGCCATTAATGTCTCAGCCTTTTTGCAAGGTGCAGCTCGGGAAGTCTACCACGGCTTAGCTGCAGAAGAGGCTGATGACTATAATGCCCTCAAGAAGGCCCTTCTCTGCCATTATCGGCTGACCGCCGAGACTTACCGGAAATTTTTCCGGGACTCTGCGAAAAAGGTAACCGAGACCCACTCTCAATTCCACAACCGTGTTCAAGGTTTATTTGAGAAGTGGATGAAAATGGCTGAAGTCGAACGCACGTACGACGGGCTACGCGAGGTAATACTCAAAGAACATGTCCTGGGTACTTACCGTCGCGAATTGACAGTCTTCTTAGCCGAAAGAGAACACCGGACGCTCGAAGAGATCGCTAACATGGCGGAGCGATACGAGCAGGCGCACTCGAAGAGTGGAGGTTTCGGGGGCGCGGATCGACCCTGACCCTCTGAGTCGCGTCGTATGGGGGAGTTTGAGCCTGCTGTCCGCAACCGTCAGGGCGACGGGAAGGTCGGAGGGGTACCTACAGGTAGGGATGCCACCTATCGACCTGGACAGGCCTCACCCACGAAACCAGGACTTGCAAGTCGGCGAGGGCCGCCGACGTGTTTTAACTGCAAGCGCCTGGGGCATTTTGCCAGGGACTGTCCCAAGGGCAGGCAGACCCAGGTGAATGTCGTTTCTAGGAAGGAGTGTGTGCCGGAAGCGAGTCGCAACCCAGCCAACCTTGCGGCCGCAACTGTCAATGGTGAAGGTGCCACCATCTTGTATGACACTGGGTGCAGCGTCCCCGCGCTTGTCGACAAGAAGTATGTTAAGCCGGAGGACTATACAGGGGAGGTAATAGAAGTTCAGTACGCGAACTGCGCGCGTGACTCATTACCAGTAGCTGTCATTGACCTCGATTCACCATACGTGAAGGGGAAAATTGCAGCTGCTTGCTTGGAAGGTCTATCACATGACGTCATATTGGGATGCCGTTATGTGTTACCCCAGCCGAACCCCGAAACCTGTACACCTATGCCAGTGAGTGCTGTTGAGACCAGGGCCATGAGTCGACAGCCGAAACAGAATACGATCCAAGTTACATCGACACCGGTTAGTAATGTTCTTCCAGCTGAGTTGAGGAAGCTGCAACAGGAAGACGCAACTCTGGCGCAGTTGCATAAACACGCAGAAGCAGGAACGGAAAGGGAAACTCCGAACGGCGCGGTGAAGTTCGTCTACAAGAAGGGAATCTTGTATCGCCACGCCAGGAAACACAACGAACACTTTAAGTAAGTCGTCGTGCCAAGGTAAAAGCGTTGTGAAGTGCTGAAGCTTGCACACGAAAGTCTCATGGGTGGACACATGGGAATTGCTAAGACACGTGACCGTCTTGTAAAAGAGTTTTACTGGCCAGGGGTCCAGGGAGACGTAAAACGGTTCTGTCTCTCCTGTGACAAATGCCAGAGAATGGCACCGAAAACGGATCATCGACCCATTCCCTTGGGGAGTACGCCCCTTATCGATGAACCATTTAGACGTGTCGCCATGGATTTAATCGGACCGATAAAACCCGCGTCTGCGCACGGAAATCGGTATATTTTAACGGTCGTCGATTATGCTACACGCTATCCGGAGGCCGTAGCATTGCGTAACATTGACACGGAAACCGTCGCGGAAGCTCTGTTTGTGATCTGGTCAAGAGTCGGAGTGCCCGACGAGATCTTGACCGATCAAGGGACACAATTCATGAGTCGTGCGATGGCGGAGGTGAATCGTCTCATGTCAATTAAGCACCTCACGACTACACCGTATCACCCCCAATGTAACGGATTGGTCGAACGGTTCAATGGGACTCTAAAGCACACGCTCAAGAAATTGTGCGAAGGCCACCCGAAGGATTGGGACCGGTATATTCCTGCCATGCTTTTCGCATACCGGGAAGTACCACAAGCGAGTTTGGGGTTCTCTCCCTTTGAACTCTTATACGGGAGGACCGTACGCGGCCCAATCGCCGTACTGAGACAGTTGTGGACAGACGACCACGCTGTAGAGGAAGTACGCACTACCTACCAGTACGTCGCGGACTTGCGCAACAAACTGGAAGAGGTTTGTTCTCTCGCGCAAGATAATCTTAAACGAGCTAAGGCTCAGCAGGCAAAAAATTACAATAAGCGCGCAAAACCACGTCATTTTGAGGTAGGGGATAAGGTGTTGTTGTTGTTGCCCCAGGAACACAACAAGTTGCAAGTTTCCTGGAGGGGTCCATACGTCGTCACCGAGAAGGTCGGAGGTCAAAACTACCGGATACGGCTACCGACGAAAGAGAAATTGTACCATGCCAATTTGCTCAAGAGGTACCGGGAAAGGGAGACCGTAAGCGATTTTGTTGTCGCCAAGATAGTCACCGAGGATGCCGAAGGCGATACGGAGGGTGCCAACACTGTCCCGAGCTGTCCATTAACGAGGGTCGAGACTCCGTCGGACGTGGAGTGTGACCCCATGTTAACTGAAGGCCAGCGGGACGAGATAGAGACCTTGCTGGCCGGGTATTCCGACGTGTTAACAGAAAAACCCGGGAAGACGGCGCTTGTCGAGTTCGGGTTAAAGATGGTGGATGACCGACCAGTGCAGCGAAAACCCTACCCCTTGCCCCACGCGAAACAACAAGTTGTAAGGGAGGAAATTGAGCAAATGATTGCTCTGGGAGTAATCGAACCTGCCGACTCTCCGTACAGCTCACCAGTAGTCCTAGTGCAGAAGAAGGACGGCACCCATCGGTTTTGCGTCGACTACCGGAAGCTGAATCAGGTGACAGAATTTCAAGTCGAAATGTTACCTGACCCGGAACATATCTTCGCTTCGGTCTCAAAAGCGAAATATTTTATCAAGCTGGATTTCTCCAAGGGATATTGGCAAATTCCGGAAAGGAAAAAAGACAGACCGAAGCTTGCTTTTGCTACTCCCGACGGGACATACCAATGGCTAGTTATGCCGTTCGGGGTACAAAACGCACCCAGCATCTTTACCAGGATGATGCGGAAGTTGTTGGAGCCCTTGCGCGATAGGGGTGTCCACAACTTCATGGATGACCTCTTGTTAGCTACAGAGACATGGGGTGAACACCTCACTCTGTTAGCTGACGTTCTGGAGCGGCTACGTCAGGAGGGCTTGACAGCCCGACCTTCCAAATGTCACCTTGGTTTCAGGACATTGGACTATTTAGGACATACCCTGAGCCAAGGTAAGCTGTCTCCAGAGAATTCGAAGGTGGAGCAACTGCGAAACGCTGCACGCCCCACCACGAAAACGGAGGTGAGGTCATTTCTGGGATTGGCTGGATACTATCGGAGGTATGTCGCTAATTTCAGCGCGATTGCGGGGCCGTTGTCCGACCTAACCAAGAAACGGACCCCGAGTAAGATTATTTGGACAGATGCGTGTGAGCACGCTTTCCAAACACTGAAGGCTAGACTTACATCCGACGCCGTTGTTCGTCTACCGGATTTGGATAAGGAATTCGTTCTTCGCACCGATGCATGCGACACAGGACTGGGAGCAGTACTGCTACAGGAGCATGACAAAACGCTTTTCCCTGTCGCATACGGCAGTCGGAAGTTGTCGGCTGCCGAGAAGAACTACTCCGTATCGGAGAGGGAATGTCTCGGAATCATGTTCGGCATATCACGGTTCGAGCGATACCTATATGGACGCAAGTTCATATTGGAGACCGACCACCAACCACTCGCCTATTTGGCGCAGGCAAAGTTGTCCAATGGTCGATTGATGCGATGGTCGCTGTTCTTACAGCAGTACCAGATGCAGATCAGATACGTGAAAGGATCTGAAAACGTAGGCGCAGATTTCATGAGTAGAAGCGCTGGAATGATATAGATCATTCAGATTAAATTTTCATGTTCATGCTCAGTTTATCATCTAGTTGATTTTGCTGATGTTGTTCTTTATATTGTTGTAACACTTTTGCACTTATAGTATTCTGAGGGAATAAAATCCTGATTTTATTCTCAAGCGTGGGGGGATGTGACGATTTTACCCCAACCCCTTGTATGTAGGTATAAGTAACTGCCTGACCCAGCTGTGATGTTCAAATTGTTCTAAAAGTTAGCCAATCCCCTTACGTAAGATGGTCTTTGTTAGCTCTCGAGGGGTGAGGAGACTGTGTCCATCGCGGACGGGTGACGTAACCACATCAAAGGACAGGACAGCGTCAAATAAGAAGACTGTAACAATTGATAGACACACAGACAGACATTCGGATGATTGACAGTCGAACGACTGACTAGAGTCGATCGCCCTCCAATCGAAATGCGATGTGGGTGGGATTTGATTCGAGAAATTTTAGATAATACCTAATGTTTAGTAGGAATTAGTCAGTTTGCTACAAGAAGTAACGGTGTTAAGAGACATGTAGAACTCCGTACGGCCAGACGATAATTGGCGGCAGACTCCGATTTTGGAAATCAAGGAAATCTGAAGATAGCTTCAAAGGTCAGTGTGATTTTGTTTGATTTCTGCTTGACACGTCTGCGGAATTGAAGGTTCTCGTATGTATATTCATTTTACTTGTATTGTAGTATGAATAGTTAATTATGATATTAATATTTTGCATCTTTCGTGATGTTCGTTAGTACCTTTGCTTGCAATTGATTATGATGTAAATTCGTTGCATCTTCTTCTTGATATTATTATATTACACTTTATTTTGTGAGGTATATTAAGGTAGACTAGCACTTTGTTTACGTAATGATATTTTACCATTGAGTTAACGGATTTCCGTTATTGCAATTTGAATGTGAATATTGTGGATTCGGTACGCTTGTGTAGGACATATATATAAATATATAGATAGTCATATTACTAATAGTAGTAATATTATAATACAATGATATTTGAAATATTTGTATGTATATACTGATAGGGCTCAGTATGTAGATATTTGAATTCTTTGTGAGATTGTGTGTGGCGCCATTTTGTAAGCGGCGGAAGCGTATGGGAATTTCGATGTGTGCGCATGCGTGACCAAAAATGTCCCGCCTTAAACTGATGGTTCAATTCAGTGACTTAGTGTGAGGTAATATTCATCACCATATGCTAATGCATTATACCTTTCAACAGGAAGCTTTCGGGTGACGTTGAGAGAATTTCGGGTGACGTTGAGAGAATTCCGGGGAAATTTCAGGTGACGTTGAGAAGAATCGGAAGGAAAGAATTCCGAGTGAATTTCAGAGATACCGAGTGAATTTCGGGTGACCTCAAGAGATACCGTCGAAGAGGAAACGGAAGTAGAGATAGAAGAGGAAACGGAAGTAGAGATAGAAGAGGAAACGGAAGTAGAGGAATCGGAAGGAGAGAAATACGAAAGGAGACTTATTTGGATAAGTAACACTCAAGAAGGGAAAATATTCCTCACACTGAAATCAAATGATGATCTAGGGACCATTGGGTCAAGAGTGACATTGACTGATTAATATCTTTAAAATTTGCATTTATTAAATTGTTGTTTAAATTTCATCTTTGTATTTTTTTTAATTTAACTGTCGGCATTGCTGACTGGGGGCTCGTAGCCATATATAATATATTGTCCAGAAGTAAACATTCTGAAAGCGGACCAGGGGAACTTCCTCATAATTCTGTAAAATCTATAGGAAGAACCCCACCCCTACTAAACGACACTTCACAATATGAATATACACCTGAAGCCATTGTTAACACATTGTGGTTTAACAACTCTGTATATTTTAGTTTGAGGGGAGTGACTGAACATTACAATTTGAAATGGGGGGATGTTACACTAAAGGAAGATGTGAATGGCCTGGCATACATTGAAGTCAATGAAAGGCAGACAAAAACATGAACAGGAGACAATCCTAAGATGTATGAAAACAAAAACAACAAAGAGAGAGATCCACTTGCTATCTACAAACGGTATGCTGAGCTAAGACCAGCAGACTTTTGTCAACGTGAACATCCTTTCTATATTGCGCCAAACACTATGCATATCTCAGCGACAAACCCAAAATCGTTTAGGAAACAAGTCGTTGGAATTAACAAACTTGGAAGCATCATGAAAAAACGAAAGAGAAGGCAAATATTACTGAAAGAAAGAAATTAACAAACACAGGTAGCCGCAAGTACTTAATTCAGAAGTTAAGAGACAAAAACATTCCCCCAACTGATATCACGCAAATTTCTGGCCACAAAAACGTGTAGTCTATAAATAGCTACTCAAACATTAGTGAAAAACATCAACAGACGTACTCCAATTACCTCAGCAACACCGGCCACCCAAGTAATGATGATGTTAACTCCCACCCCACAACAAAGAAATTTCCAGCTGCACAGCTGCAGACTGCAGTATATCAAGTTCCCAAACGTGTAATATTCAGCAGAATAAGATTATCAGCAACCCATTCTACGGATCAAACATCACCGTACAAAATATGTTTGTTATGAACGAGATTCCTAACTGGGTCAACTTTCAACAGGCGAATTCTCAAACAGGGCCCACACAGCGGAAACGTAGGAGAATTATTGAAAGTGACACTGACAGTCAGTAGAAATAGCGAAATATGGATATAAACGATATCAATGAAATGTGGTTAAGGTTAAATTGTTTAATTACCTATTGTTCCTTCATTATTTTGACATTTCCGGCTTGAATCGTACGGTTACTATCGATGAAAATGGCCGCACTGTTACTGTTCATGGCAACGAACGCTGCAAATTAAATGTTTGCATGCACATTACTAAAAATATTTTGAATGTTAACTATCAGCCTTCTGTTTTCATTTCATTAATATTGCTAAAGTAAACAGATATAAATCAATATGAATGAAGTGTACAGGAAATTATGAATAACTATAGAACTTCTTTTTTGATCGTACATACATGCGAGGGGTTGTGAAGAGTTCACTCCTCTATAGTGCGCTGTTTGTAGCCGTCGGTTTTATCTCCCATATAAAATGAAAACTATGATGTGGTATAAATAAAATATATGTATAGTATGTACGCTGTATCAATCATATACCACTCGTTGTATAAATTGTTCATTAAAAGGAAACTCGGACAAGCCTCGTTTCCTTTTAATGAAAACTGTATACATCTCGTGATAATATATATATATATATATATATATATATATATATATATATATATATATATATATATAGACTGGACATTAGTACACTTTAGTTATAATATATGCTATGTGTTTTTTATTTCATACATATTATGTTTTTCAACTTTATATCGCCACGTATGTTTCTTATCCGTAACATATTTATGATGATTGTATGTATGTAAATTATTTGTTCGGACCATTTTCTGCCACAGATGTATAGCATGATTTGCATATTAACTAAATCTAATATGGATATAAACGATATCAATGAATTGTGGTTAAGGTTAAATTGTTTAATTACCTATTGTTCCTTCATTATTTTGACATTTCCGGCTTGAATCGTACGGTTACTATCGATGAAAATGGCCGCACTGTTACTGTTCATGGCAACGAACGCTGCAAATTAAATGTTTGCATGCACATTATTAAAAATATTTTGAATGTTAACTATCAGCCTTCTGTTTTCATTTCATTAATATTGCTAAAGTAAACAGATATAAATCAATATGAATGAAGTGTACAGGAAATTATGAATAACTATAGAACTTCTTTTTTGATCGTACATACATGCGAGGGGTTGTGAAGAGTTCACTCCTCTATAGTGCGCTGTTTGTAGCCGTCGGTTTTATCTCCCATATAAAATGAAAACTATGATGTGGTATAAATAAAATATATGTATAGTATGTACGCTGTATCAATCATATACCACTCGTTGTATAAATTTTTCATTAAAAGGAAACTCGGACAAGCCTCGTTTCCTTTTAATGAAAACTGTATACATCTCGTGATAATATATATATATATATATATATATATATATATATATATATATATATATATATATATATATATATATAGACTGGACATTAGTACACTTTAGTTATAATATATGCTATGTGTTTTTTATTTCATACATATTATGTTTTTCAACTTTATATCGCCACGTATGTTTCTTATCCGTAACATATTTATGATGATTGTATGTATGTAAATTATTTGTTCGGACCATTTTCTGCCACAGATGTATAGCATGATTTGCATATTAACTAAATCTAATTCTTATAAAGAAGTCATTTTAATAGCATAGGTATTAACGGTTACGCCGGCTTATCTTAATGTTATTTTGTTATTTTCAATAAATTATGCAAGCACAGACGTGATATATATATATATATATATATAGAGAGAGAGAGAGAGAGAGAGAGAGAGAGAGAGAGAGAGAGAGAGAAAGAGATTTATATTATATGTTGACAAGTGTATCCCAATGCGTGGGACCAGAATACCCGCGTGATAATATGGCCAAACAAAGACCGCATAATTTACATCCTTGTTGGGGTGGTTGCTATCGTGAGGTTTTTGTTCAAATAGTCAATCCCGGGTCATACATGTTTATAGTGGTTGTTCTGGAGGTGAGGCCATTTTTGCTACAACTGTACTGACACATGTTAAAGTCAACAAGTAGATACCTCTCAGCGCAAGCGTCAGTTGTTCGTTTCATCCCCATAAGGCCATATCTGCTGTGGAAGTGCTCAAGATGGTAAGTCAATAGTAGCTTTCCTATTGATCGAGACAGAGTGTAAAGTCACTTCAGATGCAAACGTGTTCAGTGATATAACAGTGATAAAATACCACATATAATGTCGATGGCATACACGCTTCAAAAGCACGTACGTGACTTAGCAATTTTGAATGTTGCAAAGTTGGTTAAATGGCATATCCGATATTCCAAATAAAATTTTTTATAAAAGCGACACTATCTATGTATCTACTATGTATATACAAATTATTCAGAATCTGACGGAGTTGTCGGACGTACATTCTGCTCATACACAGAAAGCCCATGCAATCACATAATATACAAGTCAGATCGTGTCCATCTGCCTGCAACTTTAACAAGAATTCCCATAAAATTTAGGACAATCAGACGTCATCTGTGACAACGGAAGGCGTTTGAACCCTGTGATATAAAAAAGTGATCACTCTTAATGTTGGGTATAAATAAGAAACACATTTTGGAATGTATCTAAAGTGAAAATATACACCTGATCATCAAGCGCTATTCGAGACGGACCTTGTATTGCGAATTTGTAAAACGGATGCATGTGCGTGCAATGATGTAAAAAGAGCACAAAAGATTAATAATATAAAGCAAAGGATATTACAAAGCCACGACGTAATATCTAATATACAATACTGGCGATATTCTTCAAATAGAGCCTTTATCTAGAAACAGTTGGAACATATATATATATATATATATATATATATATATATATATATATATATATATGTGTGTGTGTGTGTGTGTGTGTGTGTGTGTGTGTGTGTAATAGACGGTAATACAGAAAGTGAAAACAACAAGCTTTTAGGAAAATTTAACAAATAATTTTTTTAACTTCGAAAAGATTGTAAAAATGGAAAATTAACCTTTTAGTTTCAAATCCAAAACAACATCCAATAATAATCCACGAATTAAATTATAATAGGTGCAGTAATTAGTGTTTTAATGAATTCAATTTTGAGTCCAGATGGTAATATCAAGATGGAAGACGATGACGTATGCTGAAGTCTGCACTATGTGTACAGTTCCTGGTACAAATACAATATTTAACACTCGGATGTTTCAAATCAGATTACAAATTTTCTGTTCCGATATAAGAATTATTGCTTTAGCATAGCAATGAACTGAATAACGCATGTGGACAAATGTTATGCATAAACTAAACACACTATCAGGTACATTGACGTCTTACAGCACCTGGTCAAGAGTACAGCCAAACTTATATTTGGAGCATCAGATGTACAGCGCTCCCCCTAAGAAGTGACTCCAGACAAAGAATAAATGATTTTGAGTGCCTGTTTGGTACGATCCTGACGTTGGCTGTCCTCGAAACTGATGGAGTGATGCAACATGAAATTGGGTGCTCATTGGTATCGCAAAAAGCACGCTCAACAAAGATTACTAACCCAACTGGACTAATGAATTGTTACGGGTGACTGGACGACTTTTGATTCTTGTGACCATAATGCCCATCAACACACCTTCAGCTACCAAAACAACCGTCACCACTCATTCACCCAGTTCTTCAAAAGCATATATTGTGGATGTGGTGGGGAGAACATATGCATAAAGCGCAAATCGTATTTTTTTGCCACTTTTGTTGTGTATTTGGTTATGTCACTTCTAATTTAAGTTTGCAACAAGTAGACAAACAGTTTTGGACCATTTTACTGAGCAGTTGCATCGGTTTCCGTCTTCCGCATCCTCCCGTGAAATTATATTCCTCTAATGGGAACAACCGGAGCCTTGCATCTACCATCAATCACTCTCCTAGCTGTCTCCACTCCAGTAACAACAATCCTCGTTTATACACTCCTGACACTCCTGAACAGCAGAACTCTCGAATTATGAACAACAATAACCAAATGTGGGTGGACATCCACATACGGTGACAGATAATTTGAGCCTAAAGCTCAACAGCAATATGGATTTGTATAAGAGTTTTGGATCTTCGATAAAAATGAACAATCGACTCAGTTTGATGCTTGTGTACTCCAATACGGTTCAGTACAACGAGGTGGGACACACCTCTTGTATGTTAATGCCTGTGATTCATTTCAAAGTGGATTCTACAACGAACACGGACGTGGAAGATGGAAACAGCTTTTACGTGTACCGCGAAGTTTTGCATCCTCGCTCTTTGTACGTCACTAAGTCATATTTTGAAACGGTCAGCATTTCCATATAAGGGAATTTTAGACAACATCTTTTATTCAACCAAGGAAAAGTTTCGGTGAGATTCCATTGCCGATAAAGATTATATAACGACGCGTAAGCCATATATCCTGTGTACCTATGAGTCACTTGACAGCGAGGATATGGTATAGCATATATGTTAAAATTGGCCTGTCTTTAGGTGGCACCGTATTGAAACCGATGACGACACGAGGATGACACGTCTTGAAAGTTGCCACTATGATAAAACGCAAACAACTTTCATAAAAGACAAATAAAACTACACAGACGCTTTCATGAGAGCTGGCAAATAATATCTTGCTTTAAAGCGGCAAACATTTTGGATTCGCGAAATACTTAAAGCCCTGGAGGCTGTCGAGTGAAGCATTCCTGTTTCTCCAACGCGACAGCAAGGCCAATTCAGTAAGATATGATTAAAACGTCTTTGCAGAGAACTACACCCACCCGAACTACGAAGACTGACAAACGAAGAACCGTTTGAGAGGTAGAGGATTTGTATTATTAACATTCACAGAGACGAAACAGAAACCGAGAGTCTTGCACCACTTACCAGTCGGAACTATATCTGTCTGACATGCCGCTCAATACGGTGACGATGCAAGAATCCCAATTTGTAGAACTTAATCCCTTCACCTTTTTCACAGCCTCATGTCCGATCGAATTTGAAATCAAATGACACCCAGAAAGTGACATCGATATAATTAGCACTTACTTCTCCCGTTACAGTCAATGTGATGTCAAGGACAACAATTGTTGAGTCAATGACTTAGTAACTTCCCTCAACAATTTCGTGATGTCCTTCTTCAGCAAAATGTATTTGTTCGTGATTAACATACTGGTCAGCAACAGGGAATATACGCACCCGTATCGAGCCTACCTGGAAAATCTATTGACATACGGAAAAGTGGCATAGAACACCAATTTGAATGCAAGAGTGGTATGTTACTTGGACACAGCAGCCAAATTCAGCAGCACTATTGCTGGGGAAGAAATAAAAGCAATATGCCACAAACTTGTCAGACAGAGGCACGAAATTGATAAAATTAAATTGCTATGGATGTCAAAACGATCATCCCACTCAACTACAACACCATACATGTATGATGATAAGTCAAGAGGAAACGTTGGACGAGCATCTGGAGGATGATTGCGGTCTCATCGCAGAAGAAGCCGTGTTGAATCAGTGATAAAACGGCTTGCGTAATTATTCCTCTTCACCATCGATGACTCTAGGATCCATCACATCGAACCCGTTGTGGCTCATATAAGGGATACGAAGCGATAAACTGTCACTTATCAGATATTGGCAACAAATTAATTGACGCACTTTTGGATATTCTTTAGAACATGTATTAACTTATTTGGAAAGTCCCTCTTCTATAAAAGATGACAAACTTGATTGATGGTTTTGTGACAAGTCTGGCTTTTGTTTGTACATAGCTAGGATACGTGGTGTGCATCAATAGTCCAATGACAGCGGAAGTCTCACTTCACTTCACAAATTTCTCAATATTGTCAAGAATAATTCGTTATTTGAAGAATAAATGTTTAATTGTTTCAAACAAAATGTTTTATCATTAATTGATGAATGAATACAAATCTGTTTTGAAAGAACTGTATGTCATTTGTCTCAAATTTGTATAAATATCCAATCACTCTGACTTCTCGCTCTCCCTGACACGAAAATAAACTGTAATAGCTTTATGACCCAACAAAAATTGTAAGAATGTTTCCTATCGCGTCCGTGCTTGAACCGTATAAAGCGACGGAGTCTCCAGTCTGACCATCCATTTTTGACTCGTCAACGTACGACGATGCCACCTAAGTTAGCTATATTAAACGAAACTCAGGGCAAATTAAATCAGAAATCAGGAATGTCAAAGACGAATGGATGGTGAAGTACATACTTCAGATGCAGCGAGTGCAGATAGAACAGAGGAAGTAGAAGCAATACCATGAACCAGACATACTATTTTTCAAATGCCTTGTACACAAGAACGAGTTTTCTTTCTCATTCCAAGAAAGCCGACCCTGCCACAAGACGGGGACACAATTTTAGACCATAAAATACTGATATAACTCCAGTCCACAAAAACAGCTTTGTTTTAGGGC
The DNA here is from genome assembly GCA_029339505.1 of Unio delphinus. Lineage (NCBI taxonomy): Eukaryota > Metazoa > Mollusca > Bivalvia > Unionida > Unionidae > Unio > Unio delphinus. The sequence goes on from JAQISU010000131.1 coordinate 2,567,116, forward strand.
TGCCCCAATATTCTGGATAAGATATACTAATTCAATTGTCAAACTTGTGGATTCGCGTTTATCTTTCCGATGAAATATAGAAGCGTATAGATAATGACTTGATTTCTTTGTTTTATAAATACAAGCAAGGATGTACGATAAGGAAGAGGAGAAAATAGATAATAACAACAGGAATGGAAGATAAAGATCCTGACTTACCCCATGGTCTTGTGTGAGGTCAAGGCTAATGTGACGACGCATTCACGATCTATAGCAGTATCACATCCTCTACTAGTTCCACAGCAACGTCAACAACATCCACAACTACTAACTATACATATACCAGAGATATGGAGACCTAATTATCCCTGATGCATATTCTGAGACAGAACACATTCTTAACTAGTCAACAAAGTGAGGACATAGATGATGGGTCCACTCAATCCTCTAAAGATAAAGGAAACTGTCGTTCTCAGGGCAACTGCTCATATCCCTTAAAAACAGACTATTCAAGTTGCCAACTTGTGTAATGTGCATTCGTGTGATTCTAAACACTCACGTCCTTCCTATTATGCGTATGTGTTCTCGTTCGGGTACGTTTGTGAGAATATTAGAGTGATGGAACGCTTTCGCGTACGTTTGTGCAGATAACAGAGTGTGTACGTGAATGCGTTCTAGAGTATTCGAATGCGTTCGCGTACGTTTAGGTATATAGTAGAGTGTGTGCGTGTATGCGTTCGAGTACGTCTGTGTGGATATAATATATTGTGTTTGTATTTGCGAATGTTTGTGTGGATAGTCATTTGAGGGTCTGCTTTTTCTCCTTCCCGTGTGGGGATAGTATATTTGGGGTTTGTGTTTCCTCTTACCGTGTGTGAATGGTAGATAATATGTGAAGATAGTATTATGGATTTTTTTCATTTACTTCCGTGCTTAAAGTATATATATATATATATATATATATATATATATATATATATATATATATATATATATATATATATCACAGCGGTCCTCAGTCGGGTGTCCCCATCCCTACACTCTTCCACATTATTACAAATGATCTAGAAAAAATTCTAAAAACACACAATGTAGACCTATCCCAATTAGCTGATGAAAGCAAGCAGCATAGACGGTGTACCATACAAATTTGTAGAGGCGTCTATTTGGCAAACAAAGGCCTCCTCCAACACCAAAATAAAATCATGTGAAAAAAGCAACATAGAAGCATATTCGTTGTTACACCCTCTCTGCTGCTACGGTTTTAACCGAATATTTTATCAAGTCCGATACGATATCTTGATCGTGGATTATGTCAATTTTTTGTTACAAATCCATGTGGGGTTGATTTAGCATGACTATATAAATTTATAAAAAGATTATAATCCTTGTCACCACTACACCAGGTCTGATGAATATATCCTAGTGTATGCGTATCAATTCCATTTAACACGGAAAGAATATTACAATTGTCTCTGACCTCGTTTGGAATTTGTGCATACCGATAGGTTACATAAATCGCATCAGTAATGGTATGCCTACCTCGAGAAAATATCCGAGCAGGATTTGGTTGTTTGTCCAGCATCACGTCATCATACACTAATAAATTGTTAATACTTCCTTCAAGGTTTTAAATACCCTGTGATTTATCGATAATTGTGATAAAATTAATAATATCATCACCATCTTCATTTAACGATTTCTCGTTTTCATTAAAATCTTTTAACACATCATTGCTCTGTTGTTAATTTACAGATGGTGCTATGAAATACAACTTATCCACTTCATCCATCTCATTATCAGATTAAGTAACAATGCGTTTTATCACTCCCAGATTAACATATGCAAATCTTTCTCAAGGAATTCGGTATCGCAGCTATATTATTATAAAACAGGTGTTTTTGCCGCTGAAAAATCAATTACACTTGTTATTATTTAAAAAAAAATGGATATTTACTGTGTGAAATGCAAGAAAACAATTCAGTTGCAACTGAAATGTAATGTTCAGCTTACCATGCATCCTGTAAACTAAAACTTCATAAATTGATTTCATTACTTTAGACCAGATTTCATTAGCTACTTCGGTAATGTATCTTATAATCGACAAACTTGGAGATTCATAACTATTGTAGCTTGACAAAGTAAAACTAGTAGATTACATATCAACTTGAATGTGTCATAGTATCACATCAGTTGTGCCATTAGTGTGACCAAATACCATGCAAATAATGCAGTTTATCTATGTTTACATATTAAAACAATTTCAGACCAACTCAATAGTAGGCAACCGTTTCATCATTTTGCGTTTTCTTTCCCCACAAATGACATTTAGCTGAACTCAGTACGCGTTGTATTTTCTGCGTAGACTTTGGTGCTGCTTTTCAGTTCATGTCATTGTCGTTCTTCATTGGTTAATATAACACTTAACATAAATAAAACTTGCATTGATTTACTAGACAACAATAATTCTGTACTGCTTTAGACAAAGATACGGTTGTGGACATCGTTAATTCGCCAAAATATAAAATTAAAAGGGATGTATAGTTAGTGGATATGCACCTACAAGAAGTGAACGTGTACCAGTCTAACCATTATGATGTGGAGTAATCTGAAATTCATCTATAGTACTATATATCTACTTTTCGTGTGTATATTAACATGTGTTTTAACTAGCCAGTTTAAGGGAGTGCAGAGTATGCATCTAAGCAGCGCCAAGTTTTGTATGTGCGTTGTATGATACTCTTTGGATGATAGGGTATTCTTAAAGTTACCATAATACTTATTATCTTTTGCGTATGCATTTGCACACACTGACAAAAATACATATATTTGCATAAAATGTTAGGCGGAATAAATTTAAAAGAAATATGTTACTAATATCGTTGACCTCGTTTTTTATTCGTTTCTTTGTGTGTGTGTGTGTGTGTGTGTGTGTGCGCGTCGGTGTATGTGTATTTGTGTGTGCGTGAGGGGGTGGGTGGGTCCCAAGACAGATTGGATTAATCCTTCTTTTTATTTAATTTTTGGATGTATTTATCTATAAACATGTACTGTCTCAAACACAAATTCTTTATATTTGACCTTAATGTCTCTTTGTTAAACGTATGTTTTATTCCTGCACTGGCGTGATTTTTTTTGTACTTCTGTTTAGTAACTTCTTACATGGTACCTGTCTGCTCATGCGCACAAATTGCATTACTTCCCGGTTGGGTTAGTTGTCGTTATTGAGAATATCTTATTATAATTGCCATAGTTAGGTTGAATATAGATTTATGAGTTATTGAACTTATTCTATCATTACTATATGATAAAAAAGACTGTAACTTTACATTGAGACCTGTTTAACGTGATACGAAGGCCATATCTATCGTGTGCAGAGTGTACAACGGGAAGTAAATACTAGTATTCGGTGAATTAGCCTTCATCAAGTACCTCATAAAATAACAACCAATTATACACGATATAGGAAGTATGCATTTGACTAAATATTTAAAGGTGTATTACGCTTTAGACATATGTTTACTTTTATTTCATATAAAAAAAAAAATCATTCATATATCCTATTCATGAAATATCGTGTGCAAATACCATCTTGTCCGTATGTTACTGTTGTCAGATACTGTGTAAAATAAAAAAGACAATCCCAGTTGGGTTAATGTTTGCTCAGATTTCCATCTTATAATTGGCATAACGAGGTTACATATTTCTTACAGATGTTCTGGAATTGATTCCCTTTTTGTCACAAATGTAATTAAGCGTTATTATCTGTAAAGATAGGTTTGTAAAACGTGTCATTTCCTATCTCCGTTACCATAAGGCTGTTTCTATTGTATGAAGAGCGCCGAAAGGTAAACAAATAATAGCTTTCATAATAATCAAAATACTTCGATACTTGAATAGTTGGAAAGCTTTCTGTTCAATTAAATGACTTTAAACAAAGACCACAAAAATACCGATTGAGTGTGCTATACGTGAAAGGCGCAACTGTTATTTGGCATTCACAGGTTTAAGTACAATGCATTAAATGTCATTATAGATTTTACTCTTATTCGGGGTTAGGGTGCTCTCTTCCGTTTTGATCTTTACATATATTTCGGGTAGGCCCTCATGCCGTTATATTACGTGCTGCTATAAAGTGTGCGTTGAATTTTATTATAAGTTTAAATAATATCAATTATTGATTTTCCCTTATACCTTTTGTATTATTGTTTTATCGTCAAATTTAGTTTGCCTTACATATATATATATATATATATATATATATATATATATATATATATATATATATATATATATATATATATATATTGTAAATTAGAAATGCATGGTTTCTAAGGAATTCATAACTGTAGTACAAATTGTCCTCTTTTTTCCTCATTCTGTTCTTCGTTTCTCTATGGGTCTTATTTTGTCTTGTTCTCTCACTTCTTCTTTTCTTTTTTTTTATTTTGGTCTTGTTTCTGTACTTGTTTCTTTTGTGGCTCTACTAGTTGTTTCCGATTTTGTTCTATCTCCTTCGGTATTTCCTGGTGTTTTTGATCTTGTATTAATGAGTTCGGGGTTACTAGTCGTCATTTATTTGTGATCTGTGCATCTTCTTTGTGTTGTTGTTTCCCTTGATCCTGTTGTTGTTCTTGTTATTATATTATACCTAGGTCTTGTTGTTGTTTTGGAAGTTTTTGTTTTCCTACATCTTTTTGATTTTGTTCTTGCAGTTTCTTATCCGGTTGATGTTTTTTGTTGTTGTTGTTGTGTTCTTTCTCTTTTATCATCATTATTTAGGGGACATTTTAAAGGGGTGTTTCCTGTCTCATTATACCTGTTGCAATTTCTGTCATAGATGCATCCTCTTTACGATGTTTTTGCAAGAAATCCATGCATGAAATACGACCTTTTAATGGTTTTGAGGTGTATCTTCTATATTAAAATTGTTCGTATTCCGTCGTAGATTTGAGTTGTCATAATCGTCTCCATTCATGCTGTTAGTGCTTTTACTCCAAATATTTCTTCAAAATGTTTAGCGACAGCTTCTAGCAATATCTCTACGGGAATGATACCACGGGTTCTTTCCCTTTTGGTCTAATAATGTAGCCTTGATACCATATCGGGTTTATGGTGTAATGTCTTGTCTGTATCCTGGATCCATAGCTTTTATTGATATCATCACCTGTGTTGTATTCGGAAAGTCTTCCCTTGGTATTCCGGCCATGTAGTGGAACTGTGTTCCTTCTTTGTATTCACTTGAAAGCAGCACTCATTCTCGCGTTCTACACGTTTCACCTTGATATTCTTTTCAAGGTTACAGATTTCTCTCATGTTTGCCATCATGTTTCCTGTCATACCTCTTTCCTTTGGCTTTATAGTTATTTCTGTATTCTCGTTTTCTTTTCTTAAGTTTTCATCTAT